>SJYO01040405.1:77551674-78187083 GCA_006410555.1 Capra ibex | reverse complement strand
AAGAGTACTACATGAGACGTATCTTCAATTTATTCGTCCCACTGTTATATGTCGGAACTGCATGAGGAAAAGGATAAACCTTGCTCAGACAACAAGGTACAGGTCAAGATTGACAACGAAGGACTGGACGTATGTCTAAAGAGTTCTCCGTCCAGTCCTCCAGACCATAAGGGTAGAGAAAGTCTTAAAAGGTGTCAAATAACACTAGGTGTGTCAGTTTCCGAAACCGTATCAGTTATTTCGTCTTTATCTACAAAAAGACCTTGAGAGAACGAAAAAGGTACTAGGTCTCCTACAACCGTTAAACTAGAGACCAAGGAGACGGAAAAGATTTTGGTCGAACTCGTAGTCCCTCAAGTGTCAAGTACATAACGACTTCAGACCGAACCTCCTAAAACTTGTAATGAAGTGATCGTACACTCTATTCACGTTAACACGCCATCAAGCTCGTAAGAAACCGTAACGGAAAGAAACCCTAACCTTACTTTTGACTGGAAAAGGTCAGGACACCGGTGACGACTCAAAAGGTGTAAACGACCGTATAACTCACGTCGTGAAAGTGTCGTAGTAGAAAGTCCTAAACTTTGTCGAGTTGATCTTAAGGTAGTGGAGGTGACGTGATGGACCCTTCGGGTTAAGTGGAGAGACTTGAGGTTTAAGGAGTACCTCAGAATATATCGTAGTTCAAGAAGACTAGTATTGTCTATTATCACGTACCCTCTCCTGTAACAATTGAGGTTTAAAGGATAATTGTATTCTGTACTATTATTACCACTGAGTCACCATTTCTTAGGCGGACGTTACGTCCTCTGTACCAACTTCAACTTCAAAGCTAGGGTCCTAACCCTTCTAGAGGACCTCTTCTTTTATCTTTAGGTGAGGTCATAAGAACGGATCTTTTAGGTTACCTGTCTCTTCGGACTGTCCGATATCAGGTACCCCTGTGTTTCTCAGCCTGTACTGAATCGTTCATTTTGTTGTTGTCGTACTATTATTGTAATCCTTGAAAGGACCACGAGATCCCCAATTCTTAGATGGGACGTCACGTCACAAGCTAGAGACCACCCCCTAGGGTGTACAACGTGAACGATTCGGACGTACGTGTTGATCTCTCGGACGTTCGACGTTGAGCTCTCAGGTACACGGTGTTACCTTGTAGGGGAGACATTACGTCGCTTCTAACGTACACGAACTACTTCGATTTACTTACTGATATTTTTTATTGTTATTATTTTTTAATGTTCGATAGTATTAAGGTCACTATCTTTAACACCTCCGATAAAGAAAAATGTTCTTACATAAAAACTCTTAATGTATAACACGAACCGTTTCTAACTAATATAAAATATAAATGTCACTAAATTTTGAATGTTTTATCTATCGTCATTAAAGAATAATAAAACACAGACAAAAATACACACAGACCAGCTAAATATGTTAAAATGTAAAAATGGACCTGTACCCGTTCCTATATTTAATCGAACTTTGTGAGACTCACTAAGATAATAGACATGTTAGAACATTGAAAACGAAATTATAATATTTTTCTTTCTATGATTCGCTCTACACTAAGATTTTCGGCGTCAGATACTACCACCCGGTCTCCGTCCCAAACGTTGTAATCAAGATCTTCGGAGGATACTGGAGTCTACTGGAGTCGCTGAGACTCTACGAAGAGTCACCACCTAACGACAGAAAGTAAAGTGACCCCTCCTCTATTCTTGTTTACCCAGTATTTAACGACTTCTCTTTTACAAAGTGAAAAGTCTGGCTTTCCTTAACACTTCTTGGTCTGCAAATTCAACCGTCTTCTGTCTCTCACAACTACCAGAGTCCAACGACCTTTGTCGTCCGCAGAGCGCACCCACATTGCCCGTGCTACGACAGAAGGGAAGCCTTCAAAAACAGAGGAAAACAGGCCAAGCACGCAGACTCCAGAGGGAGGAGGGACGTGACAGGACGGGACCCTCGCACGAGGAGTCACACAAAAGTGTCACCAGGGTGCGCGGACGAAGAACAGAGACGGAGACACAGGAACCCCACTCGGGGACTCCCGAGGGCACCGAGTCGAGGTGTGGGAGGAGCGGTGGTAGACGACGGTCGGACTGAAGGTCCAGTGTGAAAACGTCTCCCTTGTGAGAATAGGCGCCAACACACCCGTAACGTTAGTCCTCCTCGTCCCAAACTTTGCGACGTCACCGTTCAGAGCCTCTACAGAGATATCGACTGGGTAACAGTGAGACCGGTAGGGGTTCGGACCCCTGTACCCACCATATTTTTACACTGGAGTCAAGTCAACTAAAGATATTCGAACGCAGGATGAGTCAGACTCGACGAGATTCTTATGGTATCTGACCCGAATCATAAGGTAAAAGTGTCAAAGACCTCCGTCTCAGACCCTAAGTCCACGGTCGAACCAACCATTCCCAAGACGAGGACTGAAAGAGTGTACCACTTGCCTCCCTCCCTATTTCGAGAGAGTATAGAGGAACGGACACACGTACGAGTTAGTGAGCCAGCACAGACTGAAGTACTGTGATACCTGATATCGGACCGTCCGAGGAGACAGGTACCCTAAGAGGTCCGTTCTTATGACCTCATCCGACAGTACGGGAAGGAGGTCCCCTAGAAGGACTGGGTCCCCAGTTTGGGTACAGAGGACACAGAAGACGTGACCGTCTGCTTAACAAATGGTAACCCTTCGGGGGTTTATGGTGGTGGGACCCTTTAATTCAAGCGTCCTTTACCTAAACCCCCGACTGTTCACAAGTCAGGTATCGTTGAACGGAAGGAATTAGGTAAATTCGGATGCGTATTTTTGTTATTGGTGGTTGTATCTAACCCGTAGAAGATACAAAGTCCGTAAGATGGTCCGTGATACGTTTGTAGTAAATTAGTAGTTTTGACGAGATATGTAATCAATAAGTGTAGTATACATTCTCTTTTTCTCTTCGACTAAGTCGAAAGTCGATTAACAAAACCTGTTTTGTGGTCATATTTCAGATCAATCTACTATAGACGACATACATACGAAAAATACCTGGTCCCTGACGTCTTTATTTCTAAAACGAAAATAAGTCTTTGAAGTAAATAAGATTCATGCTCCTCAAATTATATTTACGAAAATAAGGAAAATTTTTAATAAATTACTTATGTGTGTATATCTCGACAAATCCTGTTCAATTAAGCTGTTGAAGAGCTCTTTTTTTCTCGATTAAATAAAGTTTAGATCAAAGACCGTGGGTCAGAAGTCAAACGTAGATCTTAAAAATATATAGTAATATTGTTGGAATGTTTGGACAAATCCGAACAGTCAAAGAAGTCCCGAGCTTACATAGGGTCTTCAGGTCAAATGGAAACCCATCCTTTATTTATGTGACGAGTAATGGTGACTCAACATCAGTAATGAGGACGTCCCACTGTCACTGGAACAGAAGTCCTTTGCTCGTTCTCTCGGTACCTGAAAAGAAGGAATTTCCTCTTTTGGAGTGTTGACGAAAGAACAAAAGGACAACTTCCTTCATATTTCGGTACTAAATGGAATTTACTTACGAAGTGTGAAGTTCAGTTTGAAATTACAATGGGTCTTCGATGACCTAAGGGATCAGGTAAATCAGGTAGTGAGAAAACTAGATCTTCTACTAACTTTGGAAGGAAGAGAGAGGAAGGCGGAGGATGTACGGAACGAGGTAGGCGTCAGAGTCACCCACTAAACGAGGGACGACGACGACGAGGATTCAGCAAAGTCAGTAGAGACTGAGACACCCTGGGGTCTCTACCGTCGGGTGGTCTGAGGGGGTAGGGACCCTAAGAGGTCCGTTCTTGCGTCCTCACCCAACGGTAAAGGAAGAGGTTACGTCCTTTCACTTTTCACTTTCACTTCAGAGAGTTAGTACAGGTTGAGAAGCACTGGGGTACCTGACGTCGGATGGTCCGAGGAGACAGGTACCCTAAAAGGTCCGTTCTCATGACCTCACCCCACGGTAACGGAAGAGGCCTAAACGAGGGATTGAGGGGAGATTACTCTTGTGTCTTTGTCATTCCTCTTTTACGTGTGTTCAAAGATGGAGTCAAACGTGTATCGGTAGACGTTGACGCAAATTTAAAGTAAAATATACCTTCATGTAAACTACTTGTTACAACACAATCAAAGTCCGTATGTCGTTTTACTGGGTATATATATATATATATATATATGTGTGAACATAGACAAGAAAAAGTTCAATAAAAGGGCAATCTGACAAAGTCTCATGACTCAAGGGACACGCCTTGTCATCCGGGAACAACCAATAGACAAAGTTCATATCGTCACCATGCACTGGTAGAGTGTGAGGGTCTTTGAGGAGGATATTGACTCGGGAAGAAAGAGGAGTGTGTTAGGGAGGAACACACAACACCTTTGGAGAAGATCGGATAAGCTCCTATAGTGAGGTCGTTGGCTAAGAAGACAATAACAAGGGGTGAAGAAGAAAGAAGAAAAAGGGAAGGAAAAAGGACTCACTGAGGGTACTAGTCTTCTCAACGATAGTAAAGAGGGTTGAATTCTCGTTTTGCCGTCGGTATTGTTCGTTTTGTTTCGGGAGAAAAGTAGGGGAAGGACAGAAATGGGTAAACCAACGAGAGGAGGGGTCGTTGTAGGTACCCCTCTTAATACAGGTACTTACAGGGACGGAGGGTAGATTCAGGTCACTAACCAATAGGCAGAGAATGAGCTAGCTGTTGTAAACCGTGTCGACGGGTCAGAATAGGAACATTAAAAATGACCTGTAGGAACCGAGGTCCAAAAGGTCAACGGAGTGTTCATTGAAGATAGTGAATAAAATCTCAATGAGGACAAACCAGAGAAAGGGAGAGAAGAAGACTTCTCACTGTGAGTCAAGTCACGTATTAGAAGATACAAGTAAAAGAATCACTGAGTCAAGTAGAGAAATTCATGGGAGATTTCGACTGACAGATGTATGACGAGAGGTCCCACTGGAACTGGAAGGGGGACTTGACGTCTGAGTAGGGGAGGACGGAAGTGTCGACACGACAGACACATCGTCAGGGGAGGTCTAGTGGACCGACGTCTGACCGACCATTGTCCCATAAAGTCTTAAACGGTCCCTTACTTGTACTGGTCTGAGTCACTAAATGAAGAGATCTTCTGTCTCCCTGGTTCTTGGAAACCAATCCCTAAACATCTCTAACGAAAACATTTTATTGGTTCCCTATATTAAAAATAATTCTATATATAAAATAATACTACATAATTACGTATATAATCCTGAAGGGAAATATCGAGTCAGCCATTTCTTAGACGGACGTTACGTCCTCTGGGTCCAAACTAAGGACCCAACCCTTCTAAGAGATCTCTTCCTTTACCGTTGGGTGAGGTCATAAGAACGGACCTCTTAGGGTACCTGTCTCCTCGGACCGCCCGATGTCAGGTACACTAACGTTCTCAGTCTGTGTTGAATCACTGATTTGATGGTGGTGGTCAGGTTTAATTTACTTTAAGAGTATGTAGGTCGAGTTTTATTGTCTCGAGTTGGTATCAAAAAATGGTAAAATAATGTTCTTCAGTACCGAAAACAGTTGTTCGAAGGTACTCACAGTAGGTTTACCCTCACCAAATTCTTATACCATAGATTCGACAGAAGTAGTATGGACTAGTGGGATTTCGTTTACCCGATCTTACTGTCGTATCTGAGGATTCACACGGAGTTTCGGTTAACGACCACCTATCATACTCTCCGAATTGTTCAGGTAGGTACGAGTCTTACAGTGACTTTTGAGTTGTAATCTTAAGAAAGAACTACGTACTTACTCTCCACCTACGGTGGTTGTACAGACTCGATAAGAATAGGACCCCTCCGAGAGGAAAATTTTTATTTGTGGTCCGAAGTGAGGTAATTGTCCGAACTACACCGAATCGACTACTGAATAAATCTGTTTGTCCTTCTAAGAGACTCACGACGAGAGAGACGTGACTTCCAATGAACATTCTCAAAGTCGGTCCCGGACACCTTATCCTAGTCCACCCGAGTGATAGAAATCTCAGGACCTTAGACTCAGGGGATTGTCCAAAGTCTTGCGTTCGTAAAGTCAAATATCAAGACTTCTTTAGTGGTGGTGTTTCATTTCTTTTATTTCAGTAAAGGACGTCCCTAATAAAAATTGCAAAAGTTTTTTTTGGTTTTGTTTTGGTTTGTTGTTGTTGTTTTACTGTCAAAAAAAAATTTGGTGTCTATAGACCCGGGGTTTAGGTCTATGACACTAAGAGACCCAAACCTCATTCGGGTCTGGGGGTCCCTAGACTTAAAAGTTGTTTACAAAGTTTGTTGGGAGAATTGTACTCATTGGTTCCCAAAATAAAATGAAAACAACGACGATAATAATAGTCTTAAAACTAAGAAGAATAAGACCAGATGACATGAAGAAATACGTTCTTTCCTAACACAACTATTTCGGAGTATGTATTGTAAAATGTTAACGTCACTTCATCTTTTCTTTCTTTTCTTTCACTTCAGCGAGTCAGCACAGGCTGAGAAACGCTGGGGTACCTGACATTGAATAGTCCGAGTAGACAGGTACCCTAAAAGGTCCGTTATCATGACCTCACCTAACGGTAAAGGAAGAGGTCGCCTAGAAGGGTTGGGTCCCTAGCTTGGATCCAGAGGGTGTAACATCTGTCTGCGAAATGGCAGACTCGGTGGTCCCTTCACTTGACTGGTAATGTATACTTGACAGATCATATTACAATACATATTCCGACACAACTCATAGAAAGGTATCTTCAGACATACGTGTGTAGACAAATACGTCTTTTGAACTAGATTAAGTGTGGGAATTTTATTAGTAAGTAAATAAATAAACCGACATGGTCAAGAACCAACGTACTGTGTTCTAGAAACATGGAACACCGACGTACGCTTGTGAATCAACGTCTTACACCCAAGATCAAGGGACTAGGTCTCTAGGGTGGACCCGGAGAACGAAACCCTTACCCTTCAGACCTGGTGACCTGGTGGTCTCTTGAGATTTGTAGGAAAGAACGTAGTTCATAATAGTAGTTTTAGTTTTACTGTTTTTAACTTTCCTTCTTTTAAAATGGAGTGATAGTAATAGTAGTCAGAACAAACAAAGTTGTCACTCTAACTTGTAAATTTTACAAAAAGTGATTAACTAAGAAAGGAAGACATAAAACAGACAAACGTATAAAACGGGAAAAAAGATAACTAAAAAATTTTTAATTCAATATCCTTATCAAATCTATGGACGTTGAAAAAAGACCAAACTAACGTACGATTCAAACTAATATTACGACTATTAGGTGTTTAATTTTAAAATACATCACTTAGACAAAGAAAAAGGGAGGTACTCACTAGAATACAAATCCTTTACCGAGAGGTATATACACAGTTGATTTATACATGTATGACACGGAAACGGAATTTGTCAAAGACCAAAGTAAAAAACGCACTTGCAAATATATAATGATCAAACTTTTATGGATATAAACAAACAAGTAAAATTAGAAGAAGGAAAAACCAGTTATTATTCACATACTCACATGTGTCGTAACATTTTAATGGGTGTTTGGGTAGTGAAGTGAAGGATCTGGACACATAAACCCTCATACTGGATATTTGACCCTCACAATTTTTAGGACTCTATAAAGAACTTTTTTTTTGTGTAAAGACCAGGATAGAGTTTTGATACCTTAAGCCTCAAGGTGTAAAGCCCAGACCTTCAGGTGTAAAATCATGTACGAAATCCCCTGAAATCCACACAAGTTGTACGGTCTCACAGACACACCAGTCCACCACTGACTTATCACGACCCACTAGTTCTTTCGAGGGAACCACTCTACTTTTAAGTGGTGGGAAATGGTGGTTCTTGGTTCTTTGATGTGTTTTTACGTACTATATATACTAAGAATTTTGTACCTGATACAGAAGGAATGTGAACCCCAAAATAGAGTCTGAGCCCACCTAAATGCAATTAAAATCATAGTAAAAGAGGGAAAGTAAGAATGTTATAAAACTACCACCAAAGATCGTAGTGTAATTAGATTAGTATGACCGAATGACCTTATTATTTTTCAAGTTATAAGAAATCTGTTCAAATTAGTAATAAGATCTGTGATCACTTCTTACCGTAGTGACAACTTAATTGTTATTCAAATCTATCTGACATTCCGTAAGGTATACGACGGTCTCGAAATTAATTGAACCAACAACAGCCCCTCCACATGTAACTAAATTAAGATATTTGTGTAATAATTAAACTAAAAAAAGTTCGTGTCCTACTACTTTTCCATTTTTCCTAACTATATGATTGAAAAGTGAAGAAAGGTTAGGATGATAGTGTTGAAACAAAGTTCTGGGTCAATTGATTACGGATCTAATGTCGTTATCCGAGACTTGACCTGAAAGTGTTTCGTAGGTAAGTGGTTACAAAGGTCTTATTATGGAGACAGATTGATACAGTGACATATTATAGGAATTAGACCTCAGACGTCGTAAGTCTGACACCAGGGATGGGGAACGGTACTGTATTTTCTTCGAGGTGTTAAACTAAGTGTGGACGAGGAGGTCGGAGAAAAGATTTGTGAGAAAAGAACATAAAACTCTAAGGTATGGAACACGAAAGGATGTATTAGATACGAAAGAGAGTATCAGTCATAAAACTTTTACGACGAGAGTAAGGGATCTTACAGGACGAAATGTTTAAGGATCCATTCGGGCCGGAGGGTTATGTATGTATAGGATGGGAGTGATTTGCGATTATTTTGAAGTCCTAAGTGGTAGTATTACGGAGAAGGTCCGTCTGGAGAAACCACCGATTCAGAGTAAGAACCAATGGTGTCGTAGAACAAGTGGGTAAAATACGGTTACACAAGGGGAGTTATGTAAAATTTGAGTCAGTCCGACTCAACTAAAGTATGAATAGAATCGTAAAGACCTCTTAAGTCATGACTCGTGTTGACCGTTAGTTCTACAATCTCTATAACAAAGTATGTATTTTAGTATACTTATTTATTATTAATGACTCATTTATGTAGTTTAGACATATATTTCCTTCAAGGAGTGTCTTTAAAATATTTGTATGTCTAAATAAACTTCTAATATTACATTGAATAATTTTCAATAGGACAAAAAGGGAGTCACGTTTTAGTTTATTACCCCAAAGAAAAGACCGGTAATGTTTCATCGAACATAAGTAAATCGGAAGGGCGGATGGGATCTATTTTACGTGTCACAACGATAAAAATTTGGGACCGTATGCTTCTTCCTTCTGACCCGTGTTTCTAGTTCAAAGTTTCTCTTTATTTTTAGCATATTTTAATGGGTGTGAAAGATAACGAAAAAAAAAAAAAAATGGGGTTCATAGAATCTGTTTAACGGAATGTACCCTATCTTTGGTCTGATTTTGGTAATAGGTCCAAAGTCAACTCTGGTCAACTGTAATGGTATTTGAGTTGACCCCTTTATCTTCAAAATAAAACCCCAAACAGGTTGTCTACCTAACCACTGCTATCGCCATTTCTTGGGTGGAAGACTACGTCCTCAGTATTCTCTATACCCAAGTTAAGGACGGGACTCAACCCTTCTAGGGAACCTCTTCCCGTGCCGTTAGGTGAGGTCATAAGAACGGACCTCTTGGGGAACCTGTCTCCTCGGACCTCCCGACGTCAGGTATCCCAGAGTTTCTAAACGTGTGCTGACTTTGCTGAATCACACGTACGTTATCTACCTTCGACTCCATCTCCCTTCTCTGTGTGTGTATCACTTCGAGTCCAACTGGATCCTCGTGACTACTTAAGTTTAGGTCGATACATGTCTCCTTTTGAGGGAATTTTCTGTCACTGTTAATTTCGTCGTAGGCCCCCATATTTCTCTACTTGTTTCTATCGGTGTAAGAGAATCACGATTCCTTGTGTGGAACCTCAAGTTCCTTACAGGGTCATCGCCCCGAAGCCATTTACGAGGTCCGTTAGTCGACTTCGGGACGTACCGGATGTAGGGTTCCTCTTTCGACATCGTGACGTCTTCTCAGGACTTCTTTTTGAGGTCGGTACCGTTTGGGATTTTGACTTGGAGACGACTCAGCTACCTTAGACATACAACAAACGACCGTTGTTTTTATCTCACGTAAAATCTTTTTATTTCTGTGGTAAGTCACGGACATAGTAAAAAGTATATATCATAAATTTTGAGTTTTAATTAATGGTCTGGATGTTTTTCTGTTCTAACTTTTGACTTTTGTTTCACTGTTTCCTTCTTTTATTTTGTTGTCTTTGTCTAGTTCCCGAGAAATCTTTCTCTGAAATTTTATGATATTAGATAGATAATTCTTTCTTTTTACAGTGATCCCTCGAGGTCAGATAGTGTTTCTCAGTTTACCTTTAATATCTTGACTTTTGACCCACTGATTTTACTTCTGGCGTTTGTAATCACTCTTGTATATAGGTCTCACTGTGATTGTTTCCACTTTTACTTATGTGTTACGTTACTTTCTCACATTATCTAAGTACCTCGGTCAACTCAGTTCGACGATTCTCTTTTTTTATAAAAGTACTGTAACCTTATCAATTTTATAAAATTTATCTTGTGTTCTTGAGTTTTTCGGGATTGTTCTAGTGATAAGATTTCAATCTAAAATAATTTTAATTTCGTAAAAATTAATTTTCTAATGTACTCTTCTTCCTTTTCCTTTTAGTCTCTCGTCTTGAACAAATTTTGTTTTAAGGAGTTGTTTTTGAAAAAGGTTTAATATTCTCCTAGATTATAGTTCGTCCTTCGCTATCAGTTAGGTCATTATTAATCCATTTTCTAAATTTATTCGTCTCCACATAGATATACCTGTTTTACGTATACTTTACAATGAATGTAGAAATAGTCTTTTTTCGTTTTGTTTTGGTACTCTATAAATTGTGTGGGTGAGTGGGTAGTGTATTTAATTTTTATCTCTAGTTTTTCCTCTAGATGTTCCTTAAGTTTGGTCAGTTAGGATTTCCTTTAGTTGAGACTTATACGTAACCTTCCTGACTACACCTTCGACTTCGAGATCGTGAAACCGGTAGACTACACTCCTCCACTGAGTGACCTCTTCTGGGACTACGACCCTTTCTGACTTCCGTTTTCTTCTCCCATCGTCTCCTACTCTACCAATCTATCGTAGTGACTGAATTACCTGTACTCAAACTCATTCGAGACCCTCTATTACATCCTGTCCCTTAGGACCGTACAACGTCAGGTACCCCAGCGTTTCTCAACCTGTACTGAAATCAAGTCAAGTCAGAGAGTCGACACAGGCTGAGAAACACTGGGGTATCTGACGTCGTACGGTCCGAAGGGACACGTAGTGGTCGAGGGTCTTGAACGAGTTTGAGTACAGGAAACTCAACCACTACGGTAAGTTGTTAGAGTTAGAGAGAGTAGGTGAAGTTGGGAAGAGGAGGATGGAAGTTAGAAAGGGTCGTAGTCCCATAAAAAGTTACTCAGTCAAGAAGTGTACCGGTTTCATAACCTCAAAGTCGAAGTCGTAGCCAGGAAGGTTGCTTATAAATCCTGACTAAAGGGAATCCTAACTGACGAAACTAACGGAACGTCAGGTTCCCTGAGAGTTCTCAGAGGAGGTTATGGTGTCAAGTTTTCGTAGTTAAGTAACCACGATTCGAAAGAAAACCTCTTCCGTTACCGTGGGGTGAGGTCCACGGACCTTTTAGGATACCTACCTCCTCGGACCACCCGCGTCAGGAACCCCAACGATTCTCAGCCTGTACTGACTCTTTAAAGTGAAAGTGCAAAGTAAAAGTACGTAACCTCTTCCTTTACCGTTGGGTGAGGTCACAAGAACGGACCTCTTAGGGTCCCTGTCCCCTCGGACCACCCGACGGTAGATAACCCAGTGGGTCTAAACCTGTGCTGACTTCGCTGAATCGTCGTCGACGTCGTCGTTCGAAAGAAATGTCAAGTTGAGAGTGAAGGTATGTACTGATGACCTTTTTGGTATCGAAACTGATCTACCTGGAAACAACCGAAGTGCTGACTTGTTGTTGTTGTTTCTTGTTGTTGTTTTTATTCTTCGTTTTTCTTTTGGTGTTTCTTTGTCCTGTGGGTTGTCATAGTTCACAACCACTCATAAACCTTGTCAACCTTATAAATACGTAACGATAACCATCTGATATAACCGTATTGACAAAGTCTTACTTAGTAGAAAAACCACAAATAATTCGACTTGTATATGAAGAAGGTATTAAATCATTAAGTTCCACCGTATTACGAATTGACGTTACGGATATATACACGTTTCTTTCGTTTCATACTCTTACAAACGTCAGTGAAGTAAATATTATCAAGTATGACTTTTGTTGGTTTTACAGGTAGTGGTAGTCTACATACTTATTTATGTTATGTGGAAATACTTTACTTTGTATTATCTGAAGATAATATACGTCGTTGTATTGATGAAAGCGTCATTATTTAGACTTCCTCTTTGGGTCCGTTCTTTTTTTATACTCTAATAAAGTAGGGATACTTTACGTCTTTGTTCATGTTACTTGGTCACCACTATTTTAAGTCTTATAATCCATAGAACCCCTTCCCTAAAAACGATTTTTCTTCTAAGATCTAAAAACATTATCAGGTATGGAAGTAGAGTCACGAACAATTTTGTCGATATATGTAAACCTTTTATAGTTCAATGTGTCGATTCCAAAAAACGGAAATGACGTACTAGAATAAGTCATGTAGTCTTTTTTACCTACTTTGTATATTACGAAATCCCTTGAATCTCCATTAGTACACCCGAACCTTTGATCCACCGATATATATATATATATGTATATGTCATATATATATGTGTGTGTGTATATGTATATAAGAAATATGGGGACACTATTTTACGGAGAATTAGTCATACTGTGACCAGGGTTCCTGTATGATAATAAAGGACTAAGAAAAGTTGGATCATGAGACTCTCCGAGACGAAACCCAATTCTCAATGCACTCTAGTACGAAAGACGGTAGGACCTACCTGAACTAGTTTTGGTGTCCACCAATGGATCTCCTCTACCCCCGATTTTCTTAAATTTACGAAAATGTACCAGAAAGACGTTCACTCGTCCTTTCCACCATAATTTTGATTCACATCCTTGTCTGGAAGGGGAGTAGACGACAAGAGGGTTTGACTGTAAGAACGCATTCTTGTCCCGTAGATAAGTTGATCCGTCTGAGAAAACACTGACACTGAGTAACGAGACGGAAGACTTAGGTAGGTGTTATCCTAAGCAAAAAAAAAAAGGAACAATCATAAAAATATATTACCGCAAACAGAAGATAATTTATTAAAAAATAGTCACTCATAATAAGTGAAAATTTAAACAGAATTTTATAAACGATAAAAGAAATGTTGGGTTATAAAAACTACATATACTTAGAGACTACAATATTTTCTACCATTATCTGATTTCATATATCGGTGAGTAAAATGTTCACTTATAAGTCTTAATACAATTTAACTAAAGTGATTTTCTGTGAAGACGAAACGTTTTTTACTTTTGATTTAACTAAATTATATTAATTCGTTATTTCTCTTCAGAGTAGGAACCGGGAATTGTCAATAATCGACGATTCTTTACAGGACGGGAGTCCGGAATTAGTGGTACACTTTTTATACTTCGTTAACAATACAACATCTCACTTTTCGGTTTTTTATAGTTGAAGGTAAAAGGTCCTTACACGAAAAGAAATGGATAACTAAAAGATGGTTAATCGTGACTATCATAATACAATAATACTATAGAAAGGAAATGTTTGGTGATTGTGATAAAACCCTTCGTATAAATGAATATACTTTACTAAGGATTTCGGAAAACTTAATTTGAAAACTTAATTTTTAATCCATTATGTTTATCTTGGTATAAAACATCAGAATGTTATAAAAAGAATTAGTATTTATCACACACGCACGAGTCAACACAGACTGAGAAATACTGGGATACCCGACGTCGGGCGGTCCGAGGAGACAGGTAGCCTAAAAGGTCCGGTCTTATGATCTCACCCAACGGTAAAGGAGGAGGTTTAATTTGTATCATGAGTACCTTTTATATCTTTCTAGTATTTCTTTTTTTTAATGAACTTTGGGTATGATAACCATTAAACAATATTTTATCTCAAAAGAAGAAGATACATACACACGTAAATAAGTTGTAAACTCTTTAGTTTTGTAGAAGTTGTAGAACAAACAATTAGAAATAGAATGACATTAATTAAAAAAGAATATAAGACTTTCAATAAAAGTTTGAAGAACAATTACTCAAGACAAAGTGTATCATCTTATTGTTGTTGTTCAATTTGTGAAAGAATGGTCTCTTGTAAATCCTAAATATCAAAAAGGTCACCTTTATCAATTTTCAAGATACAAAGTCTGTAAGACAATTATCGGTAAACAAAAACTCCAAGCATATAAGGTGAGTCTATGAGAAAAGATGAAAAAGAACCAACAGACGATATCTCTAACTTTTTAGTTTGTTTGATTGTACCAGAGGTGCAAGAAAGACTTCCTCCTCCACTCAATAGCCGAGTTTCCTTCCTCAGTGTACTTCTCAACATATACTTCACTCTGAACTTCTTTTACTGCTTCACAAATTGTAATGATGCTCTTCTACTTTGCAGTACGGTCTCAACTCACACCCGAAGAGGGTCGACAGATGTTCCGATACTCGGTGACGGTGTGACCAGACATTTTAGGTCCATTTGACAAGACGGAATCTTCACACCGTACACACGTAAGACCCTTTACTCCTTAAACTTATACGTCTAAAGGTCTACCCAAATTCGAGAGTTAGCTGATAAAATTCTTATATCGACGTTAACGATAGGTGATCACCCCTAAGTACAGATGTAGCAAGAAACAACATATTTTTGGTTAATTTCTTTTAGGACATTCTACTAGGGTGTACCTATACCACACACAACGTCTGTAGACACTGGCTAATCGTAGGGGTCCGAAGTACCCGTGCCTCGACCTGGTCAAGTGGTCCTGTACTAATAAATAGACGGGAGGGATTAGGGACGACCAGGAGAAGATCCCGGTCTCGTATTCCTTACTCTGTCCTCATCGACCGTGTGGTAGCGTAAGTACATCTTGAATACAAAAGATACTACAAGGTCATTTAAAACGAGACGAAATTATAGGTGAGTAGATTCCTCGAAACCGTCCGGGTGTAAGTTAGTACTATAATAACGAGTTATACCCCGGTGGTCATACGAGACACAGGGTCGATCTAACAAAATGTACGGTTCCCCTAGTACTGGGAAGTGGAACTCAGGGTGGGTGTTCGCTACCGACGTTCGCTGGAACCATAACTACTCACTCGGAGAACCCAGACCCGTCCATGGGCGAATCACTCTGGTCGTCCTGTTCCTGTAGTGCGTACCTTCTCAAGGGAAGTGTGTAGTTCTGACTCCACCTAAAATTGGGGTGTGGCGACATCAGGTCTTGCATAGACATACACCAAAAGGACACTCAGTCTGGACGGAGGGTCCGGTGTTCCCTTTACCTAGGAGGCGACAGAAGGACTCTCCTGTTTCTTAGGATCGGGAACTGTGTCCCCTCCTGACCAGAGTGTACGTCTACGGTCAGGTGGAGTTCGAGTGAGACTAAGGTACAGAACGAAAAATGGACGGAGAGTCGTCGAACTCTCGGTTCTTTTTGTCGTGTTTAAAATACTTATACACGTACGTTGGTACTTAAATGTAAAAAAATATATTTACTAATTTGACATTTTCTTCCCTTTGGATAATTTACAAACCGTACATGAGACACGGTCTTTGATCCGGCGTAGTAATAAATAACATAGTAGTTGACGAGTGTAGAGTTCCGTTACAGACTTGACACACGTCAGCGGTAACGACAGTCAGTTCGTTATCAGTTTATAGAAGTCAAAGTGTACCAAGTTTAATTATAAAAATAGGAGTAAAATCTCTTATCTCTGTTTCTTCGTTTTATTATTATCATTTCGTTCAAGACTTTTGGCAGATAATTCGAAGGTTCAGACACTTGAAAAAATTGGTGACACAAGAATACTTGTAAATCTCTCGTTTATAATACACATTTCTCTAACAAAATATAATAATGTAAATAAGGAGTGGAATTAGGACTTTTTATTCGTGACTATAAAGTCACACTTATACTTTCCTCTGATAAATAAATAAAATTTCCAAAAAGAAATCCACCTGATAAAAAGAAATTTCAGAAATAACTTAAATAATGTTATAACGAAGACGAAATACAAAACGAAAAAACAGGTGTTCCGTACGTACACCCTAGAAATTAGGGAATGAACCTTAGCTTGAGGGTGGGGGACGGAACCTTCCGTTTCTCAATTAATCCCTTAAGGGAGGTTCTGAAATCCATTGAGAAGTTAAACTTCTTTTACCTACGAGACGAAGGACTAAAGTGATAACACAGTGATAACTTTTTAGGTCACAAATGACAACCGTAAGCCAAGAAAAAGAAGTGTTGGAAAAGTTTTAAATGTACTATTAAATCATCTACACCTTACAAACAACGAGTGAGGACATACTGGTGACCACTTGGTCCACGGACCTTGTATTAGTCACGTTTTATTTATAAATACGTCACTTACCACTCACTGACTCACTTATCAGTGACTCAAATTGTCGGGTTCGGACGAAATAAAGGTGTCGATCCGGGAGTATACCTTGGGATTTGGCACAAGTACTATCTTTAAAAAGAACTTTGAAAAAAAAAAAAGTCCTCGGTCTTTAAGTCCATAAATAAATAAATAAATTTTTTAAAATTTAACCACATATCAACTAAATGTTACAACCCAATGAAAGTCTACATGTACGTTTCATTTAGTCAATATGTATGTGTATATAGGTGAGAAAAATTTTAAGTAAACCTATTTCCAAGACACACGGAAAATTAAGATTTGTTGACAGAAGATCCTTACCTTATTTGTGTCCCTTCTAAAGGAGTTCTCTTTCTTATTTCTACAAAAATTACTGTCTTAAAAATGTTGCACTCTTCGACAAAAGAGTGACGGGAAACTTGAACGACCGACATTTTATCAATGAGTTGAGACCTCTAGGTAAGGTCTATTTAACTTACTTCAAAATTTAGGAGGAAAATTTTCATAAGGAAAACATAAGGTGAGTCGAAATTTCCTTTAATATAAGAAACTAAAATCGAAAATCTGCATTTATATGTGTTGACACTCACTAGAAGTGTTAATTTAAAAATTTTAGGAAAAATAAAACGGACAAACTAAAAAGATTCTATCTCTTATAACACTATTATAAATCATAATGACGACTTAAAGTTGGTCGTATAAGAACTCAAAGGGGGTTTTATTTTAGACGAGGTTCGTAAAGATTTATTTTGACTTGTCTTATATTTACGGTTAACCTTGAAATTTTTTTAACTGGAAAGAAGTTAATTTACTAAAATAAATTAGTAAATTAGAAAATGGGCTTTGGAATGAAACTAAAAGTTATTATAACGATGAAGACGAAAAATTTGTTAGGTGAAAGTGTACTTAACTATAGGAAAAGGTAAACCCGGGAACGGGGAAAAAAATGTATCGATCTGAAAAACTGGGTTAGTCTAAAAGAACATCACAAAGTAAATTTTATTAAAATTATTGTCCATTTCAGTTAGAAGGAAAATCTGTAACAAAAGGATAAAAATCGGACTATGTAACAATTAAAACGAAAGTTTTAAATCGAAAAACATATGTAATATATATATTCCCGAAAGGACTATCGAGTCAACCATTTCTTAGGTGGACGTTACTCCTCTGGACCAAGCTAAGGACCCAACCCTTCTAGGGGATCTCTTCTCTTTCCGATGAGTGAGATCATAAGACCGGACCTCTTAAGTTACCTGACACATCGGGTACCCCAGTGTTTCTCAGTCTGTCCTGACTCGCTGAAAGTGAGTATACAAAATATATATACATATGTGTGTGTGTGTGTGTGTGTGTGTGTGTGTGTGTAAAATGGGACCATTAAACCTTCGATCCTTATAAAGAATTTTTAAGATATTACGAAGTGGGATCAGTCATAAGAACCCTAAAGAAACCTTCCTTACTACGATTTCGATTCGAGGTCATGAAACCGGTGGAGTACGCTTCTCAACTGAGTAACCTTTTCTGAGACTACGACCCTCCCTAACCCCCGTCCTCCTCTTCCCCTACTGTCTCCTACTCTACCGACCTACCGTAGTGCCTGAGCTACCTGCACTCAGACTCACTTGAGACCCTCAACCACTACCTGTCCCTCCGGTCCGCACGACGCTAAGTACCCCAGCGTTTCTCAGCCTGTGCTGACTCGCTGACTTGACTTGACTTGACTCAGTCATAAGAAACCATGTTCACTGTATTTACAATGAGCTTAGTCGAAATTTTTGGACTGATAAGCGAATCAGTGGTTTGGTCTGATATTTCCTAAGGAACGGATAAAGAAGAGAGACAAGGAGAGTTGTGTAGCCGATGTAGGAGTGACCGAACGAAGGAGGTGTCCTGGCCCGAGCACTGGGTGAGGGTTGGAGGTCAGGTCGAGGACGAAGGGGTGACCTCCCCCCGACACCCGGAAAAGAGACGAGGTCAATTCTCGTGAGGGTACTACTTAAAATAGACCGAGTTAATCCAGTAATAGATAAAGGACCCTTTTTTTTTTTACCCGGCTCCACCCCTTACGAGTCTTTAAAACCAGGATTAGAAAGTATTGATTAAATAACAAAAGTATCCCGAAGGGTCCACCGTGTCACCATTTCTTAGACGGACGATTACGTTCTCTGCGTTCTCTGCACCCAAACTAGTGACCCAGCCCTTCTAGGGACCTCCTCCCGTACCGATGTGTGAGGTCATAAGAATAGACCCTTTGGGATACCTGTCTCCTCGGACCGCCCGATATCAGGTATCCCACCGTGTCTCAGCCTGTACTGATTTGTGTGTATAACAAAAGTATCAAATATATTAGGGTATTTCAAACAATAGTATACGTGGTACGAAATATTGACTGAATTAAGAAGAATTTCCAAAATAATACGGGTATCAAGGAAACAGTCTTTGTAAATGTAAGTACTGAAACAACCAAAGAAATGATCGACTGCCCTCATGTGTCAGGTATCTGAACATCCCTTTGTGACAAAAGACTCAGGACAGATCCTAATATCTCTAAACACCAGTTTGGTAAAAGAAGTCTTGAGACATCGATATCGATTGAACAGACACAGTAAATTGAGTACCTCATCTTTCGGTTTTGGTCGGATTCCACAGGGACCATAAAAAGGGTTATCCATTTAAAAACTAAAACACGACGCGAAGTCTTTATACGAGTGTTTCTCCCGAGACCTTCCAAGATCGTTGTGTCCCCGTGACATACACGAAAACGAAGTCAACACAGACTGGGAAAGACTGGGCTACCTGACGTCGGGAAGTCCGAGGAGACAGGTACCCTAAGAGGTCCGTTCTTATCACCTCACCCAACAGTGGGGAGAAGGTCCCCTAGAAGGACTGGGCCCCTACCTTAGGTGTAGAGATGCGAGAGGACATAACCGTCCGCCCAAGAAAAGGTGATCACGGTGGACCCTTCGGGGTCATGGTCATGTGAGAGGTGAGTGACAAGTCTTTCCACTACCAGAGGTACCTACCGTCGGAAACGAGGGACTCGGGAGGGGTAGAGGTCACAAATGAGTGGGAGTGACCTATTATACTCTAGTGTATCCTATGTCGTGTGTGTGTGTGTGTGTGAATTTACCCCGTCACGGTAGAGGGGTCCAGAAGAGAGTCAAACCTAACTGGATAGAACATAATCTCTTTTTCGGAAAATGTAAAAACGGTGTGTGACCATCTCAAGTGACACAAGAAACAGTCGACCGAACCTAGTACTCTGTACCTTTAAATCTTCCATCTAGAGTGATATCTCGACTGAGACTTCAAAACTGGACTCCTTAACATTCTGATCTACAAGATTCTACCCTTTAATTGTAACCCCTCTATCAAACTTCCCTCTCTATTTTTTACGTCAAAGAAACAAAAATTGAAAGATCTCCTCCCCTTCTACCATTCCTTCTACCTTACCTTTTTAGTCTTCTGTGTCATCTTCATTGACAGTAGTCGACTTGTGGAAATCCGACTGATCTACTGTGTGAAAAAGTATATTAAGTAATTTAGGAGAACTTTGTGTACACTCGTTCTATACTAGAGTTTAACCGTTACTCGAGTTATACCTCTACGAAAGATTCTATACTACTTAATTGATTAAGAAAGAGAATACAATAGTACAAGTAACGTAGGATTTTCCTTTGACGTGGGGAAGAGATGTGTGCAATCAAATTTAAAGGATGTTCTGTAGTCTTTTCTTACTAAGAGATGCTAAGGAAATTAACTACTTAGAAAAGTGTTCCAAGAGAGTTTTACTAGTGTAAACGTAATAACTAAATTTAACGTACGTGAAAAAAAAAAAATTTCTTATTCTTTACCCCTACCGAGGTCATTCTCAGACAGGTTATTTGTGTTCTTCGTTAGTTACCTTTCCAGTTCCCACAGACACAAACGGACGTTCCAGCTACTACGTCAGTCTGGTGACCTCGTCGTAAGTCTCACCCCTTCAGTTCATAAATAATTGTGGCTTCGTTGCTACCCCGACTAACGTGCAGCCGGAAAACCCGGGACCTTTGGAGTGAGGTTATTTTATGTTAGCTACGGTAGGTAGACGTCAGAAGATAAATTATTCAAAAAGAGTACTCCACCAGTTAAACAGAATAAGGAAAGGGAGTCGTTGACGGTCTCGTTCCGGTAATCTTTGAGTAGAGTCGATAAATATTATTCATTGATCTTCGACAGTAGAAGAAGAAAATTTTATTAAAATTTTATATTTTAATTACATACGAGTCACATTATATAGAACTTATGAATTGTATATATCTCTTAAAAACAAAACAAGTGAGTATAAAGGTAATGGTATTGAAGACAATAAAAGAATAACAAGAAAGATCAGAAAAAAACTAAAAAATTTAAAATATTGGCTTAAGTTTAACATATATGGTACAGAAAGTGGTTATGACGTTGTATTTGTAAAGGAGATAAATAATTTTTACAAATACTATAGTAAAATTTACTGACGTATACTAAGGTGAGGTATTTGAACGATAACAGAAACTAATATTTGAAAATCTTCTGTAAAAATAATAAGAAAGGAGGACGGGTAAAACTTTTTCAACTTAACGATTTTAATAAGGACTGACCATAAATGTAAATTTGAATATTTTACTAAAACGAATTCTTCTGTGTCACCAAGACATATGACAGACATTCGACTCTTTGGACTATACACGAAAAAATTGGGTCTGGAGAAGGGACTCGAGGTCTAGGAGTAGGGTGAACGGTAAAGGAAAACCCTAGAGGATCCTCACGGGTTACCCTTAGAGTTTGTTACACAGACTCAGTCTCGTAGGATACGAGGGATGCACATGGACAAGAAAAGAGTCGGAAAGGATAGTCATTTACCGTGGTGGTCGGTGAGTAGATCGACAAAAAGTCAGGTATCAAGAACCGTGGTACGTAAAATTACTTGAGGCAATCGAGTTACGTGTAAACGAGTGTCTGATAAAATTCCTCTTCCTGATAATCTTATACGATCAATACATAATACTCATCTTCGGTTAATGTTGATTAAGTCGGGTGGATAAAACTACTAAACCATCTCTTACGTACTGATGTGTCACAGTCTGAGACTCAGACATGTCTTATTTTCCGCCTTCGTTCCTTCCACTCGTAACTAGAAGACGTACTACTTATGGTTTAGTTTTAACAATAAGACTTCTTGTCCCTAAAGTTTCCTTCAAATTACTTTTTAAGTAATTTAAGAGTCAAAAGGGTCAACTAGTTTCTTCGTATCGTTGTACGTCTTATCGTCTTTAAGTACAAAGACTTTGTGACACATTATCTGTGACAACCAGAGAATGGATTGAGTGTAAAGGAAGAAAGGAACGAACATCTCAAGACCAAGACAAGACTACAAGTGCGGAGAGGGTACACAGAGTCTCTCCTCCTACATAGATGAGGGTAGAGTTTTCCTTTTTAGGGTTAAGAAAACGATCAATAACACTAAAAAGTACCGTAGTAAATTTAAAAAAAAAGAATAAGAAGGGAACACTGAACAACTCTTTTTTAAGTAACAAGACCCACCAATGTACTACACTTTATAAAACACACTTACAATGTAAAGTTATTTTAAAATTTTAAATAATAACGTAGGGTGACGAATTGGTGTTTTAACCAGTTTTTTATAAAGAAATTTGAGGGAAATTTTACTTGACCGGGGGTTTTAATGTACAAGTATTGTTTTAAGTTCTCACGTCCCTTCATTTTGCACAGGGTCTACTCTTTGTCGACCTTAGAAAAAAAGAGGGGTCTTAGTAGAGTTCTTCAGAAAGTTAAGGACAACAAAAAAAAAAACCAAAGAGAATGTAGGTCGGTAAATAACAAAAGATTTAAATCTCGGGAGTCAATAAAAACATAACACGGTCTTACAACAAAATTTAGAACCGTACAAATAGAGAAGTCGTTGTTTCCTAAAACATCCATCCTATTTCAAAACAACAACAACAAGTCAATAAGTCAACACAGACTGAGAAACACTGAGGTGCTTGACGTCGTGTGGTCCGAAGAGACAGGAAGTGGTAGAGAACCTCAAATGCGTTTGAGTACAGGTGACACAACTACTACGGTAGGTTGATAGAGTGGACGACAGTGGGGGAAGATCGACGTTAGTTTTAGAATACAGTACTTGTATAACACTCCAATCGGAGACTAAGCAATAGCCCCTTTCTCTTTCACATATGAAGCTAACACGAGACATCGTTGTATAATTCACGACTAGACTCATAGTTGACGATTGAACACGAAGAAGTATGTCTGTGTCCCAGTGTGAAGGCTTTATTTAAAGTGACCTCCTCAGTTAGTGGTGGTAAATTGACATGGATCTTGAAGTCGGTTTAAAATAAGGAATATGTAACCGCTGTCGAAATTTTACAGCTAGCAGTATCGGACTGAGTAGTTTCGTCTAGGAACCGAAGAGATTTGTCGTACGGAAAGAAAGGGAAATCGCTAGATTAATCCAATTTTATTTCAAGGTACAGTGTTAGGTAAAAATAAAGACTCAGAGTCGAGGAAGACCACAAAGAAATCATATGTAGAGTTGAGAGTTTACTGTCAGGAGAAAACAGTCTAAATTGTTACCACATGTACTCTTTGCGACCCGACCTTCTTCGTGTTCGACCTTAGTTCTAACGACCCTCTTTATAGTTATTGGGGTCTATACGTCTACTGTGGTGGGAATACCGTCTTTCACTTCTCCTTGATTTTTCGGAGAACTACTTTCACTTTCTCCTCTCACTTTTTTCAACCGAATTTTGAGTTGTAAGTCTTTTACTTCTAGTACCGTAGACCAGGGTAGTGAAGTACCCTTTATCTACCCCTTTGTCACCTTTGTCACAGTCTGAAATAAAAAAACCGAGGTTTTAGTGACGTCTACCACTGACGTCGGTACTTTAATTTTCTACGAACGAGGAATCTTCTTTTCAATACTTGTTGGATCTATCGTGTAAGTTTTCGTCTCTGTAATGAAACGGTTGTTTCCAGGCAGATCAGTTCCGATACCGAAAAGGACACCAGTACATACCTACACTCTCAACCTGACACTTCTTCCGACTCACGGCTTCTTAACTACGAAAACTTGACACCACAATCTCTTCTGAGAACTCTCAGGGAACCTGACGTTCCTCCAGGTTGGTCAGGTAAGACTTCCTCTAGTCGGGACCCTAAAGAATCCTTCCTTACTACGATTTCGACTTTGAGGTCATGAAACCGGTGGAGTACACTTCCCAACTGAGTAACCTTTTCTGGGACTACGACCCTCCCTAACCCCCGTCCTCCTCTTCCCCTGTTGTCTCCTACTCTACCGACCTACCGTAGTGCCTGAGCTACCTACACTCAGACTCACTTGAGGTCCTCAACCACTACCTGTCCCTCCGGACCGCACGACACTAAGTGCCCCAACGTTTCTCAACCTGTGCTGACTCGCTGACTTGACTTGACTTGTATATATCGTTAAAATGAACGTGATTTTAGGGAATGAAACTTTTTACTACAGCAAAATGTTCAACATATGTATGGAAGTGGTACTCAACAAAGAACCAACTTAAAATCAGAATAACAACGTGTACTAAAAAATTAAAAATTAACCTCCTATTAACGAAATGTTACAACACAACCAAAGATGGTGTGTTGTTGTACTTAGTCGGTATTCATATTTCCTTCATGGGGAAGGGGGGTATATACTGAATAACAATTCCATACGAAGGGGGATTTTGAGACTGTAAATCATGACCTTGTAACGTATTAAAGTTACTTTTACTGACTGACTCACTCACTAGTACTTGAAAGATACCAGGTCTCAATAACGACAAGAATCCCGAAGGGTCCACTACGTCACCATTTCCTAGACGGACGGTCACGTCCTCTGGACCCAAGTTAGGGACCCAGTCCTTCTCGGGACCTCCTCCCGTACTGTTTGTGTTAGGTCATAAGAACGGACCTTTGGGGTACCTGTCTCCTCGGACCGTCCCATATCATGTGCCCAGTGTTTCTCAGTCTGTGCTGACGAGTACGTACCTGGTAGTAAAAGGACAGATAGGTTCTCCTGAAGTTTACAGGGAGTGAGGTCAAAAACTTACTGGAGAGAGACCGTCATTATCTTTTATGCAACTTGATCTTGAGCTTTCCGGTCTCAATGATATTTCAAGACAAAGACCTAGGAATTTCTACTGACCCGTGCATCGAATATTTCCTCTATACAACACACCACGAATTTGGAGAGTTTACGAGTTGATCTTGGAAAATGACCCAAATACGTGTTAAATCACTAAGTGGGAGTCCTTATTAAAAATTATAAAAATGTAGATGAACTTCGTAAAAAGAAATTAAATAACTAAGGAAATTATCGACTAAGATATTTTGTTTGGGTAGTAATTATTCAACTTTAAATGAATAGTCAGAGTCACATGACCTTAAACAACTCTTTGTGTATAAAATACCGGTCACCGAATTTCCTATTCATCGATTTTTAAAATATTTCATCATTAGTCATATTCGGACGGTAACGTCGAACTCTGTTCTCAAGTTAGGGACCTAACCCTTCTGTAGGATCTCGTTCTTTACCGATGGGAGAAGTCATAAGAATGGACCTCTTAAGGTACCTGTCTCCTCGGACCGTCCGATGTCAGGTGCCCTAGTGTTTCTCAGCCTGTACTGACTCGTCTGTGTGCACATTCATTAGTTGTATTCTATAGTCTCTCAGTTCGAGGTGAATTAAGACATCCAGCATGTATAATAGGTCTTATGTCCTATATAAAATCTGTAACTTAAGACGGGATGTCGAAAAAAAAAAAAATTGGTTTCTTTACGTATAATCCCAACTATGTTTGCTTACGATCACGAATCCAACCAAACGTGTGTGAACGAGTATGAGAAAGGAAGGATAAGAGTAATCCTGAACTTACAAGTAGAGGGAGTCTTTGGATAAAAGTTCCTCCTTAGAGAGTCGTAAGGAGTCGACCACCATACGAGTGGTCACTGGAGTCTATGAACGGGTGTTGGTCTGGGAATTCAAGAATTTAAGTGAAGAGGAACAAGGAGGACTACTGGTGTTGACCTGTGAGTGGGTCACCGAGAATATGTGTGTACGTTCCGTCTAAAGTAGTCGGATAGAAGAAGAGGAACGAATTTTTTTTTTTTTTTTTTTTGTGTTTTTGAATCGTTTCAAAGGTCACGCTTAGTACCTAGTCTTTTAGCGGAAGAACTAAAAATTCTAGTCTTTCGTTTTAAGCCTAAGTTACTCACTTAAGGTATTTATTTTATTTACCGTTTTATTTATTGAACCACTCCAATGAACGTTGGTACCTTCCAAACTCAGAACCTTGACGGAAACTGCGTAAATGTACATGGTCCTTAAGATCGGTTTGTAGACCGGCTCGCACTCGGGTTTGGAAATAGTCTTCCGAGGTGAGAAGAGAGTAAAGAGAAATGACGTCGTTTGACCGTCTCCAGACTTGTCCACGGTCCCACGATGTACCTACGAAAAATTTTTACGACTATAACGGTTTCTAACCAGACACTGAGACTCGTTTACTGTATTAATTAGAACCGTACAATTTCAAACGTAAAGACTTTACCCGTTATTACTATCCTAATAACACTCCTAATCCCCGAAGGGAGTATCGAGTCGGCTATTTAGTAGACGGACGTCACGTCCTCTGGACCCAAACTAAGGACCCAGTCCTTCTAGGGGACCTCTTCCTTTACCGTTGGGTGAGGTCATAAGAACGGACCTCTTAGTGTAGCTGTCTCCTCGGACCACCCGATGTCAGGTACCCCAGTGTTCTCAACCTGTACTGAATCACTGATTTGGTGGTGATAACACTCCTAATTTACACTATTCCTACGAATTGGATCACCGACCGCACAACATTCTGACTACTAATAATTAATGACTAAAAATTACAAAGGAAGTTGTAGAGTTTAGGTAAATAGTAGAAGGTAATATGAGTCAGGACTGTATTTGTTGTTTTTATTAGAAGCCTTTGGTTCACGTCGAAAGAGACAAATAAAATTTATCTTGAGTTACCGCGATAGTAGGATAAATGAAACAAAACTTCTGCGACCCTTTTTGACTATGAATTTTCTATAGGATGTCATATAAATAAAGGATGAAAAATTTTAATTTACGTACAAAGACCACTAACAACAAGACCTTACGAACTCGTAATTTAAAGAAATCAAATATGATAGATATTATTTTCGAGATCGATAAAACTATAATTGTCTTTTTGACATCTTTCAAAATATTTGAAGTTGAAAAGATAAAGTAATTTACACAAACCGTATAACTTCTCCACCTATTAAATGACATTTTATAATTTTACAATTCGTATTACTGGACGTGTTCTTCAACCGACTTTACAACCTTGTCATCGACTCAATTAATTAAGACCCTATGTAACGTTTGAAGTGTCTTACGAAATCCATCAATTTCATTGTGTTTAATCAAACGATACTAATTATTCCAGAAGACGTATAGTTTCCTTAGTTCCGACTAATCTAATCGTAAAGGTTCCCAATAGGTTTAAACTATGTAAAAATATTTAGTTGTAAATTATTTTGACCTTTCTTTTTTCTTAATCTTTATCCATATTAATTCATTTTTTCGTTTCTAAATAGTAAAAAGACCAGATTCGACATGAAACTTTCGTCATGGAACATAAAGTAGTTAAAGTAAAGTTAATGTCATTTACGACTATAAAATGTTTACATCCACGTTCCAGTGTAAAAGAAACTTATAATATAAAAATTACTTTTAGGATATGACTTATAGGACTCTATACAAGTTTACGTATACTTACGTAAAAATATAATATTCCACTAATAATCATCTCTAGACCCTGATATAAGTGGACATATTAATCAAACCTTTCTCCGTTTATTTTAATAAATTTTTACCTTCTGTCATCTCATCTTTAAATCCCTATTTTAGAAGTCAATGTGTTCTAATAAGAAACGTGTGATCATTAAGAAGTCAAAGTGGTTTTTCTGATGATAAACCTAGACGTCCTGGGTACCCTCTTCAAGTCGGAAACTTGACTTTGCCTGTGTCACGACGAGATCCTTCTAGGACCGAGAAGGCGATGTAAAAGTATATTTCAAAAAAAAAAAAAAAAATCAAGAAGTCTGAATGTCAGCACCGACTTCACATACTGACGAGAGTGTGGACTACCGTCATCATCTCGACTCGTCAACGCCCTCTCGGAACTAACACTGGACGTTTCGGATGTCATAAATAATTACCGGTCAATTGTCCTTTTCAAAAAACGAAATAAAAAAACAAAAATAAATAAAGAACAAAATAAAAGAACCCGAGGTCTTAGTGACGTCTACCACTGACGTCGGTACTTTAATTTTCTGCGAACGACGAACCTTCTTTTCGATACTGGTTGGATCTGTCGTATAATTTTTCGTCTCTACAATGAAACGTCACTGAAATGAAACAGAGATGTCAGTTTCGATACCAAATAGGCCATCAGTACATACCCACACTCTCAACCTGGTATTTCGACTCGCGACTTCTTAGCTACGAAAACTTAACACCACAACCTCTACTGAGAACTCTCAGGGAACCCGACGTTCCTCTAGGTTGGTCAGGTAGGTTTCCTTTAGTCAGGACTTATAAGTAACCTTCCTGACTACGATTTCGACTTTGAGGCTATGAAACCGGTGGACTACACTTCCTGACCGAGTAACCTTTTCTGGGGTCACGACCCTTTATAACTTCCACCCTCCTCTTCCCCTGCTGTCTCCTACTCTACCAACCTTCCGTAGTGACTGAGCTACCTGTACTCAAACTCATTTGAGGCCCTCAACCACTACCTGTCCCTCCGGACCGCACAACGTCAGGTGCCCAGCGTTTCTCAGTCTGTGCTGACTCGCTGACTTGACTTGACTTGACTTGTCCTTTTCAGTCAGACGAGAGCGAAAGTGAGTGAGCTGACGATCGACCGACAATAGCCTCTCTTGTCCCTGAAGGTCTGCCGGTACGGACACGAGCACGACCAGACAGACGACCGTAAGACAAGAGCAAGAAGAACCGTCAGACCAGTGAAAGAGCGTACGTCACCCCTACAGACCGTTCTCTCGACACCGGAAGGATCGAGTCCTCTAGGGAGGGAGGGACCCCGACGTCAGTCAATGGAGAACTGGACAGAAGAATCGGATTACACTGTAACACAAACACAGACAGAGAGAATGAGAAGGAAATCTCTTCATTCCAACCATAATGAGTACCAAAACAGAGGATCTTTGTTTTTTACTACCTTAAAACAGATAGAAATCGTGTTTCGGACCTTTTGTCTTCCACGAGTTTTCTAAAAACCAATTTCCTTCCCTCCCTCCTTCTGTTTTCCCTCGGTTTATAAACTTCATATATTAACTTCGTCTCATGTAACCGTGTGTGAACTCCTGTAACAAGACCCTTTCACTTGGTCTGCGGGTAAGGATCTGGTCACGACGGGTTCAACCCCACTGTGTTAATATATGACTCTCTTTATAATTCTTTAAAATACACACTCTCTCTATCTGTCCCCGAAGGGTCCCCCGTGTCGACCACTTCTCAGACGGACGGTTACACCCTCCACGTTCTCTACGACGAAGTCAGGGACCCAACCCTTCTAGGGGACGTCCTCCTTTACCGGTGGGAGAGGTCATAAGAACGGACCCTTTAGGGTACCCCTGTCTCCTTTGACCGCCCGATGTCAGGTACCCCAGAGTTTCTCAGTCTGTATTAACTCGTGCGTGTGTACTCTATCTGAATCTAACGGATATCCTATATTATATATAATTTTACATTGAGATTATATACGACAATATACACATATGTACACGTATAATTATATATAATTATTTACGAAGTTTTGAAAATTTTAGTTATACATCTGTTTCAGTTTCTTGAACAGTGATAATAACTGATTTGAAGGTCTTATGTCCTTAGTTGGAATATTCAACGGTATAAATTAATAATGATGTCGAAATAAAAATTTATAACTCCATCAGAATAGAATGTCCTAACTAACCTTGTTAGTAAAAATGTCCTAGTCTAAGACCCAAAGAGGACGGTGATGTTACGACGATCAAAGGATATGAATTGTTTGTAGGTGAAAATTGACTTAAACCTAGTATCTCGTTTGTACGTACACACACACGATTCAGTGAATTCAACACAGACTGAGAAACACTGGGGTACCTGACGTCGGGTGGTCCAAGGAGACAGATACCCTAAGAACTCCGTTCTTATGACCTCACCCAACGGTAAGGGAAGAGGTCCCCTAGAAGAGACTGGGTCCCTAGCTTGCACCTAGAGGATGTAACGTCCGTCTAAGAAATGACAGACTCGGTGGTCCCTTCGGGAGAGAGTGAATCGTATTGCGTTTATTCGGTAGGCACCGTGCCACACTAGTCGTCAAAGAAAGAAGGAGAACGACCTGACGTCAGGTACTCACCTTATACGGGGACAGACGAGTACAGACCAACGAAGGTCAAGAACCTCTAATTGTTACTTCGACGATATTTATAACTGTATGTCTGAAAACATGTTCGCAAGAAGAGAGTAGATACTAAACAGAAAAGACAAAGAATTAATAAGAAAGTTTCTTATGTAAAATTTTTAAGAACTAGTAAAAGACTTAACATGAAGACCATAACATGGAGTCCTGTGAAACAGATTCCCACTGTGTTTGGATAAAAGTACAAAGAACATATGAAAATATAAAATATGTTCAAAAATATCAAAATATAAAATATAAATCCAAATATTACATGAAACCCTACTAAAAACAGGAGATCTAACGGAAGTGTGCAAACATTCTGTAGTCAATTTCTACCCATATCTAGATAAAGACCTGACATTAGACGAAACAACTGGAAATACGTCCTGAGTTAGACAGGGACAATCAAAATTTCTATTTCCTTCCATAGAACACAATCTCTACGTCCACCGGAGAACTTCGACCTTTTAAATCCCCTCGGAGAGGACCGCGGAGGTCTAGCTTACGTCAGGGAGACTGTGGTGATAAAATCGAGTTCTGGTATAGTCTGAAGAATGGATGTTAGAGTCCTAACACAAACACAACAAAAGTCACGGACTTAGACACCCAAAAGTAAAAAGTACTATCGTTCTCTTTTGGCTATCGTACCACTTAGGGCACCGAACTTTTGTTCGGAACAAGAGTTGTGAACTTCGATTCCTACTGAGGTGAACGAAAACTACATAATAATAAAAATGTATACCTTCCTAAACTAAACGAACCCAAAAAACAAACAAAGAATAGACAAGTACTACCTATAGTCTGTCATTAAAACAAAAGGACACTTCGGAAGTACACAAAGACCGTAAACTTATCATCACCTTGGTTTTCGCCACACTCTGTAAATGTCTCTTTTACTATTTTGAGTTATATTAGCTTTATTTCTAAAAGTGGTTTTAATGTAAGTCCAAATATTATTAGTAAGACCTCATCCTTTGTCGTTGGTCGAGGTCATGAGAACGAACCTTTTAAGGTACCTGTCTCCTCGGACCACTGTGGAAGGTATCCCAGTGTCTCTCAACTTGTGTTGACTCACTGACTCACGCGTACACACGCACACGTGTGTGTGTGTGTGTGTGTTTAGTATTATTGTTATACTCGTATAACAAAAAACATGAGTTTTTATCGTAAAATTATCAATATACCCTCCAGCTTCATAACTATATTTCTGAACGGTTCAACTAAAACCTCACTTTCTCTGTCGAATGAAATTAAGACAACTACTCTTATATGTAACTATTTGTACAGATCTTTAAGATTTAGATCTTTAAGGTTTAGTCGTATAGGTTTTCTTAGAATCACTTGTTTATAGGGGTCACGTGTGTATATGGTTACTTATGTAAGGAATGTATAAAATTCTGTTAATATATATTCGTACGTTATGTATTTATGGGAAAGGAGCGTCTGTAATTTATTTAATCATCGTAAGGATATTTTTATAGTAGTCGGTATAACTGATCCTTGTTATAGACACTATGTAAAACGTGTTTCATTTTCCTACTTTTACAACAATTGTACATGTAATCCTATGTCTTCACTTAAAAAAAAAAGGATAGTTATAAGAAGACCCCCTGTCGAAGTTCATCAAACTCTTTTTTACTAAATCTCACAAAACCTTAATGACCCACATACGAGTACATACACTGCGAACGGAAGATTTCTCGTACGTAATAATTGAGTGTCCGTAAATCAAGTAGTACTACCCAAACCTGTAGATTTAATACCCCATAGTCGATTCCTTCTCAGTTTGACAAAACGTATTGTTTTACCGTTCTGTAGACTCCTTATAGACCCTTCTTCTCCGACCGACGATTACTTCTTTCCCGTCTCTTTTCTCTACATCCATCGACATGCTAAATCCGACTATAACATGAACCTCTTCTATTTAACATTACCTCTAAAAATACAAAAAAAAAAATAACATTCTACACGGTAGATTTGTTAGAGTAAGTAGAGGGGTCACTTTAGACGTTATTCGCGAGTGGCGAGTATGAAAACGACACTTCTCAAATACGACCTCCTCGAACTTTACTTCGATACACGACTTAATACGTGAGTCCATTCTCTCTTTTTCACTTTAAGGTTTCCTCTCCTTTCCTCTGTTACCCGTACAAATAGTGGACATACCCCCCCCGCCTTTTGTTTTGCTTTTTTCACATCGTGTCGAGAAACACACTGTGTGTTTTTACAATTGTCTGAACCCAAACGTTCTTTAAAGATAAAGAAGAAAAGTGTAAACGTATGTTAGACCAAAACGATCAAGGTAATCCTTCAAACACGATTAAACCACCGATAAAAGATTGAGTAAATCTAGAATCACGACTAACCCACACTTATTGTACCGTCCGGAAGATATAAAGAACTGAATTTTTACAAATGGAAAAGAATTTCTGAGGGTCGTCGGACCGACTCTAAAAGAGTCACGACTGACGTCCGCGTAGTCCGACCGGAGTGAGTCGGGAGACGGGAAGGAAGAGACGAACGAGTCCCCAGTCGAGGTGGCGAGTTGCACTTCCAAGGGGCAGAAGAGGACCAGGGAAGGGTACCGGAAACCTCTTCAAACGGGGTGACTTCAGGTAAATAGGTTAAGGTAGTGTCCGAGACGTAGAGTGTCCAGAGATTAGTGCACACACTACTGTACCTGTCGTCGAATGTGTTCAGACTCGAAGAGGTGTGTGAACCGAACGTAACGACCCCCACGAACAATTCAGTACTTCGTAGTAAGTTATTAAGTCAAGACCGAATATGAGTTCGGTCCCCGTACTGTATGTTTATGAATTAACTCTTCGTAGAACCACAGTGGTCTTCACTGGACCTTGAGTCTCATACACGGGAATGTAGAGAGAAAACCGACAAAAAACGAGACGAGATACGTACCATAGGAATCACGTTGTTTCTGAGAGGGTCTTGTAGTCGTAATCAACGAGACCTTATATTAACAGATGTAGAAACTCAACTAAGTGATCTAGAGGGTAATTTGAAACCTTATTTCACTGGTTTATATAATTAGTTTGTTGAATATTCACGAAGATATTAAACTATTTAGAGACGGACACTAGAAATTTTATTTTATTTCCTTTTTGTCTATGAAATACATGCATCAAGATTATCACTTACGGTCAGAGTTTTTATAAATAAGTATTCTTTATGAACCTCTTTCTCCAATTTTATAATTATTATCTCCAATTTTATAACTATTATCGATAGGAGCCCACCATTGAGTTAAATATTAAAAATTGTTGCAAGATATACAAAAGATATAAACCGCACATATAGTCTCTTATAGTCACTAAATTTGTCTTGTAAATGATATTTCGTAACCATCACTTTGACTTTCAGTGAGTCAGCACAGGTTGAGACGCTAGGGTACCTAATGTATCAGGTACCCTAAAAGGTCCGGTCCTATGACGTCACCCATCGGAAAGGGAAGAGGTCCCCTAGAAGGGTTGGGTCATTAGTTTGGGTCCAGAGGATGTAATGTCCGCCTAAGAAATGGTCGACTGGGTGGTCCCCTCGGGATGTCATTTCGTGACAAGTGAAGAGTAAAGTCTTAACCCTACCGTTTTTTTTTTTTTTTTTTTTCCGTGATTCTGTAGTATCTTACCGTTGGTATACTCGTCCCTGGGGATCTCGAATCCCTTGGTTCCTTTCTCTACCACTACTCATTTTACTGTTACGAATCTCTCTAGGGACCCCGGACTCCCGTATCAAGACTCCTCCTGTTCGACCTGTGAAGTAAAATCCTGAGAACCTGGATGTCCCATCGTTGGGACTGAAGACCAGTACCTCAGTAACGACCCTACGGGGGGCCCCACGTGTCCTTGTCTCCTCCCCCGTAGGGAATGGGGAGGGGTATCACGGTAGAGGGAGACCCCCGAGAGAGAACTGACATGGTTCCTACCTCGGTCTCCGGGTTCTTCTTCACACCTGTAGACTCGGGTTGGGGTTTAGTGATTCATCTCTTCGTAGTCCTACTCCTGTTTTTGTATCATGAACCGGGTCATCTATAGTAAAGTTGACTTTTTTTTTTTTTCTCTCTCTCTCTCCGGTGTGTGTTCGAAATAACTTGTGTTGTCTGTAGATTACGTACCTACTCTCAAGTTCATATTCTAGTGACCGTCTTCAAAGTTCCAATCAACCGTTGACTGTTCGATTAACCTTATTCGTTTTACACTTCACTTTAGAGAGGGATGTTACGGACCGAACACTTTCGTTGTTGTCGTTCAGTCACCTTTAAACGACGTACTGAGTCACTTGAGTTTGGTCCCGAGACACTGTGGGACCTCCCCACCCTACCCTACCCTTCTCTCTCCCTTCGAGTTCTCCCTTCCCTGTATACATATGGACACTGACTAGGTACAACTACATACCGTCTTTGGTTATGTTATAACATTAATAGAAAGTTGACTTTTATTTATTTCTTTTTGTTGTTCTTTTTCACGAGTTAGTTGGAACCACTTTGTCCTTTAGAACCCTTTAGTAACACTCTATATTTAAAACTCCCGAACTGTAGCTCTTTAACTCTCTCCTTTTCATCTAAAACCATTGTCGAAAACGGAAAGGTTCCGAGTTAATAAAAGATAAATTCAGTAACCCATTTGTACAAGTACTCAACTGGGAACATATCTATTTCTTCCCGAAGGGTCCATCGAGTCACCATTTCTTAGACGGACGGTTACGTTCTCTGTCTCCTTTGAGTCTAAGTTGGGGACCCAACCCTTCCAGGGGATCTCCTCCTTTACCGTTGGGTGAGGTCCTAAAAACGGACCTTTTAAGGTACGTGTCCTAGGACCACCCAATATCAGGGTGTCTTTCAGTCCGTCCTGACTCACTGACTCGTGTTTCTACCTACTTCTGTATGTTTTACTAGTACTGGTGACTAAACTTGTCGACATAGGGGGTCCCAGGTCCGTCCCCACTCCCAGTGAGGCCTAGTAGTTTTGTGTGTCTGAAGCAACGTCCCCGGGTCATCCCAGACCACGAACTGATCTCCTCGTTCACACCCTAGACTCTGGTGTCTCGTCAAGGACATTCTTCAACAAGGACAGGGACCCCTACTGTGCTGCAATGGACCTGGGATTCTTCTCCATGAAGTACCTCTACTCGTGACACGGACATCTGTGCGCCACGATGTCAGACTTCCTCGTTCATTCTTCGTGCCGTTAACAGGAGGTCGGGACCGTCCAGAGGGTCGGGAAGACACGCGACTAGACTGGTCACCGACTAAAAATACCGTAGGAACCGTCAAACTTCGTTATGGAAAGACGTATTTCGTTTTCCGCTCTCACGTATCCTTTATTTGAATCTGGCTCATAGTAGTCGTTTTACCGAAAGATCGGTCTGCACTGATATCGAACTGAACACTTACTCTAAAGGGGTTCCCAAAGGGACCACCGAGTCAGTTATTTCTCACGGACGTTACGCCCTCTGGGCCCAAGTCAGGGACCGAGCCCTTCTAGCGGACCTCTTCCTTTACCGTTGGGTGAGGTCATGAGAACGGACCTCTTAGGGTACACGTCTCCTCGGACCTCCCGGTGTCAGGAACCCCAGTGTTTCTCAACCTGTGTTTACTCACTGATAGTGAAGTGAAGTCTAGAGGTATATACCCACACTGACCCCACGTCTATTCCTGACGACGTTACCGACTCTCAAAGATACGAAAGGACGGTTGACGATCTTGGACAGTCTTAAAGATTTTCAATAGAGAGATATATAAGTATACATATATGTGTGGATATGTATATGGAAGTTCTTCCTTTACCGTTGGGTGAGGTCATAAGAACGGATCTCTTAGGACACCTGTCTCCTCGGACCACCCGATGATAGGTACCCCAACGTGTTTCGGCCTGTACTGACTTCACTCTGACTTCGCTGAATCGTCGTCGTCGTCGTCGTATATATATATGTGTATGTATGTATAAATAAATATAAACCTGAAGGGTCTACCGATTTATCATTTCTTAGTTAGTTTGCTATGGGGGACCTTCTCCTTTACCGTTGGGTGAGGTCATAAGAAGAGACATTTTAGGGTACCTGTCCCCTCTGACCACCCGATATCAGACACCCCAGTGTTTCTTAGACTGTGTTGACTTTGAATATATAAATAAATTTCTCCTTACAGTATAACATATCGGATAATATTTTACTAGATAAGTGAACATAAGCTAACGTTTCATGAGTGACACTTAAAATATGTAGCGGACACTTTTGTTTGACGGTGAAGGACGTTCCCCGCAGAATTTTATTCTAGAAACCACTTCGACGGTTGTTACTTTACAAATTAACTGTCTGTTATTTGTCCTGTGTGACACCGTTTATGTTCGTTTTTCTTTCCTTTCTTTTTTCTTTGTTTTCCGCTTACGTTTATAAAACGAACATGGAACATGACTTGCAATAAAAAAATTTACAATAAATTCTCAATAAATGATATCAATCTATCCAAGTCAAACTCTTCAAGAAGAATTCTATTTACAAATGAATCGTCAACATCAAAATTATCAGGAATTACAGTAAATAATTTGTAAAGGTGTCGAAACAGAACATCCTTGTCCACTCCTATCGGTGAAGAAACACGAAATGAAAGAGGTTATTTTACACTTGTCATCACTGAACAAGAAGTGACTACCCTGTACCTCTTGGTTCTGTGTCAAGTCGAGTAAGAAGGGACGACTACAGCCAACAGGTCTGACCGGGGACATAGTCGAGTCTAGGAATTTCCCTTATTACACCTGTTCTCGGGGATCTCTCAGTTCCATCTGTACAAAATTCGGTGTGACTAAACTCAAATAGAATTATTCTAGTCCTAAAGGGTCCACCGAGCTACCATTTCTTAGGCGGAGGATTGCGTTCTCTGGGTCCAAGTTAGAGACCCAGACCTTCTCGGGGACCTCCTCCTTTACCGTTGGGTGAGGTCATAAGAATGGACCCTTTAGGGTACCTGTCTTCTCGGACCACCCGATGTCAGGTACACCAGTGTTTCTCAGCCTGACCTGACTCGCTGTTTGTGTGTGTGTATTATTCCATATTGAGTCGGACACGACAGATCATACGACTCACGAGTTTTGTTTTCGTTAAATACGAGTCTTTTGGACCTCAGGTACTTCCAATGTAAAATACTACCATAACCTGGTTCCAGGCTTATTATCACTGAAGTAACTCTTTTAACGGAACGGAAGTGGAGGTTAGAAAGGAAAACGATGTGTCACAAAATATCTTATTTTTCGACTCGATACTTGCCCCCAAATGAGTATTTCCTTCAAAGAGCTCAGACGTCTTGAGACGACCAGGAGCCCACGACCCTCGTGAGACGTCAGGAATTGCGACTTGAGGAATGTGACGAGGTAGTGGTTTGTCCATTCATTGTCCGTCTACGACCTAAGCCATTTGTAATTCACAGTCCCACCCCGAAGGGTCCACCGAGTCACCATTTCTTAGACGGACGGTTACGTCCTCTGTACCCAAACTAGGGACCCAATCCTTAGGGGAACTCTTCCTCTCCCGTTGGGCGAGATCATAAAAACGGACCCTTTAGGGTTCCTGTCTTCTCGGACCTCCCGATGTTAGGTGCCCTAACGTTTCTCAGTCTGTGTTGATTTCGTTGATTTGTTGCTGTTGTTTCACAGTCCATCTCTTCCTTCAAAAACTGAGAAGGACTTCTTTTATGGTCCACTTTTAAATTTCAATCGAACTTCTGACTTTAAAAGGAGCAAGCCCCAACGATTTGTTAAACCTATTATAAGAGACTACTCTTTCTTCCTCTTTTTATATTTCACGTGGGAAGACTTACTTCCTACCATTCTTTACTTTTAATATATGAATATAAGAAAGTAGGACGAGGATAACTACTACCTTTAGGATTTAACACGGACCTCGGTCGATGAGTTCGTCAGAGTAAAAGGTTTACCTCTGGTCCAGGACGGTAGACTAATTCACAACCAGTTGTCCGACGTTTTCTTTATCACACATGAATGTTAGAATTTCGGTATTGACATCTGAGGTACGAGAAAAGAGGAAAGAACGACCAGATTTACGTTTTATTTCTTTGGTTTGTACTACCCTCAACTCGACATTATAGGTCGATTCTAGGTTTTTACCTCGTTTTCTTTGCAGATACATAAAACACGAGTCGGCGATTCAGCACAATCTGAGAGAGACTGGGCACCCAACATCGGGTGGTCCGAGGAGACAGGTACCCTGAGAGATCCCTTCTTATGACCTCAGTCAACGGTAAAGGAAGAGGTAGACATATCGTATAACAACAAGACAGTTATTCACTACAGGATGAGAAACACTGGGTACCTCACTCCGTACGGTCCGAAGGGACAGGAAGTGATAGAGGACCTCAAACGAGTCTAAGTACAGGTGACTCAGTCATTGCGATAGATTGGCAGAGTAGGAGACAGTAGGGGAAGAGGAAAACGGAAGTTAGAAAGGGTCGTAGTCCCAGAAAAGGTTACTCAGCCGAGAAGCGTGGTGCACCAGTTTCGTAACCTCGCAGTCGAAATCGTAGTCAGGAAGGTCACTTATAAATCCCAACTAAAGGAAATCCTAACTGACCAAACTAGAGGAACGACAGGTCCCCTGAGAGTTCTCAGAAGAGGTCGTAGTTTTAAGTTTCCGTAATACAGTTACATTAAACCAGAGAGAGAAGTTTTATCGTTGAATCACACACACAAATAATCTGATTAATCTGGTACGTGATATCCTTCTGGTCAAGTACGTACAAGAGGACACCAGTGACAACTAAAATAACAATAATAGTGATTCAAAGTCCGGGTCTCCTGACTCAACTAGTAAGAAGAGTGAAGTACCGTGAAATAGTAGTAACTAGACGATTAAAATAAATGATGGAACGATAAACACAACAGACCCCGATAAATAAAGCGAAGAGACACGAAATCATAAGAGTAAACATTATTTTACTTCTATTATTATCAAAGTTAGAGAATCCCAACATGACTCCTGATTTTTTCAATTAAACACGTTTCGGGTGTAGGTCGTACATGACATCATTAACGACTGATAGTAAAAATAATCGATAATAATAAAGAAACATAAGAGTAAGAGGTTAAGGTAAAGGACCGAGGGTGTCCGTTAGAAAGATTACACACTTACATAGAGGAAAACAAGTGTAGATAGGAACGTTTCAGATCAAATACACATAATGAACATTAAATACGGGGACACGACACGTATAGTCGTCACTCCAACCTTCTAGGTGAGTGTAATGAGACTCATGTAGACTAGATAAAAGACTCGACGACGAACCCCGGGGTACCACGTAGGGGTAATGCACAAAGGTAGGTGAGGGCGTCCCGCCTACGGTTCTGTCGGGGACCATGAAGTGACGTGTTCGTTCTCACACTACTTGTAGAGACGTTTTCAAGTGAAACCTAGACAAACTCTCAAATCGATTTGTCTACTGAAACCTTTCACGACAAGTTATAATTCGACACGAAAAAAATTTTTTTTTTTTTATTCAACTGGATGATGGAGGTCTAGGCAGAAGGGTGGTCCCGTGTCAACAAGGGTGTAGGTGGGAACACGACGTGCGTGAGACACACTAAGACGAGAGCTTAATGACTGGGAGATCAGATGAAGGTGAGTCTTCCCTCTTCGGAGTCTTCTGGTAGCGATGACTCGTGTGTTGCTCCCTTTCGGTCTAATAGATGTTTTAGGATTACCAAAAAACTTGTGATCTCTCTTGGCTCCAGTGCCTCGGTCTTTCCGTAAGGATCCTCACGGTTCCAAAGACGTCTCTGTAACCTGTCACTCCCAAAGAGGGGCTGTTCCGACGTTTTCTTTCGTCACCGGTCCTCGGCTCGACACCCTTCTGGACACCCAATACTTATTTGGTCGACCAATAGTTAAAGGACAGAGACCCCAGGTTTCGGTGGGAGTCAGGGACGAAACATTCTTGCCCCTAACCTGGGACAAGTATGTAGTGCAGGAGACGGAGGACGTGTTATGCCTCGACACGGTCATCTCCCACTACGTCCCTGTAATTTCACTCCTGCACGGTCGAGTGGACACAGAAGTCCGTCCAAGAGGTCGAGAAGAGGACTCCGGGCCCACGGAAAGGACACGAGTTCATCGTGTTCGCCGGAGGTCGTAGGACTCCAGTGAAACGTCCTGCAAAGTTCTGAGATGTGGAGAGATACCCACCAAAGAGGTCCTTAGGTTCTATTCCTCACACCTTTTTATAACGTATACACCCTTTAAATTCAGTATTTCTTTTCTTTTGATTTTAACGTTTGTATAAATATTAGTACGTTTCTTTTCTACCATAGCTTCCTTAAACCTGTACCACGGACCTAGCAAGCAACCCTTCTTCCTCCCCACCCCCCGTGTTCTCTTATTTTTCCTCCTCCTCTCCTTTCCCCCTTCCGCCTCTTCTTTATACATTGGAGTTCCTCACACAAAGAACAATCGTCACTAAGACAAGAATGTTATAACGAAAGTTTACAGTTTTAATAATAGTGTGACATCCCACTCCAGTTATTTATTTATACATCGTTACTAAAATTCTGGGTACTAAAAAATCGCATTCTTTGTTACCTATGTTTATCCGGACACCCTTCGAGGGATTCCATTGGAACTCAACCCTTCCCATTACAGTTCAGTACTCAAGAAAACCGAAAGATCGAGATTGATAAGTTGTCCGAATACTCGTTGGTCTTCGGAGAGACTTCGTCGCTCGTTCGCGAGTCTAGAATCTGAGATTTATGGTAGAGGGTGTTTTTTCTCGATTCGGAGAAATCTCTTTACCGACTAAAACCGAGACCCCGTCCCTTATATGTTTGGTGAAGACTCCACAGGGATACTCTCCACGGGAAATTCAGACTCTCAAAATTTGTACTTTCCCCAACACAGTTTTCACATTTTCTTGATAAAATTTCTCCGAAGGTAACGTTTTAGTCACCGTGTTCAACTCGTAGGTTTCATAAATCATATTCCAAAAGGTAATCGCTAAATTTTGTTAGGTTCTAAAGGATACTTTGTGTGTGTTTTTCTTTTCGTTTTAATTGTTTTTCCTTTGTTCGATGTGGAACGAAATGTAGTCACGACAGATTTTTTGTATTGTAGGATTATCTCATCTTTACTAACTGAGTCCGTTAGTCGTTTATTTCAGAAACTAAATATTCTAACAACCCTTTCCGTATCACAGTCACATAAATGGGGCTTAAGGAATCGTGGAAGTTTCTTTTCCTGTCTTTAAAAGGTCACCTGTCTTCTACTACACACTCGCTGTAATCACCTCCCTGTCGGACTGTGAACCATACCACGTCGTCTTCCATGGGTCATCGTGGAGGCTTTCTAAGAACGGGAGATACAATTCGAACGTGGATTAGTTGGAAGATCTGGTTCCCGACCGTTTGAAAAGACATTTCCCTCTTTTATATTTATAAAACCAGAAACACCTGGTATACGAGAGACGATGTTTAGGGGTCAAGGTAGTATTCCGTTTCCGTCGGTGTCTGTTATGGATTTATTGACTCACATTAGCACAAAATTATTTTGAAATAAGTGTTTTTGTCCAACACCTGTTCTGAACCGGGTACCGGTGTCACGTAACTGGGACCAGTATCTGAATTGGAGGTCAAGTTTTTCTCATTCCTTGTTCAATACTACAGTACTGTAATACTTCTTTTTTATGGCCCCTCACCCTGTAAGATGTTTCAGTGAACGGTAAAATTTTATTATGTCACCCTAATTTTGATTTGTGTTCTCTCTCCAGATAAGGTACTGTTTTCTCTAACTCAGTTATTGTTGACTCAAGTTACGTACTATAAGTCAACCTAGAGTCAAGTTTCGTTTTCTTTTATTCTTTTTCTTTAATTCTCTATATTTTCCGTAAAGACAGTTTTAATTTCTGTACATGTATATCCAACCTATAAAATACCACAACATAAGACGATAATAATAACAATAATAAGGATAAACCCGAAGGGACCACCGAGTCGACCATTTCTTAGGAGTGTTTTACGTCCTCTGGACCCAAACTAGGTACCCAACCCTTCTAGGGGGCCTCTTCCTTTGTCGACGGGCAAGGTCTTAAGACCGGACCTCTTAAGGTACTTGACATATCAGGTGTCCTGACGTTTCTCAGTCTGTGTTGGCTCGTTGAAAGTGAAAGTAATAAGGATAATCGTATAAATTCCACCGTTCTCATATACACTTTTACAACAACGACGACGACGACGATTCAACGAAGTCAGCACAGACCGAGACACGCTGGGGTATCTGCCGTCGGGTGGTCCGAGGGGGCAGGGACCCTAAGAGGTCCGTTCTTGTGACCTCACCCAACGGTAAAGGAAGAGGTTACGTACTTGGACTTTTCACTTTCACTTCAACGAGTCGACACAGGCTGAGAAACACTGGGGTACCTGACGTTGGATGGTCCGAGGAGGCAGGTACCCTAAAAGGCCCGTTCTTATGACCTCACCCCACGGTAGTGGAAGAGACTATACACTCTTATACAAGAATAATAATCCTCCTTATAGTTTACAATACCCCCATCCCTAAGTACCACAGAAGATGAGTAAAATTTTACCAAGTCCCCCTTGTATATGTCCTTTCTTATCGTTAAACTTTTTTTTTTTTCTTATCGTTAAACTGATTTACGTTTGACAAAAAGTTATACAAACCCCATATTTACAGCCTATAAGTAAAAAAATGAAAGAACAAAATTTCAAAAGTTTTATTTTAGAATCCTCTTTGTGTATGTGTAAAAGGAAAAAGGAGGAAATAAGAGAATGGATATCAGAAGGAATAGAGAAAAGGGAGTCTTTCGAGGTCGTATAGAAGTTCGTTTGTGACAAACCGGACTGACGGAATCATGAAGTCAAAAGGTTCCGTAGATATGTTCACTAGGAATCGGGGTCCAAGGAGACCTCTCTTAAAGGAACGATTGCTTTATATAAGTTTTCGGTTTCTTTACTTTTAGGTATAGGAGAATCGTATGGCGTAATGTTCCCTTTGCACACTTACAAAAAATAACCCCTCCCTTTCTTCTTTCCTAATTTCTGGAACCTTCGGTCAGTCTTCGTAGTCCGTCTCGTCTGTTTCGGTCAGTCTTTGACTGGTAAACGAAAAGAATTAGTGGTCTTGCACGACAACCTTTAGAGACTTGGTTTGACTCAGGGTCGGAGCGGTACTTTGGAGACATTAAGAGAGTACTGGGTAATTTCTCCCGTCGTAAGGACGGGACGGCTAAATCTACTACGTGTCTCTTCACCCACTAAAAAAAAAAAAAAAAACGAACAGTCACGATTAGGTTGAACCTTAAGATCTCTGTTCGTCCGTGATAGTAAATCACCTGATCTCTATGGAAGATCCTTTTTGATACGTCTTTCCCTTCTTTTAATTGTACCTAATCAACGGACGAGACACGTTCTTCCACACGTCTTCTACGCGAGACAGAGTAGTAGGACGCGGCCCTCGTGCACACGTAACGACCAGGAGAGGACGGAGATGTCGGTAGTATGCCGGAAAACCAAAAAGGGAACGTCGGGTCCAGGGGTGCATTCTCGGGTCGATGGGTCTCTGGGGACTCCTCCCGAGGGAGTTCAGAAGAGAAAGGGACAGTGTAAAAATTATCATTGGTATGAATAGATCATCAGTTCCGATACCAAAAAGGTCACCAGTACATACCTACACTCTCAACCTGACACTTCTTTCGACCCGAGGTCTCTTAACTACGAAAACTTGACACCACAACCTCTTCTGAAAACTCTCAGGGAACCTGACGTTCCTCTAGGTTGGTCAGGTAGGATTTCGTCTAGTCAAGACCTACAAGAAACCTCCCTGACTACGATTTCGACTTTGAGGTCATGAAACCGGTGGAGTACGTTTCTCGTCTGAGTAACCTTTTCTGACTACGACCCTCCCTAACCCCCGTCCTCCTCTTCCCCTGCTGTCTCCTACTCTGCCGACCTACCGTAGTGCCTGAGCGACCTGCACTCAGACTCACTTGAGGCCCTCAACCATAACCTGTCCCTCCGGACCGCACGACGCTAAGTACCCCAGTGTCTCTCAGCCTGTGCTGACTCGCTGACTTGACTTGACTGGCTATGAACAACTCCGTTTTCTCTGTGATCTCTTCTCTACCCACCTCGGACGCCCCCGCCCCCGTAACTCGTCACTCTTTTTGACTTCAAGACAAAGCGAAAGGAGACAATTGGACCGTTCAGTAAAGGGACAGGACCCACGTCGAAGGAGTGGATATTTATCTCCCGCTCTCGTTTAGGACAGAATTATAACACACAGAGACCAAAGGGGAACAAGTGACCGAAGTCACCTGAATNAGGTTGGTCAGGTAGGATTTCCTCTAGTCAAGACCTACAAGAAACCTCCCTGACTACGATTTCGACTTTGAGGTCATGAAACCGGTGGAATACGTTTCTCGTCTGAGTAACCTTTTCTGAGACTACGACCCTCCCTAACCCCCGTCCTCCTCTTCCCCTGCTGTCTCCTACTCTGCCGACCTACCGTAGTGCCTGAGCGACCTGCACTCAGACTCACTTGAGGCCCTCAACCATTACCTGTCCCTCCGGACCGCACGACGCTAAGTACCCCAGTGTTTCTCAGCCTGTGCTGACTCGCTGACTTGACTTGACTGGCTATGAACAACTCCGTTTTCTCTGTGATCTCTTCTCTACCCACCTCGGACGCCCCCGCCCCCGTAACTCGTCACTCTTTTTGACTTCAAGACAAAGCGAAAGGAGACAATTGGACCGTTCAGTAAAGGGACAGGACCCACGTCGAAGGAGTGGATATTTATCTCCCGCTCTCGTTTAGGACAGAATTATAACACACAGAGACCAAAGGGGAACAAGTGACCGAAGTCACCCGAATACAGTCCTTCAATTTCGTTTCGTTACAATCATGGTTTATAATCGGTGTTCTTGTTTGTGTCTATTATGTAAAATTAGGGGGGGGGCGTATCAAAAATTATTTTTTACGTGAGTTCCGGACTAAATAACATTTCTGAAAACAATAATAAATCAGTGATCTAACACAAATCGAGAGACCCCTGAGGTACCTGACATTGGACGGTCCGAGGAGACAGGTACCCTAAAGTGTCCATTCTTATGACCTCACCCATCTGTAAAGACAGAGATCCCCTAGAAAGGACACGTTCCTAACTTGGGTGGAGAGTACGTAAGAAATGGTGGCTCAGTGGCCCCTTCGAGGTAACATTACTATGATAAAAAGTAATTATCGTGATTTAAAGTAGGATTTCAATTTGTATGAGTGTGAAAAAAAAAAAAAAACCAACCTTCTACTTAGGTCCGAAACTATAAAATAAAGGTCACGTGATTATCGTTATTTATCTTAATGAAATTTTCTAAAAATAAGAGTCATTACCCCAAATCCTCTAGTGTGATGTAATTGTCCTGGGTGACAAAGGACCTATTGTCCGTAGATGGAGACTAAAGAACATATCGAAACATCGTACAGACATTTGTAATAATAAATTTAATAAAAATCAGATTTGAGTGTAAAATTTCATATAGTTAGATGAGATGGATTACTTGTGTATATATCTCTTGTATAAAAGTTCGACACCGGTGTCTACTTGATTTAGTACATATTAGAAAACGTAAAAAAAAAAAAAACCTTTATGTAAACTTTGTGTAAAGTTTACATATACAACCAACTTCATACCAACCACTCTCGGTCCCACTTAAGGTTCCAGTTCTTTGTACCAAAGAAAGACCCGTTTCAATTGACTGAGTACACCCTTTTCTTGTACAAGGTAGGTGTCGAAACAACTAAATGTGGGCATCTGGCTTTCTTTTAAAAGTTGGTCTGTCTTTATAAAAATCATAAGTATAAAGAGTATCAAACTTCTGGATAACCGTTGACTTATATCTGTACCATATCTATACGTATTATCCCTCAAAATTTTTTACTCTAAATTACTATGTCAATTTTCAATTAAATTTTTAATAAAAGGTTACTTCATAAGTGGACTCTCTAATTTTTTAGTACGTTTTACAATTCTGTTATGTCGGGGAACAAAATTCAAACCAAGTAAATAAAGAAGTTATTTAACCATAACTGAATTTAAGACTATTTGACTTTGACGACCTCGTTTTAAAGAAAACATAAATAAAAGGGATTTTTAGGACTTACTATTTATTTAAAATGTATCTACAAGTCTTTATACTTAAAGACTTTAGAACCGGTACTACACACCTCAGTAAGACCTCCAGTCTTACAGACCTAAATTTAGGTTTGAGACGTTGAAGAATAGGTACTTTGACTCGTTCCAAATATTTGCAAGATACATATTACTTCTTATTTCTATGATTATCAAAATGTACAGAATATCGTAAGACCCCTAATCTATTCAGTTTTATATGGCCAAAATCCTCACAAACAACTTACCGGGATATGATTGTATGTCTACCGGGAAGAAAGACTAGTAGTAACAACAATAATGACCGTCGTTCGGGGAACGAGAGAGAAGAGATTTTGAAGTCCTTAAGAATCTTGTAACTAGATTTAATAAATCTTTCGACTAAACACAAATCCCATACAAATCACTGCCCATCGAACCAACCTCGATACCAAAAAGGTCATCAGTACATACCTACACTCTCAACCTGATGTTTCTTTCGGCTCACGGTTTATCAACTACGAAAACTTGACACCACAACCTCTTCTGAAAACTTTCAGGGAACCTGACGTTCCTCTAGGTTGGTCAGGTAAGATTTCCTCTAGTCAGGACTCACAAGAAACCTTCCTGACTACAACTTCGACTTTGAGGTTATGAAACCGGTGGACTATGGTTTTGACTGAGTAACCTTTTCTGGGACTACGACCCTTTATAACTTCCACCCTCCTCTTCCCCTACTGTCTCCCACTCTACCAACCTACCGTAGTGACGGAGTTACCTGTACTCAAACTCATTTGAGACCCTCAACCACTACCCGTCCCTCCGGACCGTACAACGTCAGGTACCCCAGCGTTTCTCAACCTGTATTGACTCACTGACTTGACTTGACTCGAGTCACCTTTTCTTAGACGGACGGTTCTTCCTCCACCTCCAAATTAGGGACCCACCTCTTCTAGAGGACGTTTTCTTTTACCGTTGGGTGAGGTCATAAGAACGGACCCTTTAGGTACCTGTCCCCTCTGACCGCCGGATACCAGGTAACCCAACGTTTCTCAGTCTGTACTGACTCGATGATTTGCCGTCGTCGTAAACATGCAGATATCTTTAACAATAACTATTATATGTCCTTGGTATCACGAATGGAACTTGCAAGTGAATTACACCCTTTTTGTACGGAGTTCTTTGTCCTGGAACGAAGACGACGGAGAGACAGGAAACTCTTCCTGAATGTGGGACTGACCAAGTGGGACTCCTAAGTGGCAGGGGCAGAGAAACCAGGGTAAACGACCCCAGTGGTAGGACCCGAGGCAGAGAACCACTTACACAAACCCCTTCTCGCTGTGATCCGTTTACTTTCTCACATCCTCAGGACTTCGTCTCACACCACATTTTGAAGCTACAAGACTGAGTTTCGACCCTTAATAAAGGTTACGAATCCTGTCTAGAATCAAAGATCTATTTGAATTGTACCCATTCTTCCTGGGGACCTCCTTATACCTCCTGGGTACCCTTCCAATAAAGGACATGTGAGTCAGATCGACTACCGGTGTAGAGTACTGGAATGCCTACGGTAACGAAAATCTACGGTACTGGTGATTAAGTGCTAAAGTATAAGACAGAGAGAGAGAGGGGATAGATCGTTGGTTAATTAGATAGATAAATAGATGTATTCGTCCATGTATTTTAGTGTGCAAAACTTGGTCGGTGAAATACCTTCACGGGTTCTACGTTTGTATTTATTCTACTCTTTGAAGGGAAAATTTTTCGAGTCACATTCGTCCTTCTTTAGGTGTCGAAAATATGTTACACTTTCATATTTCTCCTGGTGTCCACAAGACCCCCAAGTCCCTTCTAGTAGATGTTTTGATTTCTAAATGTCCATTTATGATGGATGGTGGCAAGTTGGAATGGTAACATACCCCCTCGAGAAGCGAAGACCTAACATCCGGAATCTCTGGTCTTTAACGCCGGATTCTTATTAGCGAACAGGGAAAACACACTGGAAGCCTAGGTGACTTAGGGGAACGTGTAACATCCGTGAGACGTTCAATAACCAACAACTTACTTTAATTACGGCACACGTGAATTTTCAACCGTTTCTAGTGAGACGAACGAAAAATAAATAAGGTTTTTAGTGGTAAGACTGTTCGACCCTAGGACATAGATAAGACAATAAATTTCCTCTAAATGAAAAACGGGTTTCCACACGTGTAAAGAAAACAAAGTTTCCCTCTTACCAATTTTACGGAAACGTTAAAATTCATCGAAAATAGTTCTTCGGTCCAAAAAACATCAAATGTCTAACTTTTCCCAAATCGTGAAGTCTATTTTTATTTCGTTTTTGAACCGAACAGATGGAGTGTCCTTAAATGAATTCGTTTGTCACCTAACAATGAAACCCCTGTTACCTAACAAAAGGTTAGATACTCTCTATTTTATACACATAACTACGACAAAAAGAAACACTCCTTCATCCTCTCTACATCCACGAAGTCGGGAGTCTACGATTTCGAGGTTCTATCACTGGCCCCAATTACCACCGTAACCGTTAAGGTGCTTCTGCACAACTATCCTGACTTTTTGTCATATAAAATGTATTTAACTTTCCACACGGTCTCTTCCCCCCTCGGAAAGGTGTAAGGTTTTGTCGTACACCTCCCACATTAACTCACCAGGTAGACCGGAGGAACACTACGTAAACGATAACTTGTTGGTTGTCGAGTAATTTGCGACCAACCGGTTCGAAGGTCTGAGGGGTGGTTCTGGTCGAACCATCGTTTTTAATTATTGTACACAACTGTAATTGAACGACTTTCTCTTTTCATTTAAAAACAACCTGTAAACACAAAGTACAAGTACCCACTATTCGAAGACAAATTTTCTTTGACTTTTTAAGAGGAAAAAAAGGAAAGAGATTGATTCCGAACCAATAGGCATCTTACAAAGACTCTGACGCTTACGGATGTATTGATCACGAAAGGTCTACAGACGAAAATTAATAAAAATTCTCCAACCAACAAAGTTGACGACTGAACCTCAAAAGAACCCCTTCCTGTACCATTGATTTTATTAACTCGAACTAAATGATGAAACCCCCCAAGAAACGGGGTAAGGATTTCTTTTGTCTTGCTTCGAGTCACAAACGTATCGACGTATTTTGACTTAACCACTTAAGTACCCCACAAACGACTTTCGAATCGAAAGGAACTCCTCGAACTCCTTCGACCCCATCCCCCTTATCCCTCGAAATCACGATGCAGATCAGAACCTAAATATACTTGGTTCGTCCTCGAAAGTCCGAGACGTCGACACTTCAAGTGCCGACACAGAACGAGAGGGACGAAAGTAGGCACTGCTCTCTAGAGTCTCACACGTCCCGATACCTCGTGGTCGCAACGAAGGGCCCACACACCTCTAAGAGGACCTCTTCCTTTTGCTGTCGTTCCTCACACAGACAGGAGTGTGGTCGGTCGGGACTTGTGTCGAGTGACCGGTCTCTCCTGAGTCCTTCACCCTCGCGACAGTCGTAACACTCCCGTTCTCCCGCGTGACTCAGAGGACCCTCCAGTCACCATGTGACCCGATACAAGAGTCGAGACGGAGGACACCCCAGAAGGGGCAACGAATCCTTTGGGAGACTTTAACATACGAATGAAAAAGAATGTCTAATCCTTCACTTCAGTCCTCCACTCTATCGAGTAAGGTCCAACGTGTGGACCCTACACCGGTGCGACCGAAAACTCACGTCTACGGACTCTAGTTCGAAACTGAAACTTACATTTTTGGTGAGAAAGTTACCCTTCCAATGGACATACATCCTCCGTACCTCTCCCGTCACCAACAACCCCCTCTCTACCTCTTCTTGTCTATGAAACTCCCACCTTCCCTCCCGCAGCCTCCACACTGAAAACAGTTTCCTCCACACCAATCCCACGGTTCAAGTGAAAACACGAACTTAAATTCTTTAACATCAAATAAAACAACAGAGATACCATCTCGGAGACGAGGACGGGCATCTGTTCAGCCATTTGCCGGACACTGGATGTCCTCAGTTCTCGATGTGCCCCTTTAGGTGTGTCGGTCTTCGACTGACTTAGTCGTTTACTCTGTGTCTTACAATACTTTCACGTTCCTTTACCTCACTAATAATGTCCCCTCAACTCCTTCTGTAGGACCGATTCTTCCGGGAATTTGGAACCTTCTACTAAGAACTTTCTCTCTTTCCCAAAGTTCTGTTTTCTCCATCAAAAGTACTTGACCGATTTGGGTAGGTCCGAAAGGGTCTGTCAAATAAGAGGATCTTTGACCCTACTGTAATCGAAATGATATCCGTTTCGACAATACACCCGTGGACCTGTGTAAATTATAGTCTATCCTTGCATATTAACTGTTTAAAAGGATTGTGTCTCCGTCTGTCCTAAATTGTTTAATAATACTACTCATAAAAAAAAAAAATAGTCACTTCTGAAAGTTAATCAGAAAAGACGCTAGTGTATGTCTTAGGTCCTCGGAATGTATGCTACGATTGACTATGTTGGACAAGATCACCCCGACTTCACCCCGACGACATCAGTAACACGTGTCTTTGTCGGTACCGAAGAAAGACGAGTCGTGAAAGTAGAATCTGGGACTCAGGGGTAGGACAATCCCGTGTACTTTGTGGAGTGACTACAGGCATCAAGGGTGAGGAGGGTCTTAGAAGAGATCACTGTTCTGTACCTTCGTCACCAGGAGCCCGTAGTTCCCTGTGTCCAAGTCAAACTCTACAAAGAGAACGACAGGGGGACCGTAAAGTCCAAACGTCGAGAGACGATAACATTCAGAAGGAAACTCGGAACCTCAAAGAGAGACCGAAGACACGGCGTTGACCCCGTGGTCCTGTACCCCTTTCCGGTGTAAGAGAACCTCATCTGCACTATAAGAGAACAGTCCCCAGAAAAACTTGGGGTCCTTTGTAGTATCTGTCGTCGTAAACACAAGTCTGGCATGTCCAAAGACCCCAGAGAGAAAACAGGAGAGAGGTCGGTCCTCGTAGAGAAAACTCAGACTACCTTACAGTCTTTCGGGTTAGGAAGGACGAAGGGATCTTAAAATATATTTTATGGAAAGAGAGACAGACTCCAAAGTCTCAAACCGTTCGCCTTAGGTCCTAGTAAACGTGTGATTAATATAAGACAAGGTCCTACCGGTAAGGATTCCAGTTATCTTACCTCGACTACCGACTCTACTTACTTCTTTTCTTTTGTCCCCTTGATGTCCTCCCCTCACTTCTCCTAAATCTAGTTTCTGGTGGAGGGGATGTGGACGGGTTCGCTGAGGACGATTTGAAATTACAGGTAGGTACACAGGAGGAGTGGTGGTGTAGGGAGTAGGTAGGGGGACGGGGACCTATTCCTGACCCTGGGTTCTGTGTGAACGGTCGACAGGAGGACCACAAGGTTGAAGACGTACGAGGGAGGGCGTAATTTGTCCCCACTAGGCACATGGGTCCTTGCAAGACGTCTTTGCTACCACACTGGAGTGACGGACTCTGCTCCAGTCGTCCTCCGAGAAGGGGGGGAAGAGAGTCCAATGAGTGATCCCTTACGTGGGGGTAGAGTCCCCAAAGAGCTCGACGGACCCCTCACCAGAGACAGAGTCCTTGACCCAGGAGACCGGTCCTTAACCGTGTCGAACAGTTAGTGCGCTCACTAAACGAACCTTCATCTAGAGCGTCGGGGTCAGTTCGGAAGACTACCGACACCGAGTCGATTCTAGAAACGACGTCGAAGTTCTGTCTCAACCTCGGACTTCATGCTTCCGGTCGGTGACGACTCACATCTCGGCACCTTTAGTATATTTCACTAGTTACCGACAACAGGAAATTCGGTGGTCCAAACCCCTATTAACTAATACGTGAATACCTATTAGTTATACATAAGACCAGGGATCTCCCCTCCAAAACACCATTATTGTTGGATTGGACATCCTCTTCGAAATGTTCACCCGTCACCACAGTCGACCTGACCCACTGTCGACGTCGCTTTTGAACGTCTTTTTACTTTTCTAACTCTACCGTAAACTCCTCCTACGGGTCGTCTTCGGGTCGGAAGTCAAAGGATCCAAAAGAAGAGACGTGAAGAGAAAGAGGGTTTAAGGTCACTGATTTGGTTTGGGTGACGGTTTTCCGTTCCCTCGGGTCAGTAAAGTAGGTGGACCCACTCTAAGGATCTGGTCTTCCGTCCTCGAGTCTCGAACTCTCTTATCTAGGTTTCTTGTTTCTCTTATATCGGTCGTGTTCTAAAAAGTAAGTAAAAAAGAAAGACCAAGGTGTAAACTATTAATTTGGTTTTACAGAACGAGTTCCACGATGTCGGGTGACTTGGGTCGTGTGTCATTGTGGTAGGTTGAAGTCACTCAGTGTCGAGGAAGTTACCAAGGTGTCCCTCCTATTATTCTAAACCAGTGTCTATCCATTTCTGATTTAAATTTCTATTTATTTGTCCAAAACTAATCGTCGACGCATACATAGTTACAAAAGACACACACTGACGAGTCACCGAGTCAACACAGACTGAGAAACACTGGAGTACTTGACATCGGGTGGTCAGATACAGATACCCTAAAAAGTCCGTTCTTAGGACCTCACCCTACGGTAGCGGAGGAGGTCCCCTAGAAGGGGTGGTCTCTAACTTAGATATAGAGAACATAGAGGACGTAACCGTCCGTCCAAGAACTGGTGACTCGGTGGACCCTTCGGGTGTGGTTACAAGATAATAGTTGTTTTGACTTAATATCTTAGTGGCATATCTATAACCAAATAAATGTAAAGGTAGTAAAAGGATCCACCATGTTTCTATATTTACTCCCGAAGGGTCGTGTCACTATTTCTTGGGTGGACGTTGGGTCCTCTACACTCAAACTAGGGACCCAGACCTTCTAGGGGACCTCTTCCTTTACCGTTGGGTGAGGTCATAAGAACGGACCTCTTAGGGTCCCTGTCTCCTCAGACCTCCCGATGTCAGGTACTCCAACGGTTTCTCAACCTGTACTGTCGTTGAATTGTTGTTTATTTCTACATTTTTAAACATTTTGTATTGAAAAAAAACCGTTCCTCAAATTAAAAAATAAACCTTCTATTTCGTCGTAATCTGATCACGGTTCTCAACATCATATATACTTTCCCGTCGTACTCTTAAGTCGTTCCCTCGTTAGTGACATATACCTATATTCCGTCCTCTCCAAATTTGACAGGTAGAAAGAAAGGAAGGAAGGAGGAAGGAGAGGTAAGTAGGAATGAAGGTAGGAATATAAGTGGGAGTAGACGGATTTACAAATACGTAAACAAGACTCGTCTTAAGACAGGAACCAGGACTTCTTTGTCTACACTTATTCCCTGTAAAGAACAGGGGTATTTTATAACTACTTTGTATGGGTTCTTTGTTCACTTCTACAAAAGAGATTTTGTAAAAGTCTTACCATATTGTACGGTACCAATTAGAATATACAATTACACCGACTTGATACCATGGGTCAGGAAACCAGTTTACAATCAGGTTTACAACGACACTTCCATAAAACTTCTACACTAATTATAAATCTTAGTCAACTTAAATTCCTTTCCGCTAATGGGAACTATTACACCCACCCGTAGGAAGTTATTACAAATTCCGGAATACTTGTCTTTACCTTCAAAAGACCTCTTCTTCTTTAACGAAGTTTTGACATTGCAGCATTAAGACTCAAAGATCGGACGAGATGTCTAAAGTCCGAGTCCTGACAAACGTCAGACACCCGAACGGGATGTCTAAAACTTGAACGGTCGGAAGATGTAGTACACTCAGTTAAAGGAATGTATTTAGTAAAGACAGAAAGACCTTTCTGTCTTTATTTGTTTTCGAATATGGATCCAACCGTTACAATGTTTTTTTCTTTTTCGGAAGTCGTTGTTAGTTGTTCTCATGTATCTTTCCTCTCGAGACTCAACTTGCTGTACAGTTAAAAGACAGACTCTGACGTAGAAACTTCATTCACTAGACGGAGTATCCTCTGAACAAAATAAAAACTAAACGACTTCTAAGTAAAACACAATTTCAAAATGGACAATCTATACTGGAACAAATGTCGTCACTATCTCTAGTCTTCAATGCCCTCATATGACTATCTACCACAGTGAGTCTCCTACCAAACTCTGGGATTAAGACAACACTTAGTCATTGTTCATGACTGTATTTGGTCCCTTCTACCGAAGTGAAGAGTTCAGATTATTAAAAATTTAATTTATTAGTCCGACGAGACCCAGAGTCAACACCGTATACCCTAGATCAAGGGACTGCTCCCTAACTTGGACCCGAGGAACGTAACCCTTACGTCAGAATCGGTGACCTGGTGGTCCCTTCAAAGGATTGTTGCGAAAAAAAAAATTTTTTTTTAGAGAATTTTTAACGAAATAAACTTAAGGTAACAACTTTGGAACATAGAAATAATATTTTTATACTTTTTATGTTTTGTTTAATCTTTCTTCCTTTTCGTTATTAGTCAGTCAGTCAGCGAGTCAGTACAGACTGAGAAACGTTGGCGTACCCGATGTCGTGAGGTCCGGAGGGACAGGTAGTGGTTGAGGGTCTCGAATGAGTTTGAGTACAGGGACTCAACCAGTATTGTAAGTTGGTAGACTAGGAGAGAGTAGGGGAAGAGAAGGACGGAAATTAGAAAAGGTCATAGTCCCAGAAAAGTTCATTCAGTCAAGAAGCGTAGACCACCGGTTTCATAACCTCAAAATCGAAGTCGGAGTCAGGAAGGTTAATTATAAGTCCTGACTAAAGGAAATTCTACCTGACCTACCTAGAGGAACGTCAGCTTCCCTGAGAATTTTCAGAAGAGGTTGTGGTGTCAAGCTTTCGTAGTTAAGAAGCGGTGAGTCGAGAGAAATATCAGGTTGAGAGTATAGGTATGTACTGATGACCTTTTTGGTATCGAAACTGATCTGTCTGTAAACAACCGTTTCATTACAGAGACGAAAAATTTATACGATAGGTCCAACCAGTATAGAAAAGAAGGTTCCTCGTTCGTAGAAAATTAAAGTACCGACGTCAGTGGTAAACGTCACTAGAACCTCGGGGGGTTTTATTTCAGACATGACAAAGGTAACAAAGGGGTGGATAAACGGTACTTCACTACCCTGTTCTACGGTACTAGAAGCAAAAGACTTACAACTCGAAATTCGGTTGAAAAAACAAGAGGAGAAAGTGAAAGTAGTTCTCCGAGAAATCAAGAAAAAACGAAAGAGAGTATTCTCACCACAGTAAACGTATAGACTCCAATAATTATAAAGAGGGTCGTTAGAACTAAGGTCGAATGCAAAGAAGGTCAGGTCGCAAAGAGTACTACATGAGACGTATCTTCAATTTATTCATCCCACTGTTATGTGTCGGAACTGCGTGAGGAAAAGGATAAACCTGGTCAGACAACAAGGTACAGGTCAAGATTGACAACAAAGAACTGGATGTATGTCTAAAGAATTCTCCGTCTGGTCCACCAGACCATAAGGGTAGAGAACTTCTTAAAAGGTGTCAAACAACATTAGGTGTGGCAGTTTTCGAAACTGCATCAGTTATTTCGTTTTCATCTACAAAAAGACCTTGAGAGAACGAAAAAGCTACTAGGTCACTTGCAAAAGTTAAACTAGAGACCAAGGAGACGGAAAAGATTTAGGTTGAACTTGTAGACCTTAAAGTGACAACTTCAGAACGAACCTCTTAAAACTCGTAATGAAATGATCGCACACTCTACTCTCGTTATTATGATGTTGGATTAGTAGTGATGATGATTCTGTCGTAAAGGAATTTATTCAATACCTTCAAAAATGTATCCAGGAAGATTCCTAAGTCGAAACTGAAATCAATAAAAAAAGTGAATCGAAGTATAAGACAGATAAAAGAGTAGATAACTAGGTAAGTAAGTAAGTTACAAGTTGGGACCTTACAGACGGAACACAGTCTGTGAATCCGTCCATAACCTCTTAAGTAGTCTTTGTCCTCTCGTACTTAAGTGGATACGGAAGGTAAAAAACTCGTAGGAAAATTTACAAAGAAATTATTAGTCGGCACATGAAAATGCTATTAAAGGAGTTGGTAAAAAGTTCGAATCACATACTCAGTTCATGACTAATTTACTCCTTTCTCCCCGTTTCTGTACTACTTGGTCACAAATCATACAGGTATAATAAAATACGAAAAAAAGATAAAACTAAAGTGACTTTCGTCACAACCGTATGACATGGACTGTCCTTTTTTCTCTATATCTTTAGGGTGTCACTGACAGAAAAACATCATTTCCGTGTCTTCGGTAACGTCCGAGACTCCGGTACACCTTCCGCGTGAAGAGGAACCTCGATATTTAGAAGACTCACAGTCAGTACTTCCAGTAAGGGTGGGAGAACGGGAAGGAACCACACACCGGACAAGATTGTCGTGTACTTCGGTGGAGAGCACAGAAAGGATCGGACTGACGGTCACTTTCAGGAGAGCACTCACAGACTTGGGTTCCGGGGAGACGTCAGTCCGTTAGGACTTCTCGTCGGTGTTCTTTTTCGGCGAGTCAGACGACCCACCCAACCGGAGGAAGGTCAAACGGTTCGCCGACGGCGAGTATATTAACGAAACGAAACACTGTCACATTAGTCCAAGTGTTTTCACCTGTTCTAAAAACCTCCGTTAGTTCGTGTGATTAAGTAAAATTTTACGACTTGTCCACGTTGACCCTACGCAACTTCCACCAATAATCCGTTTTCAGTGAGTCTACTTCCGCCCGACTGTAGACACGGATAATAGTCTCTGTGTTATCTCGTCTGGGGGCACGTTTACACTCGTCCCAGAAGGACCTCTACCCCGTCCTTGGAGGACTAAATTCTGAAAGTGACGAATCCCATTAATTGTAAACTTCCCCCTCCTATGACTTAAGTAGAAAAGAGAAAAAGGACCCCTACCTATTTCACCACAGACTGAATTAATTATTTCCGTCACTGAGGTCCGTGAGTGTATATCGGCTTGTTCCTGTCAGATTACTTCAGAAACATTAAATTTAGGGTACTTCGGACCAACGGGTGATAGGAACCCAAAGACCCTCATAGAAAAAAAGAGGTAGTATGTCTGGTCAAGTCTAAGCTAGGGACCCAACCGTTCTAGGTGACCCTTTCCTTTACCGTTGGGTAAGGTCATAAGAACGGACCTCTTAGAGTACGTCTCTCCTCGGACCACCTTATGTCAGGTACCACAACGTTTCTCAGATGTGTTGACTACTCGTAGTAGTCTCTGTACATTAACGGTACCTCGGTTGACCTTAACATTTATTTGGATTCTCTAGAAGAGGTCGAAACCTGAACATCTACTCCCGGCTCCGTTCAGGTTTCAGACTATCGTGGTGTAGTTAATATTTACAAACGTTCCAACACTGTGAATACAAGTTTTTCGTGACTGAAAAAAGGATTGTTTTACTAACAGAGTCCATATAAGAAATTTTCTATCTTAACGTATATTCCTTTTTTTAAATTTTTATACTCAAAATATTATCCTACCAACATCTAAGTTGAGGGTCGAAGTCTTAATTACACATTCCAGGGATTGTCTCGGTAGAGATTAACACACAGGTAAGTCTACCAAGACATAATCGTCGACCCTTGCACCTCCCCCTTTTCTTCACCAATATGAATATGGGTTCATTCTACCATCCACAATGTTCTACCGTAGTCTCCCGTCTGTGTGACTTTGGTATGAATGTCTTTTGATCAGTTAGATTAGTGTGATCCTGGTGTCGGAACAGATTGAGTTACTTTGGTTCGGTACGGGCACCCCGTTGGGTTCTACCCGCCCAGTACCACCTCTCCAGACTGTCTCGCACCAGGTGACCTCTTCCCTTACCGTTCGGTGAAGTCATAAGAACGGAACTCTTGGGGTACTTGTCATACTTTTCCGTTTTACTATCCTATGGATTTCTCCTTGAGGGGTCCAGTAATCCACGGGTTATACGATGACCTCTAGTCACCTCTTTATTGAGGTCTTTCTTACTTCCCTACCTCGGTTTCGTTTTTGTTATGGGTCTACACCTACACTGACCACTATCTTCGTTCTAGGCTACGACATTTCTCGTTATAACGTATCCTTGGACCTTACAGTCCAGGTACTTAGTTCCGTTTAACCTTCATCAGTTTTTTCTCTACCGTTCCCACTTGCAGCTGTAAGATCCTTAGTCGCTTGATTTTACCTGACCTTACCCACTTAAATTGAGTCTACTGGTAATATAGATGATGACGTCCGTCCTTAGGGAGTCTTCTTTACCTTATCGGTAGTACTAGTTGTTTTCTCAGACTTTACGTCATGAACCTACGTTAGAGTTTTTGTTGTCTGACTAGAGACAAGTAAAGGTTCCGTTTGGTAAGTTATAGTGTCAATAGGTTCAGATACGGGGTTGGTCATTGTGACTTCTTTGACTTCAACTTGTCAAAATACTCCTGGATGTTCTAGAAAATCTTGATTGTGGGGTTTTTCTACGGGAAAAGTAATATCCCCTGACCTTACGTTTTCATCCTTCAGTTCTTTGTAGACCTCATTGTCTGTTTAAACCGGAACCTCACACCTTACTTCGTCCCGTTTCTGATTATCTCAAAACGGTTCTTTTACGTGACCAGTATCGTTTGTGGGAGAAGGTTGTTGTGTTTTCTTCTGAGATGTGTACCTGTAGTGGTCTACCAGTTGTGGCTTTAGTCTAACTAACATAAGAAACGTCGGTTTCTACCTCTTCGAGATATGTCAGTTGTTTTTGTTCTCGCCCTCGACTGACACCGAGTCTAGCACTTGAGGAATAATGGTTTAAGTCTGAATTTAACTCTTTCATCCCTTTTGGTGATCTGGTAAGTCCATACTGGATTTAGTTTAGGGAATACTAATATGTCACCTCCACTCTTTATCTTAATTCCCAGATCTAGTATCTATCTCACGGACTACTTGATACCTTACTCCAAGCACTGTAACATGTCCTCTGTCCCTAGTTCTGGTAGGGGTACCTTTTCTTTACGATTTTTGGTTTTACCGACACACCCCTCCGGAATGTTTATCGACACTTTTCTTCTCTCCGTTTTTCGTTTCCTCTTTTCCTTTCTATATTCGTAGACTTACGTCTCAAGGTTTCTTCTCTTTCTTCTCTATTCTTTCGAAAAAAGTAGTTAGTTACGTTTCTTTATCTCCTTTTCTTGTCTTACCCTTTCTGATCTCTAGAGAAGTTCTTTTAATCTCTATGGTTCCCTTGTAAAGTACGTTCCTACCCGAACTATTTCCTGTCTTTACCAGACCTGGATTGTCTTCGTCTTCTATAATTCTTCTCCGCCGTTCTTACGTACCTTCTTGACATGTTTTTTCTAGAAGTACTGGTTCTATTAGTACTGTAACACTAGTGATTAGATCTCGGTCTGTAGAACCTTACACTTCAGTTCACCCGGAATCTTTCGTAGTGATACTTGTTTCGATCCCCTCCACTACCTTAAGGTCAACTCGACAAAGTTTAGGACTTTCTACTACGACACTTTCACGACGTGAGTTATACGGTCGTTTAAACCTTTTGAGTCGTTACCGGTGTCCTGACCTTTTCCAGTCAAAAGTAAAGTTAAGGTTTCTTTCCGTTACGGTTTCTTACGAGTTTTATGGCGTGTTAACGTGAGTAGAGTGTACGATCATTTCATTACGAGTTTTAAGAGGTTCGGTCCGAAGTCGTTATACACTTGACACTTGAAGGTCTACAAGTTCGACCAAAATCTTTTCCGTCTCCTTGGTCTCTAGTTTAACGGTTGTAGGAGACCTAGTAGTTTTTTCGTTCTCTCAAGGTCTTTTTGTAGATAAAGACGAAATAACTGATAAAGTTTCGGAAACTGACACACCTAGTGTTATTTGACACCTTTTAAGACTTTCTCTGGCCTTATGGTCTGGTGGACTGGACGGAGAACTCTTTAGACATACGTCCAGTCCTTCGTTGTCAATCTTGACCTGTACCTTGTTGTGTGACCAAGGTTTATCCTTTTCCTCATGCAGTTCCGACACATAACAGTGGGACGAATAAATTGAAGATACGTCTCGTGTAGTACTCTTTGTGAACCGACCTTCTTTGTGTTCGACCTTAGTTCTAACGGTCCTCTTTATACTTATTGGAGTCTATACGTCTACTGTGGTGGGAATACCGTCTTTCACTTCTCCTTGATTTTTCGGAGAACTACTTTCACTTTCACCTCTCACTTTTTCAACCGAATTTCGAGTTGTAAGTCTTTTACTTCTAGGGCCGTAGACCAGGGTAGTGAAGTACCCTTTATCTACCCCTTTGTCACCTTTGTCACAGTCTGAAATAAAAAACCCCGAGGTTTTAGTGACGTCAACCACTGACGTCGGTACTTTAATTCTCTGCGAACGAGGAACCTTCTTTTCAATACTGGTTGGATCTATCGTATAAGTTCCCGTCCCTGTAATGAAACGGCTGATTCCAGGCAGATCAGTTCCGATACCAAAAAGGTCATCAATACATACCTACACTCTCAACCTGACACTTCTTCCGACTCGTGACTTCTTAACTAAGAAAACTTTACATCACAACCTCTTCCGAGAACTCTCAGGGGACTTGACGTTCCTCTAGGTTGGTCAGGTAAGACTTCCTCTAGTTGGGACCCTAAATAAACCTTCCTTACTACGATTTCGACTTTGAGGTTATGAAACCGGTGGAGTACTCTTCTCAACTGAGTAACCTTTTCTCAGACTACGACCCTCCCTAACCTCCGTCCTCCTCTTCCCCTAATGGGTCCTACTCTACCGACCTACCGTAGTGACTGAGCTACCTGCACTCAGACTCACTTGAGGCCCTCAACCACTACTTGTCCCACCGGACCGTACGACGCTAAGTACCCCAGCGTTTCTCAACCTGTACTGACTCGCTGACTTGACTTGACTTGACTTTATACATATCATTATACGTGTTTAGAAGTCATATAGTTAGTTACTTAATATATATCAATGTTGGATAAATCGATCGAATGGATAGTTGACATCTTTTAAAGGTTGTACCGTCTTGCGAAAAACACGGGAAAAGGTAAATTTGGAGGAACTTCAGTAATAATAAGAATTAGGATAGTGGTATTAAAAAAAACAGACTAAATATCTCATAAGTGATAAAAGTACTCCATGTGTTACTACAACACAAACGTACATCTACCAAAAAAAACCAACAGTACATTATCAAGTAACGTATATACATTTTTGTACTTTCACAGTCAGAGAGTTATCACAAGTTGAGAAACGTTGGGGTAAACTGAGAAACGTTGGGGTACCTGACATCGTAAAAAGGTCATCAGTATATACCTACACTCTCAACTTATATTTCTTTCGACTCGTAACCTCTTAACTACGAAAACTTGACACCACGACCTCTTCTGAGAACTTTCAGGGAACCTGATGTTCCTCTAGGTTGGTCAGGTAGGATTTCCTCAAGTCAGGACCCACAAGTAACGTCCCTGACTACAACTTCGACTTTGAGGTTATGAAACCGGTGGACTACACCTCTCGACTGAGAAAACTTTTCTGGGACTACGACCCTTTCTAACTCCCGTCCTCCTCTTCCCCTGTCTCCTACTCTACCAACCTACCGTAGTGGCTGTGTTACCTGTACCTAAACCCACCTAAGGTTCTCAACCACTACCTGTCCCTCTGGACTACACGACGTCAAGTACCCCAGTGTTTCTCAGTCTGTGCTGACTCACTGACTTTACTTGACTTGACTTGACTTCTGACATCGGACGGTCTGAGGAGACAGGTACCTTAAGAGGTCCGTTCTTATGGTCTTCCCATCGGTAAGGGAAGAGGTCCCCCAGGAGGGTCGGGTCCCTAACTTGAGGTCAGAGGACGAAACGTCCGTCTAAGAAATGGTAGACTCGGTAGTCCCTTCGGGACCACCGTAACATACGTAGTCAAGTCAAGTCAAGGCACCGAGTCAGCACAGGTTGAGAAACGCTGGGGTACTTAGCGTCGTACGGTCCGGAGGGACAGGTAGTGGTTGAGGACGTCAAGTGAGTCTGAGTGCAGGTGGCTCAGACACTACGGTAGGTCGGTACAGTAGGAAACAGCAGGGGAGAGGAGGACGGGGGTTAGGGAGGGTCGTAGTCTCCGAAAAGGTTCCTCAGTTGAGAAGCGTACTCCACCAGTTTCATGACCTCGAAGTCGAAATCGTAGTAAGGAAGGTTTCTTTAGGGTCCCGACTAGAGGAAGTCTTACCTGACCAACCTAGAGGAACGTCAGGTTCCCTGAGAACTCTCAGAAGAGGTTGTGGTGTCAAGTTTTCGTAGTTAAGAAGCCACGAGTCGGAAGAAGTGTCAGGTTGAGAGTGTAGGTATGTACTGATGGTCTTTTTGGTATCGGAACTGATCTGCCTGGAATCAGCCGTTTCATTACAGAGACGAAAACTTATACGACAGATCCAACCAGTATTGAAAAGAAGGTTCCTCATTCGTAAAAATTTAAAGTACCGACGTCAGTGGTAGACGTCACTAAAACCTCGGGGTAGATAAAGGGGTAGATAAAGGGTACTTCACTACCCTGGTCTACGGCCCTAGAAGTAAAAGACTTACAACTCGAAATTCAGTTGAAAAAGTGAGAGGTGAAAGTGAAAGTAGTTCTCCGAAAAATCAAGGAGAAGTGAAAGACGGTATTCCCACCACAGTAGACGTATAGACTCCAATAACTATAAAGAGGACCGTTAGAACTAAGGTCGAACACAAAGAAGGTCAGGTCGCAAAGAGTCCTACATAAGACGTATCTTCAATTTATTCGTCCTACTGTTATGTGTCGGAACTACGTGAGGAAAAGGATAAACCTTGGTCACACAACAAGGTACAGGTCAAGATTGACAACGAAGGACTGGACGTATGTCTAAAGAGTTCTCCGTCCAGTCCACAGACCATAAGGCCAGAGAAAGTCTTAAAAGGTGTCAAATAACACTAGGTGTGTCAGTTTCCGAAACCGTATCAGTTATTTCGTCTTTATCTACAAAAAGACCTTGAGAGAACGAAAAAACTACTAGGTCGCCTACAACCGTTAAACTAGAGACCAAGGAGACGGAAAAGATTTTGGTCGAACTTGTAGACCTTCAAGTGCCAAGTGTATAACGACTTCGGACGGGACCACCGAGCCTGCCATTTCGTAGACAGATGTTACGCCCTCTGGACCCAAGCTCGGGACCCAACCCTTCTAGGGGACCTTTTCCTTTACCGTTAGGTGAGGTCATGACAACGGACCTTTTAGGGTACCTGTCTCGTCGGACCATGCGATGTCAGATACCCAGCGTTTCTCAACCTGTGATGTCTCGCTGAAGTGAAATGATCACCCACTCTACTCACGTCAACACGTCATCAAACTCGTAAGAAACCGTAACGGAAAGAAACCCTAACCTTACTTTTGACTGGAAAAGGTCAGGACACCGGTGACGACTCAAAAGGTTTAACAACCGTATAACTCACGTCGTGAAAGTGTCGTAGTAGAAAGTCCTAAACTTTGTCGAGTTGTTTCCAGGTAGATCAGTTCCGATACCAAAAAGGTCACCAGTACATACCTACACTCTCAACCTGACACTTGTTTCGACTTGTGGCTTCTTAACTACGAAAACTTGACACAACAACCTCTTCTGAGAACTCTCAGGGAACCTGACGTTCCTCAAGGTTGCTCAGGTAAGATTTCCTCTAGTCAAGACCCACAGGTAACCTTCTTGACTACGATTTCGACTTTGAGGTCATGAAACCGGTGGAGTACGCTTATCAACTGAGTAACCTTTTCGGAGACTACTACCCTCCCCAACCCTCGTCCTCCTCTTCCCCTGCTGTCTCCTACTCTACCGACTTCTCGTAGTGACTGAGTTACCTGTACTCAAACTCATTTCAGGCCTTCAACCACTACCTGTCCCTCCGGGCCGCACGACTTTAAGTACACTAGTGTTTCTCAGCTTGTGTTTGACTCGCTGACTTCACTCGACTGACTTCAACTATTCTACTATTCGATTTTTATGTATATGATCGTGAAGGGACCAGTAGGTCACCAATTTTTATGTGAACGGTTACGTCCCCTGCACTCGAACTAAGGGACCAAGTCCTTCTATGGCGTACGGTGTCTCGTTCATTCGGGTACGTGGGGTTGATGATTTCAGACACACGAATCTTCGGCAAGAGACGTTGTTCTCTTCGGTGTCGTTACTCTTAGGGTGAGTGGTGTCACTTGTCATCCGGGGTGGACGGTGTTGATCTCTTTCGGATATGTGTCGTTACTCTGGGTCCCGTCGGTTTTTCTTTATTATTTATTTATTTATTTTATGTCCATGCATCTTGTAGTATCAAGTAGATCTACTTGTACACTTGTAGGATTGTACAAGTGTAGTAAGTGTAATCGGATATCAACCCGTTTTAGTAGATTGTGTTTCGTATAAACTATTAGTCAAGTCAACGAGTCAGTACAGGCTGAGAACACTGGGGTACCTGACGTCGTGCGGTCCGGAGGGACAGGTAGTGGTTGAGGACCTTGAATGAGTTTGAGTACAGGTAACTCAGCCACTACGGTAGGTTGGTAGAGTAGAAGACAGCAGGGGAAGAGGAGGGTGGAAGTTAGACAGGGATGTAGTCCCAGAAAAGGTCACTTAGTCAAGAAACGTAGTCCACCGGTTTCCTGACCTCGAAGTCGAAGTCGTAGTCAGGAAGGTTACTTATAGGTCCTGACTAAAGGAAATCCTAATTGACCATTAGTTCATAACTTATAGAGGATTTTGAATAACTGATGACATGGTCATCACTTTTGATCTCACCAACCGATCTATATCTCACCAACAGTCACAAATCCAACAAACTAAAACACCGACACCTCGACTGCTCTCGATCTCGAGTGGCGGACACAGGTCGAAGAACTCTCTCATAACCTGGTGTGTAACGACCAGACCCTCTTCTAGGTTTAAGTTTTAGATTTCATAACACAGATGACTTACATATGACGAAAACGTAGTAACATTTCAGGACCTGACGTACATAAAGTACTAACACATGTCGTAAAACCTCAATTACCTCGTGAAAGATATTCATTCCAGTGAATTGACAGAATATCTACTTCACTAATTCGTAGACCTTAAGTTATAGAATAAACTAAATTCTCCTGTCAGTGTCCAACTCGTGTTCAGGAGGTGACCGTTTGGGTCGAGGAGGCACTGATCCCTATCCGAAAGGTCAAAACTTTAAATTTTATCAGAAGTTATAAAAAGAGTAGTGTTTATGAAGATCTAAATCTCACGTCTTTAGTACCTATAAAAAAAGTGATTCTACCAAAAGAAAAAGTGAGTATATAGTCTCTGAAAATCTACATATTTACAAGTACAGAATATATTACATACTGATTTTTAATATTTACTATTTACAGAGTCTCAGTAAGTCGGTCCTTCACCTTTCCTTTTCTATTAAAAATACTATATTGATGTAAAGACTATTTGCATCTAAAATCACTATAAGGAGATTTAAATTTTCGTAGTGGAGAAAGCCAAACTTAATAAATAAGGGAAACTCCATTAGAAATTGTGACGTTCACTGGTCGAAAATTTACTTTTTACGTACGTCTAAACCCGTCCTTTGTGACGAACCCTTACGTAAAGGAGTGACACTTGTGAAGTAAGTTAATAGTGTGTAGACGTCGACTTTATGTGGTTCAAGGAAATTGAGCAGTTTCTGTCCTGAATTCCAGGGAAATATAATATGACCAAATGAAAACTATATTTTCGTGTCATAATAACAACTTACCCGGAAGGAACAATGGTCCAACTGTAACAGGTACAACGACCATGTGTGACTTCGAGACTCCACACGTGAACTGAGACCAAGTGACTCTCCACTCCAGTTCCCAGTTCCTGAGGTCAGGAGTCGATTTCGTCCCTTGACTCGTTTAGTAAATTGGGGACGTCAAGACTAGGAGATTTTACTCCCTTAACCCGAGTGTTCAATAAAGAAAAGAAAAAAAATTTTAATAATAATAAAAAAAAATGGTAACTCCTATTACAAACGACACCCAATAAAGAAAAGATTATAAAATAACTTCATACTTTCACTTCACTTTCAACGAGTCAACACAAGCTGAGAAACGGTGAGTATCAGATACCTTAAGAGGTCCGGTCTTATGACCTCACTTATCAATGAGGGAGAGATCCCGTGGAAGGGTTGGGTCCCTAGTTTGGGTCCAGACGGTCTAACGTCCGCCTAAGAAATGGTCGACTCGGTGGTCCCTTCAGAAAAAAAACAAAACAAAAAAAGTCCCTTCAGAAATAACTTCATATCAACTATATATTACCACACAATTAAAGACGACTGACATTCCTTTAGGTTTGTCAGTTAGGATTTCCTTTAGTCAGGACTTATAAGCAACCTTCCTGACTACGACTTCGACTTCGAGGTTATGAAACTGGTGGACTACTCTTCTTGACTGAGTAACCTTTTCTGGGACTACGACCCTTTCTAACTTCCGTCCTCCTCTTCCCCTGCTGTCTCCTACTCTACTAACCTACCGTAGTGACTGAGCTACCTGTACTCAAACTCATCCGAGACCCTCAACCACCACCTGTCCCTTCGGACCACACCACGTCAGGTACTCCGACGTTTCTCAGTCTGTGCTGACTCACTGACTTGTCTTGACTTAAAGAAGACGTCTCGTTTCACTGAGTCAACATGTATTTATATATAAGAAAAAGTTTAAGAAAGTTAAGACCAATTCGTGTCCTATAACTTATAACAAGGGACACGATATGTAATCCTGGAACAACAAATAAGTAAGATTTTGTTATCAAACGTAGGTGATTGGGGTTTGGGGGTTAGAAAGGGAGCGGTGGGTGGTAACGGAAACCGTTAGTGTTCGGACGAGAGACAAAGACACTCAGACAAAAGACAAAGAGTCTACACAAGTAAAAACAGTATATAATCTAAGGTGTATATTCACGATAGTATACCATAAACAGAAAGAGAAAGACTGAATGAACGAATTATACTGTTAGGAATCCAGGTACGTACCACGCCGTTTATAACAAAGTACGAAAAAATACTGATTATAAAACAACATATATACATGGTGTAGTAAAAACAGGTAAGGAGACAGGTACTTGTGAATCCGACGAAACTACAGAAGTGACAACACTTGTCACAACAAGTCTTATATCTCCACGTGTGTACAGTAAGAAATCTTGTCCTCCATCCCGTGTCGGTAGGCGACTACACCCCATCCCGATGTGCAAAGAACGGTTTGAAGGAAGGTTAAACAATGTCCCTTTTGCATATCGACAATTTTTGTCGGGTTATTAGTTTGTTTTGTTACTTGAGTAACATTTTGGGGTTTCAGTAGAATTTTACAGTGCGTTACAAACACTGAAGGAGTCCTTTCGGAAGACTACTGTTTTAGGTACAGACTAGGTCAGTGGGTGGGGATTGTGAAGTTTACGTCTCGGGAGGTTCGACTCGAACTCTGTTTGTGAACGGAATTTCACAACACAGAAGAGACCCTTGGTTTTATGGTCTCTTCTGAGTCATAAATTAGAAAAAAAAAAAAAGGAGATTCCTTCATCTTGGTACGATTTATCTTGACAACAACCCCCACGAGGTCTCAGCCTATGACCTAAAGCGGACCTAAAGCAAGGGGAAGACAATCACCCCAGTGGACACACTGTGCAATAAAGTCGGGGACCCTGTTCGGAAGGAAGGAGGGACCATCTTCTCCCCTGGAATATTCGGGGAGCAGTGTCAAAAATAATTCCTGGTCTTGGAATCTGTAAACGGACCGTGTGTCATCAAAGGTCCTACCATCACTGACAAAAGTTGTCGAAACACCTGTCAGCAGGTGACTCCGACCTACCCTCTCCTGACATACCCGGGTAGAGACATCTAGGACCACACACTCGACCGTTCTAAAACCCCGGTGCGGTCCTTCTAGACCTGTGTGCATCGAACTGGTGTACGACCCGGGGTAAGACCGTAGAGACCCAGAGGTCCAGGGGCAAATACAAGAGACTAAAGTATCACTGGGACGTGGGTGCTGAGACTACTTGACGACACATATTACTTCCAAAAAAATTTGGTAACCAATTCGGTAAAATTTGTTTATAAAGAAATTTGGAGTCTCAGACCATAAACTTGGAACTGGAGAAGTCTGTCTTCCGTAGTCGTCGGGGACGAGGAACAGATCCGATGGACGGAGGTCTCCCCGTTGGGAACCCCACGTCTGGGTCTTCGAGTCCGACGCTCGTCAAGAGTCGGGATACTTTCGTCACAAGAGAACTCCGACATAACACTGAGTTCTCTTCTTGTGTAGTCAAGAGGAATTAAAACCAATAAAACTTTACTAAGTATGAGACTCACGTAGCCAATAGTAATATCTTTTATGAAACAGAACTAAAGTCCCGACTTAACAAAAGAAAAAGTAAATTCTTCGAACTAGACGTACGTTCATGCACAAGGTGAAAAGTTTAGATTAAGATCTCTTTCCCTTCTTTACAAATATAAACACCACTTTCAGGACTAACCTACGTCGTGATACTACCAATCGAGACTAAAACCAATCTAGCGAAGAGTGTTGATGTTAAAGGTAAACCTTTTTATGAAAGGAGGAGACGGGGACCCAATACTTCCTTACAACAGTCACAGTAAACGTACTGGACTCGGCTCACAACGGTTCAGTACCGCTTGTGTCCAACCTGCAGGGGAAATAAGGTGTTTTAAGGGAGTGTCGAAGGGCACTCTACACCTTAAACTAGATTTGAGAGACGTCCCTACCTGTTTGGAACGACTTGGACGGGACAGTTGGAGAAGTTTCGGGAAAATTGGGTAGAAGAAAGAGGAGACGAGGTCAGGTCTAAGGAAGAATCTCCAGAAACTTGGTTTAGAACAGGGACGGAGTCCCTGAAACGCACTGGACAACTATGTGAAACAAGTCCTAGAGTCTCGATAACAGAGAAGTTTCACCAGGACAGGTTGTACACATCAATTTTAATAGAGTGATAATGACCCGTAGGAGAGTAGTTAGTGTAGGGTAGGAAGGGGTTAGACGTTCGTCGGAGTAATAAGGGGGTTCGGGAATAGTTGTTGGATGTAATGTAATGTGTAAGTCAACGAATGAAAACCGAAGGAAACGACCTTATATACGACACCCTCACAACAATGAATAGATAGAACAAGTTACAATATAGAGACCCACAGACGGATATCATGTGAAAGTCATTTATAAAAACCCACTTATTTATTTAAAAAACGTCTTTTTAATTTAACTTATATTATAAAAACTTACTTTAAATTATGTCAAAGTGGTACACTATACATATATGCATACATGTAAAAATTATCCCTCTTGAGTATGACTTACGAAAAGAAGTTTAAAGTCTTTGTCTTATTAAAGAAACCTACTGTTGCAAACCTTTCTAGAATTATTCGACCATTTCAAAATGTACTCGTAAGTAAGATATTTGTAAAAGTCCCTTGGACGTTATATTACCTGTCAACACATTCAGAGATCCTAATTTCACGTTTAATCTATAAAAAGAGGTCATCTACCCTAAGTCAAGTCAAGTCAAGTCAAGTCAGCGAGTCAACACAGGCTGAGAAACACTGGGGTACTTAGTGTCGTGCGGTCCGGAGGGACAGGTAGTGGTTGAGGGCCTCAAGTGAGTCTGAGTGTAGGTAGCTCAGTCACTACGGTAGGTCGGTAGAGTAGGACAGTAGGGGAAGAGGAGGACGGGGGTTAGGGAGGGTCGTAGTCTCAGAAAAGGTTACTCAGTTGAGAAGTGTACTCCACCGGTTTCATGACCTTAAAGTCGAAATCGTAGTAAGGAAGGATTTCTTTAGGGTCCCAACTAGAAGTCTTACCTGACCAACCTAGAGGAACGTCAGGTTCCCTGAGAGTTCTCAGAAGAGGTTGTGGTGTCAAGTTTTCGTAGTTAAGAAGCCGCGAGTCGAAAGAAGTGTCAGGTTGAGAATATAGGTATATACTGGTGTCCTTTTTGGTATCGGAGCTGATCTACCTGGAAACAACCGTTTCATTACAGAGACGACAAGTTATACGATGGATCCAACCAGTATTGAAAAGAAGGTTCCTCATTCGTAGAAAATTAAAATCCGTTTTTCTTTACCACTCTTTATACTAACCACGATACCATTCCTTCTGTATAACCACCAAGTTTTGTATAAGTTGCCGATCGAGAATCCTTATTGTAAACTACTATACGAGTCGAAAAATTATTTACTATTTATCTTTGCCTTTTATTAGATTTAAGAATGGGTAAAATTTTGTGACAAGAAATTACAAGTCAATACATAAACTGTGTGTCAAATGACGTTCAACTATTTTTCTTTGGACGTGTTGAGGTCCGAAGGGTAGGAAAAGTGACAAGATTACCTACGCCGTAAAGACGCTCTGGGTCTCTTTATTGCTCGTTACATTATCTGAGGCTGGAATACCACTTGTTATTTGTGGAAGGTCAGTACAATTCACCTACGATTTATATATTTGGATTAATAAAGCACTTGACCACGGGAAGTCTCTAATTTGACATCAAATAAAAGACGGGTGACAGACAATGTCGTTTTTAAGAGGTTCGTTGGACTAGATTTTCATCGTCGTAAGCATCTCTTATAAGAACGATACGATCAGAGACTTATAGAAAAACCCCCTGAACTTAATACAACGATTAATAAAGTTCACAGGTGAAAGGAAACGAACGTGACTGGACTAATTACATACCAAGAAGTGACGTTGTAGAGTCGCCCTGGAAAATCTCCTCCTTCGAGACGTCGTCTTAACAGACGTGGTCTCAGTCACGACCCTACAAATATGGTAACTTTCCTAACGGGACTTTACCAGTACAGGGTCACTCGACGGACTCACTCTGAACGGACACAAGTCCAAATACAGGACCGTGACGACTGACTACACCCTGAGGTTGGTCTCATTAATTTCACTCAAGACCTAGAGACGTACCCTTGTTGATCTAACGAAGAGTTTCAGACTACCGATGGTTCTCCCTCTCCTTTTGTGTTTCTCTCCTTTAATTAAGTGTGTGATTACTAAAAAATTTAATCATGAATTTTGAGGTTTGAAGTCGTCATATACAGGGATATCCCTTACCATATCTTACTAGGTCCATTAATCTCTCTCGTTTCTATAATTTTGTTGAATACCTATACTACGTTATCTTCTACAAACTTCCAGTTACCGTCGGTAACTTGTCTCCTATACTTCGATAATTCTCCTTTATATCCAAACTATAATCACCCAAAAAAAGGGCTTTTCTTTGTTCTTGTTGGTGATTTAAATTTCATTTCCTAATGTACGGTCTTGTTTCTATTTAGGGACTTTCCCGTAATCTCCGAGAAACCTATATTTAACCGGTAATAATTATTAAAATTAAACGACACAGTATTTAGTTAAAAATAACATATCAAAGGGTTATTTGGACTTTTCAATTCGATTACCAAATTCCTATTAATAACGTCAAAAGAGATTCATACTACTACCACTCCTATGTGTATTATCTCAAAATTTCTTTGTTACTTCAGTACCACAATACTAAAGAAGTAGAAAATATGTAAAGACTGATATTTACGGGGTATGTGACTTTTCTCTTTACTTTAAGAGTTATAAACACACTTATAAAGGGAAACCTTCTTAAAGAAATTTTAGATCTTTACCTATAACATGTAAAGGTGTATAAGGTCCAGGTTGATAGTTCTCAATCCTATGTTGGAAGTCTTTTGTGTAAAATTTGTGGTTTCTCTGTCCCGTTGGTAAGACCTCATGACGGAGTCGATGGCGACGGTTCAATAACTACGGTTCTCCCGTCGGAACCAAAATTGACCCCACCTATACCAGTTGTCGGTGACTCCGACCTCTGTGTAAGAGGTTGTCTAGGAAGTGGCAAAAACAGTGTTAATACAGTGGTGACTCGGAGAGGTACGAGAGGACGAAAGTCCGAAACATAAGACTTTAGACATACCGTAGGTCAATGGTTGGGTCAGAAGTCTTTATCGTGAAGGGACTACGGAGAGACACCGACTTGTCTTGTGAAGTAATCGGATACCCTATAAAGAATTGTAAAAAAAAAAACGAGGAACGTGACCAGATGACGTGAAATCGTTTCATACCATTGTTTTGTGGTGTCTATCCCTCCGGGTTTGTTGTCTTTAAATGAAAGAGTCACGACCTCTAGTCTTCGGGTTCTAGTTTCACAGACGTCTCAATCAGAGACTTCAAAGGGAAGAACCGGATATCTGTCGGCAGAAGAGACACACAGAGGTGAACCAGAAGTCAGACACGCACAGACACAGGACCCGGGGAGGAGACTATTCATGTGGTTAGGATGACCTACTCCCGGGGTGTGTATGTTGAAATCAACAGAATCAATGGAGATTTCCGAAAAAACAAGTTTGTGTTCGATCCCATGACACCCAATCCCGAAGTTGTATACTTAAACTTCCCTCGGTTAAATCAGGTAATGTGAAGAGTAGGTTCGGAAGTTACTGGACTGAACGTTTAAATATTAGATAGAAGACTGACACTGGAGTAACCATAACGACCTCCGTTCGACCTACACCTACAGATTAGGAGTGGAAGTGAGTCAACTCACAGACACCTGTGTGTCACATCTACAAGGTCGACCCAGGAGGTAAAAACGTAGACAGTCTCCCTCTAGAATCACACCGAGTGTCTCGAGGGGAGGTCGGAGACGTCAGAGTCCCACGGGGAGCGGAGGTGAGAGGAGGAGATGTGTTAGGAGAATGGGAGAACAGTGACTAGTATATGACTCCGTACAAAAGGTGTAAATTAAAAATATAGTGACTTATTATATCCGAGATATTGTTATCCCTAAAAGAAAACGTAAACAAATAAGAATGTCTCGTACGTCGTTTTACTACACGTAATCGTAATAACTAATTGACTTTAATTTAGTTTATTTAATAAGTAGTTTCAAGAACGAAAAGACATGGTGGACCCCCAACCACATCTTCTTTCAGAAACTTTAATGAAGGTGTACATAGGACATTGTCGATTCAGGACAAAGTCCTTCTTCGTAGTAAAAGAACGTCACCTTAGGGACTTGTTTACGTAAGTCGAAGAAGTCTTTTTATGTAGAACTCTCAGTTCCTTTCATGAAAGACATTAAATATCTCTTACAAAGAGACGAAGACTCAAGATACACGCCCCAAAGATTGGTCCCCAGGAGACGAGAACGGCAAAGAGACGAAAAAAGACGAGAACCGGTAAAGAAGACATCTACCTTCTTCATTTGTCCGCAGACAAAATCCTGTTCTAGAGTCTTGTGTGCTTCCCTAGGTGTCGTTACAGAAACCTCGTTCTTGCAGTCGTGTCCTCGACGGTATCAGTCTGCAAGATCCACCTCTTACGCCGCCCCAAGTACGAAATCAAGTCAAGAAGGGGAGAATGGATGTGCCCCGTTGTGTGCGTGTACGCACGTGTTCATGTGTACGTGCACGTGTGGACGCACACGTGGAGTGAAGACGTACACTCGAAGGAGTAGGGACGTTGGTAAAGGGAAAATGGGTGAACGAACCACGGTATAGAGTGAAAGGAAAACCTTCATCACAAGTACGGTCCAGTGGTGATAGTGTCGGTACCCCTGTCCCCCATGGTACCCCCCCTTTGTGGAGGACGGACCCTACGTCCTCGGTGACGACTTCGGGGGAAGGGTGGACTCCCCGGACACGTCATCGAGTGACACGAGAGACAGAGGTTAGCTAGAGAAGGACTACCTTTTCGTCACCTAAACCTACCCGTCAATCGACAAACCTAGTGGTGACCAAAAGACGAGGGTGTATGGACACATGAGAAAAAGTGGTAATATGTTTTGGGTGCAATAGGTATCCGTCTTGAGTTCCAAGGTAGGTGTCCGACCTGAGTACTCTCGGATCGTATAGACTCGTTACAAGGTAGAAGGGGTAGTCTGGGACACCCGAGGTACCTCGGGTCGTTGAGTGTCTTCCCTTCTCTTTAACAGAAACGAAGAACCCGAGGCCCCGTGTCAAGTACCAGAACAGACCGATACTCTGGGTGAGAGGACTCAAGACCTCCCGTCAATGGAGAAGGGAGAGGACGTTTACGTCGTCCACAAGGGTCGGTCCTGAGGTGAACAAAACGTCTCCTCGTCACTACGGTTACGTGGGATCGGGAAGACCCGGAGACCCATCGTCCACGTTGAGTGTGGAGGCCTTGGAGTCGAGGTAGGTATTTGGAAATTCAGTTGCCAGCACAAAGGGAGCTGAAAGTACAGAAGTCTAAAAGTACACAGTACATCCGTGGATTTAGTGAGTCGAATAAACGTAGAAAATAATTTGAAAAATAAAACATAAGTAAGAGGGGGTTTAAGGGGAGGTTAAGCCCGACGGTGTATTGTGTCTCACCTCAAGAGACACGATATGTCATCCAGGAACAAATAATAGGTAAAATTTATATCGATACACATGAACAGGTGGGGTTTGAGGGATTGATAGAGAAAGGGGTAAGGAAGGGGGGGTCGTTGGAATCAAGTGAGAGATTCAGACACTTAGACAAAGACAAAGTATTTATTCAAGTAAACATAGTACAGACAATCTAAGATGTATATTCCCTACAGTGTGTTATGAAGAGGAACAGACAGACTGAATGAAGTGAACCATACCGTTAGAGATCCAGTGCGTACAACGACGTTTACCGTACCAAAATAAGAAAAACTACCGACTCATTATAGGGTAGCATATATACATGGTGTAACATAAATAAGTAAGGAGACAGTTACCTGTAAATCCAACGAAGGAACAGAACGGATAACATTTGTCACAACGATGCTTCTGACCCCACACACATAGGAAAACCTAGTACAAAACGAGATCTGTATACGGGTCCTCATCCTGACGTTTCAGTATCCATCCAGATCACAATCAAAAACAGTCCTTGGAGGTATGACAAGAGGTGTCACCGACGTCACTAGTTGAATAAACGAAAAACGAAGGTTACGGACCTTACCAGGAGGAGAGAACTGGCTTAGGACCGACCGTGAATAAAGTGTATTTAGGGCACTCTCTCCGTACTGAACGGGGAAAGTCACCATTGGTACGGACAGTAACAGTGTGAATTAGTACAGGGACTCACTCGAGACCCAGGATTTTCCACCTCTGGACACGGAGAATGGAGGTTCGACAAAGATGACTGTGTCCGAACTACCTGTCCATGGGTTACTCTTATCGAGTAAGCACCAGTGTACCGATATTTCCGTTTATTTTAAGTTCAAACCTCAGTCGTCTACGTTTGATACTATGTGTCCTACCTATTTGTCGTTCCGGGACGACATCTCGTGTCCCTTGAGACAAACTATAGGACCCTATTTGGTCTCGCCTTTACTTGTACTTTTTCTGACAGGTATGCACACATTGACTCAGTGAAACGGTATGTCGTCTTTACTCGTATTGTAACATTTAGTTGATGTGAACTTATGTTTTCTTTATCTACTTTTTATAATTTCAAGACTAGTTAGACTAAGAGTTTAAATAAGTATAAGGATTGGTCGGATAAATGGTAATTTTCAATTAAAATTCTAAAAATAAACTTCTGTTAGTCTTTTTAACCCTTTTTTTACGAGAATTAATATCGTGTTTAGTAAGTTATTATTTTTAATGATTATTCAAGTCATTATGGTATCTATTTTCTTGGACTTTCGTTTATGACGTTTGATTACTCTAAATAGAAACCTACCGGAGACGGGATAACAAAGGAATTTACAAACAGATGATACTTCTGTGCCGAGGTCAACGTGTTAAGTAGGAATCGTGTAATAAAACAAAGTGTTTATTCGTCGGACTCGAAGGGAAGACGTAAATCCCGTCTCGGCACAGGAGATTCTGCTCCTTCCCCTCCGTACGGGAAGGGGTAGGAAGTGCAGACACGTCTCGTCCTCGTCTGTTCCACTCTCACGTGTCGAGTCCCACGAGGGACGTCGCATTTAGAAGTCTCTTTCGGAAAGATCGTCTCCTCTGAGACGGGAGGTTTACCGGACACACCTCGTGTGTGTATACGACGGACTGTATTTAGGGCATAGTTCCCTCGAGACAAATTTCCACTCGACGGTGTAGAGAATCCAAAGGAGAGGGAAAAGGACTACTCTAAAAGATCTGGGGTGTGGAGAAATAGAAATATACAAAGATTAAAGAAAACGTTACTTATATCCTTTAGCGAGAAGTCATTCAAACTCAACCCATTAAATTGAGTTACTGTGAATTAGGTACAAAATTTCCTTAATCTCGTCCTTCTCTCTCACCCTTTTCGTATGGAGAGTTACGTGTAGTTTTTAATTAAAACTGAAACATCTACTTCTTCCCTTTGGTGGTTACTTTACCTGATCCGAACTACGGTCCTATTTAGAAATGACGACTATGATGAAGGGGACTTAATTTTATAATAGAATTTAATAAATAGACCAAAAGGAAAACCTTTAATAAGATGTTCTGTCGAAATATTTGGACTTGTCATGTTTGTTAGGGATTTTTATAATGTTTATACTATGGATACGACAATGAAATACAGGGACATCTATCGCAATTAAAATGACCTTAATAAAATAACACTGTACCTTTTAAGGTGATTATTTTCAATAAACTTCGTCTCTTAAACTCGATTAGTTAAACAAATCTACGATATTCTTAAAACTTCAGATTTTATTTGTATTAGAAAATCTGTTTCATAAAGAAGAGACAGAAAAGAACTGTATTAAAATAAATAATACGTACAATAATAACGGTCTCGTTACGGAAATTTTAACGTATAGACACACGACTAGTGGATCAGATTTTCCAGGTCACCAAGGTATGAAGAATGATACAACAAGACTTAAGGACACAAGTATGAGTTCAAGAAGTATTCACCTGAGATAGACGGATTCTGTCCGTAAACAGGACACCACGATGATGAGTCCTGACGCGGGAGGGGTTTTACACGTAGAAGGAGGGACTAGGGAAGGACAGGACCAGTCTGGTAAAAAGAAACGTTGTTCCTAGAAGAAAGGGTAATCCATCTCACCCGTAAGGTTTGACCGGTGGACTTCCCGTCACACCGGTAGTCTCAATAAATCAAACTGAGTACACACACAGACAAACAAAGTAACGTATACTCTAGACAGACCAGACTTTTCAAGAGTCTATCCTCTTGGGTCCGAGGGATACGACTTAACTGGTCGTACTTCGGTGAAGTATACAACGGACGTATTGATTAGAGAACTTTCGTAAACGAAGACTCAGATCTTAAGATGTCTCGGATACTTTGAGTATTATTAACTTGTATGTGGAGTAGATCCGTTTGAATCTGAACAGGTTCCTTAAGGTTCTGGAGGAAGTTCCGACTCCTCGTCTGATCCGTCTCTTCGTTTACCGTTAGGTCATAGGAACGGACCGTTTAGAGTACCTGTCTCCTCGGACCACCCGACGTCAGGTACCCCAGCGTTTCTCAGCCCGTGTTGACTCGCTGATTGTGAACGAATGAATGTGAATTCCGAAGATTCTCTGATCCTGACTGTCTAGACACTAATCGTACAACAATTTCGATTTCTTTGTAACAATTAATTTACGAGAGTCAAAGAGACTAAAAGGATAATTCAGGTAAAGGGTTGTGAACAACACACGAAACTAAATCTTGTAAGGTTTCCGGATCCCATATCTCTAGTCTGTTTCTGGGACTTTTTGTTTTGTTTTGTTTTAGTTTGAAATCTCACCCCCTACCTCTGTATTGTTCTATCATTAAGTGTCGAGCCACACAACTTGGTGACGACTTTGTGAAATGTCTCGCTTCCTCCCAAACTGAGTTACCCTCTACTAGGAGTGTTTGGGAACCTACCACCAGACCCTCACAAGCCTTGACAGCAGAATTCCTCTTACGTCGATTTTGGGTCTCTGGAGTTCCTTGCTCAGTTTATCGAGGGGAACCTCCACCTCCTCCTGAATGACGTTCAGGAGACTGTGGGCACTCCGAAACAAATTTGACACAGCTACTCAGCCGAAGGGTACCCCTAGAGAGGAGAGTAAAGGTCGACGGGGAGGTGGGGTGTCGACACGGGTCAAGTGACGACCAATGTGCACCTGGTGACACCCCCACCCCGCCCCGTCCCGTCCCTCCGGGGAGGGGTCCTCCGGTGACAGTCCCGGTCGCCTCGGTCGTGTGGGAGCAGGAGTCCTCTCCACCACTCACCTCATCCCCGCGCCCTGGTGCTCGGGGGACTCGTCATAATATCCGTCCATTCTTGCCCCAGGTAAAAGTTCACCTCCTTGAACGTATAATGAGGATTAAAGGGTTTGAATCCTGCTATGAGTCTTAAATTCAATGTTCGTTTCTTCCTCTGTATCCATTTCTAGATTTGAGTGTATGTTTCACCTTAGAAAATTAGTTGTGGCTTCGTTTAAAGAAGGTTAATCACTTTCCGAAATTACAATGAAAGGAAATACGGTTGAGATCGAAAAGATCTTTTTTTCCTTAGATATAAGGGACTGTATATGTTATCTTCCCTAACCCTTTTTCTCCTTAAACCGTCCTCTTTTATTATACTTCTATTTAGATAATAAAAGACACATCGTAGTAATAATCAGTGTCATAAACAAAGGTCTTTTACTTTACACAGGTCAATGTTTAAAGACTAAGAATTGAGGTAACTGCTAAATATAAAATTGGAAATTCTCTCTTTTAAACTTGGTCGTTTACTGAAATAACACTGATTCATCGTTTACTGAAATAACACGAGACTCATGCGGTAACTTTTTGGTGGATAAACTATTAGTTAAACTAAGTAATAAAAGAAGGATAATCTTAGTAATTCATATGGAAAAGAAAATTTCTTGACTAATACCCCCGTTTACAGAATGTCAAAATGAATAGTGGCAGGGAATTTTAAATCTAACATTACTTAGTAAATGTTCGTTGGATTTTAGGTTTCGTTTATTCTACTTAACTTCCGACTCAAAACGTCAAAATAGGAACACAAATAGAGTCCCTCACTCACCAGTAGGTTTCTTCGGTCACGAGTCACAGAGGGCAGTGGTTCCGTACAAAAGGACAGAACATGTATTACTCTTTTCCTGCGATTATCGGTCAGTCTTCGTCTTGGGAAGTGTCCGACCTGACCGGTGGAGTCGTGGCAGTAACTCTACTCAGACAAACAATGGGGACCCCCCGCCCCCCACATCCCTGGTTCGAGCACACACGTACGCGTCCCGGTCACTCGTCCTCACCCGGACACAAAGAGGACGTCCTAAGTCCAGGTGAGAGGAACCGACGGTCCCCGTCGTCGAGAAGGTAACCGAGAAAATCTTAGTCGTCCACCTCGTCCTCCGACACTCACTTGCACGAGAAACAACACTCGGCACTCGTGCCCGGACCACAGACACTGCACGAAGCGTTGGACAGTGAGGACCCGGAGACACCTAGTAGAGACATCCACGTGAAGGAGGCCCCCGGAGGAGGAAGAGGAGTCAATCAAGTCAAGTCAACGAGTCAGTACAGACTGAGAAACGTTGAGGCACCTGACGTCGTGTGGTCCGAAGGGTCAGGTAGTGGTTGAGGGCCTCAAATGAGTTTGAGTACAGGTAACTCAACCACTACGGTAGGTTGGTAGAGTAGGAGACAGCAGGGGAAGAGGAGGACGGAATTTAAAAAGGGTCTGAGCCTCAGAAAAGTTTACTCAGTCAAAAAGCGTAGCCCACCGGTTTCATAACCTCAAAGTCGAAGTCGTAGTTAGGAAGGTTACTTATAAGTCCTAACTAAAGGAAATCCTACCTGACCAACCTAGAGGAACGTCAGGTTCCCCGAGAGTTCTCAGAAGAGGTTGTGGTGTCAAGTTTTCGTAGTTAAGAAGTGGTGATTTAAAAGGATATCAGGTTGAGAGTGTAGGTAAGTACTGATTTCCCTTTTGGTATCGATACTGATCTGTCTGTAAACAACCATTTCATTACAGAGACGAAAACTTATACGATAGATCCAACCAGTATTGAAAAGAAGGTTCCTCGGTCACAGAAAATTAAAGTACCGACGTCAGTGGTCGACGTCACTAAAACCTCGGGAGGGTTTTATTTCAGACAGTGACAAAGGTAACAAGGGGTAGATAAACGGTACTTCACTACCCTGGCCTACTGTACTAGAATCGAAAGCCTTACAACTCAAAATTCGGTTGAAAAGGTGAGAGGAGAAAGTGAAAGAAGTTCTCCGAGAAATCAAGAAGAAACGAAATACCGTAATCCCACCACAGTAGACGTATAGACTGTAACAACTACGAAGAGAGCCGTTATAACTAAGGTCAAACACGAAGTAGGTCGGGTCGCAAAGAGTACTACATGAGACTTATATTCAATTTATTCGTTCCACTGTTATATGTCGGAACTGTATGAGGAAAAGGATAAACCTTGGTCAGACAACAAGGTACAGGTCAAGATTGACAACGAAGAACTGGACTTATGTCTAAAGAGTCCTCCGTCCAGACCATAAGGGAAGAGAACTTCTTAAAAGGTTTCAAACAACACTAGGTGTGTCGATTTCCGAAACCGTATCAGTTATTTCGTTTTCATCTATAAAAAACCTTGAGAGAACGAAAAAGTTACTGGGTCACTTACAACTGTTAAAATAAAGACCAAAAAGACGGAAAAGTTTTAGGTCGAACTTGTAGACCTTTAAGTACCAAGTACATGACAACTTTGTACCGAACCTCTTAAAACTCGTAATGAAACGATCGTATACTCTATTAACGTCAACACACCATCACACTCGTAAGAAACCATAACGGAAAGAAACCCTAACCTTACTTTTGACTGGAAAAGGTCAGGACACCGGTGACGACTCGAAAGATCTAAACGAGTGTATAACTCAAGTCATGAAAGTATCGTAGTAGGAAATCCTAAACTTTATCGAGTTGACCTTAAGTTAGTGGAGGTGATCGAAACAAGTATCACTACGAAGGATTCCGGGTAGAAACTCGGAGGTAGAGGATGTGTACGTATATATACGAACAACGTGTGTACACGTGAGGGGGACGGGGGTGGTGTGTGTGTGTGTGTGTGTGTGTGTGTGTGAGTGAAACGTGTCGATTTGAGTCACGAAGTCAGGTCTCCACGTAGTAAGAACGGACCATCGACTCGTGGAGGGGGCCCCAGGAGGGTAGTAAGTGACAGGGTACCACTGGGGCACCAAAATATGAATAGACGTGTCGGTAGAGAAACGTATGTCACACTCAAAAAACGTGTACTCTTGACTCCTGGAACATCAAAGACAGAAATATTTGGCCCGGGTTGTACTCGAATCGTACGTGTTCGTCCAGAGGGAACCTAATCAGGTTTCCCGAGACACACGTCTACGTCGGAGGTCGGTACCTCGTCAAAAAGGAGACCACCCACTGTAGAGAGCTCTCCCTGACTTTCCTAAAACACGGATTAAGGACAGAGTGGTCCGACACTCGTTCTGACATCCTCCCCAAGTCCACACTCTCTCCTTCTTCTACGGTCTAAAGGTTTTACTTAGAAATGGGAACCAACAGAATTACTAAAGAATCACGGAGACTTACATGGGTCAAATTCTAGATTGGACGACAGTTTCAGGAAAAACAAAAAGGTTCTCCCACTAAAATATGTTTTAGTTAAAAGACTTTCGACAAAATTTATACCAGATTCAAATACCACTTTCCAAAAGATAAAATGAACGTAAAATAAAGTTCAAAAATTTCTCACAGACCGGAAGAGACCAACGGTTAATTTGTCGACCAGACTGTCTCGACCGTCGGAAGACGTTAGAGACTAACTCGTCTTCTAACTCCCTTTTAACGTTACGAGAACAAATATGGTGTTGATGACAATCAGTATCCTGGTAAGTCTCATAAAGACTTATTCCCACAAAGTCCAGCGACCCCTTTACGTCCTCCTCTGACACTCGGTCCTCGTCTCAAGTCCCCTCACCCCTATCCTCCCCTTCCCCTCCCCTCCCCTCCCGATAAAAGTCAAAACTTGGTCCAAAGTCTTGGAGACGGGTGGGGACCCCTCATCACGTACGTCTGGGAAACGACCACACATAGGTATAAAATAAACGAAAGAGAGATTCCTCCTATAGAAAAGTGTAAGTTCAATACTTACTTATAACTTTTATTCTTCGGAAAATCCTACTACGTATCGAGTACCTCCACCTATAATTCGGGAACTCTTCTGACATCGACCTTCTACACCGCGGAGCAAGGTAGCACCTGAGACGACCAAGACTCCCTGGGTAGCTGGAGTTTGCGAAATGTCTTTACTGACCACACTACTCCAAGTACAAAAGGGTCGGTGAAGTATAAGTCACATGAGACAATTATCTCTGAGGGGACGTCAGGTCATCAATTCTGAGGTACGAAGGTCACCTCCCCCACGTCCGAACTAGGGATCAACCCCTCGATTCTAGGGTGTACGTCTCCCTGTACCGGTTTTACATCTTTTTTTGGATTTTTTGACATATGAGACGGTACAATGTCAAAAGACACACAGAAAGGAATATACCAGATAACAAATTGGAAAATGTGAACCATAAAACCAAAATATTTTCTGGAGTAACTCAATTCATATATTATTTACTATGTTGATTTGACGTTTTGAACTGTAGAACGGAATAAAGATATTGTCACTGTAATACTGATTCAGTTATATGTAGATAGTGGGGGTTCGAGGAGTTGGTGACGGGGGGGTGGGGTGGGAGTCCGTGGACGACGACACTGAAGACAAAATTTCTAATCCGGTGTGCATGACCTTCCATTCTCTCCTCTCACTTTTTCTACCGAATTTCAAGTTGTAAGTCTTTTGCTTCTAGTACCGTAGGCCAGGGTAGTGAGGCACCCTTTATCTACCCCTTTATCACCTTTGTCACAGTCTGAAATAAAAAAACCCACGGTTTTAGTGACGTCTACCACTAACGTCGGTACTTTAATTTTTTGCGAATGAAGAACCTTCTTTTCAATACTGGTTGGATGTATCGTATAAGTTTTCGTCTCTGTAATGAAACGACTGATTCCAGGTAGATCAGTTCCGATACCAAAAAGACCACCAGTACATACCTACACTCTCAACTTGACACTTCTTCCGACTCACGGCTTCTTAACTACGAAAACTTGACACCACAACCTCTTCTGAGAACTCTCAGGGAACGTGACGTTCCTCTAGGTTGGTCAGGTAAGATTTCCTCTAGTCGGGACCCTAAAGAAACCTTCGTTACTACGATTTCGACTTCGAGGTCATGAAACCGGTGGAGTACGCTTCTCAACTGAGTAACCTTTTCTGAAACTACGACCCTCCCTAACCCCCGTCCTCTTCTTCCCCTGTCCGACCTACCGTAGTGACTGAACTACCTGCACTCAGACTCACTTGAGACCCTCAACCACTACCTGTCCCTCAGGACCGCACGACGCTAAGTACCCCAGCGTTCCCCAGTCTGTACTGAATCGCTGACTTGACTTGACTTGACTTGACTTGACCTCAGTTCGTCCTACGTCAGAAAGAGCCGGCCGTCTTCCCCAGAGAAGTAAGTGAGTTGTTTTAATAAAACTCTAGGTAAGCGAGTATAAAGTATATAGTAATTAAGTAAGTAAAAATAATGACTTATCATAAGTCACAAACTTATATAGTACTAAATGAATAGACAAATAGAAAAAAACCTTTTCCGCTCCTTATTTTTCAAATAAGTAAGTTCTGTGTGTAATTTATGGATATTACACGATGTATAAGACATAATTAAAAAAAACGATATGTCATACAGGAACCAATAGGTAAAACTTATATCGTCACACATGTACTGGAAAGGTTTGAGGGATTGATAGGAAAGGACGGTCGTTGGTATTCAAGTAAAAGATTCAGACACTCAGAGAAAGATGAAACATTCATTCAAGTAAATATAGTAAAGAAAAATCTTAGGTGTACATTCCCCCCCCACACTATACTATAAAGAGGAAGAGACAGACTGAAGTGAGTCACACTGTGAGACACACACACTATCAACGAGTCAGCACAGACTAAGGAACTCTGGGGTACTTGATGTCGGGTGTTCCGAAAGGACAGACGTCTTAAGAACTCCGTTCTTATGACCTCATCCAACGGTAAAGGAAGAGGTTTGTGAGAGACCCAGGTAGATATAACGACGTTTACCGTAATAAAGTCAGTAAAGTTACTGACTCATTATAAGGGAACATATATATACAGGGTATAGAAGAAATAAACAAGGAGACTGTCACTTGTAAATCCAACGAAGGTACAGAACCGATAACATTTGTCACGACGTTACTTGTGACCCCGCGTAGATAGTAAAACCTAGTACAACAAAAGGTCTATATAAGGGTCCTCTCCGCAACGTCCCAATATACCATAAAGATAAAAATCAAAAAAGTCCTTGGAGATATAAGAAGAGATACACCGTTGGGGTTGGGTGAGGTCATAAGGACGGACCTCTTAGGGTACCTGTCTCCTCGGACCGGTAGATGTCAAACACCCCAGTGTTCTTAACCTGTACTGACTCACTGATTCAGTCAAGTCAGTGAATCAACAAAGGTTGAGACACGTTGGGGTACCTGACGTCGTGCGGTCCGGAGTGACAGGTAGTGGTTAAGGGTCTCAAATGGGTTTGAGTACAGGTGACTCAAACTCAAATTGTTGATTTGTTGGTGGTATGACAAGACGTATCACCGACATGGTTAGATGTAAGGGTGGTTGTTATATCCTCCCAAGGGAAAAGAGGTATGGGAGAGACCGTAAAAAAAAAAACACACACCTAAAAAACTGTCATCGGAAAGATTGAGTACACTTCACTATAGAGTAACATCAAAACTGAACCTAAAAAGATTATTGATCACTACAAATTTTATAAAAGTACAAGAATGACCGGTAGACATATAGGAGAAATCTCTTTACAGCTAAGTCCAGAAGACGGGTAAAAAACTCACCCCAATAAACAAAACTGCGACAATTCACAGTATTCTACAAGCATTTAAAACCTCTGATTAGGGTACAGTCAGTGTAATAAACGTTTACAAAAGAGACTTAGATACCAAACAAAAAAGTAAAATAAACAACAAAGGAAAAAACACGTTTTCGAAAACTCAAATTCGTCCAGGGTAAACAAATAAAAACAAAATAAAGGTAATAAGATCCTCTACGTAACTTTTTTCTACAACGACACTAAATACAGTCTCTCACAGGACGGATACAAAAGGAGATCCTCAAAATGGCACAAGGTAGAGTGTAAATCTACAAAAGGACAAACAGAAGACTACCCGTAAACACACCAAAGGTCGAAGCTCGAGAATATTTGTCTCGACAATACTTACACTATCTGGTCAAGATCTACCCTTGTAAATAAGTGAAGACCTATTTTTGTTTATTTGTTTTTTTCTTACCTTACTCACAAAATGTACCATCCATACACAAATGAATTCTTTCACGACACAGTAAAAGTGGCTCCGACACAGTAACACACCGGTGTGGTCACACGCCTTCCAAGACCGACAAGTCACAAGACCGTCACAACGACTAAAGTTGGAAAGATTCTCCACACATCAAAAATTAATTAATTTAATTTAATTTAAACACTAAAAATTAAACACTAAAGAATGGTAGATCAGTTCCGATACCAAAAAGGTCACCAGTAGATACCTACACTCTCAACCTGACACTTCTTCCGACTTGTGGCTTCTTAACTACGAAAACTTGACACCACAACCTCTTCTGAGAACTCTAAGGGAACCTGACGTTCCTCTAGGTTGGTCAGGTAAGATTCCCTATAGTCAGGACCCACAAGAAACCTTCCTTACTATGACTTCGACTTTGAGGTCATGAAACCGGTTGAGTACGCTTCTCGACTGAGTGACCTTTTCTGAGACTACGACCCTCCCTAACCCCCGTCCTCCTCTTCCCCTACTGTCCTACTCTACCGACCTACCGTAATGACTGAACTACCTACACTCAGACTCACTTGAGGCCCTCAACCACTACCTGTCCCTCCGAACCACACGACGTTAAGTACCCCAGCGTTTCTCAACCTGTTCTGACTCACTGACTTGACTTGACTTGACTCACTGATTACTACGACTCGTAGAAAAGTATACGAATAGACATTAGTCATGTAGAAGAAAACACTTCCCATACGAGTTTATGCAGTGGGAAAAAGGAGACTGGGAACAGAAAAATTGAATCAAGACCCTTAAGAGATACATACTACCTATGTATAGGAAACAGTCTCTGTGTACTAAATGTTTATGAAAGATTCTCAGATTCGGAACAAAAAGTAAAAGAAGTATCTTAGAAAGTTTCTTGTCTACAAAAATTAAAATTACTCCAGGTGTCTTATCTTTCTCGGCTGATTCTTCTTCAGGTTTTACCTTTGGTGTTTAAGGTCTGTACTTTTTACCTGGAACACATGAACTGTTGACCCCAGTAGACATAGAGTTCTGTCCGTTTGAATCTGTCCGGCTATCAGGTTTACAACAAGTAAAAAAGGTAGTATGATTAAAATTTACCCGGTATACTAAGTGTCGGGGTCACCTCAATATACGAAGAACTAAGCCCTTGATTTAAGTCCTACGAATCGATGGTAAAAATTCAATATATCTTTTGTACTCGGGACTCTAATAAGATTATAGTTAAAAGTTTACTAGTCTTTTATATGAAAGACTCTGACTCACTTTTTCGGACCCTTTGTTTGGTACATTTGTACGTCTCAATATCTTCACTTGATATAATTCGTTAAGATTTTTATTTTTTATATATTTTATTAGGAGTCCACTACCGTGTAATCCTTAATGAAAATCAAAGTCGAAAATAATGATCAAAAAAACAAACAAAATGGTTCAATCCAAAGAGAAACATACCGTTCTCCTAGGACTTCGGGGTGACCCTGTCTCGCCGGTCATCTTTACGTGCAAAATCAGCAAAGATGTACTTGTAGTAGGGTACTCTCATTTCGACTTTACGCCCAGAATAATACTTCCCGTAGTATTGTTTTATAAAACTTTTTTCAAGCTCTATAAAGATGTTCGACAAAAAAAAAAAAGACCTTTGTACCCTTTAAAATGTGTTCATACAAAAGTCTCAAGGTATGTTCCCTAAACCATAGTGTCAAATGGTTCAGTGTCACTACCTTGGTCTTACTATTTACTCTCTGTCTCTTTCTCCTTCCTTCTCTCCCTCCCTCCTTTCCTCCTATTAGTGTCATTCGTTCGTGAATTTAAGTCCTTACTTTTAAGAAAGGTAGAGTAGGTAAACCTAAAATGCGGAGTTCCATTTCGTAAAGGGGTTCTCAAATGAGATTTACTCCGTCCAAGCTATTATTTGTCCTGACGTCACCAACCTAGTATAAATGTTGTCCCAAAGTCTCATCTACCTCAATCTCCACTGGGACTCCAGTGACCAAAACTTCGTCTCTCTATTAGTCACCAGCGAGCGGAATCATAAGACAAGGAAGTTGTGACAAAGAGATGGGAATTCTGTGACGAGTGCTACCTCTACTTTAATTTACGGTCACAACTTGTTAAACGACACTGTTCTGACACTACAGTAACTATTCCCAGACAGACGACCTTTGAGGTCTTCATGAATTCACCTTAATGGTACACGAAAACTTGAACCACAACCTCTTCTGAGAACTGTCGGGGAACCTGTCGTTCCTCTAGGTTCGTCAAGTAGGATTTCCTTTAGTCAGGACTTATAAGTAACCTTCCTGACTCCGACTTCGACTTTGAGGTTATGAAACCGGTGGACTATACTTCTTAACTGAGTAAACTTTTATAGGACTACGACCCTTTCTAACTCTCGTCCTCCCCTTCCCCTACTGCTCCTACTCTACCAACCTCCCGTAGTGACTGAGTTACTTGTACTCACACTCATTCAAGACCCTTAACCACTACCTGTCCCTCCGGAACGCACGACGTCAGGGACTCCAGTGTTTTTCAGTCTTCGTTGACTCGTTGACTTGACTTGTCATCCCCCTCTTCAACATTCAAAAATTCATCTCTCGTAGAGTTTAGACACATAGTGTCATGTCCGTTATGTGATACCCCCGTTCAAGTAATGTAAATTGTAAAAGGGAGGAGACAAGTCTTTTATTTTAAAACGAAACGGGTAAACCACATTAGGGAAATAACTTTTTTTTTACAAAAAAAAGAGGAATTTGACCTCAAACCCAAAAAGACTACGTCTAAGACTCCCATTCCTTTTTCTTCATCCTCACTCCACGTCTTCCATTCGTAAATTCTTGGTCTCTAGGTACCCGACTTCGACGTCCTGACCTATCCTTCGTTCTCTAAGACACCTACACGTCGTTTAACCTCGTCACTTTTGTCCGATGTCCCAAAAGTGACGAACAAACACAACGAGACTACAGTTGGGGCAAGACTCCACCGTCGAAATTACTAGGAGGAAATTTATTGTCAGGAAGGTAAAAGACTGTAGGACACTAAACGGTACATGTTCCTGTAGAGAGACTCCTAAAAATTTCGTTATATGGTTTACGTATGAGAACAACTAAGACTTTCTATAGTGTAGACAGTCTTATTTCTTCCCACAACATCTTTACCTGCTGAGTGTCCTCTTTGTCAAGAATCTGAAACTTCTCAACCATAACACCAAACTTCTGACTAGACCTTATTTCAACACTTTTAGAAAGTCTTATGTCCCTCTTTTGTCTTTCTTTCTGTGTATAGGTCCCTTAAGGATTACTTGTCGCTGTGACTCTCTTAAATTAAATAAAGTCTTTATTCTGCGACTCTCTTAAATTAAATAAGGTCTTTCCTTCTTCACGTTTCCCCCGTCCACTTTTTAAGTCTATTATCTTTCCTAAAAAGAGTCTTTTTTTACCACTACTCGGAAACGGAATAAGACCCTCGAGTGGGGTAACGACCAAGAGAAGAAAAGGACGAAGATCCTACTACTGCGAAAGGACCGGGGAATGTCAACCCTCCCTGGTACTTGATCAAGATCACCCACCCAAACATACCTCTAGTAAAGGTTCTGTACCGTAGATTCACGGTCGTACGCAGAGGTCTGAGAAGAAGAGACGGACGGAACCTTGACACAGTATTACTACCTACTACTTCGTCTCTAACTTCGTAGGACACAAAGGTTCTGTGACGTCCCTCAACCGACGGGGTTCGTATCGGACCTGGGAACTCCCGGTAATTGACTTATTTTTACGGGAATACAATTCTACGACTTCATAAACACGACAAACATTATCTGTGTATTCTGAAAGAAGAGATCGATTTCATCAAAGAACTAAAACTACAAAATATTTAAAGAATGTACTACAGATATAGTAAATCGTCGTTTTTTACCATTCAACACTCGTCTAGAAATCATAATTTACCCCTATCATCGTTTTCAGAAGTTAATTACACCTTTACTACCACCATACGGGACCCTGTACATACACTATTGTTCTCCTCTCTGACCTTTGATAATATTTAGTTTAACGGTGTAATTTTCCGTTCTAGTTCTCGTCTACTTTGACCATAAATCTTTTTTTTATTCGTTCATTTCACTTCAACCAAATAGTCAAGTCAAGTCAAGTCAACGAGTCAGTACAGGCTGAGTAACACTGGGGTACTTAGCGTCGTGCGGTCCGGAGGGACAGGTAGTGGTTGAGGGCCTCAAGTGAGTCTGAGTGCAGGTAGTTCAGTCACTACGTAGGTCGATAGAGTAGGAGACAGTAGGGGAAGAGGAGGACAGGGGTTAGGGAGGGTCATAGTCTCAGAAAAGGTTACTCAGTTGAGAAGCGTACTCCACTGGTTTCATGACCTCGAAGTCGAAATCGTAGTAACGAAGGTTTCTTTAGGGTCCCGACTAGAGGAAGTCTTACCTGACCAACCTAGAGGAACGTCAGGTTCCCTGAGAGTTCTCAGAAGAGGTTGTGGTGTCAAGTTTTCGTAGTTAAGAAACCGTGAGTCGGAAAAAGTGTCAGGTTGAGAGTGTAGGTATGTACTGGTGTCCTTTTTGGTATCGGAACTGATCTGTCTTGAATCAACCGTTTCATTACAGAGACGAAAACTTATACGATAAATCCACCCAGTATTGAAGAGAAGGTTCCTCATTCGCAGAGAATTAAAGTACCGACGTCAGTGGTAGACGTCACTAAAACCTCGGGGTTTTTTATTTCAGACTGTGACAAAGGTGACAAAGGGTAGATAAAGGGTACTTCACTACCTTGGTCTACGGTACAAGAAGCAAAAGACTTACGACTCGAAATTCGGTTGAAAAAGTGAGAGGAGAAAATGAAAGTAGTTCTCCGAGAAATCAAGGAGAAGTGAAAGACGGTATTCCCACCACAGTAGACGTATAGACTCCAATAAGTATAAAGAGGGCCATTAGAACTAAGGTCGAACACAAAGAAGGTCAGGTCGTAAAGAGTACTACATGAGACGTATTTTCAATTTATTCGTCCCACTGTTATATGTCGACACTGCATGAAGAAAGGACTAAACCTTGGTCAAACAACAAGGTACAGGTCAAGATTGACAACGAAGGACTGGACGTATGTCTAAAGAGTTCTCCGTCCAGTCCTCCAGACCATACGGGTACAGAAAGTCTTAAAAGGTGTCAAATAACACTAGGTGTATCAGTTTCCGAAACTTTATCAGTTATTTCGTCTTTATCTACAAAAAGAACTTGAGAGAACGAAAAAGGTACTAGGTCGTCTACAACCGTTAAACTAGAGACCAAGGAGACGGAAAAGATTTTACTCGAACTTGTAGTCCCTCAAGTGCCAAGTACATAACGACTTCAGACCGAACCTCTTAAAACTCGTAATGAAATGATCGTACACTCTACTCACGTTAACACTCCATCAAACTCGGAAGAAACCGTAACGGAAAGAAACCTTAACCTTACTTTTGACTGGAAAAGGTCAGGACACCGGTGACGACTCAAAAGGTTTTAATGACCGTATAACTCACGTCGTGAAAGTGTCGTAGTAGAAAGTCCTAAACTTTATCGAGGTGACCTTAAGGTAGTGGAGGTGATCGAAACAAGTATCACTACAAAAGATTCCGGGTGAACTGAAGTGTAAGGTCCTACAGACCGAGATCTACTCACTAGTGTGGTAACACTAACAGACCCAGCACTTCTAGAAAAAACATGTCAAGAAGACACATAAGAACGGTGGAGAAGAATTATTGAAGACGAAGACATACCAGGTATGATAAAGACAGGAAATAGTTCGGGTAAAAAAGTACTTTACAAGGGAATCATAGAGATTAAAAGAACTTCTTTAGAGATCAGAAAGGGTAAGACAAGAAAAGGAGATAAAGAAACTAANCAAGAAGACACATAAGAACGGTGGAGAAGAATTATAGAAGACGAAGACATACCAGGTATGATAAAGACAGGAAATAGTTCGGGTAAAAAAGTACTTTACAAGGGAATCATAGAGATTAAAAGAACTTCTTTAGAGATCAGAAAGGGTAAGACAAGAAAAGGAGATAAAGAAACTAACGACTTCTTACGAAAGAATACAGAAGAACGATAAGAAACTTTGAGACGTAAGTCTACGAATATAGAAAGGAAAAGAGGAAACGAAAAGTGGAGAGAAGAAAAGTGTCGGTAAACATTCCGGAGGGGTCTGTCGGTAAAACGAGAAAACGTAAACAAAAGGTACCCCTACCAGAACTAGGGACAGAGGACATGTTACAGTGCTTGGAGTGAGATATCAAGTAGTCCGTGAGATAGATAGTCTAGATCTGGGAATTTAGATAAAGAGTGAAGGTGACATATTAGTATTCCCTAAACTAAATCCAGTATGGACTTACCAGATCGCCAAAAGGGATGAAAGAAGTTAAACTCAGACTTAAACCATTATTCCTCAAGTACTAGACTCGGTGTCAGTCGAGGACCAGAACAAAAACAACTGACATATCTCGAAGAGGTAGAAACCGACGTTTCTTATATTAGTCAGACTAAAGCCACAACTGGTAGACCACTACAGGTACACATCTCAGAAGAGAACACAACAACCTTCTCCCACAAACGATACTGGTCACGTAAAAGAACCGTTTTGAGATAATCAGAAACGGGACGAAGTAAGGCGTAAGGTTCCGGTTTAAACGGACAATGAGGTCCACAAAGAACTGAAGGATGAAAACNGAAAGTGTCGTAGTAGAAAGTCCTAAACTTTATCGAGGTGACCTTAAGGTAGTGGAGGTGATCGAAACAAGTATCACTACAAAAGATTCCGGGTGAACTGAAGTGTAAGGTCCTACAGACCGAGATCTACTCACTAGTGTGGTAACACTAACAGACCCAGCACTTCTAGAAAAAACATGTCAAGAAGACACATAAGAACGGTGGAGAAGAATTATTGAAGACGAAGACATACCAGGTATGATAAAGACAGGAAATAGTTCGGGTAAAAAAGTACTTTACAAGGGAATCATAGAGATTAAAAGAACTTCTTTAGAGATCAGAAAGGGTAAGACAAGAAAAGGAGATAAAGAAACTAACGACTTCTTACGAAAGAATACAGAAGAACGATAAGAAACTTTGAGACGTAAGTCTACGAATATAGAAAGGAAAAGAGGAAACGAAAAGTGGAGAGAAGAAAAGTGTCGGTAAACATTCCGGAGGGGTGTGTCGGTAAAACGAGAAAACGTAAACAAAAGGTACCCCTACCAGAACTAGGGACAGAGGACATGTTACAGTGCTTGGAGTGAGATATCAAGTAGTCCGTGAGATAGATAGTCTAGATCTGGGAATTTAGATAAAGAGTGAAGGTGACATATTAGTATTCCCTAAACTAAATCCAGTATGGACTTACCAGATCGCCAAAAGGGATGAAAGAAGTTAAATTCAGACTTAAACCGTTATTCCTCAAGTACTAGACTCGGTGTCAGTCGAGGACCAGAACAAAAACAACTGACATATCTCGAAGAGGTAGAAACCGACGTTTCTTATATTAGTTAGACTAAAGCCACAACTGGTAGACCACTACAGGTACACATCTCAGAAGAGAACACAACAACCTTCTCCCACAAACGATACTGGTCACGTAAAAGAACCGTTTTGAGATAATCAGAAACGGGACATAGTAAGGCGTAAGGTTCCGGTTTAAAAGGACAATGAGGTCTACAAAGAACTGAAGGATGAAAACGTAAGGTCGGGGGATATTACTTTTCCTGTAGAAAAAACCCAAATCAAGATGTTCCAGAACATCCAGAAGTATCTTGGCAAGTTGAAGTCGAAGAAGTCGCAATGACCAACCCCGTATCTGAACCTAATGACACTATAACTTACCAAACGGAACCTCTACTTGTCTCTAGTAAGACAGCAAAAACTCCAACGTAGGTTTATGACGTAAAGTCTGAGAAAACAACTGGTACTACCGATAAGGTAAAGAAGATTCCCTAAGGACGGACGTCATCATATATTACCAATAGACTCAATTTAAGTGTGTAAGGTCAGGTAAAATCAAGTAACTAAGGATCTTACAACTGCAAGTGAGAACGGTAGAGAACAAACTTGTGAAGGTTAAACGGAACTAAGTACCTGGACTGTAAGGTTCAAGGATACGTAATGACAAGAAATGTCGTAGTCTGGAACGAAGATAGTGGTCAGTGTAGGTGTTAACCTATAACAAAAACGAAACCGAGGTAGGGAAGTAAGAAAGACCTCAATAAAGAGGTGACTAGAGGTCATCGTATAACCCGTGGGTGGTTGGATCCCTCAAGGAGAAAGTCATAGGATAGTAAAACGAAAAAATATGACAAGTACCCCAAGAGTTCCATTCTTATGACTTCACCAAACGGTAAAGGAAGAGGTCACCTGGTGTAAGACAGTCTGGAGAGGTGGTACTGGGTGGGTAGAACCCAACGGGGTGCCCGTACCGAATCAAAGTAACTCAATCTGTTCCGACACCAGGATCACACTAATTTAACTGATCAAAAGACACTCATACCAAAGTCACACAGATGGAAGACTACGGGAGAACATTGTGGATGGTAGAATGAACCCAAAGAGAATGAAACCCACACCCCATAGAGAAGTGTTGACAAGGTCGTTTCATGTCGGTGACGAGGAATGGAACCTACTCCCCATAGAGGAGTGGCGGCGGGAAGGACTAGAAGCTTCAACAAAATATCCTTTAACACTTAAGATAGAAAACCCTTAAAGTTCGAAACCTTCGGGGTTTCTAGAAAAGGAAATGGGGGAAGAGGAGGGATTATTGGGCGTACAAGGTCCACGGAGTTTATTCGGGTCATGGAGGTTACTTCGTCATAGAAGGTGACACGAGAATGGATAAGTCCTAAGAGAGTTCCACTACACTGTAACGTCCTATGACCCGGGAAGAGGTCTGAGGTCCCTTAGTCGAGGTCCTTAACGTGACATTGTTCAAAGGGCCTACTTAAAATGTATGACTTCAGAACGATTGACGAGGTGATTTCTGAAAAGAGCAGATAACCCTGGAAAGTTACCGATCAAAGGGACTTATAGAATACAAGACTCCACTGAGTCACAAAGTAAGACACAACACAAGAATAGTCGTAATGTTATATCGAGTGAACCTGACGTTCAGGAAGCCTGACGTTCCTCTAGTTTGGTCAGGTAGGATTTCCTTTAGTTGAGACTTATAAGTAACCTTCCTGACTACACCTTTAACTTCAAGGTCATGAAACCGGTGGACTACGCTTCTTGACTGAGTAACCGTTTCTAGGTCTACGACCCTTTCTAACTTCCGTCCTCCTCTTCCCCTGTACTCTCCTACTCTACCAACGTACCGTAGTGACTGAGTTACCTGTACTTAAACTCGTTAGGACCTTTCTCACTTCCTGTCCCTTCGGACCTCACGACGTCAGGTACCCCAGTGTTTCTCAACCTACACTAAATCACTGATTTGTTGTTGTTGTCTTTTCGACTGAATGTAGTCATACTCTTCGGTTTATAAAAAGATTTACTCCATTAGACAGTCTCCTGTCTCCCTCGATGATGACTTCTTGCCACGTACCTGATTGAGAAGACAATATTTTTAGGGGGACTACAAACGTTTACGTATAGGTTAAAATCTGGATTTTTAATACACTCCAATTCAGCAACGAAATATCAGGGTGGCACATGGGACAAATAAACTATTCGATGGTACTAATAAACGATATTAAGATCTACCGATAATTATTTTATCGTGTAGATAGTTTTTGTACCGACTAGTGAATAATGTTACTGGGATTCCTTGAACACACACACACACACACACACACACACACTCTCTCTCTCTCTCTCTCTCTCTCTTCGGGGTTTCTACGTAATTGGTGTATGTCTTATGAATGTTCTCTTAAGGAGTCCGAGAGGACTACACAGAACAAAACAAAACGTCTAGGAACCTTATCCAACGGTCGATTCGTGTGGTTGTTGTCTTCTAACAGTCTCGTCCTCTGAGGGGCGAGCTACACCAACAGGGACTAATTTCTACATATCCACTCTGACATCGTCCTTCTTTTCTGTCTCCGTTTTGTCTTTTATTCCTCTTCAAACTTTTTTCTCAATACGTGGTCTTTTCTTTTGTACGAGGAATCTCAGTGTGAATGGAAGGTCTCCGTTTAACTTTTAGGAGATATGAAGACTTTTTAGTCTCTCCAACGGGACCTATACAGACTATTATTTTTGGTTTGTCTTAACTTAAAGAAAAAAACAAAAAGGGTATCTCCTCTTTTATTAAACTTGAAGCCCCCACCCTTCGTGTGTCCTCTTTACTCACCATTTGAACTTTCCAAAACTCCCTTCTAACCTCGTTGGGTGGAGGGGAGGAAAAAAAAAAAAGTAACTCCCTTACTTCATCGACGAACAGAGAAGGACCTTAAAACCCCTTCCAGAGATTACGAACACCCCTCCACTGACCCCTCTTGTCAAATATTCTGAGTCCTCCGTCTTTCCTCTGGTAGACTTTCCTTCGGGACCCCCTTAAGAGTCTATAGAAACCCTTTTGAATAAATTTTAATACTCTAACCTTCAAGGATAATAATAGGAGAAGGTACAACTCTCCACCACGAATGTACCACCCACCATCGTTAATTTAAGTAACAGTCTTTCGATCTTAACATGTACTAAACCTTCTGTTCAAATACGGCATAGGGTTTACAGTCACGAGGTCGTGCAGTAAAGGGTTACAAAAGACTTACTGATGACTTGGGTTCATGGCTCGTGGTCCTGGAGTACCGTGTACAACAACTCTCGTCTCTACGTAGAGTCGAGTACAGATTCGGTCCAGGACTCCTACTCGACTCCAACGGTCGCTCTAGTACCCACCCTGCGTCCCTGACCTCCCTGACCCCGCACCCGGTACTCAAGACGATACTTTCTTGCGACACCCACAGTCGCTGTCGTGGAATAGGTTAGTTCGTCCCTTCTCATTGTCCTCATGTCTGGGTTCTGTGGGTCAATGCCTCAAATCTATGATTGGACGTTCACCAATTCTTAATAATAAACAAAAAACCGCGGCTCTCCCCATACTTCCACTACTCCTTAAAATACGCTAGGTTAAACGTAATTTTTTAGTGAGTCCATCTCATGCTCCTTGGACGACGAATTCGTCTTTTACAGGAACTAAATCAGTGCTTTGAGTCCGAGAGTCCTTCGGGTAATGGTCTACGACCAGGTGCACTCCTACGATGACCTACTGCCTCGGAGGCGGGGAGAACGGTACTACCACAATGGTGAGAGAGCAAAAAAGTACCTGATCTCTGGTCACTGTTACTATTATCTTTATGGTTTGTTCAAGTTTTGTCGGGTAAGGAGACTTGACACAAAAAATTACGAGTACCATGAATCCTCTAAGTCGTCCATTTGGACGTACGGTTTTGCCTTCTGTGTCGTAAACCGTTACCTCTATGCACCTCTGACAGCCTTGCGTAGAGAGGACACACAAAGAAAGGTTCCACCCAACGACATGACGGGTCTACTCCTCGGTATAATAGTACTTCTGGTGTCACTTCTAACCCTCCGTCACATATTCTTATCTTACTTATATCCGAAAACCGTACTTTGTGTGGAATTTTTTAGCCAGTTTTAATTTATCCGTGTAACCCAAAGAAATTCTGGACAGGACTAAACAGACTCTAAAGTTACGTCTCGGACAATTTACAGAGTCAAGTCAATCAAGTCAACTAGTCAGCACAGACTGAGAAACACTGGAGTACCTGACGTCGTGCGGTCCGAAGGGACAGGTAGTGGTTGAGGACTTCCAACGAGTATGAGTACGAGTATTTCAGTCACTACGGTAGATTACAATTTGTAGATGTATTTTCAGTTAATACACAACTACGTGTCTCCACTGAGAGATGACGGACCGTATATCTATCTACGAATTACCTATACTTGGTTTTACCCCACTACTACTAAACTACAGATTTTACTGAAATATATGTAATTATAATTATATCCTTATGATATATTATGTAAACTTTCTTCTCTCTAAAACATCCTAAAGTAAATTGAAACATCCTAAAAGAGGTCGTGAGCTAAACCATGAGTCGGAAATACAGACCCACAGAAGAGGTGTAGGGACCATGGACAGTCATGTGTCGACTTGTTAATACATTCCTGGTCTCTTTGAGATCTCTTACTTTGGGACTCATATTAGACTTCACGAACAATAGTGTTTCTTAAGCGAACAGTAAGAATTCCCCTTATCCATTATAAAGGTTTCCTACTACGTTTTCTGGTCTCTCAATATAAGATAATCGGTGATTGATGGTGTGACAAAGAAAAAATTTGTCTGTCTTCAAAACAATCGTCTAATACATTATTTTATAGTCACTAAGTACATGTATAAAAACAAGAAAACGTTTAATGTAAAAAAAGATGTCTCTAATTAAACTTTTGAGAAACAATACCTTGTAGTACATGTTAAAACATAAGACTGTAAACAACTCCTACAATACAGAAGTATGAAAAGGCAACGAAGAGTATCAAAGTCCCCCTTTACGATAAAATCTTAGATCGGACATGTTTTTTCTAAGTGTCTCAAGTCGATCCCCTAGTTTTCCAACGAGTGAGTCCATATTAAACCTTGTAAAATTCATAAAGTTTCAAATACTTTTTAATACGGAGGATGTATGTACTCAAATATATGGGTGTATTCAAATATCAGTACTCTCTCAGTTAAGGATCCGTCCAACTATTCTTCAGGGGTTCCTCTCTCCCCAGACCTTAAGAGTTCCATCTCCTTTCCTGTTTACAAAAAAAAAAGAAGGGATGCAAGTAATCAGAACCAGTGTATTTTACAAAAAAAGAAATTCGGGTCTTCACTATTAATATGTTATTTGTTGAGTCAAATTTGAGACATGATTTCTAATATATTGTTGTCACATAGGACGAATTCTTGTCAAAGAGGAAGGACTTTTGGACCGATTAGGACAGTAGAATTTTATATATAATACTCTCACCCAGACCATTCTGGAAAGATAACAATCAAGATTAGGACAATAGGATTTTACATTTAACAACTTCACCCAGACCATTTTAAAAATGTTGGAACTCCGTAAGAAAACTAAATAACATTATCGGTTAACTTTTTCATATATTGAGGGAAGAGATTCTGATCACCCTCCCCGTAAGAGGTGGGAGGAAGACTACAGATACAGTCTTCGAAAGAGACAGGGACATGTATGAAATTATTTTGAGACGATGCGTTTTCGAGAACTCACTAGTTCGGACCAGGGATCAGGCCTTCGATTTAGAAGAAGAAACCTCTAGTTCTTAGACTGTGACAATTGACATTCGATAGTCAGTATACCAGTCATGTATACCCTTGTATAAGTGAATTCCAATAAGACAACATTTTCAAATTAATCAATTTCACTCAAGGGAAGATGGGATGGGGTGGGGGTGAACGGGACCGGATTTCGTTTTACAGTTTCCTCGAAGTCTTCAACTCCCGGAAAGTCTCTCGGGTACATCCTAAGTAATCGTGGTGACCAACAAATAGTTTTAAACGAATTATGATGAACTTACTTTAAATCACTCTAGAATTACTCTTAACTACTCCCTTAAACATTCGAACGAAACCAAACCAAAACTCCTCCGGTGCTAGGGCCTGAGAGTTATCTTTCCTGGAACCACGGTTACTACCAAAATCAAGTGAGTTTATTCAAGTGAGTGGATATGGACGGGTAGAACCTCGAGTAAACTTGTGGACATTTTCGTTTTTACTATACCGGTTACCTACCCCTCTGATGAATTCGTATCCAGCACCCAGTGTTTCTCTCACTAGTGAAATTCCCCTTATCCTCGGTCAGCACACGTATTAAATTACCCAGTGAAAATTGGGTAATTCTACTATAAAGAACTACTAGAGACGACAATAAAATCTCCATCGTCTTGTACAAAGTTACTGAGACAGTGACGCTCGAATCAACGAAGTCAGCACAGGCTGAGAAACGTTGGGATACCTGACATCGGGTGGTCCGAGGAGACAGGTACCCTAAAAGGTCCGTTCTTACGACCTCACCCAACGGTACGGGAGGAGCTCCCCTAGAAGGGTTGACCCCCTAAGTTGAGCGAAGACGGACACAGAGGACGTAACGTCCACATAAAAAACGGTGATCATGGTGGACCCTTCGGGTAATGTGTACTAAGCAATTCAAGTCAAGTCAGTGAGTCAGCAAAGGTTGAGAAAAACTGGGGTACCTGACGTCGTACGGTCCGAAGGGACAGGTAGTGGTTGAGGACCTAGAATGAGTCTGAATACAGGTAACTCAACCACTACGATAGGTTGGTAGAGTAGGAGACAACAGGGAAAGAGGAGAGTGGAAGTTAGAAAGGGTCGTAGTCCCAGAAAAGATCACTCAGTCAAGAAACGTAGTCCACCGGTTTCATAACCTCAAAGTCCAAGTCGCAGTCAGGAAGGTTACTTATAAGTCCTGACTAAAGGAAATCCTACCTGACCAACCTAGAGGAACGTCAGGTTCCCTGGGAGTTCTCAGAGGAGGTTGTGGTGTCAAGTTTTCGCAGTTAAGAAACCGCGAGTCGGAAGAAACATCAGGTTCGTAATAATGTGTGTTGTGAGTACGTCTCAACAGAAACACCTCTTACTTACGATCTCATTAGGTATGTCGAAGTACATGACTTCGACTATTAAGAGATGGAGTTTTATACAAATTGACCTTAGTTACTTTTTTAAAACTAAACTGTACCTTAAATAGTGTAGTGAGTGTTGACAGAGACCAACAGGGTATTTTAGACTTTTAAATTCCCCCGCCCCTATTTGGAGAGAAGGTTCAAAATTCACTATTCAGATCTTTAAGGTCACCACATAGGTAAATCACTTTATGCATTAGTGTGACGTCGTAATGGTCCGTTCGCCTCACTGGTACACTTCAAACATTGACACCACTTTCTAGGGTTCAGACTCCCAGTAAGATCCTCTACTAGAGAATGTCTTGAGAGTATTAACAGAAGTAGAGAGTACTACAGGACCCCGGACGACAGAAATACCAATCGTAGCCTAAGGAAACTTTCATTATACTAATATAGTTTGGGATTTTTTGAACTGAACTGTCTGAAGGGAGTAATGTTCTTATTTGTAAAGAAAGTTATTTAAATGTTTGGGTACGTGATCTAAATATTTTTGTATGAAATCGGTGAATTTTCGAAAGTCTTTTCTGTAGACTAAGGTGAAAGTGGGTAGTGACTCCAAGATTAATGAAACTATATTATCGACACCCTAAAATAAAAAATGACTAGTCTGTCTAAGGAGTGATTATACATCGTCTTTTCTTTGTAATCTTACGACAAGATAAACTGTCCTGACAGTAATTTCAGTCAACCTAGGTTAAATAAAAGAGGTTACGTTAACATACTTTTATAGAAACTACAAGGAGATCGGTATAAATCCATCCCTTGGATTTATAAACTACGTACCACTTTGGTGTCTTTTTTTATTACTTAAACTGAACTTAAATATACAAAGACATCTCGTGACATACTCATACAAAGACATATGAGAATCTCACTATACCCGAATAAGAGTGACGGTTCAATTAACCAAATAAACTATAGTCAAGTTAAAAAACATACTATGATCTGTCATATAAACCAAATTATAGGTATAAGTCAACTTTGTCAAATATACATCCAATCACGATATAGCTATTGTATAATCGTGTTTATATGTCCTCGAGAAAATACAAATAAAGGTAACGTGATATTATAATGATCTGGAAATTATATGGAATTCACTATAGTAGACACTTTTATATATATAAAACGTGTTATATACATCACATGTTATATATACAATATTACCACAGTACGGATAGATATACTATAATGTATGTAATCATTATATTATATAATTAAATATTTATACATAACGATAATATTTATAATTATACTATAATTATATTAAGTATAATTTAATACATGAAGGGACCATCGAGTCTCCAATTTCACAGACGGACCTTACGTCCTCTGGTCCCAAACTAGGGACCCAACCCTTCTAGGGGACCTTTTCCTTAATTTATTATTTAAAATATTATCCGAATTCTTGATTCCTGATCTTAAAACTTAGAAATGACAATATTGGTTATTATAAGTCGGTTTAATACGTAAGAGACTCAAATTATAAAATTGACCCCGTTTTCAATTGAGCAAGTACCCCGACGAAACTTTTACTTTTTACTTTAGTGAAAGACTTTCGTAAAACAATCGTTTGGTTTCAATATGTTTATAGTACTTAAATCCAATAGATCATAGGATAAATATATCGATATATATCAAAACTATGTAAAAGTAAGTTCTTTATCTTCCAACATATAATACCCTATTATATTTTGATCTAATTATATAACGTTTAACTTATTTATTACTAGATGAAGATTTCAGGTATCTTTCCTATTACTCTTTTAAAGTTAAGTCAATTAAGGTCACCAAAAGATCCTAACTAGTGACGAATAATCTAATTTAATACAGAACTGACATCGTTCAATATTTTTATACATAATAAGTTTTGAGTCAACCATTATGGTCCATACGTATCTCAGTAAAAAAGTATCTCACTTTACGTAAAAATTTTAGAATTTGTAATAGGGTAAACAGTTGATAACAAGAGACTATAACTGTACTCGTTTACCACTTTACTAGAATATATATATATAGTATTTTATATATTTATATGTGACCGGATGTGAACATCGGACTATTTTTGGTTTCGGAAGCAAATGGATATTTTACGAAAGTCTTTCACACCGATAGTGGTTTCAGGGTAAAGAGTCCTACAGACTATACTATACATCGACCGTTAAACAAGAAAAAGGGAGAAAGTTCTCGTCATGAGAAAATAAGTTTATATGAAGTACCCCTTAAAACGTTTACTTGAGGAAAGTCTGTAGTAGGTTGGAGGAGAGAAAAACTTCGTAAATAACCACAGTCATAACAGTCTAACCCTCGTTTTGTCGTCACTCATCTCTCCTGTCCCTTCATATGACCTTTCTATCACAAAAAGGTGTTTCCACCACATTACAGACACACACACACACACACACACACACAAACACACACCACAGATAACTTCAGTTGTGTAATATTTCCTCGGGTAATACTGTTTCTTTTTCTTTTCCAAGAACCTATGTTCCCTTCACCACCTCCGACAGGTCACCGGTCGAGTCCAAATAAACGAAAGGACCACATAGTAAAAAGGAGGACAATTGGTACCGGTGAAATAAGTAACAACGTTTTTAAAACTAACGGATAAGTTACGAAACGATGGTAGGGGAATAAAAAACCATCTCCTCGGAGCGGTCCAAAACTTGTTATGGGTGGAAATCGCACCAGTACGTCAGTCCCTTTTCTTAGTGAAGATGTGGGGTGTAGTGACGGGCATTATCTCACGGTCTAAGCTAGCAAAATTCGACTCATACCACCAACGAGGGACATCACTCACCAACTGCGCTTTCGAATATTGCTAAGACCACACACTCCTCTGTCACAGGTCCCAGTGAAACCTCTCGTCGAAAGAAGTGAGAATATTCCTCAAGACCCTTCCCTTAAAAGGAAACCACTAGTATACGTGCCGGCACACTACCCCTCCACGAACCTCGACACCTCGGGAGTCTCTTGTTTCGACACCTGTGTTCGGTCGTACGACCTCTCCCCAGGCTCCTGTTTCCCTTTTAGCAGTTGGGGACTACTAGATTAGTTTAGACCTTTGACGAACAGAAATCTCAAGAACATTACTCTCTCTTATTCTCAGTCATAAAAATTGGTTAACTGAACCTAAAAACAACGGACGTCGACTTAAATAGGATTAATATGGTCTTTTAAAGTATTTGTGTCAGTCCTTTAAATTAAAATTAGAATCCATTTATCAGTGGTTACGACTGTTCCAAAATTTTCTTGTCTCAGTCTTTATGCATTTCATATTAAAAAACATTTGATTCTCAATCAACGACAACAAATCAACGATTCAACACAGGTGGAGAAACACTGGGGTACCTGACGTCGGACAGTCCGAGGAGACGGGTACAATAAAGGAAATAAATTTCTAAGCAAATAATTAAACAACCGAAAAACCCGTTATTCATCACCAGTACATACCTACACTCTCAACCTGATATTTCTTCCGACTCACGGTTTCTTAACTACGAAAACTTGACACCACAACCTCTTCTGAGAACTCTCAGGGAACCTGACGTTCCTCTAGTTTAGTCAGGTAGGATTTCCTCTATCAGGACCCATAAGTGACCTTCCTGACTACAACTTCGACTTTGAGATTATGAAACCGGTGGACTACGTTTCTCGACTGAGTAAACTTTTCTGGGACTACTAACTCCCGTCCTCCTCTTCCCCTGCTGTCTTCTACTCTACCAACCTACCGTAGTGGTTGAGTTACCTGTACCCAAACCTACCTGAGGCCCTCAACCATTACCAGTCCTTCCGGACCGTACGCCGGAAGGGGCACACCAAGTACCCCAACGTTTCTCAGCCTGTGCTGACTCGTTGACTTGACTTGACTTGACTTTACGAATAATATACGGTCCTAATCATTTTAAATACGACCCGACGCTACGAGGTTCCTGAGAAGTAGTACCTGAGTCAAACTTGACCCTTAATTGTAGCCTCAGATCCACGGAATGATTCCCCGGAGGTTCCACTATGATCACCCATTTCTTGGACGGACGTTACGTCCTCTGTGTTCTCTACACCCAAGCTAGAGACCCAGTCCTTCTACGGGACCTTATCCTTTATCGTTGGGGCATAAGAACGGTATCTTTTAAGGTACCTGTCTCCTCGGACCACCCGATGTCTCGAACCCCAGTCTCTTAGTTTGTGATGACTCATTGACTTGTGTGGAGTGATTCTCGAGTCAAAGTCTCGGGCGGTCCGTAAAAGGTTCACCAACCTTCAGTAAATAACTGGTCCTCGACATTAGTGGAGGGTGGAGACACGACCCTACGGAGGCCCAGACGGATGATCGATCGAGATCGACACAACCAGTGCTCTACGACGACAAGGTCCTGATTTGTACTCCTGTAAGAGACACAAACCTCGACTTAACAAAATTGACTTGTCTTATTTCTCGTGGGCAGCCACTCGTACAACGATTCGACAGGTTGAACGGAAAACCCATTTCGGGCCAAAGAGTAGGACGAGAGGACACGGTGGTGAGTGCCACTGGAGTGACAGGTCCTGTCTTACGAGACGTCACAAGGGAGGTGTGACAGACTCGAAAGCCACCAGTCGATCCCGAGTCACCAGGACGAGTCACCACACGTAGTAACCCACTGTGGAGTCAGGAGTAGGTCCTCGAAGGGTCACGATGGAAAACTTGGTAATTTTTACGAGAACTTCTTGTAAAGAGTAGACACTACGTGATAAAAAAACCCCCCCTCCCCAATGGGTACTGTCGAATACCGAAATAAAAAAAAATTGTATCGTTAGAGACCCTCTATCACTTCCTGTCCCTTCGAACCGTACGACGTCGGGTACCCCAGAGTCTCTCAAACTGTACTACATTGGTGACTTGTTGTTGTTTTGTGTCGTTAGACATCTCTTTTTTCACTTCGTACATGTAAATCTTTACGACGGGTTGTTCGCCTAGTAAGGTCGTGACGACCATTACGTAATCGAATACAGACAGAAGAATGAGACGAAAATGTTACTAGTGACGGACGGTACAAAAGATTTATAGTTACTGTGCTACAGAAGTGAGTAAGGTATAGAAATTAATTCCACTACGAAAATTCTTCCACTATCTGACAAAACATTTCATCTTAATATGAGATTTTAGAAAACACTAAAAGGACATTGTAGAAGACCCTACACCAGATACTAGAGACGTGGGGAGGGTGGGGACGTGTCTGGGACTTCGGGGGACCGATCCAACTGTCATCGGGACACGTGGGGGGTTACGTAGGGTCAAGAGGGTGGGGCAGGGTTGAGACAGGGTCAGGGGGGTGAGATAGGGTGACGGAGGACGTCGTCGAGATAGCGGACGACGGGACCCACGGCACTGGGGGCGAATATAAAGATTTATATTTACAGTCAAGTTAATTAACGGTCCAGACTGTCATCCGTAACGGTTATACGGGAAAGGAATTTATACAAATATTATTATAATTCTGATAACAAAACTTCTCTGAGGAGTTCTTCATGTCGGATTAATTTCACTAGAACTTATAGACAAAAGTCAGACGAAGACAGGTGACGAATACCAGAGTATTAATCAACTTGTGGGAGAAGTGTATTACTTTCATCTTTAGAAAGTCCGTACGCGGATGACCGAGAGTCATTCCTACGAATCTTATAAAGACTTCTCTCCTAAGTGTCATGTTTCCTTCTTACAATTTATGGAAAACTCCTTTTGAAGGTGTAAAGATTTCTTACTGGATTTAGACCTAGCTTTGATTAGTTGTTTAACTAGTCTACAGATAATACATTTTACAGGACATGACATATTTTTTATATTTGCACTACGGTTCACTCAGACACACAATTTCTCCCTTGATCAATCAATGAGAGTACGACTTTTAACAATTAACCTTTATGTTTAGGACGTATTTTGTGAGATTCTATCTTCAGTATTAATTCTCTTTGTGTCTTCTCCCGAACAGACACTTCAGACGCTCCAACCAATTTACCTTACTCTAAAAGTCTACCTTCCTGACCACTTGGACCAAGTTGGAGAAGGTGGGGACTGATCGAATCGTAAAGATCAGTAATCAAAGAAAGAAACATGTTACTCCCTTTCAGATCGTCGAAACGTCAACTGTACTCTTAATTGGTCTGCCGTAATCTGTGTGTGTGTCAAATACGCACCACGAGGGGTCTGAGGTTGGGAACAGAGACTTCTAATACTAGGTATAAAAGTGTACTAGTAAATAAATAGATTACCTGTGAAGAACTTGTGGACCTCGTGAACTTACCGACGACACCACTTCTCCCCGTCCACGACCCCGTAGATTTCCGTCACCCGCACCCCACCCCCAACGACTATTCACACAGAGACCCCGGTGGGTATAAGGTCTCACACCTCCAGTCACCTACGACCAAAGGTTTCGGTTGTGGATTGTACCTGGTTGTGTCGGAGAGGTGGGCTCCCCGAGGGTCGACGGGTGGTGTCCTCGGAGGTCTAGAGGGTCCGAAGGACACTTCGACCGAAGGGCATCGACCTTCCTGTAACCCTATAGGGGAGGTCGGAAGGAAAAGAAAGACAGAGAAGGAAAGAAAAGAGAGGAAGGACGGAAGGAAGGGAGGAGGAAGGAAGGAAAGAAAGAATGACTTCATATCAACTAAAAGTTGTAACGCGATTAAAGCGAATATGTAGTTTCCCTGCGGCAACATGTATATATGCAAGAAAAAGTATCAGAAAAGGGAATACTAAATAGTATCCCATAACTTATATCAAGGGATACGATCTGTCATCCTGGAACAACAAATAGGTAGGATACATATCGGAAGGTGTATCCTTTTGTGTGTATGGTCTTTGTCACCTCGGCGTCTCGTGAGTCCTCGGGGACATTGGTCCCTTAGATACTTCGACTAGGTAGACGGAAAGATTCGTATAAAACGAAACGTAAACCACGTAAGATACTAAACCCGTTTCTGATCTATAAGATAACGTTAATTTTTATTCGTAGATAACCGAGTCTGCCATTTCGTAGACGGACGTTACGCCCTCTGGGCCCAAGCTAAGGACCCAGCCCTTCTAGGGGACCTCTTCCCTTGCGTTAGGTGAGGTCGTGAGAACGGACCTTTTAGGGTACCTGTCTCCTTGGACTATCCGTTGTCAGATACCCCATCGTTTCTTAACCTGTGATGACTCGCTGAAGTGAAAGTGTTCTATCTTTAGGTTCCTACCGTTTCCTAAGTTGAGGTACCTTTTCTCAAACGGTTCTTTAAGAGACGGGGGTAGAGGGTGATACAGTGACGAACTATAGACTGTACTTTTATCCCCTAATACTTCCCGATCTTTAGGACTCTCATGACCCGGAACTTTATATGAATTCGAGGCCCGTTGAAAAGGAAGAACATCCCTTCTCCAGTACCTAATTAGAGTATACAGTGGAAGAGACAAAGTTGATAACAATATAGAAACAATAAATAAATAAAAAGTGTTGTTGTAACAGGAAATCGAAAAATTCTATAAATAAATAAACCGAAGAGGTCCACAATCAACGTCACAGGAAACCAAAAATAATAAAGGTAAAATGTCCACTCCTTTTGTTCCAAAAACTTTCAATTTATGAAACTTTCCTGGTGTGTCGAACATTGTAGACGTTTACGGCGGTACAAAAGTATCTGGGGATGGATTCGATTGTAAGGAAAGGGATGGGGTTGTGATTAAAGAATTAAATGTCGTCACTGAATTACAGTACTACACCAACCTACCTACAAGGTAAATTGACTTTTACTTTAAGATTGGACCTTTCTTGTCACAAATTCCAGACACCCGTTATCTATCGAGTTAAAGGTAGGTATAGATTAAGATCTAAAACTGAATGAAAATAATAGGGACAGGACGTCTTCCGTTAATGAGGCAGAGAACCTAAATCGACAGGTGTCCCTGAAACCAAACCTGGCTAAAATTGGAGTGTGTCAGAGACTTTGCTTCGTGGGATATTCTTTATTTGGAGACGAATCTTAAACTCAAACCCTTGGTGAAACACTCACATGAAGTAGGGTATAAGGTATTAACCGGTCAGATAGATGAGCTTTTCACATACGAAGATTGTCGTAATAATATCCTTTATAATACACGAAGTTAAAAATGATTTATTAAACTATCGGTTACTGAATAAGACGATCGGCGAAGGTTTAATGTTAGACCTATATATTTTGAGAAAATACCATTTAATTAATATTTAATAATATAATAAATAATATTTATTTAATATATTTAATAATATATTAATTACACTTATTATCGTCATTTCGTTGTTTTCTCTAGTGTGTGTGAACTGTAAATTTATTATTATTGTCTTTATCTTTACCTAACACCGATATTAATTTTCTTGATACTATTTTTTTCAGTCCTTTGTCAGATCTTATAGGTGTAATTATATATGTAGTACCCTACTCTGCAAGTAAAAATAATATAGTAAAGAACGTACTTAAAACTGTATTAAAGATAAAATCATTCACTTTAAGTTATCTTGTACCCTACACATATTTACCGATCCAGGGTTTACTTAGAGTTCACTTTATATAAACTGATATAATTAATGCTATCTTAAGGTAATAGTTTTATTGTAATGTTCGACTCCGATGTTTTCTTTTAAAACTTACTGTCAGGTCAACTTACTCATCATTTCCTTTTATATAAACGAAAGAGATTAGGAGGTGTACACTTAAGATAAATAATTATCCGACGGGTTGGGGAAAGGGTTAGTAAATTTCTCTGATAAATGTGTGTATTTATAAATCCATTACTTTTATGAAGTTGTAAATTTGAAAAAAGAAAATGTCAACAATACTTTTATTAAGGTTTCACACAAGGGATATAAAGAAACGAAAATTTGTAATAACACTACTCAGTTTTAGTAGAAATTTAGCCCAGTCAAACATCCTGACGGTGGTACCCAATGACTTTTCCCACTCTGACAAATGGAAACACGGTTTACAGGAGTTTGAGAAACCGAAAACATATAAAAAAGGACATAACACGGAAACTACGGTTGACAAGGACAGACGACAGACAGTCGAACAGGTAAAAATCAAACGAAGTAGGAATAGATCGGTTAGTGTATTTCGTTCAACTGAATATCGTCAACTCACAGAGTCGACTGGGAAGGGAAGGACAAGTCACACTTACAAGGTCATGTACCGAAACGACCTTCAGACTGGCGATAGTACACACTACTAACGTCAGTGATTCAGGATGAGTCATGGTGTTTATCTTAATTGTGATCGGTTTGGGAAAGTGGTATAAACTTTTGAACCTCAACGGAAACTGAGTAGGCAGGAGAAGCATAGCGACAGTAATTTTTTTGCTTTATTGAGTAGGTAAAGAGGACGACGGCTTTATTAGTAAGTTCTAAGAGGACTGAGACAAAAGTTTACCTGTGTGTGAATGGAAACTTCCGGAAAGTGTTAAAGTCGAGTCAAGTCAAGTCAGCGAGTCAGCACAGACTGAGAAACACTGGGGTACCTGACGTCGTGAGGTCCGAAGGGACAGGTAGTGGTTGAGGACCTCAAATGAGTTTGAATACAGGTAACTCAGCCACTACGGTAGGTTGGTAGAGTAGGAGACAACAGGGGAAGAGGAGGACGGAAGTTAGAAAGGGTCGTAGTCCCAGAAAAGTTTACTCAGTCAAGAAGCGTAGTCCACCGGTTTCATAACCTCAAAGTTGAAGTTATAGTCAGGAAGGTTACTTATAAGTCCTGACTAAAGGAAATCCTACCTGACCAACCTAGAACGACAGGTTCCCCGAGAGTTCTCAGAAGAGGTTGTGGTGTCAAGTTTTCGTAGTTAAGAAAGTACGAGTCGAAAGAAATATCAGGTTGAGAGTGTGACTTGAGGAAAAGAGTGTGTACTGGTGACCTTTTTGGTATCAAAACTGATCTACCCGGAAACAACCGTTTTATTACAGAGACGAAAAATTATACGATAGATCCAACCAGTATTGAAAAGAAGGTTCCTCGGTCACAGAAAATTAAAGTACCGACGTCAGTGGTAGACGTCACTAAAACCTCGGACCGTTTTATTTCAGACAATGACAAAAGTAACAGAGGGGTAGATAAACGGTACTTAACTGCCCTGGTCTACGATACTAGAATCAAAAGACTTACAACTTAAAATTCGGATGAAAACGTGAGAGGAGAAAGTAAAAGGAGTTCTCCGAAAAATCAAGAAGAAACGAAAAACGGTATTCCCACCACAGTAGACGTATAGACTCCAATAACTAATGAAGGTCGTTAGAACTAAGGTCGAACACGAAGTAGGTCGGACCTTAAAGAGTACTACATGAGACTTATATTCAATTTATTCGTCCCACTACTATATATCGGTACTGCATGAAGAAAGGACTAAACCTTGGTCAGACGACAAGGTACAGGTCAAGATTGACAACGAAGAACTGGACTTATGTCTAAAGAGTCCTCCGTATAGTCCACCAGACCATAAGGGTAGAGAAAGTCTTAAAAGGTGTCAAACAACACTAGGTGTATCAGGTTCGGAAGCCGTATCAGTTATTTCATCTTGATCTACAAAAAGACCTTGAGAAAACGAAAAAGTTACTGGTTCCCTACAACCGTTAAAGTAGAGACCAAGGAGACGGAAAAGATTTAGGTCGAACTTGTAGACCTTTAAGTACCGAGTACATTACAACTTCGGACCGAACCTCTTAAAACTCGTAATGAAACGATCACACACTCTACTCACGTTAACACGTCATCAGACTCGTAAGAAACCGTAACGGAAAGAAACCCTAACCTTTCTTTTGACAGAAAAGGATCAGGACACCGGTGACGACTCAAAAGATTTAAAAGACCGTATAACTCACGTCGTGAAAGTGTCGTAGTAGAACATCCTAAACTTTATCCAGTTGACCTTAAGGTAGTGAAGGTGATCGAAACAAGCATCACTACGAAAGATTCCGGGTGAACTGAAGTGTAAGGTCCTACAGACTGAGATCCACTGACTAGTGTGGTAGAACCAATAGACCTAGAACTTCTAGAAAAAATATATCAAGAAGAATCGTAAGAATGGTGGAGAAGAACTAAAGACGAAGACAATCCAGGTCTGGTAAAGACAGGAAATAACTCGGGTAGAAACGTACTTTACAAGGGAACCATAGAGATCAAAAGAACTTCTCTAGAGATCAGAAAGGGTAAGAGAACAAAAAAAAAAAAAAAAAAAAAAGATAAAGAAACATAACGAGTGACTCTTTCCGAAAAAATAGAGAGGAACGATAAGAAACCTTTTAGACGTAAGTTTACCCATATAGAAAGGAAAAGAGGAAACGGAAATCGAAGAGAAGAAAAGTGTCGATAAGCATTCCGGAGGAGTCTGTCGGTAAAACGGAAAAACGTAAAGAAAAAGAACCCCTACCAGAACTAGTGACGGAGGACATGTCACAGTCCTTGGAGGTAGGTATCAAGAAGTCCGTAAGACAGATAGTCTAGATTAAGTGTTAGACTGGGGTTTGTTAACAAGTACTATGTGGTGGATGACGAAAACGAACGTAAGATTTGGTTAAGAGACGTGTACGGTACACGTTAGTATTTACGTAATCGAACCCCCGTAAGGAACTATACACAAGACTTTTATTGAGTTATTTTTATACAGATTCGGATTTGAATAACAGTATAGACCAAAACGAAGTCTTAGGTTTTGAAAAGGAAGACGTAAACAAAGAAACACTTACTAGATAGGTGGGTAGTCGGAGATCCGAACGTTTAAGATGACAGGAACAGATTTTCCAGAGGGGTACGGAAAGGTGCAAGTCCTCTAGTACAGTGAAAATCACGAGTTTACAGGTTTACGGTTTACGGTTAAGGAAAATAAAATAATGGATTCATTTCAAAAACACCAATTTCATACTTCTCATACAACTGTTCGAGTTCAAGTGAGACGAGTGGTGTCCTGTCAGGTCAATTGAGTCTCTTTTCTACAACTGTTCCTTGTCTTGAAACCTTTTGACCGACCCACCGTCTGATGGTAGAGTTTTATTGGGAGAACATCATCAGACCTACGGTCCAAGAAAATATCCTGTCTCTACCCCTCCTCCTCCATTCCCTTATTTCATCGGTAGTTAGAACGTACATAGAGGATCTTACCGTTCTGAACCCCTCCCTTACACAAGGATATCGGTATCCACCTGTCGCAGAACTTGTCTCTGTGAAAACAAATTATAAGTCCGTCTTCCCGTCCCAAGGGGTACCGTCCGGTAATGCATATTTACCAGAAGAGTCACTTGTTATCGTTACCTTTCGTTTCCAATTGCATTTTCTTTGTCTAGGTTGTACCTGAGTTAAGAAAGTACATTGTCATAGATTCGGGAAGTTTTGAAATGGGACAAAGATTAAGGACAGACCGGTGACGTGAAGGGGGGCGAGGGGGGGACGAGGTGGGGGGGTTTTCGTTCACGGTAAGGTCGACTAATTAAAACAGAGAATACAAGGGGTCTTTTAAGGTCCTGAAAGGTATTGAGGTACAGAAAGTTGTATGTTCAGGAATATGAGAGTAAGGAAGGAAGGGGTTTACCTTTCGAAAGTTTTGGGTCGAGTTTACAGTGGAGGGACACTTTAGGGAGGACTAAGGGTTACCTTCTTAGGCGGTGAAAGAGGAATCATACGGTCACTGTCTGACGAGTGATTGTGATTTCATGACTAGTGTACTATCCTAAGTTACACTTAAGACAATCTTGTCTCCTGTAATAAGTGTAGACGTAGACATCGGTCACATCTCAGGACTCTGTGTTCTCCACGAACGAGTAAAGTTCAAACAATACCACAGTTTCTGAGTAACGTACTGGGTGTAAACAAATTCTCTTTCTTTTAGAGGGAGGGGTCGTGACAGGGGTCGTCTCAACGTGCAGATCCCCCCAATCTCACCGGGACACTCCTCACCGGTCAGGTCATTCTGTGACGGAGGGTCGGTCCTAATCGTAGACTTTCTGAGTTCGTCCAGGGCGTCGAGACGATGGCACGTACGAACCACTTCTGTCCGTCACAAAGAGGTCAAAGTTAACACCTACTTTAGCACACGATTTACTAGATGACTTGTTAGTTTTGGGTAGTTGTAATCAAATAATTTCCTGGTCCACCAGGAGGAACCAGAAGACTCAGATGTAAACGTTTAGTCTGTAAGGAAAAGAGTCGAAGTCTGGGAAGACCAGGGGTCCTTTTTATAGAAGTAGGAGAGGAACGGTAACAGAATATGTATAAACGACTACCTTTAGACTCGCACTAATACCGTCATCGTTGAGACTCTCACAACCTTTCACCCACTTAAAGAGACACGATTAAGGTTTGGAACTAGTCTTGTAGGAGATCTTATTTGTGTCTACCTTCTGGTTACCGTAAACGTACAAGTCGTCCGTTCGTATTCAAAAACAGGTGTTCTTGGACTATCCCTTCCTCTGACGAAAAGTTAGTAGACTCATTGTACACAAGGTCCGTCTCCAACGTCTACGTCCCGGCAGTCACGACTCTAGTGAACAAATACCTCGCACAGATCCCCTGGACCCAGGTAGTCTCGAGCCCCAGACGTCTCGCCTCACGTACTCGGTTGTCGGGGAAGTCTTGAGAGCAGGGAGTCTGTCAAGGGATCCTACTAACGTCGAAGACTACATTCCTTGAGGAAGGTGGGTCTTCGAACTGTTTCGGACACAAAATATAAGAAAGAACAGAAGACTCCAGGAAAAGACGTTCTGTGGGTCACGAGTTGAGTGACAGAAGGGTCTGACAAGAGAAAGGTCACTGTGAGAGTTTGGGGAACACAGGGCAGAGTAGTAATTAATGTTCCTTCGGAAGGTAGGTGAATGTATTGGTCGAGGTACCAAGACATTAGTATCATGACTACCATTGTTGTCGTGATCGTTATTATGATCGGTCGTAGCTACAGCACGGGATGTCAAAATAAGTCGCAAAGCAGTGTCTCGTCCTCGGATCCCCAGGAAGGACCCTGTTCAGGAGGGGCTGTAGGAAACGAAATCGAGGAGACACTTCATGGATAACTTATCTACTGTCATGAACTACGAGTAAAGGACTCGACAAAACGTCTACATTTTCTACAGGGGAAGAGGTGGTTTACCTTCTAAATTGAAGGTAAATTAGAAGGTTCCTCTAAATTGAAGAACTGGTACTCGTGTGTCGGGGTTCGGAGGACCTCGGAGTCCTGACTATGACAATTGCGGACACTTCGGTGGGACAATGAAGTGGTAGTCGGTCAGTCCCTTGTCACGTGCTCGACTAGTCAAATCGAGTCAACCAGTCAGTACAGGCTGAGAAACGCTGAGGTACCGTACGACGTCAGGTGCCCCAGTGTTCCTCGACCTGTATTGACTCACTGACTTGACTTGACTAGTGTCTGGAGTCGGGTAGAGGGAGGGGAGCGAAAACTTTTACGAAACGACTTTGGGAAGTCCCTCGAACCGTAAAAAATACCGTACTCGGGGGATCAAGAACCGTCCCAGGACGTTATTCGGAAAGAGACGAAGTCTGAGACTACAAAGAAAATTCGGAGTGACACGTCGTCCGTGTACTTGAACACAATTGTCAAAGTGTTTGCTTTAGAGTAGGCTGAACACAGAGTAGAGTTTTACTGAACACTTCAAGAACAGAAAAAGAAAGGATGAAATTTTCATTTCCGTGCTTCCGAAAATTCTTGAATTAAAGATGGGGATAGGATACCGTCTTCATCCAGGTCTTTGGTTAAGAAGATTGACAGGTAGAGTACCCGAAACACGTCAAGTGTCCACTTCTCTGTGACTTCAGTGACGATTCATTTGTGGGACGTGCGTCTTCTTAGGAATAAACTTTCTTCATTTGTGGATGTTTTTCTGGGTAGAGTTTTACGTAAATTCACACCTGACCTTATCTTAAGGTCCAGACGTCAATTGTAAAAAGTGAAGGGTTGTTGGGGGACCCAAAGGACCATAGATGAGTAAGACACCTAACGGACCTCCAACTTTACTATTTCGTGTTACTGGAGCTTCATTGAACCAATTTTCTCTTCAGTCCTCAGAAGGACTATATAAATCCCACCTTTTTATGAGAAGCCTCCATAATAAATGAATTCGCTGAGAGTCCTCCAGTCAGAAGACTTAAGTTCCACGTTCTTTTCTTTGACGGAAATTAATACCACTACAGGTTCAACTCTCCCTACTTCCGTCGACTTTGACATCCAAATAGGTTCTGGTGGGACCCGTTTTACGGGTCGAAGGTACACGAGTCCGACGTCCCTAAGACAGAAGAGGTTCCCTACGGTGACAGAAGGGTCACATGGTCCACGGAACCAAACCGAAGTCTAAAACTGTGGACGGTTGAGACACTGGGACTAGTTCCCTACACCGGTGTCGTTATGAGTGAAAAGATTGGACATTCCACCTCTATAAGGATGTCCGGAGTGCCCTGAGTTCTCTCCTCCGTCGACGTGTAGTGACGAACAGTCCGGGAGGAGAGGACGACCGGAGAAGGACCCGTAGCGTTCCCTCCTTGGTCGAGTATCGGACAGACAAGGTCCACTGTGAAATCCCAGTGAGTCCTCCGAACGATGGGCGTCCCATTTGTCGTACGACCTGTGACATTCGGGCTTATTCCATTAAACTACAGAAGTGGGTGTCTCAGTACGTGCAGGACGGGTTGAAGGCCCTTGGAGGTGGTGTTGGGACTAAGACCCAAACCCTACTACTTTATTCATCTCTTTCTTGACGAGTACGGGCCGTAACCGGTCCTCGTCCACGGGTCTCTATATCTGTCCGGTCGTCGACCGGTTGTACCCTGTCACCGTGGTTGAGGGACTACTTGGCGGACCCCGAAGTAGGGAGGAACCGTCCTTCAAGACAGGAGGTTTCGGGACGACCCGATATTTTATGAAATAGAAGTAATTACGGTCACTTCATACGACACCTACCTTTACCCTTAAAGAATGTTTTCGTTATATTATTAACCTCTAATTTCCTTCTTTTACTGATGACTCTTTCAGTGAACTGGGGTCTACTACTGGGTTTGAAAGGACTGGACGGTACAGAGATTCAATCTTTACCACCTCCTATCACCGATTTCATTGGCCGAAGTACCAAGATGACACGTTACAGGTCTGGGTTCCGGGTGGACTCGTCTACACACAACAACCCGTTGAACGGAAACACTGAGTCCACCCTGTTATCAAGGAGTAGACATTATTGTGAATTTACAGTCACACTCCTAAATACCTAAGTAACGGGACTTTTACTCTTCTCTTCCGAACCAGACGGGACATCCCTACCCAGTTATACACAGACTTTAGTCACAATAAAAATAATCAATAATCTAATTTTTTACGTTCAATACAGTTACAGATATAAGTAGGGCTTATGATAAGTAGCGACTTTTTGATATCCAAAAGAACGATATTTACCGTGGTTAAATATCACTGACTAAAACGACTTAAAAAAATATAAAATAATCAAATAAACATGACGTATATGTGACATTAAGTTCTAATTTTATTTACATTTTTTAGTAAAACTTTACACATTTAGACGAATTGTCTCTTTCGGTGAACGGTAAGTTGGTCAATTGAGTCCTAAATCACGAGAAACCTGGGTACTCCGTAAATACCGACGACAAAGCGACCACAAAACGGGGTGAAAAACCACCTCCACTAAATACCACTTGTCGTCAATTGTCTTAGAGGTAGGACAACGTCCTCATCCCTCATTTTATATGACCTTAGGGTTTGATTTCTTAAGATGCGATTGTTAAGAGTCCCTTTTATAAAATTGTAGACCTCACTGTGTCGATTGAAGATGTCCAACGTCGTTTTTTCAGTCGTGTGCTGAAGATTTTTAGCTTAAAGAGACATACTAAGTACAGAATGTACTTTGTCTGTTTTTATACTGAGTCACATTGGGCGTATTATGGAAGTCGAGAGGTAGACTTCAGCACCCAAAAGTTTAGGGCGTCGGTTGCCGATGAAGGGTCTCTCCCTTTTGTAGACTAAGGTGAAAGTGGGTAGTGGCCTCAAGATTAATGAAACTAAATTACTGACACCCTAAAATAAAAAATGACAAACCTGTCTAAGGAGCGATTATGAATTGTCCGTTCTTTGTAATTTTAGGACAAACCAAACTGTCCTCGTCTCAAATTGCAGTCGACCTGACTTAAATAAAGAGGTTCAAGATAAAAGAGTTTTCATAGAAACTACAAAAGAGATTGGTCTAAACAAATCCTTTGTTTACTATCCTATACGGCTCCTAGGTCTATGTAAAGACTAAGTTAGTCTCGTAGTTATAAGACAGGGGGTGGGTCAAACCCCATTTGTAAAATGTAATCTAAAGGTAGTATTTCCCCGTCGTGTTAAGTGTTACTTGAGATGTAGTCAGTCACAGACAAAGATAAACCCATTTCAATATCGTCCTTTTTCGTACACTAGTTCGTAGTCCTACATATAAAAATGGGTCACGAGAGAAGGTCCTTGTAAAAAGATTTAAAAGAGCTTAGGAACAGAAAAGAGAGAATCGAGGATAAGTGTATAACCTTAATAAACACGTACAATATCTGACTCTGAACATCTCTGGTTACTCAAGTGGTGTCGTGTCTCTAGACCAGGTTCCATCCGATGACGCTGGTACAGAACTTGACGGACCATAAATAAGTACATGAACTATAAACGTATATCGTCCCATTTTTTATTAGAACGTAAGATTTTATCACATTTCATTTATATTAAAATAATAGATATTTGTACATATCATTGTGTCTACATCTTTATTATTTACTTTCTACTTACAAAAAAGAATTACTGATACTCACTAAACATCGACCATATAAATAATTGAACTAAAGGTTCCTGTTCATGGTTACTTATTTATTCTAGGTCAAACATGATCTGACGTGTTAAAGTAACCGTTCATTATCTGTTGGTCATCATCGAAAAGTTTTCTCTCGTACATAAATGAGTACCTTGACTCTTTTTTCGATTCACACTGTCTCTTGTACTAACGGACAGGGTTTCTATGGTGAGGAGTAGAAAGAACTAGTAATTTTTTAAGGTTTATATCAACCTTATATAGTCATATATATAAGTCTTAAGGGTATCTTTATATATATTGATATGTCCCTATTTATCAACTCCTCGGAAACTACAACACCATATAACAGTATCAGAGACTTCTCGAATATTAGAGTTTAGACTCCTTGTCGAATATTTTACTTGGGATAACTGAATTAAGACTCCTTCTTAAAGGAAAACTATTTTGTCCCGTCCACTCCTGTTTCAGAGTGAAGACAAATTACTGAAATCAGTACCAAGAAATTCCTACACTACAGACCTCGACACCGTCGGTAAATCGTCGGGTCTCCCTTTCTGATCAGGACTTTAATAATTCGACAACTTAATTATGATCTTACCGGTTACAGTTCGTAAGAACTATACATCCTTTCTAGTTTATGACATATAAACCCTGAAGAACTACATAGGAACAATGTAGGGACTATACCATTAAAAAAAAGAAAAAGAAAAAAAGAAACTAGATATAACAGTCACCGAACAATCGACTTAATTAGAAAAGTTTCTTGGTTAAAACTGTAACAACTGAATGAGATGAAAATTAAAAGACAAAGTGACTAAAAAGTAAAAAGTAATAGTAAAAGAAATAAAACTAAACGGACAAAAAAGATCTAAAAATTCTACTTTTTAATCTGACTTAAAGTTAGAATAAAAGATTAAACACGTAAAACCGGATTTAAAAGGAGATTCGTAACGGAACAGTCATATAACATTTTAAAGTTATACGCCATAGTATAATTGTAAATCCAACTTATAAAATTTTATTACACTAAAGATAATAAAAACACCATAAATCTTAATATGACAAATAAAAAGTATATCGATTCTTGAGAGACCAATGATACGATAACTAGAGATTGAAATAGTAGTCTTCCATAGGACACTAATTAAAATTAGAACTAAAGAACTTCTAAAGAAATACCCTGACCAACATCTGTTAAAAACATGTCCTCCGTGATCGGGAATTTTTCACACATTTAAGACAACTACCACCCATAAGAAAAAAATTAATCAATCCAGTTCAAGACATTTATCACAACAATTATAGAACATAGGAATAACTAAAAAGACAGACGAACAAGATTGTGATAATTCTTTCCACTAATAAAATAATATAAACGACAAAAGTCTTAAAAACATATAAACATTTGTTCAGGAAATAGTTCATAAGTAATATGTTTCTAAACGAAGGTAGGGCACCGAATGGAAAAGTGAGATATTTTCTACAGAAGGGGACTTGTCTTCAAAAATTAGGTCTAATAGTCAAAAAATTTTCCTAGAACTAAAACCACAACGTACATTTTTGAGTAGTAGTTTGAGTTTAAGTGTATATGGAAGAGAATACAAAAAAAGATATTCAAAATATCAAAATACGAAATGTAATCAAGAGACGAGGTAAAACTAATGAATTAAAAAAAAAAAATTCCACCTCCAAACACAAATCCAAATACAAAAATAAGTGTACCCGTAGTTTTAGAGGGTCGTGGTCAACTCCTTTCCTAAAGGAAAGAGTAAATTTACGGAAACGTGAAAACGGTTTATAGTAAAATGACTTGACTGTACCTATATAAAGACCCAAGGGGAAAGAGAAATTATATATATAGATAAAGAAGTGGTTATATTGTGGTAGAACCAACACACCCACGAGTAAGCGAAGTCAGCACAGACTGGAAAACGCTGGAGGTACCTGATATCGGGTACTCCAAGAAGACAGGCACCCTAAAGGGTCCGTTCTTATGAGGTCACCCAACGGTAAGGGAAGAGGTCCCCTAGAAGGATTGGGTTCCTTAGGCTCAGAGGACTCACAGGACGTAACCGTCCGTCCAAGAAATGGTGACTTGGTGGACCCTTCGGGGTAGAACCAACGATATCACGATTTTGTTCAGAACTTCAACCCATGTCTCTTTCTCAGGAGATTGTCACGAGAAAAAGAAACCTTACACAACCAATAAGGTCCAGGAAATAAAAAGGGATATTTGAAATTTTAGACAAACAGTTATAGATGTTTTAATGAATAATCCTAAAGTCAACCCCAAGGGATCTTAGGTATCAAGTTAAACCTTCTTTGACTGTAGAATTGTCATAACTTAGAAGGTTAAGTACGTGTGTCTTATAGATAAATAAATCTAAAAGAACAAAGAAAGTAATCATTAAACATCAAAATACGTATTATTACAATATGTATAAAACATTCTAAAAATGGGTTCATAAAATAAAAAACTATGATAACATTAAACATAACCAGAAATTTAAAGTTTAAATTTTCAAGTAAACACTAGATATCCTTTCGTTAACTGAAAACATATAACCATTCGTGACTACCATTTTGTTTCTTGGGAAGTAAAAAGGACTGGACATCCCTTTTCATAGGTAGAGTAGTAATTCATACAAATGACATCCAAAGACTTCCATAGGACACAGTTTAACTCTTACAAATAAAATCAGAATTAAACGACTCTCAAAAGTACTACAATTTAAAAGAGCTTACACAAAAAGACATCGTAATGTTATAAGAATACCAAAAAGAAAAAATCGAACAACTATACCCCTTCATATAGTCAACTACAACTCGGTCCGAAGGTATGGACTTTATTTAAAGTGAACGATCGTCACACATTAATAAAAGTACACAACAAAATAAATTAGACTGTTACAAAACAACTTCACAAAACATGGGTATAAGTATTTTCGATAACCAGATATCAAAGGTAAAGAACATCACAGAAGTAGACCAAGACCATAATCGTATCTCGACTGGAGGACCCTACTCATGTCTCACAAACGAAAGGAAAATAAAGACCTCCTCTACTATCTCATGACGAATTCCTAATTCCTCTTTAAACAAAACATTAAATTTTTTTATCTTAAACTTGCACTATCTGGTCACCAAGAATTGGAATCGAGGATCACTTCACGAACCCTTTCAAAATTTTTATCCGGTTACGACTCCGAAGAGAGGTTTTTCTGTTTAGGTGTAAAAACCCCGACCTGTGATCCTTAGTTACATAAATTTTTATCGTAAGGTTACTAAAGATACTTCTATTTCAACTTATAAGTAGAAATTTATAACTTAACCAACTTAAGAGTCGGTATTTGTCCTACGGAGGACACTGAATTTTAAGGGCCACTCGTCGGATCCTCTGTAGTCCCAGTTTGCTACCACTCTCTCTGACAGACGTGACTCTTCTACCAGAAAACATAAACGGAGATAAAGAAACTGGACTTCTGTGAGAACATAAAATACGGTGCCCGAAAGAGGAGGTCGTTTTCTCGAATACGACCATAATTTTCTCAGGGAATACCCAACATAAGACTGCGTAGAATTAGAGAATCGAGGTCCCTCCCAACCCCCCTTTCTCTTTCCTCTGTCTTTATTTTTGGAAAGTGTCCGTCACGACACAAGTCCGAAGGACGAGAAAGGGGTCCCACTCGGTAGGTGTCGTCTTCGTCCGGAGTGGGGCTCGACGTCTCGGACCAGGACGAGGGACACACCCAACTAGTGCCCCCTCTGTAGGGCACCCGAGCCCACGTAGGACTTTCGTGACAGTCCTCAGGAGTTGAGACAAGGGTAAACAGCCCTGGAGTCAGAGGATGAAGACCTACATCGAAGAGGTCTTACCGAGAGGGTGCAGAGTGTTCCGTACAAGAGCCCTCTCACTGTTATTCCGCGGAGTCTAGAGGGTCTCAGGTCTGCTCGCTGCGTCCTTCGGAAACCGGGCGGGGGGCGACGAGTGGGTCACCCGTGAACGGTCGGTCTTGTGTGTCGTCTACAAGTGTAAACACCGCTAACGAAAACTTTGACTAAAATCTCTTTAATTAGTATCCGATTTTATAAAGTTTCTTATATAAAGGGAAAATAAAGAGGTAAGAATAATATAATGATAAAACAATAAAGAAACCCAGAAAAAAAAAAAAAACAGACATAACATTTTGAGTTTCAGAGTATACACATACAAGTTTCCTTGGGACTAAATGTGTGCACAAGGTAGTTTTTCTTTCGGAATCAAAGAGTACCCTTCCTGAGTGATTATCAGGTCTCTCCTACGTCGGTAGGGACTATCAACCAAGTGGACCTTTATGTAACACCCATTGTCCATAGAATTGTACAGTTCTAAATACAATAGTTACTAACTTACCAACGGGGTGATCTAAATCCTACCTTGGTGCTCTATCCGATAATCATTGTGACACATTATTCCTAGTACATGTACGTACGATTCAGTGAAGTCAGCACAGGCTGAGGGACACTGGGAGCACCTTGAAGACATCGGGTGGTCCAAGGAGAAGGTACCCTAAGAGATCCGTTCTTATGACCTCACCCAACGGTACGGGAGGAGGGCCCCTCGAAGGGCTGTGTCCCTAGGTCGGACGTATAGAATACAGAGGACGTAACCGTCCACCCAAGAAATAGTGATCACGGTGGACCCTTCGGGTTACTCCTAGTGTCAGAAGGACTTTATGGGAGAAAGAAATAGAAAGGATAATAGGAAAGGTAGAGGTTCAAAGAAAAAGAAAGGAAAATTGATGAAATGAGTGTATACTTGGTCCGTTACCACAAGATCAGGGACTAGAACAAGTCAAGTCAAGAAGTCAAGTCAGTGAGTCAGCACAGGCTGAGACACTGGGGTACCTGGCGTCGTGTGGTCCGGAGGGACAGGTAGTGGTTGAGGATCTCAAACGAGTTTGAGTACAGGTAACTCAGCCACTACGGTAGGTTGGTAGAGTACGAGACGGTAGGGAAAGAGGAAGACGGAAGTTCGAAAGGGTGGTACTCCCAGAAAAGATTACTCAGTCAAGAAGCGTAGTCCACTGGTTTCATAACCTCAAAGTCGAAGTCGTAGTCAGGAAGGTTACTTATAAGTCCTGACTATAGGAAATCCTACCCGACCAACCTAGAGGAACGACAGGTTCCCTGAGAGTTCTTAGAAGAGGTTGTGGTGTCAAGTTTTCGTAGTCAAGAAGCCGTGAGTCGAAAGAAATATCAGGTTGTGAGTGTAGGCATGGACTGGTGACCTTTTTGGTATCGAAACTGATCTACCTGGAAACAACCGTTTCATTACAGAGACGAAAATTTATACAACAGATCCAACCAGTATTGAAAAGAAGGTTCCTCCGTCACAGAAAATTAAAGTACCGACGTCAGTGGTAGACGTCACTAAAACCTCGGGCTTTTTTATTTCAGACAGTGACAAAGGGGTAGATAAAGAGTACTTCACTACCCTGGTCTACGGTACTAGAATCAGAAGGCTTACGACTCAAAATTCGGTCGGAAAAGTGAGAGAAGAAAGTGGAAGTAGTCCTCCAAGGAGAAACGAAAGCAAGGAGAAGCGAAAGACGGCATTCCCACCGCGGTAGACGCACAGACTCCAACAACTACGAAGAGGGCCGTTAGAACTGAGGTCGGACACGAAGGAGGTCGTTGTCACGTTTCACTGACAAAAGGCGCAACGTAAATGGAGACTTGTGCGAATGTAATTACTGGTACAAGTCGACACTCGTCTACGAGACGAGACCAGACAACTTCCTTTTGGCTCAGGGACGCGTGTACCGCAATAAACCTGTGTCCAAGAATCGTCTACGTTAATCAATTCCACTCCAGTAATCCCACCCGTGATCAGGTTATACTGACGACTGGAATATTATCACTCTTTAACTTGTGTCGGTGGTTACGTGTCCTTCTTACGAAACACCTATACTTCCGTCTCTGAACCCGTTCATTCGTATATTCGTTCTTGGAGGTTTCTAACAGTCGTTCGGTGGTCTTCAATCCTCTTGAACTTCCCTCGTATCGGGACGACTGTGGAACTAGGGTCCGGTGTCCGGAGATCTTGACAACCTGTTGTGCAAAGACACCAAACTCGGTGAGCCGACACCCGAAAACAATGTCGTTTGATTCTTTATTTTTGTTACAGAGTCGGACCCTAAAGTACTGAGGAGTTCTTCCGCAGACACAGTCCCATTCTTTATCAAAAGTTTAGTATAAGTCTTTTCTTATACGCACTAACCCAATTGAATTGAGTCAGATCTAAATTTTAAACAAAATATACCCCCTACATTAAGTAAAATAGATAGAAACATATGGTTCATGGGTCAATCCCAATCTTACATATACTTATACTCTCACGATTATAGGTTTTAAATAGTAATTAAGGATTTTTAACTATTACTTACTGATGTGAGATTAGTTTCTTACTTGTACGTTAAAGATACATAAGTTTCTACATGTTTATCGGTCATTCGAATATTTTTCTGTAAGTTGCGGTAATAAGTAACCCTTTTACATTTTTTTTTAATACTACCTAATTACCTAATGTCTTCCTACCTATTACCTTTCTATTTACCATATCGCTTATATTGGGTACAATTGACATTTTAAGTCCATCATACTTACGTTCAAAAGTGACATAATAAGAAAGGTTAAAAGACATACTATCTTTTTAAAGTATTTTTCAAAATTTTTCGGTTAAGATTCTATGATTACATAGAGGTGTCAAGAAAGGACTATGATTTGGAGTCATCTTACCCTTATCAGTACAATGGAGTAAAACCCGTTTGTCTACATTCGTCGACAGAGGTCCACACTAAACATACTAGGCAATTCAAGTCAAGTCAGCAAGTCAGTACAGGTTGAGAAACGTTGAGGTATCTGACGTCGAGTGGTCCGAAGGGACAGGTAGTGGTTAAGGGTCTCGAACGAGTTTGAGTACAGGGAACTCAGTCACTACGGTAAGTTGGTAGAGTAGGAGACAGTAGGGGAAGAGGAGGACGGAAGTTAGCAAGGGTCGTAGTCCCCGAAAAGGTCACTCAGTCAAGAAACGTAGTCCACCGGTTTCATAACCTCAAAGTCGAAGTCAGAATCAAGAAGGTCACTCATAAGTCCTGACTAAAGGAAATCCTAACTATTCGCAGACAGATATTACGTCCTCTGGGCCCAAGCTAGGGACCCAGCCCTTCTAGGGGACCTCTTCCTTTACCGTTAGGTGAGGTCATGAGAACGGACCTTTTAGGGTACCTGTCTCCTCGGACCATCCGATGTCAGGTACCCCAGTGTTTCTCAACCTGTACTTACTCACTGAAGTGAAGTCCTAACTATGGTATAATTTTTCGTCTCTGTAATGAAACGGTTGTTTCCTGACAGATCAGTTTGGATACCAAAAAGATCATCAGTACATACCTACACTGTCGACCTGATATTTCTTTCGACTCACGACTCCTTAACTACGAAAACTTGACACCACAACCTCTTCTGAGAACTCTCAGGGAACCTGACGTTCCTCTAGGTTGGTCGGGTAGGATTTCCTCTAGTCAGGACTCACAAGTAACCTTCCTGACCACGATTTCGACTTTGAGGTTTTTAAACCGGTGGACAACGTTTCTAGACTGAGTAAACTTTTCTGGGACTACGACCCTTTCTAACTTCCGTCCCCCTCTTCCCCTACTGTCTCCCACTCTACCAACTTGCCGTAGTGTCTAAGTTACCTGTACTCACTCATTTGAGACCCTCAACCACTACCTCTCCCTCCGGACCGCACGACGTCAGACACCCCAGCGTTTCTCAGCCTGTACTGACTCGCTGACTTGACTTGACTCACGAGTCAGAAGTTCATCTCTGTTCTTTCCTTTGTAAGAGAGTACTAAGTAGGAGAAGGATGTCCGATGTTCGACACAATTGACCCTGACTAAGAGACAAAAAAAAAAAAAAATTGAGATATTTAATTTTCGTAGTTTAATCTTTTCTATTAAGAGTTGTCTACACGTAGGAACGTTGTTTTGAGTCCACACAGGGTTTGTTGTCGAGATATAAGGTCAATTCTTTTTTCTGTGTTCAGAAACCGAATTAAAAAGAGTTGAGTAAAGATTTAGACCTCTTCCTTTACCGTTTGGTGAAGTCATAAGAACAGACCTATTAGGGCACTTGTCTCCTCGGACCACCCGATGTCAGGTACCCCAGTACTTCTCAGTCTACGTTGACTCATACGTCAAGTTCCATTAGTCTCAAAGATAAGATGTCTGATTCCGTCCTTACACTCACTGTCTAAAAAAAGAGTGTCTCTCGTCATAGGTCCTGGACCGATACCCATGGGTCACCCTCATAAATTTGAACTCAATACCATTTTCTTTTATATTACGTAAGTCTAACCTGGTCCTTTCTATTACGATAGGATTGACTCACGTAATTTTTTTTTCTTTGGATTTAAAACATAATTTTTATAAAATTACTTAAATCCACAAAAAAAAAAAAAAAAATTACGTGAGTCGATCTTATCGTAATAGAAAGGACCAGGTTTGGCTTGTACCTTGTTATCTAACCAAGGTTAAACCCTTTCCTCATACAGTTCCGACATATAACAGTGGGACGAATAAATTGAATTTATGTCTCCTGTAGTACGCTTTACGACCTGACCTACTTGGTATTCGACCTTAGTTCTAACGACCCTCTTCATAGTTATTGGAGTCTATACGTCTACTGTGGTGGGAATCTGTCTTTCACTTCTTCTTGATTTCTCGGAGAACTACTTTCACTTTCTCTTCTCACTTTTTCGACCGAATTTTGAGTTTTAAGTCTTTTGATTCTAGTACCCTAGACCAGGGTAGTGAAGTACTTTTTATCTACCCTTTTGTTACCTTTGTCACTCTCTGAAATAAAAGAACCCGAGATTTTAGTGACTTCTACCACTGACGTCGGTACTTTAATTTTCTGTGAACGAGGAACCTTCTTTTCGATACTGTTTTAATCTGTCGTATAATTTTTCGTCTCTATAATGAAACGACTGTTTCCAGGTAGATCAGATTCGATACCAAAAAGGTCATCAGTACATACCTACACTCTCAACTTGGTATTTCTTTCGACTCGCGGACTTCTTAACTACGAAAACTTGACACCAAAAGTCTTCTGAAAACTCTCTGGGACGTTCCTTTAGTTTGGTCAGTTAGGATATCCTTTAGTCAGGACTTATAAGTAACCTTCCTTACTACGACTTCAACTTTAAGGTTATAAAACCGGTAGACTACACTTCTTGACTGAATAGACTTTTCTGGGACTACGACCCTTTCTAACTTCCGTCCTCCTCTTCCCCTGTTGTCTCCTACTCTTCCAACCTACCGTAGTGACTGAGTTACCTGTACCCGAACCCACCTGAGGTCCTCAACCACTACCTGTCCCTCCGGACCGCACGACGTCAGGTACCCCAACGTTTCTCAGACTGTACTGTCTCACTGACTTGACTTATATTTTCTTACATAATTCACCGTGTGTTATTTTGGTTCCCAGTTATTCCCTCTGTACGTCGGAATTTACTTTATATTGGCCGTAAAGGAATCTACAGGGAATACTTTCTCCTTTAAGCCAACATTAACCGTAGGTTTGGTTGTCGTCGACTTTCGGACTTTCGGACGCTCGTTAATCTGGAGTCTGGGTTAATCGGAACACAGAGAAGACGGGGGACCTCCGTTGACCTCAATGGTCCAAGGACGGAGACAGGTGAAGGAACAATCGCAGGGGTCCAAAATAACACCTCCACTTTCCCCTAATCTAGAGGGACCATTGAACGAAGGACGTCGTCTCTATAAAGTCTTTGGTTAATACGACCCAAGGGACCTGTGTCGGAACGATATTTGTAGCGAAGGAGTCCGGGAGTCTGAAGTTAAACCTGGGATCTTCGGAGGTACCGTACACTCAATTGAATCTTATATTTAGTGTCTTATGTTAATTATAAGATCGAAGACAGGATTCATCTGTACCTGTCAATAATGTTAAGTGTCGTCGACGAATACTATTGGTAATCCTTTTTTATAACGTGTCCCTTTAAATTACATGTCCTACCCCTCCCGACACCCTTTGGGGTCCATAACTAGCATCGCACGTACGAGTCAACGAAGTCAGCACAGGTTGAGAAACACTGAAGTACCTTGACATCGGGCGTTCCGAGGAGACAGGTACCCTAAGAGATCCGGTCTTATGACCTCACCCAACGGTAAAGGAGGAAGTCCCATAGAAAGGTTGGGTCCCTAGCTTGAGTGCAGAGAACGTAGAGGACGTAACGTTCGTCTAAGAGAGATGGGTGACTCGGTGGACCTTCCGGGTCCAACATCGAATCCGTTATTATTCTTTTCCCCGAGTGACTGGTCTGAGGTACACCCCTAATTCGGAGATATGTCCTCTGACACCCAAAGACTTCTTCTGACTACAGTTATCTCCGGTTTAAGGTCGTCTCTGTTAACTCCCCCAACAACATTCCACACTACCGCATTACCTACTTTCGACCGTCCTTCCTTCACGAGAAGCAGTCGACAAGAGACAATTCACGTCTCTACCGGGGAGTCACTTCCGAGTAAGGGACCCCTACCAAACTCCCCGGTTGGCCACGAGACACCTCCGACTTGGTCCCTCGAATGAACCTAGACCTTCCCCCCGTTCCTTTCTTAATTAAAAGACTCGTTTCGAGTACCACTGCTACCTATCCGGCTATCGTGTCTCGGGGAGGGAAGAAGTGGACGGGTGACGTACCCCAGCTCTACAGGTGTACACACCGTTTGTGGGTAGAGAAATTCTATACTCGACTCCCTGGTCTCACCGGACCACCAGACAATAGTTCATAGAACTGACTGTCAGTGTTGAGTAACCCAAAAGGACCAAATATTCTTAAACATGAGTGAAGGAACTTCTCGGGTAATGAGAAGAACCTAAATTTGTCGTAGATGTTTGTTTGCATTCGACGTCCGAATCTAGAGAGGGTTTAGGGTTTGAGTTTATAAGTTGAAGGACAACTCAAAGATAGGTGACTATGAATTGTCTGGAGAGTTTCAGTTACGTCGGGTTTGACCCGAAACGAGAGGGGGACGGATTGAACAAGGTGGGGGTCTGAAGAAGTATAGTCGACTACGGTTGAGGACGAAGGATCAAAGAGTCTGGTTTTTGGAAGTTCAGTAGGAACTGAGAAAAAACAGAAAGTGAGAGACGTAACTTAGGAAGTCGAACAAGATGACCCAGAGGAAGTGTTGTATGTCTCTGGGGCCGACAAAGAGACAGGAATAATAAACACACTCGGCTACCTCGAAGGTGTGAGTACCTTCCGGGGGCATACTCCAGACGAAGGGTGCTTAGAGTCACAAAGTGAAAGGGAGAACTCTACGGGGTGATGAGTCCTCCTGACCCTCCCTACCCACTCTTTGGGAGTCAGACACCGGTCCAGGACACAAATTTTAAGAGGGACATCGAGTCGAACCGCGAGTCACTACTAGCTCTCCCCATCCTATACCACCATCCACTCTCCCTCCGAGTTCTCTCTCCCCTCTATATATATATATATGTGTGTATGTATATCGATATGTGTATATCGACTAAGTGAAACAACATGTCGTCTTTGGTTGTGTAACATTTCTTTAATGTGAGGTTATGTTTTATTTTATTTTGTTTATTTTAAAAGACCACTTCTGTAGTTTACGTAGGACCACCCTGACTGGTCTCACTACGAAACTTTACGGAAAGACCTTTCCTTCTTATCTTTAGAGTAATGAGTATTTCTAAGACTCTAATAAAAAATTTGACTTTTAAACCAGATGTCACAACAAAAGATTACAATTTTTAAAACTGTTTTTGAATAATGGGAGAGTATATTAATTTGTGTGTGTGTGTGTGTGTGTGTGTGTGTGTGTGTGTATAGGACCCTTTACAGACGGGAGTAGTTCCTTGTTAAACAACGTATTTTACGTTACTTAAACCCTCTTTACACTTTGACGAATGTATGTGTACAGGGTAGTCGTGTGCACTTTGGAGAGTTGTAAAGAAGACGAGAAACTGTAGACACGGTTCACTGACAAGGAGTCTTCGAGGGTATACAGAGGTTTATACACGGAGGGACAGAGTAATACCGTCCAATTATCTACACCGTCCAATCTAATTAATACTGAACTTTGAACGGTAAGGTGTCCTTCTTTTGTGTTGAAAGTTTATGTTACAGAATGTTATACTGACTAAAAGAATTTTTTTTCTTTTTTCTTTTTGGACAGTTTTGTACTGTACAGTCTAAGGCAAAGAAAGGTGGTTGTATAGTGTTAGACAAAACTACAACTTTCCTATATAAAATTAATAAACAAAAATTAGACTGAGGTCTGAACTGTATACCGTGAAGTAATTCAAGAGATGTTTAAGACCATTTTTGTTTTTGTTCGACATGTTTCAATAAGTTGAGGACCGTATTTTCAATAAAAATTCTTGAAGATAATAAAAACTACTCCAATTTACTAAGGAGACGGAGGTTTTTTTCACAGTAGGTAAAAGTCTCTAAACGGTCCTTAGTTAGTCTCATCTGTAAGTCAGTCAAGTCAGCGAGTCATACAGACTAAGAAACACTGGGGTACTTAACGTCGTACGGTCCGGAGTGACATGTAGTCGTTGAGGGCCTCAAGTGAGTCTGAGTGCAGGTAACTCAGTCACTACGGTAGGTCGGAAGACTAGGAGACAGTAGGGGAAGAGGAGGACGGGAGTTAGGGATGGTCGTAGTCTCAGAAAAGGTTACTCAGTTGAGAAGTGTACTCCACCGGTTTCATGACCTCAAAGTCGAAATCGTAGTCAGGAAGGTTTCTTGTGGGTCCTGGTTAGAGGAAATCTTATCTGACCAACCTAGAGGAACGTCAGGTTCCCTGAGAGTTCAGAAGAGATTGTGGTGTCCACTTTTCGTGAGCCGGAAGAAGTGTCAGGTTGAGAGTGTAGGTATGTACTGATGATCTTTTTGGTATCGGAACTGATCTACCTGTAAACAACCGTTTCATTACAGAGACGAAAACTTATACGATAGATCCAACCAGTATTGAAAGGAAGGTTCCTCATTCACAGAAAATTAAAGTACCGACGTTAGTGGTAGACGTCACTAAAACCTCGGGGGGTTTTATTTCAGACTGTGACAAAGGTGACAAAGGGGTAGATAAAGGGTACTTCGCTACCCTGGTCTACGGTACTAGAAGTAAAAGGTTTACAACTCGAAATTCGGTTGAAAAAGTGAGAGGAGAAAGTGAAAGTAGTTCTCCGAGAAATCAAGGAGAAGTGAAAGACGGTATTCCCACCACAGTAGAAGTATAGACTCCAATAATTACAAAGAGGGCCTTTATAACTAAGGTCGGACACGAAGAAGGTCGGGTCGTAAAGAGTACTACATGAGACGTATCTTCAATTTATTCGTCCCACTGTTATATGTCGGTACTACATGAGGAAAAGGATAAACCTTGGTCAGACAACAAGGTACAGGTCAAGATTGACAACAAAGGACTGGACGTATATCCAAAGAGTTCTCTGTCCAGTCCACGAGACCATAAGGTCAGAGAAAGTCTTAAAAGGTGTCAAATAACACTAGGTGTGTCAGTTTCCGAAACCGTATCAGTTATTTCGTCTTTATCTACAAAGAGACCTTGAGAGAACGAAAAAGGTACTAGGTCGTCTACAACCGTTAAACCAGAGACCAAGGAGACGGAAAGGATTTTGGTCGAACTTGTAGACCTTCAAGTGCCAAGTACATAACGACTTCGGACCGAACCTGTTAAGACTCGTAATGAAATATCGTACACTCTACTTACGTTAACACGCCATCAAACTCGTAAGAAACCATTACAGAAAGAAACCCTAACCTTACTTTTGACTGGAAAAGGTCAGGACACCGGTGAAGACTCAAAGGGTTTACACGACCGTATAACTCACCTCGTGTAAGTGTCGTCGTATAAGGTCCAAAACTTTATCGAGTTGACCTTAAGGTAGTGGAGGTGATCGAAACAAGTATCACTATGAAAGATTCCAGTGAACTGAAGTATAAGGTCCTACAGACCGAGATCCACTTACTAGTGTGGTAACACTAATAGAACCAACACTTCTAGAAAAAACATGTGACCTCTTCCCTTACCTTTTGGTGAAGTCATAAGAACGGAACTCTTAGGGTACTTGTCTTACTTTTCCGTTTTACTATCCTATGACTTTCTCCTTGAGGGGTCCAGTCATCCACGAGTTATACGATGACCTCTAGTCACCCTTTTATTAAGGCCTTTCTTACTTCCCTACCTCGGTTTCGTTTTTGTTATGGGTTAACACCTACACTGACCGCTATCTTCGTTCTAGGCTACGACATTTCTCGTTATAACGTATCCTTGGACCTTAAAATCCAGGTACTTAGTTCAGTTTAACTTTCACCAGTTTGTTCTCTACCGTTCTGACTTACAGCTGTAAAATCCTTAGTCGCTTGATTTTACTTGACCTTACCCACTTAAATTGAGTCTACTGTTAATATAGATGATGACACCCGTCCTTAGGGAATCTTCTTTACCTCATCGGTATTACCAGTTGTTTTCTCAGACTTTACGTCATGAACCTACTTTAGAGTTTTTGCTGTCTTACTAGAGACAAACAAAGGTTCCGTTTGGTAAGTCATAGTGTCATTAGGTTCAGATACGGGGTTGGTCATTGCCACTTCTTCGACTTCAACTTGATAAGATACTTCTGGATGTTCTGGAAAATCTTGATTGTGGGGTTTTTCTACAGAAAAAGTAATACCCCCTGACCTTACGTTTTCATCCTTCAGTTCTTTGTGGACCTCATTGTCCCTTTAAACCGGAACCTTATACCTTACTTCGTCCCGTTTCCGGTTATCACAAAACGGTTCTCTTGCGTGACCAGTATCGTTTGTGGGAGAAGGTTGTTGTGTTCTCTTATGAGATGTGTACCTGTAGTGGTCTATCAGTTATGGTTTTAGTTTAACCAATATAGAAACGTCGGTTTCTACCTCTTCGAGATATGTCAGTCGTTTTTGTTCTGGCCCTCGACTGACACCGAGTCTAGCACTTGAGGAATAACGGTTTAAGTCTGAATTTAACTTCTTTCATCCCTTTTGGTGATCTGGTAAGTCCATACTGGATTTAGTTTAGGGAATACTAATATTTCATCTTCACTCTTTATCTAAATTCCCGGATCTAGACTATCTGACTCACACACTATTTGACACCTGACTCCAAGCACTGTAACATGTCCTCTGTCCCTAGTTCTCGTAGGGGTACCTTTTCTTTACGTTTTTTCGTTTTACCGACAGACCCCTCCGGAATGTTTATCGACACTTTTCTTCTCTTCGTTTTTTGTTTGCTCTTTTCCTTTCTATATTCGTAGACTTACGTCTCAAGGTTTCTTATCGTTCTTCTCTATTCTTTCGGAAGAAGTCACTAGTTACGTTTCTTTATCTCCTTTTGTTGTCTTACCCTTTCTGATCTCTAGAGAAGTTCTTTTAATCTCTATGGTTCCCTTATAAAGTACGTTTCTACCCGAACTATTTCCTGTCTTTACCAGACCTGGATTGTCTTCGTCTTCTATAATTCTTCTCCACCGTTCTTATGTGTCTTCTTGACATGTTTTTTCTAGAAGTACTGGTTCTATTAGTGCTACCACACTAGTGAGTGGATCTCTCATCTGTAATGACACTCGTTTCACACAAGGGACCTTCTCTTTCCCAGACATGGTTCTGTGTCCTAACGACCAGAAAAGTATTTGAAAAAGGAGGGACTGTAAGTCTTTATAGCTCATTTACCTCTCCTTTAGGTGTGTAATTCATATTAAAAGTCTAACATCTTCCTCAGTAGACATGGAGATAAGTTGGAGTCTTCTTCTTCTATTGTCTGGTGAATAAATAAATAAATAAATAAAAAATGAAGTAATTTGTACGGAATAATTATCGAACAGACTATGTCGTGTTCCTTTATTAAGACTGAAAAAAAAAAAAAGAGATAACGTCCCTCCGACTTTACTTCGTCCCTGGACACACCGAAAACCCGTGTTTTCCGAAGGACACAGGGTAAGGGACTTAAGGTTTCCCGTCCAAGTTTATCGACGATTAGTCTCTTCCTTCCCCCATGTCTCTGTTCGTTCCTCGTCAGTTCTTCGTTATCACGTCGAAACCCCGTCACAGGACCAAGGGGAAGTTTCTGTTGTACGTTNTATGTCGTGTTCCTTTATTAAGACTGAAAAAAAAAAAAGAGATAACGTCCCTCCGACTTTACTTCGTCCCTGGACACACCGAAAACCCGTGTTTTCCGAAAGACACAGGGTAAGGGACTTAAGGTTTCCCGTCCAAGTTTATCGACGATTAGTCTCTTCCTTCCCCCATGTCTCTGTTCGTTCCTCGTCAGTTCTTCGTTATCACGTCGAAACCCCGTCACAGGACCAAGGGGAAGTTTCTGTTGTACGTTGTAATACAACTCGACAAGACATCTTGATTCACTTTCACTTTCAGTGAGTCAGGACATACTGAGAAACTGGGGTACCTGATATCGGATGGTCCGAGGAGAGAGGAACCTACAGAGGTCCAGTTTTATAACCTCACCCATCGGAAAGGGAAGAGGTCCCCTAGAAAGGTTGGGTCCCTGACTTGGGTCCGGAGGGTGTACCGTCCACCTAGAAATGGTCGACTCGGTGGTCCCTTCGGAACGTCTTGATTTCGAGAGTGGTATACCTTATACCATTGATGAACCAGTAAGGGAAAGACAGGAAATAGTTCGGGTAGAAACATACTTTACAAGGGAACTATAGAGATTAAAAGAACTTCTCTAGAGACCAGAAAGGGTAAGACAAGAAAAGGAGATAAAGAAACGTAACTAGCGACTTCTTCCGAAAGTATAGAGAAGAACGATAAGAAACCTTGAGACGTAAGTCTACGAATATAGAAAGGAAAAGAGGAAAAGAAAAGTGAAGAGAAGAAAAGTGTCGATAAACATTCCGGAGGGGTCTGTCGGTAAAACGAAAAAACGTAGACAAAAGGTACCCCTACCAGAACTAGGGACAGAGAACATGTTACAGTGTTTGGAGGCAGGTGTCAAATAGTGTGTGAGTCTCATAGTCTAGATCAGGGAGTTTAGATAAAAAGTGAAGGTGACATATTAGTATTCCCTAAACTAAATCCAGTATGGACTTACCAGATCACCGAAGGGGATGAAAGAAGTTAAATTCAGACTTAAACCGTTATTCCTCAAGTGCTAGACTCGGTGTCAGTCGAGGGCCAGAACTAAAACAACTGACATATCTCGAAGAGGTAGAAACCGACGTTTCTTATATTAGTTAGACTAAAGTCACAACTGGTACACCACTATAGGTACACATCTCAGAAGAGAACACAACAACCTTCTCCCACCGACGATACTGGTCATACCTGGATTGTCTTCGTCTTCTATAATCTTCTCCACCGTTCTTATGTGTCTTCTTGACATGTTTTTTCTAGAAGTGCTGGGTCTATTAGTACTACCACACTAGTGAGTGGATCTCGGTCTGTAGAACCTTACACTTTAGTTCACCAGGAATCTTTCGTAGTGATACTTGTTTCGATCACCTCCACTACTTTAAGGTCAACTTGATAAAGTTTAGGACTTTCTACTACGACACTTTCACGACGTGAGTTATGCGTTCGTTTAAACCCTTTGAGTCGTCACCGGTGTCCTGACCTTTTCCAGTCAAAAGTAAGGTTAGGGTTTCTTTCCGTTACGGTTTCTTACGAGTTTGATGGTGTGTCAACGTGAGTAGAGTGTATGATCATTTCATTACGAGTTTTAAGAGGTTCGGTCCGAAGTCGTTATACACTTGGTACTTGAAGGTCTACAAGTTCGACCAAAATCTTTTCCGTCTCCTTGGTCTCTAGTTTAACGGTTGTAGGTGACCTAGTACCTTTTTCATTCTCTCAAGGTCTCTTTGTAAAGACGAAATAACTGATACGGTTTCGGAAACTGACACACCTAGTGTTATTTGACCTTTTAAGACTTTCTCTACCCTTATGGTCTCGTGGACTGGACAGAGAACTCTTTGGATATACGTCCAGTCCTTCGTTGTCAATTTTGATCTGTACCTTGTTGTGTCAGCAAGGTTTATCCTTTTCCTCATGTAGTTCCGACATATAACAGTGGGACGAATAAATTGAAGATACGTCTCATGTAGTACTTTTTACGATCCGACCTTCTTCGTGTCCGACCTTAGTTCTAAAGGCCCTCTTTATAGTTATTGGAGTCTATACGTCTACTGTGGTGGGAATACCGTCTTTCGTTTCTTCTTGATTTCTCGGAGAACTACTTTCACTTTCTCCTCTCACTTTTTCAACCGAATTTCGAGTTGTAAGTCTTTTGCTTCTAGTACCGTAGGCCAGGGTAGTGAAGTACCGTTTATCTACCCCTTTGTCACCTTTGTCAGAGTCTGAAATAAAAAACCCCGAGGTTTTAGTGACGTCTACCACTGACGTCGGTACTTTAATTTTCTGTGAATGAGGAACCTTCCTTTCAATACTGGTTGGATCTATCGTATAACTTTTCGTCTCTGTAATGAGACGGTTGTTTCCAGGCAGATCAATTCTGATTCCAAAAAGGTGACCAGTACATACCTACATTCTCAACCGGGGACTTCTTTCGCCTCGTGACTTCTTAACTACGAAAACTTGACACCACAACCTCTCCTGAGAACTCTCAGGGAACCTGACGTTCCTCTAGGTTAGTCAGGTAAGACTTCCTCTACCCAGGACCCACAAGAAACCTTCCTCACTACGATTTCGACTTTGAGGTCATGAAACTGGTGGAGTACGTTTCTCAACTGAGTAACCTTTTCTGAGACTACGACCCTCCGTAACCCCTGTCCTCCTCTTCCCTTGCTGTCTCCTACTCTACCGACCTACCGTAGTCGTTGAGCTACCTGCACTCAAACTCACTTAAGGCCCTCAAACACTACCTGTCTCTCCGGACCGTACGACGTTAAGTACCCCAACGTTTCTCAGTTTGTGCTGACTCGTTGACTTGACTTGACTGATTTCACTGGATGAACCACTTCTGATAAGGAAGGTCTCTCTTCCAGTGTCAAACGGGTAGTTGTGGACTCCTGTCTACTAGAGACTCAACTTCCTTAAAGACGGTGGGAGTCGTGAGACTAGGATTAATCGTTGAGGTTGGGAAACTTATATTTTAAGGAGTGTTAGGTCTCTATGGTCCTTTAACACAAAAGTGTCAGACTCAAGGAAGTCCCGAGTGGTACCCCTCACCGATGTCAGTATACCACCACTCTACCGTCCTTAAGAAAGGAAGGACTCTAGAAAGTCCTGAGTGGTCGAGTGGTAGTGGACACCGACGGTAACCACTATTGACACTGTAAGAAACCAAGGACTGTACCGTCCTTTATAAGGTGAACAGTTACCCTAGTAGCTCCTGTTTTCAATTCCGAAAGAGAGTTAATCACCATAATGAAAACCACCGTAAAATAGTAGTTAAGGAGGTTCACTCCTCCTTGATTCTACTTATTCAGTACACTATCAGGAAACATACATTGTGTACACGTGTCTTGTCACAAACTTCAAAAAACAGGTTTACAACCTTTCTGTCAGTAAGGTCTGTTGAGTTAAGAACGGGAAGAGTATTTCAGAATTAAGAAATTTATATTAATGACACAATTAAGTTGAGGCAAACTACTACATAAGTCTAAGACAAATGTCTCTACCGACTTTGGTTTATTTATAGAGGATAAAGATGAAATTCTAAATAATATACCTAATAATTAATTTCGAATTCCAATCTCCAATCCTACGTTCCTATTTATGTCACTGTTCACCACTGTACTCGTCTTAGATCCATCCTTTCTCCGTACCGAAAATATCCTCTTCTGGAACTTGTAGTAATACTCTCCGTCACGTGAAAGGAAAACTTAATCCCTCTGGTTACTCTTCGGACATTTTAGACACAATTCCTTCATCTAATTCCTTTAAAAGTCGTCTGAGCCTTCATAACTAACGGTTCTCAACAAATAAATTTTCTTTATACAAGTAGTAACTTCTTCCATCATGACTAGCAAAAGTTTCTTGTTCTTTAAAGTTAGAGTTCTACCAGTGAATTCGGACCTTAGGGTAACCGTATTTTATCTTGTTGTTCCCGTACCAACCCTAACGAAAAGATCGGTGTTCTTGTACAAGTATCAAAGTTCTGACCGAAACTCTTCACCGTATAAAGGATGGCTTAGTCGTTTGTTTCTTACGGTCTTAGTAGTCGTTAATCTCGGCGGTACCTACCACTCGACCACTCGGGACTCCCTTCAGTCCTTCCTTTCTTGTGGACGGGACGTCGGTGGTAGTCTGACGTCGGTGAGGGGTACTACTCGGGACTCCTGCCGTGTCTCCACTTTTGTCCTATGACCGGGGTCTAGCGACACGTATAGTTTCCTTTCTAAAGTCACTAGGGTCTTCGTACGTAGAAGGGCATGTTTCTTTTCATGACTTAGGGAATTGAGTCCTATAGGTAAATAGAAATTCATAGTTATTAGAAAACTATAAGTTTGATAGACGGGAAACAGTGTTTTGAAGGTATATTGTTCCCAGGAGGAGAACGAAAGACTCTCGTCAGGACAGTCCCAATGAACTCTACGACAGAGGACCCGAACTTCAGGATTTTCAGGGGTGGTATATTTCGCGATTACAATTTGATAAGCTAACACTTATAAAAAAGTCAGGTGTCGTGGTGGCATCGAAGAGGACCCTAGGTTCTACATTTCGTGAGTCCTCTCTGACCTCTGGTGTGTCTTGTTGCGTAAAACTCTCAACTTCCCGAAGTTGTCAACGATTTGAAATGGAACTCTTAATGGGATTTACTTGTCGGTCCCGGTCCCGTCTCGTCCACGATAATATAAATTTGTGACCACTTCTCAAGAGATGTTGACTTTGGTCTTACGAGGGTTCTCCTTTTCAAGACTCGACACGTTACGAGAGATGAAGAGTCCGGAGAACCAACCTCAGACTCGATTTTCTTTCGTCCATTTCAGGGGACTGTGAAGTAAGTACAGACTCTCTGAGACCAGGTTATCTTTGTTTCTCTTCGTTCCCTTCCAACCTATGGACGTATATGTCATTTATTGTGTTTTGGTTCTGTTAAGGAAGTCCTTCCACAAGAGTCAGTCTTAAGATACTAAAAGGAGCTCATGGTCATTCGACACTGAATTCTTCCTCATTAAAAGTTTTACGACACAAAAAAAAAGGATTTCATTTTATTCTTGTACCCTTCTTACAGGTTCCTACGTACCTTTATTCTACAGGTCCACTATGAAGGATTACTTTCATGATTACCCTGACATCAGGGACCACCGAGTCACCATTTCTTAGACGGACGGTTACGTCCTCCGAACCCAAGATAGGGACCCATCTCTTCTAGGGAACCTCTTTCTTTACCGTTGGGTGAGGTCATAAGAACCACCCTTTAGAGTTCCTGTCTCCTCGGACCTCCCGATGTCAGGTACCCCATCATCTTCTTAGTCTGTGCTGAATCACTGATTTGTTGTTACTTTGACGATTACCCTGATAAATGGAAGTTTCTATGAAAAGTTTTTTCCTCTAGTTTTAAGTACAGGTGCTGGAGGTTTGTCCTACTTCTTCTGTTCCCACGTTCAACGACCGTGGAAAATGTATTCTTTTACTTTAATGTACCAAATCTGTTTGTTCTATCCCTGACCGACTTTTTATAAAATTTACGGGAAAATTTAAGGATTTCACTCTTTAGGTATTCTCTATTGAACTTTCTTTTGGAGTACCTTAAATAAGGGGTCAACCGTTCTTTTTAGAGACCTTTAGACTTCTTTTTACCACCTGGTCGGAACGATTAACAATTACGGTCTTAATCTTTTGTACCGCCAGAACCTCTCACTAGGTGGTCTTTACTACTAATTTAGAACTCTAAACAACGTGATGGACATCGTTGCCAGTTGTCCTCCAAATGTCAAGGTTTGTTTTTAGTTTCGTTAATAAAGAGTTTTACCTTGAATAAAACGCTATAAACATACCTACACTCTCAACCTGACACTTCTTTCGACTCGCGGCTTCTTAACTACGAAAACTTGACACCACAACCTCTTCTGAGAACTCTCAGGGAACCTGACGTTCCTCTAGGTTGGTCAGGTAAGACTTCCTCTAGTCGGGACCCTCAAGAAACCTTCCTTACTACGATTTCGACTTTGAGGTCATGAAACCGGTGGAGTACGGTTCTCGACTGAGTAACCTTTTCTGAGACTACGACCCTCCCTAATCCTCGTCCTCCTCTTCCCCTGCTGTCTCCTACTCTACCGACCTACCGTAGTGACTGAGCTGCCTGCACTCAGACTCACTTGAGGCCCTCAACCACTACCTGTCCCTCCGGACCGCACGACGCTAAGTACCCCAACGTTTCTCGACCTGTACTGACTCGCTGACTTGACTTGACTTGACTTGACTTACCACTACTTTCTCCGGTCTAAAATTTTATTTGGTTTTTTCTTTTTTCAGAAAGGGGGAAGTTACAATCAAAGATTAAAACAGATATGTACATCATTAAAATCGTACCCAGACTCAATGTGGGAAACTACAAGTCCCGAGACAGACTTGTCTATACCCGGATTATCTAAACTCCCTTAAGAAAAAAATTATCTGTGCTTAGGTATAGTTTTACCTGAACTGAACAATTTCTGTTTCGACTGTCGGATCATTTACTTATTTGTGCCATTTGTTCTGTAACTTTACAGACCTCCATTCTCGTGGTCAGAAAAACACTATCGTCCGCGAACTCATCTCTATCGTTCTTGTTTACGGGGGACGGTGGGTGAACCTGTGACATCGGAACCTTACGGTAGGTCGGTCGTCTCATTCCCCCCCACCAATATGCATAAAAATTATTTTACTAAAACAAAAAAGTTTTCTTGTCACTAGTACCCTTCGACTCTATTACTCGTGCCTTGTCTTCAACAAAACTTTCACCTTCTTCGTACCTAAACCCTCTGAATTCGGAGCCCTCCTGACAGTTAGTCCGCGTCTGCACGTCACACCACCAAATCCAACACTCCGAGACTGAGGGACAAGACAAGACGGGAAATCCTCGACACTCGGGGGTGGTCGAATTGAGGAAACACGGGTCAAGGGATTCTACACTCACCCGTAGTAGTATTGACGGACAAATTAATCCTACAACGTATCTAAGATGGTCGAATTTACAATTTCACGTGTCTGTGTTTAGACAAGAGATACAGACACAGAGATACGGACATGATGTTTATTCAAGTGATCATGGAAAAAGATCTAAGGTGTACATACGTAATTGTATGATATATATATATAAAAAGAGAAAGACTGAATGAAGTGAGACATACTCTCAGATCCAAGATCAAACGTACGGGAATTACCGTTAGAGAGACGGGAAGGGTCTATTCGAGAAAAGGGGTGGGACGACCATTATTTATTTATTTCAGGTATCTCTCCTGAATCCTGTCACATACCGTGTATTGTGGTTTACTATCATTGTTCTTTGTTAGAAACTTTGTTACCGTCACCACCTCTCGTCATAAACTTTTATGTAAATCCCTACCCTCGGTGCTTAGTCATAAGAAAAATTTCTAAGGGTCCATTAAAGTCATTTTTCGTTATACACCTTTGGTGATTAGATCCGTGTGACTTTCTTTATTTCACTGTAGAAGATCCTCAGTATACTTTCGCTCGGGAGACTCCCTTATCAGGTCACGCATCCCGTCCCCGAGACGAAATATATCCCTACTCAACTGGGACACTTAACGTCTGGAAATTTCTAAGACCTTTACTCCACAAAAACACATCCTCTGGAACCTAAACGTGTCTTCCTTTGGAACGGGTGGTAGTTTCGACTTCATTCGGGTCACCACTGATTCCACAAGGTTTCTCATCTCTATTAAGGGAACTTAAAGAATCTGATATGGTTGAGTATCACGAGACGATACTGAAATCTTTATTTCTTGTAATAATAGGAAACTAGTTGGGAATTAAAAGTGACTCCTGACTACGACTTCAACTTAGAGGTTATGAATCCGGTGGACGACAGTTCTCGGTTGAGTGACCTTTTCTGAGACTGCGATCCTTTATAACTCCCGTCCTCCTCTTCCCCTGCTGACTCCTGCTCTACCAACTTACCGTAGTGACTTAGTTACCTGTACTCAAACTCGTTCGAGACCCTCTACCACTTCCTGTCCCTTTGGACCGAATGACGTCAGGTACCCCAACGTTCCTCAACCTGTGTTGACTCGCTGACTTGTTGTTGTTGTAATAGGAAATTATTGTCGTCTATAACCCGAAACACCATACAACCCCTTATAAAAGGATTTTGACATAAATTAAACCTAAAAAAAATTTTCCGACTTTTCTTTACAGTGCAAAAACGTAGATTCACACGATCCCTTTCAATTATTAACAATGAATACAAAAACCAGTAAAGTATCTTTGAAAAGTTTTGTTTGCAGTGGTGTATTCCATCCAGGACGAAACATAACACTTCTTATTTGAAACTACAATATGTCAACAAGACAACGAAGGTCGGGAGACTGTGGATTCCTCTACCTCTGAAAATACATTTACAACAAGTCTAATAACCGTGTGATTTGCATTATCCGAAGAGTTCACCGGGTCACTATTTCTTAGGTGGACGGTTACGTCCTCTACGTTCTCTTGAAATAAACTAGGGACCCAACCCTGCTAGGGGACCTCTTCCTTTACCGTTGTGTAAGGTCCTAAGAACGGACCCTTTAGGGTACCTTTTCTCCCGGACCCCCCGATATCAGGTACCCCAACGTTTCTCAACCGGTGCTGACTCTCTGATGTGTACGTACGTTTAAGTTTTCATATAAAAAAAAGTCATTATTCATTCTATTAGACTCATGATGACTTATGTTAAAGACAGTGTTCGTTCTCGATCTTTTTCAACTCTTTCTACTAAGTACCTTCTCGGAAAGTTTAGAAATTAAATAGTTTTTCATAAAGGCACCAAAGTTTCTACTAGGTCTTCTTGTTAAACAAAATACTTTGTTTGTGTAAAAGGTGTACTAGAATCTAAAAGAGGTTACGGAATTATGAGTGAGTATAAAGAGGTTACTATAACTCGTTTGTTATATGCGGTGATTATATTTTAGTTGTTCTACAATAGTCAGACAGTTCACACTTTATGTCACGTTCTTAGTTTTCATTTAAGGAAAGTAGGTTTATTTCCGTTGACTCCCTTTTAGTTCAGACTACTTTAACTTTTCCTAGTAGAAACCGTTGTAGTACACTAGACACTTTTAATTTGTGAGTAAGTGAATATTCTTATCGTGTAAAATGGGGTTTAGTAACGTTGGGTTGTATTTTATTAAAAATTTTCCAATTTCGTTTTCAATTGTATAGTTACCGAGTAATATTTGACTTAGTTGACTTTATTTCTCCTAAGGTCAAAAAAAGGACTCAGTTTCACAAGAGTGACTTATTATAGGGTATTATCATGCAATGACAACAATCTCGACTGTCGTCTCGTCCCTACGACCCCATGCGGCATAAAGTCTAGAGTTGTACAGGTCCCTTCCCGTCTCCCGACAACTTCCCTGCCTTTCGGACGTCAGTGAGTTCTATTAGACCCTTTTTTTGTTTTGGGTTGTCCCCGAGTCGACACCTACTTTAGCTGAGTGGTCCGGTGACCGCTCAGACCGTTCCTTTCTCCGTTCAGGTAAGACCCATCTATATTTACAAGACAAAGAAGTCTCTGTCCAAAGAGATGGTCCATATGTATATCGGGTGCTTATTTCCATTGGTTTCTGATACAGTCCGGTTGTTTTCTACCCTCTAGAGTGACAGTCTTCTCGTTGTAATATTTCCTACTTCCTTCAAGCACTCCCGATTTCTTTTCACTATGGCCTACCTTTAATTGCACAAACATGTCCTTACACTTATTGGTAGAAAACATTTATGTTTAATAGATTTAGTACAACAAAAGGGTAAAGTCGTAGTTATTTTATTAATTTGTAAATTTACCATTATTCCCCCAAGTCCGAACTACTGTATTTTTTCACATTGTACCGTGTCACCTACTCTGTCCTTTCCTATCTTACGAAACTCGTGGAATATAGTGTACTCTATATCATATTATAGTAAACTCCTATCTACTATCCTGTTTCTGTCCATGTCACTTGGGGTTTCGTTAGCCACTTTAATCATTAATTTATTCACTTACTTGTAAAAATTTTTTCCAAAGGACTCTTCGGTTTTCACTATTATTTTACCCCTGTGTTCCTATGTAAATTAAGTTCGATTTTGTCCTTTCTCCTTTTTATCTCATTCGTTGTCTACCCCGTTTATTTTTCTGTCAAAATAAATTCGATCTTCTGTCAAAAATAAATTTTATTTTCTGTCAAAATAAATTTTGACCTACAGTCTAAATTTAATTTTGTGTAATTATTCGTACACTTTCTAATTGCAGGACTTACTATTTTAATTTCCGACTCTAACTCCCTGCCTCACTTTTTCTGGTTTGGCTGGTGTCCGACAGATTACCTCCTGTGTAGTGATGGGTCCTGTTTACTGAGTTTCCGTTGTCTCATTCTGTGCGTAGTATCTTCAGGTTGAGTTTCGTCACACCTAGCCGACATTACGGTAATCTGTTTCGGTCGAAGTCTTGTTCGTTATAATGGCTCCTTTATATCTCTGTAACGTACTTCTGATTCCCCATTCCAGTAGATCTCAATATTTTACTAACCTGGCTACCTACTCTCTTTCAAACTCCCTTTTATATAGGCTCCTACCCTTGCTGTGCAGTAAAAATTTTCTAGGAGGCCATTAAAATTATTTTCCCTCTGAGCGAACACACAGCTCTAGAACGGGCAGAGTCTATTCCTGCAATCGCGTAGCAGTAGTACCGTCAGCACCGCAACGGTCACGACTGTCCTCCTCGACAGTTAGTGTAGTGCCGACCCTTCAGTCGTGAAGAGACACTTCGTGGTGAGTGGAGGGGTTGTCACGAAAGGTCGACTCGTCATAAAGTCGTTGTCTTTAAGACATGGGTAATTTTTGTTTGTCTTTCTTTGCAGACTAGGTCACTTACGTAAATGAGGTTCCAACGAGATCTACTACGACCAGCATGGGCATTCCGTCCAGGAGAAGTCGCCGTTCCCGTCTTTCACTCAAATCCAGAAACACTACCTTTCTCGGCACAGTGAAAAAAAAGGGACTCGTTAACTAAAGAGAAAACAGAACGTAAGACTCGTCGAGTCTAAGTGGATATGTTCACGGGTCCTAAACTCTTATAAACAAAACAAAGATTGAAGTAGAGACGTAATCAAATAAAAAGAAAGAATCACAACCAGAAAGTATTTACAGAATAAATACAAACAGGACAACACAATTTAACCAAACCTCTTATTCCGTCTCCTGTCTGTGTGTCCACTCTTCTACTATCCATCCATCCTAGCTATTTATCTATCTACTATCTATCCATTCGTGTATCTAGTCGGAGATACACGCTCACACGTACGTTTCAACAAAGTCAGCACAGGTTGAGACGCTGGAGTACCTGACATCGGACAGTCTGAGGAGACAGGTACCCTAAGAGGTCCGTCCTCTTCCAACGGTACGGGACGAGGTCCCCTAGAAGGGTTGGGTCCCTAACTTGGGCGCAGAGAACACAGAGGACGTAACCGTCCACCTAAGGAATGGTGATCTCCGTGCACCCTTCGTAGTCGTAGACATCGATACAGATACAAATAGGTATTATAATTTCGGTCGTTGAAAGGTACGAGACGTGTAGAACGAAGAAATGAAGGTAAGTAGGATTAGAAGACGTTCAAACAGTTTACGACGGACGTCTCCGTTCCTGACTCTCGACCCACACATCCTCACCCCATCCGTTCGGGTCCCTCGTTGTCAGAATCTTGGTCTGTGTTTGTTTCCAGAGACCTAAAGATGCGGGTCTGGTCCCCGTACTCTACCCTCTCACCCTCCACAGACTACTTCTGATACCCATTAGAGGTAATGACTAGACCACGACCCGACTGGGTCGGTGTCCAATCCGACCATTGATTTATAAAACAAATTGTTAACCTGTCACAATATCACTCATAAGAGTAAAACGAAAATAGTAGTCGTAAGTAGCCAGACATAAACGAACAGAAAAGTCAAGTGTCACCCGTGGAAACATTCCACACATTAAAACGAAAAGTGTCGAAGAAGTGTGTGTGCCCGTTTTAAAAACTTGACCTTTCTCGTTCGTCCCCTGGGACCACAAGGTTACCAATTCTGAAGCGGAAGGTTACGTTTCGAAAGACCTAAGCTAGGGACCACCCAAGGTAGAAACGAGACCCTTAATTCTGGAGCGTAGGGAGCGTCGGGGTTTTTAGTTTTGTACTTTGTCTTTATCATAAAAAGGTTTAAGTTATTTCTGAAATTTTTTGCCAGGTGTAGTTTTTGTAGACTTTTTTTCTCGTTCGTCCATGTCTTCCTAAAGAACGTTTAATGAGTCGTCACCCTGAATTAAATTGTGTGTGGAGGATGAGGACATCTGGACGGATCCTGAACCCTTTTTCTACGAGGTACTTAAAGTATCAGTATACTATTAAAAAGGTGTTTATTTGGAATAAATTATCAAATAGTACTAATCACAAATCGTTTATACTAACTATCCAGTAATCATTGTGTTCTGTAAGTCACTGAGTACGATAATTTTTTTGTAAAATACTGCAGAAAAACTTAATTAGCTTGGAATGGATATCACACGGGATATCATAAGACACTACAAAAGGGTTCATTTACGGCCCCATTATTAAGTTGATTTCTCTCTTAGTGGGAGGGTTTGGGGTCCCTATACAGATAAAATTTTTTAGTAAGGATAGAAAAGAGGAATAAAGAACGCAATGACAACGTTCAATAAAAATATAACCACAAATGTACAAAGAATAATCTTAGTTTAATCAGTGGTCCTCTGACTCGTCTTAAAATTTAGACATGGTTTGTAATGTGTTAGTTCTTTAAGTAAAAAAACATAGTTGTAATATGTGTAAATCTAAGGTGTCTGATAATTTTATAGAACTAAACGTGAACAAATGATGTTATCCACCCATGAAAGTAACGATGATCTCACTGACTCACAATATACTTTGAATCCGAAGCCAGTTATTGACAAAATTATTTTTATATTAGCGTTTACTTTAACATCGGGTCCTCGGGAAAGACAAAGTAGAAAGATTGTCGTCAAGACAGATGTGTTCGAGTTTGTCGGTGAACTACTTCAGTGAAGTGTCGTTCTGTAAGACTACGGGTCATACACTCCTTTCTTGAAGTTGTTTCCGTCCCCTCCACCACCGAACCCCCGTTACTTGTTTCGTCGAAGAGAGCTCTTCCGCTGAGTACTTCGGTAGGATTGTACCTCAGTCGTCGATCCTATGAGACGACTGTAAAGACCACTGTGTAAGAGTTTTACGTAGGAGGAAAAATAACGCAAACAATTTACACAGACTTATAGAGTTATATGAGAGGTGTTTGAAGGGCACAGTGATACTCCGGAGGTTCATATTTGTAACTACAAAAATCACAAGCTCACTGTACATCGACTTGACGACCCGATCTAAGTTTCGTGGTTCGAGTTACGACTTCAACCAGGGACTCTAGACGTCGGGGTTTGGACCACGTCTACGTCCAGCAAATTGGGACTGAGGTCGTTTGGACCATCGTTCTCTCTGGTCGTGACACAGGTGGCCCACCCACGTCCGACTCGGGTGTCAAGACCTCTGTGTAGCATGTCCTTCCATTTTCCTCGCAACCCGTGTCGTGTATCCGCACAATTGAGGAGGGACCCGATCCACCTAGAGACGAGTTGACGTCATTCTTGACGTGTCACCAGGGTCCTTCTCGTAGAATGGAAGGTCGTAGTCGTAGGAGACGGGATCGTTGTACGGGATCGTTGTTCCCTGAAACGGAAAACGTGACCACCGAACTACAGTCGAGAACTAACCGATTCGAGAGAGAGAACTTTCGGTTGAGAATCTTTCAATGTGGGATTTGATTTGACCCTAAAATAAGGAAAGTAGAAGGAGAACGAACTTTGTTACTATTTTAATTAGGTAGTGACCAAACCTTATACAATACAATCCAATAAGAAATAACGGAATAATTCTCTGTAAAAGGAGATGTAATAACCGAACACTTTAATAATACTGAGGGAGTCGCTTGGACACAATATATTTTATAACCGTTTCTATTTGAGTCAGAGAATCGGATTAGACGAGACTTTGTTTTGTCTATACATTGAACCAAGTAGACCATTTGTTCCCCATAGGTGTCCCGGGGAACCTTCGGGAACTTTCCCCTCGTGCATGAACAAACCAACAGCCCCCTTCAAAGGGTCTGCTACTTATCATTATTCTTAGTCGTCATAAGACCTTTTATCCCCCTTCAATAGTACACACGCAGACTTTACCTGAGTCAACGACGTCTCTCACTTTTCACTTAGGATCCACTTTCCTTGTAGGGACTCGAGTATATACACTATAACTCTTATTTCAGTAATTCGATATTACAACGTTTGAGAATAGTAGTCTCGTAAATCTCCACATTATGTGTGTCCTTTCCAGGACCACGGTGCACTATCCCTCTCCTAAAATATCCTCTACGAGTCGGACTGAGGACAGAAAAGGTCGCACTGAAATTGTGGGGAGGACAGCGACTTCGTAAGCCCTTCACTTCGGTAGGGACTGGAGTGTCTCTTTTATGTTTCCGTGTCTCCCACCTATTTGTAGGATCTAATCTCTGTCTTTCGGTGACACAATGGTCGGCACTGACCTTCCTTTGTGACTTCTAATTCAGACATGTGTAACACTCCATCATATCCAAATTTGACCGGGTACTAATGAAATCTTGACCTGTACCTCGTTGTCTGACCAAGGTTTATCCCTTTCCTCATACAGTTCCGACATATAACAGTGGGACGAATAAATTGAAGATACGTCTCATGTAGTACTCTTTACGACCCGACCTCCTTCGTGTTTGACCTTAGTTCTAACGGTCCTCTTTATAGTTATTGGAGTCTATACGTCTACTGTGGTGAGAAGACCGTCTTTCTCTTATTTTTGATTTCTCGGAAAACTACTTTCACTTTCTCTTCTCACTTTTTCATCCGATTTTTGAGTTGTAAGTCTTTTGATTCAAGTACAGTAGACCAGGGTAGTGAAGTACCGTTTATCTACCCCTTTGTCACCTTTGTCATTGTCCGAAATAAAAGCCCCCGAGGTTTTAGTGACTTCTACCACTAACGTAGGTATTTAATTTTCTGCGAACAAGGAACCTTCTTTTCGATACTGTTTAGATCTGTCGTATAAATTTTCGTCTCTACAATGAAACGGTTGTTTCCAGACAGATCAGTTTCGACACCAAAAGGGTCATCAGTACTTACCTACACTCTCGACCTGATATTCCTTTCAACTTGTGATTTCTTAACTACGAAAACTTGACACCGTAACCTCTTCTGAGAACTCTCAGGGAACTTGACGTTCCTCTAGGTTGGTCAGGTAGGATTTCCTCTAGTCAGGACTCATAAGTAATCTTCCTGACTCCGACTTCGACTTTGAGGTAAGGAAACCGATAAACTACACTTCTCGACTGAGTAAACTTTTCTGGGACTACGACCCTTTCTAACTTCCGTCCTCCTCTTCCTATACTGTCTCCTACCCTACCAACCTACCGTAGTGGTTGAGTTACCAGTACTTAAACTCATTTGAGACCCTCAACCACTACCTGTCCCTTCGGACCGCACGACGTCAGGTACTCCAACGTTTCTCAGTCTGTACTGACTCGTTGACTTGACTACTTACAAACGAAATACCAGTTACTATATATGAGACTTCTATCACCTGGTTCCCTACGTCCCTCGAGTCCCCCGGACTCTTCTCTTAGGTCTGAGTTGGACGGGTCTGTCCTGAGGAAGTTGGTATAAGTGATACTCGGGAGTCCTAAGAACGCAATAAAAAGGGGGGGGTCCAAAATAAACAAATAAATTGAAGATAACCCTACATTAACTAGATGTTACAACACAATCAAAGTCCACACGTCACATCACTAAGTCAACAACAACGACAACAAGTCAGTGACTCAGCACGGGGGAAGAAACTCTGGTGTACTTGACGGGGTGCGGTCCGAAGGGACAGGGAGTGATAGAGGATCTAACCCGAGTTTGAGTACAGGTAACTTAACCACTACAGTACGTTGGTAGAGTAGGAGAGAACGGGGGAAGAGGAGAACGAGAGTTAGGAAGGGTCGAAGTCCCAGAAAAGGTAACTCAACTGAGAAGTGTAGTCCACCGGTTTCCTAACCTCGAAGTCGAAGTCGTAGTCAGAAAGGTTACTTATCAGTCCCAACTAAAGGAAATCTTAACTGACCAAACTAGAGGAACGACAGGTATATAGGTACATGTATATAGGTGAGAAAAAATAAAAGAAAAGGGTATATCTAGTAATCTCATAACTCATCTCAAAGGACATGATATGTCGTACAGGAACAATTAATAGACAGAATATATATTATCACAAACATGTAGTTACGTTAGAGTGTTCAATAGGGAGGGAGGAATGAGGGACCATTGGTACAAACAAAAGATCTAACCACTCAGATAAAGTCAACACATCTACCGATGTCTTGGGAGTCCTAAGAAATCACCCGTCTAACCCTTTACCTATGGTTTTAGGAGATGAATCGTAAGTGACGTCACTTCTTTGGTAGACGGAGACCAAAGACAACAAACACTGGGACCGACCTTTCTCCTGATAAGTACCCTTAATTTAGGACTTATTTTCCCTTTTGGTACCTCTTCTAACTCGACTCAATGGACCTGGTATGACATCCGGGAACAAACAAAAGATAAAATTATGTCTTCACACATGTTCAGTTAGGGTTTGAGGGTTATTTATTAGAATATGTATCTATCTTCTCAAATATATCAGGACTTGGTCCACTCTTACGGAGAATATTTCCCGATGAAATTACTCCAAAGAAAGAAAAATCACACACACGATGAGAAGTGTGACTATTTCGATCTTCTACTCTCATTCGTACTTTCTTTCTTTAATCGTAGAGTCCGAAGGTACCATTGATTTTTTACTTTCTTAGTTAAAAGACAACATTATGATACATTTTAAATCAATCCAGAAACAGTTTTGTTCAGGAAATTCATAAGAGTTTATAATCTTTGTAATTCAAAATATTGTTGGAAGTATCTACTAATAATATTTATTATTACATAATAAAAACTATAAACAGATCATCGTTTGTAAAATTTTAAGGATAAGTGAGATACATCCAAAGATATGAACATCTTTGAATCTAAAATTTTAAAATTATTTTTCTTACTAATTTACAGAAATCACTATCTATTTTATCGAACAAAGACTTTGTTCATTGAACTGTAGGTGTCTTAAAGTTGAGTTATTTTGTTTAATTATTCCATTAGTTTTGAAGATTTACAAATCAAAGACAGATCGGGAATTTTTATGTTGGTCTCTTTGTCATTGTAACACTAAAAAATTTATTTTTATAGATAGATATAAACTATAAACAGGGACAAGGTCCGTGTCTTGAGGTATTTGTGAACCTTAAAAGATTCACTACTCTCCCTGTTTCCAAAAACAAAATAAAAAATTACACTTACTCCACTGAAAACCTAGTGAGTACCCAGTGGATTCCTACTTCCGATCTACGGCCGTATTTCTTGTATACTAACCTCTAACCCTCCCTCCCGTCTTCCCTCTTCCCTACCTCCGACCTACTTAGTTACAGGTCACTAAATTAGTTAATATGGATCCATTACTTCCAAGACATTTTTGGGTTTACCTACCCCAAGACTCTCGATGGGCCAACTCTTCGTGTCTCCAGACCTCTCCCGCCACGTAAACCTCTCTCGTACCCCCGAGGAAAGACACCGAGAACGACGGGTAGAAAGTAGACCGACAAGGACTCAATGTAGGAAAACATTATTTACTCACTTGATCCTTCCTTTACAAAGAGACTCAAAAGAATCGACGAGATCGTTTAATTAACTTGGGGTTCTTTCCTTGATTAGACATCGGTCACCCACTCTTCATGCCACTGTCGGACACTAACCTGAGACCCGTCGTCAGAGTCCCTGAGTACATCCAGTTCAGTCGTTACGGTAGAGGAGTAGAGTAGAAGACAGCAGGGGAAGAGGAGGACGGAAGTTAGAAAGGGTCGTAGTCCCAGAAAAGATCTTTGATAGGTTTTGTATTTTGAGATGGATAATTTCCCTTCTCAGGAATAATTTTAGTGGAAATACATAGGTTTTGGGTACGAAAAATGTCTTGACATCATTGAACGTTTCTTCTTTCTCTGAAGTGGGGACTGGACCCTTAGGAGCGTCCCCGACACGTGAAGTGTCAGTTAAGACTGTCACTTGTGATACAACGGATTATACATAAGAACCACTGTTACAAGAAATAAAAAAAATTAAATATATCATGTTCTTTTCACAAGAGAAAAGTTTTTTTACAATTAATAACTGTACATGTTTTAGGAAGAGAAAGGAAACATCATTAAGGGAAGAGAAACATTATTAAGACAGGAAATCTGTTTATGCCATCTGACATGGTATCTGAAAAAGATTAAACTTACGTAAAATTAAAACTCTGAAAACAGGGTAAAGTAATTTCTCAATCCCTCTTACACACAGTAGTTGATCTCACTTCTCAGAACCTCAATTTTTGAAGTTGAAACAATAGTTATAGTTGAAACAACTAACAATTTTTTTACTACTACGTCTATAAATAAATAGGACTCATCTTCAGAGAGGTCTATAGGGGTAATATTTCAAACGTCTTATTTGTTAAGGAACTTTTCGTGACTGAAAAACAGTAGTCACTGAATCCATTCACAGGTGAATAAAGTCCGTCAGCACACAGACAAAAGAAATAAAGAAATCCCTTAAGAGTAGAAAGGAAAGGGGAATTGAAGTTATTATTTTTCGTAGTATAACTACTGTTTCTAGTAATTACAAGTCAAGTCAAGTAAAGTCAGCGAGTCAGCACAGACTGAGAAACGCTGGGGTACTTAGCGTCGTACGGTCCGGAGGGACAGGTAGTGGTCGGGGGCCTCAAGTGAGTGAGTGCAGGTAACTCAGACACTACGGTAGGTCGGTAGAGTAGGAACCAGCAAGGGAAGTGGAGGACGGGAGTTAGGGAGGGTCGTAGTCTGAGAAAAGGTTCCTCAGTTGAGAAGCGTACTCCACCAGTTTCATGACCTCAAAGTCGAAATCGTAGTAAGGAAGGTTTCTTTAGGGTCCCAACTAGAGAAAGTCTTACCTGACCAACCTAGAGGAACGTCAGGTTCCCTGAGAGTTCTCAGAAGAGGTTGTGGTGTCAAGTTTTCGTAGTTAAGAAGACGTGAGTCGGAAGAAGTGTCAGGTTGAGAGTGTAGGTATGTACTGGTGTCCTTCTTGGCATCGGAACTGATCTGCCTGGAATCAGCCGTTTCATTACAGAGACGAAAACTTATACGACAGATACAACTAGTATCGAAAGGACGGTTCCTTATTCGTAGAAAATTAAAGTACCGACGTCAGTGGTAGACGTCACTAAAACCTCGGGGGCTTTTATTTCAGACTGTGACAAAGGTGACAAAGGGGTAGATAAAGGGTACTTCACTACCCTGGTCTACGGTACTAGAAGTAAAAGACTTACAACTCTAAATTCGGTTGAAAAAGTGAGAGGAGAAAGTGAAAGTAGTTCTCCGAAAAATCGAGGAGAAGTGAAAGACGGTATTCCCACCACAGTAGAAGTATAGACTCCAATAACTATAAAGAGGGTCGTTAGAACTAAGGTCGAACACAAAGAAGGTCAGGTCGCAAAGAGTACTACATGAGACGTATCTTCAATTTATTTGTCCCACTGTTATATGTCGGAACTACATCAGGAAAAGGATAAACCTTGGTCAGACAGCAAGGTACAGGTCAAGATTGACAACGAAGGACTGGACGTATGTCTAAAGAGTCCTCCGTCCAGTCCACCAGACCATAGGGGTAGAGAGAGTCTTAAAAGGTCAAATAACACTAGGTGTGCCAATTTCTGAAACTGTATCAGTTATTTCGACTTTATCTACAAAAAGAACTTGAGAGAACGAAAAAGGTACTAGGTCGTCTACAACCGTTAAACTAGAGACCAAGGAGACGGAAAAGATTTTGGTCGAACTTGTAGTCCCTCAAGTACCAAGTACATAACGACTCGGACCGAACCTCTTAAAACTCGTAATCAAATGATCGTACACTCTACTCACGTTAACACGCCATCAAACTCGTAAGAAACCGTAATGGAAAGAAACCTTAACCTTACTTTTGACTGGAAAAGGTCAGGACACCGATGACGACTCAAAAGGTTTAAACGACCGTATAACTCACGTCGTGAAAGTGTCGTAGTAGAAAGTCCTAAACTTTGTCGAGGTGACCTTAAGGTAGTGGAGGTCATCGAAACAAGCATCACTACGAAAGATTCCGGGTGAACTGAAGCGTAAGGTTCTACGGACCGAGATCTAATCACTAGTGTAGTAGTACTAATAGACCCAGCACTTCTAGAAAAAAACATGTCAAGAAGGCACATAAGAACGATGGAGAAGAATTATAGAAGACAAAGACAATCCAGGTACGGTAAAGACAGGAAATAGTTCGGGTAGAAACGTACTTTACAAGGGAACTATAGAGATTAAAAGAACTTCTCTAGAGATCAGAAAGGGTAAGACAACAAAAGGAGATAAAGAAACGTAACTAGTGACTTCTTCCGAAAGAATAGAGAAGAACGATAAGAAACCTTGAGACGTAAGTCTACAAATATAGAAACGAAAAGAGGAAACGAAAAGTGGAGAGAAGAAAAGTGTCGATAAACATTCCGGAGGAGTGTGTCTGTAAAAAGAGAAAACGTAAAGAAGAGGTACCCCTACCAGAACTAGGGACAGAGGACATGTCACAGTGCTTCGAGTAAGGTAGCAAGTAGTCCGTGAGATAGATAGTCTAGATCTGGTAATTTAGATAAAGAGTGAAGGTGACATATTAGTATTCCCTAAACTAAATCCAGTATGGACTTACCAGATCGCCAAAAGGGATGAAAGAAGTTAAATTCNAAGCATCACTACGAAAGATTCCGGGTGAACTGAAGCGTAAGGTTCTACAGACCGAGATCTAATCACTAGTGTAGTAGTACTAATAGACCCAGCACTTCTAGAAAAAAACATGTCAAGAAGGTACATAAGAACGATGGAGAAGAATTATAGAAGACAAAGACAATCCAGGTACGGTAAAGACAGGAAATAGTTCGGGTAGAAACGTACTTTACAAGGGAACTATAGAGATTAAAAGAACTTCTCTAGAGATCAGAAAGGGTAAGACAACAAAAGGAGATAAAGAAACGTAACTAGTGACTTCTTCCGAAAGAATAGAGAAGAACGATAAGAAACCTTGAGACGTAAGTCTACAAATATAGAAACGAAAAGAGGAAACGAAAAGTGGAGAGAAGAAAAGTGTCGATAAACATTCCGGAGGAGTGTGTCTGTAAAACGAGAAAACGTAAAGAAGAGGTACCCCTACCAGAACTAGGGACAGAGGACATGTCACAGTGCTTGGAGTAAGGTATCAAGTAGTCCGTGAGATAGACAGTCTAGATCTGGTAATTTAGATAAAGAGTGAAGGTGACATATTAGTATTCCCTAAACTAAATCCAGTATGGACTTACCAGATCACCGAAGGGGATGAAAGAAGTTAAATTCGGACTTAAACCGTTATTCCTCAAGTACTAGACTCGGTGTCAGTCGAGGACCAGAACAAAAACAACTGACATATCTCGAAAAGGTAGAAACCGACGTTTCTTATATTAGTTAGACTAAAGTCACAACTGGTAGACAACTACAGGTACACATCTCAGAAGAGAACACAGCAACCTTCTCTTACAAACGATACTGGTCACGCAAAAGAACCGTTTTGTGATAATCAGAAACGGGACTAAGTAAGGCGTAAGGTTCCGGTTTAAACGGACAAGGAGGTCCACAAAGAACTGAAGGATGAAAACGTAAGGTCAGGGGATATTACTTTTCCTGTGGAAAAAACCCACAATCAAGATTTTCTAGAACATCCAGAAGTATTTTGGCAAGTTGAAGTCAAAGAAATCGTAATGACCAACCCCGTATCTGAACCATCTGAACCTATAATTACAACGTAAACCAATTTACTTCTAAAAATATTTTTACTAAACTTTTTGGGATCCGACGTCAGAGTCAACCAAAAGAAATATCCTTTAGAGAGTGATACGGTTATTCTACGTAAGCAAGGTGTTACTAAACATTGTACTTGTCAAGTCTCGTTTTTAATTTCCGTCACGTGATTCTTACCTCTCTATTTATGGTTCTAACGAAATGCTTATGATGTAATTAATGAAAAGAGTGACTTTAGTTGAACCTTTAACCTCAAACTCCTCGTTTCAACTAGACCGAGGAAGTTATTTGAAATTCCATGTGGTTTCCTACGAGTTTGATGGCGTGTTAACGTGAGTAGAGTGTGCGATCATTTGATTACGAGTTTTAAGAGGTTCGGTCCGAAGTCGTTATACACTTGGTACTTTAAGGTCTACAAGTTCGCCCAAAAACTTTTCCGTCTCCTCGGTCTCTAGTTTAACGGTTGTAGACGACCTAGTACCTTTTTCGTTCTCTCAAGTTCTTTTTGTAGATAAAGTCGAAATAACTGATACGGTTTCGGAAATTGACACACCTAATGTTATTTGACACCTTTTAAGACTCTCTCTACCCCTATGGTCTGGTGGACTGGACGGAGGACTCTTTAGACATACGTCCAGTCCTTCGTTGTCAATCTTGACCTGTACCTTGCTGTCTGACCAAGGTTTATCCTTTTCCTGATGTAGTTCCGACATATAACAGTGGGACAAATAAATTGAAGATACGTCTCATGTAGTACTCTTTGCGACCTGACCTTCTTTGTGTTCGACCTTAGTTCTAACGACCCTCTTTATAGTTATTGGAGTCTATACTTCTACTGTGGTGGGAATACCGTCTTTCACTTCTCCTCGATTGTTCGGAGAACTACTTTCACTTTCTCCTCTCACTTTTCCAACCGAATTTAGAGTTGTAAGTCTTTTACTTCTAGTACCGTAGACCAGGGTAGTGAAGTACCCTTTATCTACCCCTTTGTCACCTTTGTCACAGTCTGAAATAAAACCCCCCGAGGTTTTAGTGACGTCTACCACTGACGTCGGTACTTTAATTTTCCGCGAATGAGGAACCGTCCTTTCGATACTAGTTGTATCTGTCGTATAAGTTTTCGTCTCTGTAATGAAACGGCTGATTCCAGGCAGATCAGTTCCGATGCCAAGAAGGACACCAGTACATACCTANCCCGAGGTTTTAGTGACGTCTACCACTGACGTGGGTACTTTAATTTTCCGCGAATGAGGAACCGTCCTTTCGATACTAGTTGTATCTGTCGTATAAGTTTTCGTCTCTGTAATGAAACGGCTGATTCCAGGCAGATCAGTTCCGATGCCAAGAAGGACACCAGTACATACCTACACTCTCAACCTGACACTTCTTCCGACTCACGGCTTCTTAACTACGAAAACTTGACACCACAACCTCTTCTGAGAACTCTCAGGGAACCTGACGTTCCTCTAGATTGGTCAGGTAAGACCTGCTCTAGTCGGAAGCCTAAAGAAACCTTCCTTACTACGATTTCGACTTTGAGGTCACGAAACCGGTGGAGTACGCTTCTCAACTGAGTAACCTCTTCTGAAATTACGACCCTCCCTAACCCCCGTCCTCCTCTTCCCCTACTGTCTCCTACTCTACCGACCTACCGTAGTGCCTGAACTACCTCCACTCAGACTCACTTGAGACTCTCAACCACTACTTGTCCCTCCGGACCGTACGACGCTAAGTACCCCAGCGTTTCTCAACCTGTACTGACTCGCTGACTTGACTTGACTTGACTTACATTTTTTACAAGTGAAGTAGTGATCGCTACGGTATTCGTACTAAGTTATAACCAACTTGGTCTTCGAAATAAAGAATTCCACCCGTTCCTGTAAAAGGTTATTAGTAATAATCGACTCTTCGTCGATTATAATACTTACCTACTACACATCTCTCTACCGATATACTTGTCTCTACGATACCATGATAAAAATATTTACCCAATAACATTATTCACGATAAAATTATAAACTTCTTATAGGATTTCCGACCAAATACACAGGACCCCGGACCTTTACACTTGTGAAAACTTTTGGGTAACTCCTAGTAGAAATAGGTTTATGTCAGTTTTCGATTAAAGAAATTTTAAGACTCTTCCCTCAACCCGTCTTTCCTGTCTCTACCTCCCCTGAAGAAACCACCAGATCACCAATTTTAAAATGAAAGGTTACGTCCACCACATCCAAACTAAGGACCATCCCCTCGATTCTAGGGTGTATGAAGAACCGATTTTTTGGTTTTGTATTTTACGTCTTCACTATAACATTATTTAAGTTATTTCTGAAATTTTTATCAGGTGTATCCTTTTTATAAAGTTTTTTTCTCTCTTCAACTTTTCTGAATTCGTAGAACCTTTACTCTTTAGAACGGTTGGACACCCTTTCGTAAAATCTGAGTCTAAAAAAAACACACACAGTAAATTCGAATTTATGGACTCTTCGTTAATTTTACGTTGAAAACAAAGGTTATTATCTAAAAGATCTACTTACCTTTTGAATTTAGTCCTACAAAATACGTTATTCTTTTATATTTTTTATACAATTGGAAATTTAGACTCCGTAGGTTGACCAACGAGATGTCATGGTCTAAAACGGTTCTTTACAAACTCTGTACGAATCCTTTGATAATGTTCATACGAAACTTTTTTATTTAAGAGGTATTAAAATATTTTACAACTGTATTATAGTCTAATCTAAAGGAACTTCATTTTATAAAATATTTCAATAAAAATACGATACCGTAATTAGGGATCTTTTACTCTTACAAATTAATAACTAAAAGAAAAAAGTTATTTCTTCGGTGTCTTTCGTTCTGGTAGTACTACTTGACCTACTTGTTAGTATATGAACTTATATTTCGTATGTAAATCATACTTCAGGGAATTTTTAATTTTATTTCACGACGTTAAAGTTTTGTTAAACAAAAGATCTTACTGTTTCAAGGATCATTTGATACTTACAATTTTTACCGAAACTTTTAAGTGTACGATGCAAGTTCTGACCGAATCGAACAGGGTAAGGGGTTTACCAATAAACACGGTTAATCAACTAAAGAACAATAATTTAATTAGGATTACCTAAACCATCTATTAAACTTAAAATAAATTCAGGACTCCTTTTTTAAGTGAGTGAAAGGGTCCGATACTGTCTGTTTGTAAACGTCTGTTTATAGGAAATAATAAGTCGGTCTTGTGGACAAAATAAAATAAAAGTATGGTCAACATAGTGGAAAACATGTCTGTTTTGCTGTTATGATCATTCTTATAAAAATTTTCCTTTGTGACCTAATTGGTTTAAGTCTCCTTTATGGGAAGAATTCTCATGATTCGGATTTGAAATCTGTCGATCAAAGTAGTACAAGAAGTGTAAATAATAGAATTTTGTGTACGTAAACTTATTAGTCATTAGAGAGTAAGATTAATTTCATTCATCTATGAGAACTACTCCTTGAGTAATTTGTTTTAATCAAGACTTTCAATAATAGGAAATTAACTTGTAAAGGGGACTTGTATCGTGCGTACCGAAATCTCTACTTATATGCGTACCTGTTTCCGGTCTCGCATAAACTGTGATCCTGAGTCTGGGGACTGGAGACATCGTTAAAGAGGTCCTTCGGTTTGGTGTTGAAACGTCGGTAGTCGGGGTTACCCGACACGAACCAGTCACTGACGGTTGAAAGATCGATAACCGAGACGAGGGTTGAGTCGTGGTCAATCTCTTTCAGCGTGTACAAGGGGTTTGGTTAGATTATTTTACGAACTGAAAAGTAATCGAAAGAATACGGGGTTTGGAGGTGAGCTTCGAGTAGACCTCTGAAGGTGGGGTGAACCTAGAAGTGGTGAGAGGTAGACGAGCGAAAGACGGTTTAAACTCACTACCACCGACAAAAAGGCCAATATCGTTTGAAACCTACTTATCGGGGAAGAATAAGAGTGAACCCACTAGTAAATAAAGATGCCTGAAGTATCTGCGTATAAGGAATCAATTAAAAGAAACGACTTTATAAGTAAACATTGTCTGCGTCTCCCAGACGAGACGTCTTCCAAACAACCGTCTGTACCGTAAACCCTCTTACTTACGTACCACGAAGGGTCCACCGCGATCACTATTTCTTGGGCGGACGGCCACGACCTCTGGATTCTCTGTCCCCAAGCTAGGGACTCAACCCTTTTAGGGGACCTCTTCCCTTACCGTTGGGTGAGGTCACAAGGACGGACCCCTTAGGGTACCCGTCTCCTCTGATCACCCGATGTCAGGTACCCCAGCGTCTCAGCCTATACTGACTTCACTGTGAATACCCGTGTGAATACGGACCGCATCTATCAATCGTCAATTCTAACTAGAGTATAGAGAAAGGAGGAATGAGGTAGAATGAGTCGATGTAGATGAGTAATGACGAAGTCGGAAATCTCACAGAGAGAACGGACGGAAAGAAGGTAAAAAGAAAAAAAGAGACATTCATAGGTCCAATTCCAAAACTGATAGACGATGTATGGTAAGTTAAATTTTGAGGGAGAGAAGTGAGTGTAGGATGGTTTGTCTGAAAGATACAGGACGGAGGGAGGGGATGTTAAGTCCGAACAGTCAGTTTTGAAGGATTTTACACGAATCAATTTATTATATATCAAGAAGGAAGTGATTGACCTTTACCTGTTTTAGGAGTCGAATGAGGGGTTTCGGGAGGTAACAGGTTCATACCTTATGAAGACAATTGTTGTCGTATGAAGAAAATCGTTTCACTCAAATAGGAACTTGTGTCTCGTCTGAAGCGAGAAAGAATGGAAAGATTAAAGAAGAACCTTAGGTTTTTACAAAACGAGACAAGGAGAATTAGATTGGTGATCTTCAATGGAAACTTCTTTGTCAAGGAACAAAGACTATAAATTTAGGAAGAGAATTTTACGTCTGAACTTTCCATGAATGTCCCTGATCGGGGAATTGACCCAATTGATCGTCCAAAATTGGGTGTACGGTTGGTTATATTTGATCATTATCATCTAACTATACAACTTAACTCCTTCTAAGTCTATAACACTGGTCCAAGAAGTCCACTGTACGCCGACGACGACGACGATTTAGCGAAGTCAGTACAAGCTGAGACACGCTGGGGTATCTGCCGTCGGGTGGTCCGAGGCGGCAGGGACCCTAAGAGGTCCGTTCTTGTGACCTCACCCAACGGTAAAGGAAGAGGTTCCGCACTTTCACTTTTCACTTTCACTTCAGCGAGTAATTCACAGACTGAGAATATACAATCTACTCTCCCTAGAGTGACTATAGAAGTCCTTTAAGGTAGGTTTACGTCTTCGTATGTGGAAGAAGAGTTCACGTGTACCTTGTAAGAGGTCCTGTCTGGTGTAGAACCCAGTGTTTAGTTTTGAGAATTTGAATGGAAAGAATTTAAATTCTTTTAACTTTAACGTAGTTCGTAGAAGAGACTGGTGTTACGATACTCTAATCTATAGTTAATGTTCCTTTTCTGACATTCTTTGTGTTTGTGTACCTCTAATTTGTTGTACAAAGATTTATTGGTTGTCCAATGACTTCTTTAGTTTTCCCTTTATTTTTTTGAAGATCTTTGTTTACTGTTACTTTTGTGTTGTTAGGTTTCGGATACGACGACGACGATTCAGCGAAGTCAGCACAGGCTGAGACACGCTGGCGTATCTGCCGTCGGGTGGTCCGAGGAGGTAGGGACCCTAAGAGGTCCGTTCTTGTGACCTCACCCGACGGTAAAGGAAGAAGTTACGTACTTTCCCTTTTCACTTTCGCTTCAGCGAGTCAGCACAGGCTGAGAAGCGGTGGGGTACCTGACGTTGGATGGTACGAGGAGACAGGTACTCTAAAAGGTCCGTTCTCATGACCTCACCCAACGGTAACGGAAGAGGAGTCCACTGTACTCTCTAATGAATTAATTTATTTTTGACTATTGGAAATTTTGTCATCAGTTCACTGTTAACCAATTGTACCGGTCCTCCTCGGTCAACTATTAGAATTGTTGAATAGTTTCAAACGACAGACACAAGATCTATAAAATAAACGTTAATTACTACGTAAAGAGATATTCGAAGAAGATACTAGAAAATTTTGTAAAAGATTAATTAACGGATAGACAACTGGTATTGAGATGAATTCGAGAGATAGGAGTTAATTTTATTAAGAGACTTTCGTCTAAACACAATAGAAGATCTTATAAAGTCTCAACCAAGGGTATTTGTACTCCAAAATAAGATAAACATCTTTTTATATTATGTTTACTCTCCTCATCCCCTTAATCCCATTAATGAAATTTTTATTTCTATAAATTTTTGTTACTACGTCTGAAAGTCAATGGTTTTCAAAGTCAACCGATTTTTTAAAAGGTGGAAGAACTTTTCACCTGTCATTCTTCGATAACGATCAATGGTCTTTCTTTCCCTTCTGTGTATAACAAACGATTCGTCTTTATCTTAAATTTATAATAAAAAAAGAAGAAAACCCTTTAGTTTCCAAAAAGGATATCTCATGTCTGATCTTAAAATGAAACCGTCACTTCTAGACACTGAGCTTAAGTGTCACTTTGTACTTAAACGGTCGCACTAGAGACTTAAGACAACAGACCAGTGAAATAAAGTATCTACGAATTACTAACCTAAGAGACAATCCAAACTATTTATAGGAGTTCTACACGGAATTACTAATAGGTCTAAATTGAAATTAAACATACTATCCTCTAAAAGAATTTTTGATTTATTTTACCTTTCGTAATTTTATTTACTTAATTTAAGGATCGAGCTTTATAGTCCTTTTTTTACTTGGATTTGGGTCATCTCTGTCATTTTTGTTTGGTTATTTGTTAATTCTTTTCCTTGATGTCCAGTTGTAGAGAATATTTTTACTTACGTTTTATGAGTTTTTTCATAATTGTCTTTGGTTATCGTGTATTTCTTTTATTATATGTTACTGGTTCAATGTAAATAATAATCTCATATTCTTCCAAGAAAATTATAATTCTTTAAGTATTTATAGTATTTTGTAGTTAGACAACAGATAGTAGGTAGACCGGATAGAAATAAATAGATTATATAGACAGAGATAGAGAGACATAGAAATAGAGGTTCTCACTTACGTGCACGTATATAAAAGATCAAAACAGGTGATACTCTCAGATCTTAGTTACTGTGGAGTTATAGTTACTGGTGTAAATCGTTGGTATAGAATCCAAGATTATTTTTCTCTGTCTCGAGGAATTTCTTTACCGACTAAGGTCCAAACCCCTTATCTTTTTCGTTCCATTCGGATCTTATACAACACCACAGTCTTTCATTCTGTACAATCTTTTTGTTTCACTACCCCAGGGCAACCCTCCAGTGTACTACAGACTTGTTCTCTTCTCTTCACCACCGAAGGAAACGACGCCTCGTACCCGAACCAGCAGCGCCACGTGCCCGAAGAGTAGCTCCGCCGAAGAGAACACCGTCTCGTGTCCGAGATCGTGGGTCCGAGTCATCCACACGTGTCCGACTCAATGAGACGCCGAAGACCCTGGTAGGGCTTAGTCCCTAGCTTGGACACACAGAACGTAGCCGTCCGACTAAGAAATGGTGACTCGGTGGTCTCTTCGGTGGACCTAATAAATTTTTTTACTACGAATTAAATCTTTATTAAAAAGAGGGTTTAATCTCATTTATCTTTACTTTTCTACTTCTTCTCCTAGTCCGCGTCAAAAATTTTGGGGGTAGATAACGGGGGGTTTATACGTTTACGGATAGTCCGTAATGTATAACGTATTCGTTACCGGAGAAAGATCGTTGAGTATGACATCCACCGTTTATTGTACAGGACTACTATTGTCAACAACGACAAATACAGACGGAGAAACGTCGGGGTACCTGAGATCGGGCGGTCCGAGGAGACAGGTACCCTAAGAGGTCCGCGCTTATGACCTTACCCAACGGTACGGGAGGAGATCCCCCAGAAGAACTGGAAGTAAAGGACGTAACTTCCACCAAAGAAATGGTGACTCGGTGTTCCCTTCGGGGTGTTACTATTATTCTGTAAAAATTGTTCTCACCCATGAAGATGATGACGTCATGTTGATTATAAAGATCTCATTTTACGAGTAACTACACATACGTGTGTATTTGAGATTAAGAGTGTTATTGGGACGTTCAATACATAACAATAAGGACGACATGACGAGTTCATGGATTCCTATAGTCCTAGAGTCTCGAGTAGAATGATACCTCAAAAGATGTCTCCAGACGGTCCTCTAATTCAGATCAAAGAAAAAGAGACTTCTTGTCTCCTACTTAAATCTCATAAACGTTCAGAAAGACTCAGTCTCCACTTCTACCATTGTAAGTGAGACCACACGACAGTCTCCTGACCGACGCTGCGTATAATTCCAGACATGAGTAGTAGACTACTGGCGGGTAATTTGCAGTCACAGGAGAGAGGGAGGAAGGGTTGTGTGTTCATTACCAATGGAAAACACCAGTCCGAGAAGTCGTTATAAATCAGTGGTATCTAGAACCTTTGACACACAATAGAGTCGGGGTTGTCGATAATGACGGTATGAGCCAGTCCGTTTCGACTACCCTTAAAAAGTGTATGTAGAAGGTTGTAAGGTTTACGTATGAGATGTATTATCTCGTATCCTTTTTTGTATTAGTTTAACGGGGAATGAAACCAAACCTGTGTCTTCTTTGTAAAGTCTGGTGTTCTTCGTCCACCCTTGAAAATTTAGTGTAGTACAAAAGACGCCGAACATATTATAATTATTGAACCAGTTGGAAGTGTCTGGTAAAGGTCTCTGAAGACTTAAGGACTTATAACATCTTTACAGAAGATGAGAGTTTGAGTGACATTTCTAGTACTTGTTTTCCTCCGAGTATGATAGAGATTTCGTAAGAAGGGGTTTGAAAGACGGAAAATACTTCCCATAAAAAGTTCCTTAAAATATAAACAAAGTATTACATCAAACATGTAATATACTTTATAGTATAGTTAAGAATGATATAGATCTCGTTACGGTGACTCATAATTCACTTACTTTATGACACCGATAATCTATTTTATTCCGTACTACCATACGACATTTTCTGACTGACAGAACTTATTTATACTCGTCTTTCGACTTTGAGGTGTCTCCGTAAAGTTCACTTAAACTAGTGGTCCAACTTCACTTAACAACTGTTTTGGGAACAAAATGACGTGACTGAGTCGTATCGTAGGTCAGAGAGTACGGAACCGTATATAACTACAAAGTGACGACTGTGCGACCGAGTCCCTCAGTGCACAGACCGGAGTGACACACTAGGTTGTACTCTTTTCTAAAGTTTGGGAACTTGAGGGTTTACGACCGTAACTTATTATGGAAAAGAACTACGAAATACAAATTATTAGATTTTGTCCAGTAGTCTGTAAAACAAGTAAGTAAGTATTAACTTTAGAGTTCCAATCAGTGGTACGCTCACGAGAAGGCACAAACCCGTCCCTGCTATCATTACCGGGCCCAGTCTCAAACGTCGTCACTCGAAGGAGACTCACCGACTTTCACGAAATAGGAGGCTCATCCAACAGACACTACCAGGTCAGAGCCGAGGAGGAGTAGTGGGGTCCCACCAGTCTATCCTGAGGACGACGACGACGACGACGATTCAGCGAAGTCAGCACAGGCTGAGACACGTTGGGGTATCTGTCGTCGGATGGTTCGAGGAGTCAGGGACCCTAAAAGCTCCGTTCTTGTGCCCTCACCCAACGGTAACGGAAGAGGTTACGTACTTTCACTTTTCACTTTCACTTCAGCGAGTCAGCACAGCCTGAGAAGCGGTGGGGTACCTGACGTCGGGTGGTCCCAGGAGGTAGGTACCGTAAAAGGTCCGTTCTCATGACCTCACCCCACCGTAACTATCCTGAGGACGGACTACCTATTCACATCATCCCCTACTCTACTGAGGACCGGAACTGCCAGTGTCCCAATTGAGACGTGCACCCCGGAGGTATTCCGAAGGGACCAGCGAGTCACTATTTCTTAGACGGACGGTCACGTCCTCGGTGTCCTTTGGATCCAAAGTAGGGACCTAGTCCTTCTTCCCTTACCGATGGGTGAGGTCATAAGAACGGACCCTTTAGGGTACCCGTCTCCTCGGACCCTACGATGTCAGGTACTCCAGTGTTTCTCAACCTATACTAAAGAACTGATTTGTTATCCCGAAGTCACTTGTACTTTAGACACGTCTTTGTTTCTGAATAACTCTCCTTTGCTATACCTGTCAAAACTTCAGACGTGTTCCACGACCAGTCACCCCAAGTCCAATTTATAGGTTAATGTACAAAATTAAGAGTATTGATGGGATTCCGTTTCGAGTCCCTTAAGCTCATTAAAGGGGTCCGATGTCTCGACCATTTATTAAACAGAGTAAAACCTTGGGTCGAGGTAGGACGGGGAAACGTTTACATTAAGTGAGTAAATAGTTGACAAACAACTCACGAATGACGTACGATTCCTGACAAAATCCGCGTACTTTATATATTCTTGAGGACCGGGAGTACCTTAAATTTTCTCTCCTATTTTTTACGTAAAATACACGAATACACTACTTCGTGTCATGACTTCTTTCTAATACGGTTCCTGTCAAAATTTTTCTTAACAACCCTATCCTCAGTGACTCTTTCATCGTGTTTCGATACTTGAGAGGCACCCACGGACCTCACACCTGTTACGAAAATGTCTTTTCACTGTTGACTTACTCTAGGATGTATTTATTATTTGTCCTTAAATCATCCTCCTTTTTCTCTGACTATTAGGACTCCGTTAAGTTTCATTACTCTAATCTTAAAGTAATTTTTTAGTGGGACAAAAATATAACTTATACACACGAATTTGCTCTGTCTTTCTGTGTCTCCCTTGTAGGACCGAAGAAATGGAGGAAGGTTTTGTTTTATTTTATCTCACGACAGGTAAATCTTATAGGTTACGGCTAAAGAACGGGTACTCGTAGTAAATCTCTACTGTAATAGAATGGACTAGACTACTACGACATTGACATTGACCCTTTACACATTGGTGGGTCAGAGGTCTTTTTTACGAAAGTAGACATAGTCAGTAATTACAGGTACCACATTTATAAGATTAGTATCAGTCAAACTTCGATGACTGTGCGTTAGTGATTTACTCCAGAACTTTTCTCTACACTCAATCATATCGCAATATATCATAAAGATGGACCGTCTGTGTTTTGTACGTTTATCGAAAATTATTAATGACTCGAATCGGTAACTAAATGGTTTCAGAATCTTCTCTTGTTTCGTACTGAGAATTCTCTGCCATACTCGACAAAGGTGGGGTGGTGACCCACCGTATCCTTATTTTCCTTAAGGCACAAAAGAGATTCAGTCTAGAATCTATAAAAACAAGACCTCTTTAGAGGGTCAAGTCCCTTTACATGGTAAGTCTTACGAAAATGAAAACCACTGTTCTATGAAAAGGAATTCCACAGTCTCGGACCATCGACCAATTCTGGTAACGGTCGATGTTACACCAGGGTGATCAAAAAGACGAACACGAAAACCACAGTATAGTGTTTTATAGTAACGGTTCTAAAGAAGGGACACGAAAGAAGATCCCCAAAATACCATAGTCCAGAATATTAAACTCAATTAAAAGTACTCACTACATTCTATTCCCAAGTCAAAGTAGAAGAAGTCTAACAATAGGTACGAAAACAACTTCTCTGACAGTAAAAGGGTGACTCACAAGAACCGAGGGAACCGTTTATAATCAACTGGAACATACGACCCAAAATAATGGTCCGAGAGAAAAGATAAGGTAACCTCTGAAAAGGAGTGACTTACCAACGTAGACGAACGTACGACGGGTATTAGGGTGAGGTTCCCGTTCGTACTACGGTCGTCCAATTCCCTCCAATAATGCCATGAAAGTAGACTTGATGAAAATACAACATCGAAACTTCCACCATTTTTTCTGTCAACACCCCTGACATTGAAAATTAGAAGACCTTATATTTATACGGAGACTACGTTCCCTTTTACAACTAACGGGACCACGAAAAAAGACACAAACTTATAGAGGGGGGTCCCCCTCGGTGACGGGTCTTATAGTGAAAACGACGACTCAATGGACCTTGTAGATTTCTCTTTGTTAAGTATCCTCTTCGTCAGTGATTATTATCTGGAGCAGTGTTCTCAAGTACTGAAATTTCTAAGAACAAAACAAAAGAAAGAAGGAAAGAAAGAAAGAAAAAGAAAAGAAAAGAAAAGAAAGAAAGAAAAAAAAAAACCAACAACGACGATAATCGTAAGGACAATGCACGTCGTAGTGTCCTGTAAAAAGTGAAGGATTTTACACCAGTATGATCCTGGTGCCGGAACAGATTGAGTCACTTTGATTCGGTACGGGTACCCCGGTGGCCCCTACCCGTCCAGTACCACCTCTCCAGACCGTCTTACACCAGGTGACCTCTTCCCTTACCGTTTGGTGAAGTCATAAGAATGGAACTCTTGGGGTACTTGTCATACTTTTCCATTTTACTATCCTATGACTTTCTCCATGAGAGGTCCAGTCATCCATGGGTTATACGATGACCTCTAGTCACCTCTTTATTGAGGTCTTTCTTACTTCCCTACCTCAGTTTCGTTTTTGTTATAGGTTAACACCTACACTGACCACTATCTTCGTTCCAGGTTACGACATTTCTCGTTATAATCCTTGGACCTTACAGTCCAGGTACTTAGTTCCGTTTGACCTTCACCAGTTTGTCCTCTACCGTTCTCACTTGTAGCTGTAAGATCCTTAGTCGCTTGATTTTACCTGACCTTACCCACTTAAAATGAGTCTACTGGTAATATAGATGATGACACCCGTCCTTAGGGAATCTTCTTTACCTTATCGGTAGTACCAGTTGTTTCTCAGGTTTACGTCATGAACCTACGTTAGAGTTTTTACTGTCTTACTAGAGACAAGTAAAGGTTCCGTTTGGTAAGTTATAGTGTCATTAGGTTCAGATACGGGGTTGGTCATTACGACTTCTTCGACTTCAACTTGATAAGATACTTCTGGATATTCTGGAAAATCTTGATCGTGGATATTTTCTACAGGAAAAGTAATGTCCCCTGACCTTACGTTTTCATCCTTCAGTTCTTTGTGGACCTCATTGTCCGTTTAAACCGGAACCTTACGCCTTACTATGTCCCGTTTCTGATTATCTCAAAACGGTTTTTTTACGTGACCAGTATCGTTTATGGAAGAAGGTTGTTGTGTTCTCTTCTGAGATGTGTACCTGTAGTGGTCTACCAGTTGTGGCTTTAGTCTAACTAATATAAGAAACGTCGGTTTCTACCTCTTCGAGATATGTCAGTTGTTTTTGTTCTGGCCCTCGACTGACACCGAGTCTAGTACTTGAGGAATAATGGTTTAAATCTGACTTTAAATTCTTTCATCCCTTTTGGTGACCTGGTAAGTCCATACTGGATTTAGTTTAGGGAATACTAATATGCCACCTTCACTCTTTATCTAAAATCCCAGATCTAGACTATCTATCTCACGGACTACTTGATACCTTACTCCAAGCACTGCATGTCCTCTGTCCCTAGTTCTGGTAGGCGTACCTTTTCTTTACGTTTTTTCGTGTTACCGAGAGACTCCTCCGGAATTTAATCGAACTTTTCTTCTCTTCGCTTTTCGTTTCCTCTTTTCCTTTCTATATTCGTAGACTTACGTCTCAAGGTTTCTTATCGTTCTTCTCTATTCTTTCTGAAGAAGTCGTTAGTTACGTTTCTTTATCTCCTTTTGTTGTCTTACCCTTTCCGATCTCGAGAGAAGTTCTTTTCATCTCTATGGTTCCCTTGTAAAGTACTTTCTACCCGAACTATTTGCTGTCTTTACCAGACCTGGATTGTCTTCGTCTTCTATAATTCTTCTCCACCGTTCTTATGTGTCTTCTTGACATGTTTTTTCTAGAAGTTTTGGTTCTATTAGTGCTACCACACCAGTGAGTGGATCTCGATCTGTAGGACCTTACACTACAGTTCACCCGGAATCTTTTGTAGTGATGCTTGTTTCGATGACCTCCACTACCTTAAGGTCAACTCGATAAAGTTTAGGACTTTCTACTACGACACTTTCACGACGTGAGTTATACGGTCGTTTAAACCTTTTGAGTCATCACCGGTGTCCTGACCTTTTCCAGTCAAAAGTAAGGTTAGGGTTTCTTTCCGTTACGGTTTCTTACGAGTTTGATGGCGTGTTAACGTGAGTAGAGTGTGCGATCATTTCATTACGAGTTTTAAGAGGTTCGGTCCGAAGTCGTTATGCACTTGGCACTTGAGGGACTACAAGTTCGACCAAAATCTTTTCCGTCTCCTTGGTCTATAGTTTAACGGTTGTAGACGACCTAGTACCTTTTTCGTTCTCTCAAGGTCTTTTTGTAGATAAAGACGAAATTACTGATACGGTTTCGGAAACTGACACACCTAGTGTTATTTGACACCTTTTAATACTTTCTCTACCCTTATGGTCTGGAGGACTGGACGGAGAACTCTTTGGATATACGTCTAGTCCTTCGTTGTCAATCTTGACCTGTACCTTGTTGTCTGACCAAGGTTTATCCTTTTCCTCATGTAGTTCCGACATATAACAGTGGGACGAATAAATTGAAAATACGTCTCATGTAGTACTCTTTGCGACCCGAGCTTGTTAGTGTTCGACCTTAGTTCTAACGGCCCTCTTTATAGCTAGTGGAGTATATACGTCTCCTGTGGTGGGAGTACCGTCTTTCACTTCTCCTTGATTTTTCGGAGAACTACTTTCACTTTCTCCTCTCATCTTTTTCAATCGAATTTCGAGTTGTAAGTCTTTTGTTTCTAGTACCGTAGACCAGGGTAGTGAAGTACCCTTTATCTACCCCTTTGTCACCTTTGTCACAGTCTGAAATTAAAAAACCCGAGGTTTTAGTGACGTCTACCACTGACGTCGGTACTTTAATTTTCTGTAAATGAGGAACCTCCTTTTCAATACTGGTTGGATCTCTCGTATAACTTTTTGTCTCTGTAATGAAACGGTTGTTTCAAGACAGATCAGTTCCGATACCAAAAAGACCACCAGTACACACCCAAACTCAACCTGACACTTCTTTCGACTTACGGCTTCCTAACTACGAAAACTTGACACCACAACCTCTTCTGAGAACTCTCAGGGAACCTGACGTTCCTCTAGGTTGGTCAGGTAAGACTTCCTCTAGTTGGGACCCTAAAGAAACCTTCCTTACTACGATTTCGACTTTGAGGTCATGAAACCGGTGGAGTACGCTTCTCGACTGAGTAACCTTTTCTGAGACTGCGATCCTCCCTAACCCTCGTCCTCCTCTTCCCCTGCTGTCTCCTACTCTACCGACCTACCGTAGTGACTGAACTACCTTAGTTCAGACTCACTTGAGACTCTCAACCACTACCTGTCTCTCCGGACCGCACGACACTAAGTACCCCAGTGTTTCTCAGTCTGTGTTGACTCACTGACTTGACTTGAAATGACTTTTACATCTTCGTTTGTCCAACGGGTCAATAAAAAGGTTTCATAGACTCGTCTTTTTTATAACGAATACATACTAGTAGACTATTAGAGGTGTCCGAATTATTGTCACATCCACTTTCTGATCCCGAGAGACCACCGAGTCCCGTTTCTTAGGTGGATGGTTCCGTCCTCTGTACCCAAGTCACAGACCCAGTCCTTCTAGGGAACTTCTTCCTTTACCGTTAGGTGGGGTTACAAGAACGGATACCTTAGGGTACGGTCTCCTCGGACCTCCCGATGTCAGGTCCCCAACGTTTCTCAGTCTCTGTCGAATCACTGATTTGTTGTTGTTTGTTTCACTGTCTTACGTTTAAATAACGAGTGATTCAGTGCACTTAACAAAGGTCCTAAATTAAAAATTATAAGTTTTATTTAACATGCCTCCCCCGTCTGATACTTTGGTCTGAGTTGACTAAGAAAAGGAGTTGACGTCTTCGAGTCATTTACAACTTATTCACTGAGTTAGAGTTTAAATGACAACTCCTTTGTATAAGTTCCTTTACTCTCTCAGTCAAGGATCCATCCAACTATTCTTCAGGTCCCAGGGGCTCCTCCTCTTCCCGGGAACTGTTCCTCTGTCCCCAGACCCCAATAGTTCCTCCTCTTTTTCTGTATGAAAAAAAAGACGTAACAAAACAGAATCAGTTATATTGTTACATAGAACGAACTCCTGTACAAAAAGGAATTCTTCTTAGAAGACTTATTAGAACAATAGAATCTATTGTAATATATGGTATATATATACGTATATATTATATATAATATATATATGTTAATATATATAATATATATATATATATTCTATTGTTGTATATAACACCCTCACCCCAGACCATTTTGGAAAGATAATAATCAACTTAGAACAATTAAATTCTTCATACTACACCCCAACCCAGACCATTTCCATATATTCCGGAAGTATTCTGATCACTCCCCCCGTGAGAGTCAGAGGGAATACTGAGACAGTCTTCGAAAGAGACAGAGAAAAAGTGAAATTATTTTGAGACTTCGAGAACTCACTAGTTCGGACCAGGTACCAGGGCTTCGTTTTAGAAGAAGCCTCTAGTACTTAGGCTGTAGTAAGTGGAATTCGATAGTTTCAAAGAATGTAACCCGTTGTGACCGGTCAATTATTCACCATCTCGGAGTAACTTTATATTGTAAAAGAACAAAGTTTCGAGAAAGAAAGAGTTTCATGATACAAGGAGGTGCCACAGGTGGACCCTCTCTTACTCCCCACCGTTAATCTCGTGACTCAAATCTCAAACTACAGACATTGAGACCCGACGTAAGGACTAGGTGTCTACTCTTCGAGTAACTAGAAGTGGTAAAGAGAACAGAGGGAAAGACGTTTACAAACAGGACGTTTTTAGTATTCCGTAATTTTGGTGAAGTATTGTACATTTATATTATAAATCAACTCTATAATAAAAAGTTGTTCATGACATCTTTACGGGAAAAACAAGGGACGTACATTAATCATTTTGTCGGTGAAACTGTCCAAACATGGACTTTAGGCCATAAATAAAACCGGAAAGAGGACGGTCAATAAACACGGGTTTGAACAAAACTGATCGGTACAATGTACCTGTGGTTTCCCAGAGTATTAATCAAAAAGAAGACCCCGTAGTGACTTTTGTCTCAGAGACTTCGTACTACACGTCTCCTCGACGGAGTTTTAGTGAACCCCTCGTCCAACACTACCTGGGATTCCAGACATAGTTCTCTTTGAGGGTCGACCATCTGTCACCCGAAGAATTGGAAGGGTTCACTTAAGACAACAAGAGAGTCACAAAGACTGAGAAACACTGGGGTGTCTGACGTCACGTGGTCCGAAGGGACAGGAAGTGAAGGAGGGTCTGAAACGAGTTTGAGTGCAGGGAACTGAGGTACTACGGTAGGTTGGTAGAGTAGGAGACAACAGGGGAAGAGGACGGAAGTTAGAAAGAGTCGTAGTACCAGAAAAGGTTACTGAGTCAAGAAGCGTAGTCCACCGGTTTCATAACCTCGAAGTCGAAGTTATAGGTAGGAAAGTTACTTATAAGTCCTGACTAAAGGATATTCTAACTGACCAAACTCGAAGAACGACAGGTTCCCTGAGGGTTTCCATAAAAGGTCGTGGTGTCATATTTTCGGAGTCAAGAAACCACCAGTCAGAAGAAATACCAGGTCGAGTGTACGTATGAGTGTACTGAGGACCTTCTTGGTATCGAAACCCTTCAAACTCTGGACGACGTGACGTGTGACACTTGTATACACATCGTAGTGTTATGTCAGGTCGTACCACTTGTATAAGAAAACTTTCTTTACCTATCTCTCTGAGTAACTACCACTAGAGTGAAACCCTTTAATGGGAAACCTTGACTACGTTACCTCTTTCATGTGACGAAGTACCTTCGATACAAATCGAAAGTCAGTAGGTACAACCTTCTCGGTCAGTCCTCGGACTCCCAAATCTACGTCTGGTCGAGTCGTCGGAGGGTGTACACACTGAAGTCCCCGAGAAGGCGAGACACGGAATAGAGTCGTAGGAATCCCCTGGTCTCCGGTCGTCTCTGGAGGAACCCTCAAACACTCCAAGGATGCCACAGTTGTCCAACTGTGTTCCGTCTGTAGAACAGGCGTCGTCTGTAGACCACAGGGAATTGACAAAGACTACGACTCCTATTCTCCGTGGGAGAAGGAAAGAGGACCACTGGTCGTCGGAACCTGTGACTCAGATCCGTCCTCGGTCCTACGGGATTGAGTCTCTGGTAGTACGTCCCAGAGCTCGTTGTAGGGATCTTCACACCTCAATTTATGGTCCAGGTGAGAGGTTTGTGTGTCACTTCCCCTTTCCCCGGTCCTCACATACACACACACACACTCCCCCACCTTACGTCTCTGCTTCGACTGAACTCGGTCCTCAGTGACTTCTCACCTGGGGTCCAACTCCTCCCAAGACAGTCCTAAGTCTAGCACCACACTATTCGTCGTGTTAACTTTTCTCTGAAAGTTAAAGATCTGAGACGTCGATCTTCTATAACATGAATCTTCTGTTATATCAGGGAAAAGACGTATAGGAGGAATTCAGAGACACTAGGTGTATATTATTAGGTGTATAAAGAATTATAAGTCTATTTCACTATTTTACACTTTAATTGGGACTATACTTTAAAGTATCAGATATAAAACGAAATTTAATATAAAACTTACGTCAAGGTACACTCGTAAAAAAGGAGTCATTGGATACAAGTTCACTGAAGTCTATTAAAGAACCCAGTTTTGAGATGAAACTCTTCTCAACCCAATAAAAGTGAAATAAAAGCGATAACATTATCGATACATTTCTTATTACAGGTTTAGAAACGTATATAAGGATAAATAGATCTTTAAGTAATCTTTATGTTAGTAACAGTTTTATATGAATTTCTAAAAACTACACAGACACACGTACGATTCAGCGAAGTCAGCACAGGTTGAGAAACACTGGGATGTCGGGACGGTCCGAGGAGACAAGTACCCTAAGAGGTCTGTTCCTGTGACCTCACCCATCGGTGCAGGAGGTCCGGTAGAAAGACTGGATCCCTAGTTTGGGCGTAGAGAATATAGAAGACGTAACTGTCCAAAACCAAAAAAAATTGGTGATCACAGTGGACCCTTCGGGTTTCTAAAGACTATGAATGAAGGTTTATTGAAAGGGGTTTGTTCAAAACGATCGAAATGTTCAGTAGTCGTCGTGTTTAGTAACAATTTACACCCAGTTTCTTGGACGTAGCGGACCCTCAAAGAACCTTGGTCAGAGAGGAGGGTGGACCTGGAGGACTTAATCTCAGACGTAAAGTCACTCTAAAGTCTTTCGAGACGTGCTGACTCTTAGACCCTATGGTGGTGTAAGGTGACGTCGGAGTCGTCGGAATTCTGTAAAAGCAAAAACGACCTCCCCTTTTGTCTGTCCTATGTCTCTACCACTTTCAAACTAAAGTCCGACTCTTTGCCCCACTATAGTAGTCAGACTCTTAATGAGTGACCACAATCGACTCAGTGGACAGGTCTTTATCTCGTCCGTCTCGACTCCATTCGCCGGCTCCCCCACAGCCCTCCCCCACCGGTGTGGACGTGGAGAAGATTAAGGTCGTGGCGTGGCGAACCGAGACTTCAGGTCCTCGTCGACACTGAGTCGACACTGGCCGGACCCCCTACCTATGCCTCCATCCGACCGGAGAGACGACTACGAGGAGAAAATCTTAAACAGTTACTGACACCCGTCGAGATGGTTACTGTAGTGGTAACGGTGCCTTAACTCAATCACTAGCGATGATTTGTCTGTAGACAAGCGGGCTCTCAGTACACAAGTGTGTGTACTCCCACTGAAGTATAAACGTAAACGTCCCGATTTAGTAGTGCAAACTGTTGAAGGTGACTTAAGTGTTTATACGGAAAAACTAACTGATAAAACCTCTATTTTACTACAATATGTAGTCACAGGTTGAGTATTTACGACTCCTACTGGACTCTCAGACCAATTCTACGTCTGACACTAAACCACCGAAATCTCGCCACGGGCTCCAAGAAGTAAAGTTGGTCCGGGGATCACAACGACCTATATCTAAGACTTCACACACGAACACACAAATAAATGAGTTAGCACAGACTACGAAACGTTGGGGTACCTGACATCGGGTGGTCCGCAGGTACAGGTACCCTAAAGGATCCGGTCTTATGACGTCACCCAACGGTAAAGGAAGAGGTCCCCTGGAAAATCTGGGTCTCGAGATTAGTTACAGAGACGGTAGAGGACGTAACCATCCATCTAAGAATGGTGTCGTGGTGGACCCTTCGGACTTCTAGTGTGGAACTTATTCCAGGCCATCTACATAGCTTATAATTAGAATGGAAAAGTTTGAACCCAGTGTAGTAAATTTTCATTTCATCTAAACATGAAATTTTAAAAAAATAAATAAAAAATTAACTTCTTATTAACGAAATGTCTTAAAACAACAAAAGACAGTTTGTAGTTGTACTTAGTCGGTATCCACATGTATACAGGGGAAGGAGAACTTGGAGGAAGGGTAGAGGGAGGGGTAGGGTGGGGAGATCCAACTCCATCTCGGGGACAAACTAAAGGGACTCTATATGTCTTTTAAAGGTAACGGATAAATAAAATGTATACCATTACATAGTTATTGAAGTCTATACGTCTACTGTGGTGGGAATACCGTCTTTTACTTCTCCTTGATTTTTCGGAGAACTACTTTCATTTTCTCTCACTTTTTCAACCGAATTTCGATTTGTAAGTCTTTTGCTTCTAGTACCGTAGACCAGGGTAGTGAGGTACCCTTTATCTACCTCTTTGTCATCTTTGTCACAGTCTGAAATAAAAACCCTCGAGGTTTTAGTGACGTCTACCACTGACGACGGTACTTTAATTTTCTGTGAATGAACCTTCTTTTCAATACTGGTTGGACCTATCGTATAAGTTTTCGTCTCTATAATGAAACGGTTGATTCCAGACAGATCAGTTCCGATACCAAAAAGGACACCAGTACATACCTACACTCTCGACCTGACACTTCTTCCGACTTACGGCTTCTTAACTACGAAAACTTGACACCACAACCTCTTCTGAGAACTCTCACGGAACCTGACGTTCCTCTAGGTTGGTCAGGTAAGACTTCCTCTAGTTGGGACCTTAAAAAACCTTCCTTACTACGACTTCGACTTTGAGGTCATGAAACCGGTGGAGTACGCTTCTCAACTGAGTAACCTTTTCTGAAACTACGACCCTCCCTAACCCCCACCCTCTTCTTCCCCTGCTGGCTCCTACTCTACCGACCTACCGTAGTGCCTGAGCTACTTACGCTCAGACTCACTTGAGACCCTCAACCACTACTTGTCCCTCCGGACCGCACGACTCTGAGTACCCCAGCGTTTCTCTGCCTGTGCTGACTCGCTGACTTGACTTAACTTGACTTACATTCAAAGGTACCATGAGAGAGGTATGTCGAGTAGGAGAGGAGGGGAGAGGAGTACAAGTATTCAGAGAAGAGACACAAAGAGATGACGAAGGGACGTTTATTTAAGTAGTCTTGGTAGGGAGATCTAAGATATATATACGTAATCATATACTATAAATAGAAAGAGAAAGACTGAATGAAGTGAGACATATTATTCGAGATCCAAGTAGGTGGAGTAAACCTGACTGAGTTTACACAAGGAAAAATACCGACTCATTATAAGGTAGTACATATACATAGTGTAAAGAAATAGATAAGTAGATAGTTACCTGTTGATCCAACGGAGGTACAAGATCGATAACATTTATCACGACATTACTTATAACCCCATATACACAAAAAAGTTAAAGTCAAAAGAGTCCCATATACGGATCCTCACCCGTACCAGGTGAGCTCCCAGGATACCACCAAAATAAGGATCAAAAAATTCCTTAGAGGAATGGCAGAAGGTTTCGTCGACATAGTTAAATGTAAGAATGTTGTCACGTTCTCACGAGGGAAAAGAGGTGTGGGAGAGGTCGTAAATAACAAACATCTGTAAAACTATTACCGGTAAGACTGACCATACTCCACTATAGAGTAACATCAAAACTAAAAGTAAAGAGATTATTACTCGATACAACTTGTAGGAAAGTACCCAAACGACCATTAGACATACAGAAGAAACCTTTTTACAGACAAATCCAGAAAAGGGGTGAAAAACTCACCCAACAACAAAAAGACCACAACTCAACAAACTCAATGAACATATAAAACCTTTAGTTAGGAAACAGTCAACGAAGTAAACGATGATAAAAGAGGGTAAGACTCCCAACAGAAAAGTGGAACAAATATCAAAGGAAACTCTTCCTTTACCGTTGGGTGAGGTCATAAGAACGGACCTCTTAAGGTACCTGTCTCCTCGGACCACTCGATGTCAGGTACCTTAGTGTTTGTCAGTCTGTGTTGACTCACTGATTTAAAACGACACGTTTTCGAAAATTAAGATTAATCCAGGGTGAACAAATGAAAACAAAAATAAAGGTAATGAAATCCTCCACCCAGTATCTTCTAGAACGAAACTGAATAACTCAATAAACAACTAAATAAAGCTCATAAGATACAAAAGGAGATTCTCAAAATATTAAAGACCAGAATGTAAATCCAGAAATTAGGTAAAACTCAAATAGAAACACATACCACAATCTTTCACAAGATTAAAGTAAGAAAATATACGTCGACAGGTTAAAAGGGTCGTGGTGCATAACTTCTACGAGAAACGGGGTGACATATAAGAACAGAGGAAACAGTTTTTATTCCCTGGATATCTACGTATCCAAATAAAGACTCTAAACATAGAACAAGGTAACCACATATAAAGACAAAGACACGGTCGTCGTATGATATAGCTACTGACATCGGAACATCATATTAGACTTCTGTAATTCCAACTAAGGAGGTCGAGGTAAGAGAAAAGAGTTCTGACAAAACCGATAAGACACAAAGGTATACTTAACACTTCAAAAGACAAGATCAAGACACTTTTTACAGTAACCATTAAATTATCCCTAGTGTAACTTAGACATCTAACGTAAACCATCATATCGACAAAAGTATTATGACTACGGAGGATGGGTCCTTGTACCTTATAGAGAAGTAGATAAGTACAACAGAAACTAAAGGAAGTAGGTACAGAAGATTAAAAGACATATGTCAAGAAAACAGAGGAATCCATCCAAGTGACGATCTCTCACAAGAAAAACAACGTCACTACTTACCCTAACTAAGCAATTAAATCGAAAGACTAAAAAGTGACAATCATATATTCTTACGTTCACTAAATATACATAACTAAAAAAAAACTTAAAAGATGTAAAGGAAAAAATTTTAAATAAATAAAAATAAAATGTGATAATATAACCAAAGCGGTATGTAGTTGTACTTAGACGGTACCCACACATAACTAAAACATAGGACGTCGAAACGATTTAAGTGACTAATCGAGATCATTAAAAGACTATCATAGAAATCCCAAAAGATACACATCATAGTACAGTAGACGTCACTCCTGAAACGAAGAAGAAAAGACTAGACCTAAGGAAAATAAAGAAAAAGAAGAGACTAACGACATAGATGGATCCTGAACGTTTTGATACGACTCATTATCACCAATTTTACCTGTGGGAAGAGAACAACGACTAGAATCCCCTTTACGAAGGTCAAAAGGTGGTAACTCTTATTACGAACGACACGTGAATAGTATACACCGAAAATGATACAATTCCATCCAAAGAAGGTACGAGTAAAAAAAACTTCTTAAAATTAGTATTTACCCACGACTTAAAACAGTTTCCGAAAAAGATGTAGATAACTCTAATCGACCCTAACGACCCTCTTTATAGTTATTGGAGTCTATACGTCTAATGTGGTGGGAATACCGTCTTTCACTTCCTCTTGACTTCTAGGAGAACTACTTTCACTTTCTCCTCTCACTTTTTCAACCGAATTTCGAGTTGTAAGTCTTTTGATTCTAGTACCGTAGACCAGGGTAGTGAAATACCGTTTATCTACCCCTTTGTCACCTTTGTCACCGACTGAAATAAAAAGACCCGAGGTTTTAGTGACATCTACCACTAACGGCAGTACTTTAATTTTCTACGAATGAGGAACCTTCCCTTCAACACTGGTTTGGTCTGTCGTATAATTTTTCCTCTCTATAATGAAATAGTTGTTTCCAGGTAGATCAGTTCCGATACCAAAAAGGTCACCAGTACACACCTACACTCTCAACCTGATATTTCTTTCGACTCGTGGTCTCTTAACTACGAAAACTTGACACCACAACCTCTTCTGAGAACTCTCAGGGAACCTGACGTTCCTCTAGGTTGGTCAGGTAGGATTTCCTCTAGTCAGGACCTACAAGTAACCTTCCTGACTACAACTTCGACTTTGAGGTTATGAAACCGGTGAACTACGCTTCAAGACTGAGTAACCTTTTCTGAGACTACGACCTTTTCTGACCCCCACCCTCCTTTTCCCCTGTTGTCTCCTACTCTACCAACCTACCGTAGTGGTTGAGCTGTCTGTACCCAAACCCACCTGAGACCCTCAACCACTACCTGTCTCTCCAAAAAAATTTTAAGTAAAGTCTTGTTTTCGCTTAGCGGTGGTTCTACGAAAACAAGAACGTACTAGGGGTTTTCATGTCATAACGTTGAGTGTATACACGACGAGAAACGAATAAACATTTGGAGAAGATAAAAGGACTTATAAGTTATATGGAACGTAACCTACGGGATCGGAACACAACCACCGTAAACCCTCTCCCCTTCTTAAACCGCTGAGAGTAATACCTCGTTCCGTCACACCGTAATTTTTTCTTTTTTTGTGGAGTGAACCCTCTCACTCCAATGTTCCCTCTGACAATGTCACGTGTACCTACCTTTAAGTTCGATTAGCTGTAGTTAGTGTAAAAGGAGTCCAAAGAAAAAAGAAGACAAAATAAGGAAACTTTTGGTTGACTCTACGTTTAGTAAGAACATAATAGGATAAGTACTATAAGACATGTCATAATATATACCAAAGTAAAGACAGTATACAAGTCATAGAACGTGATTTACAGTTTAGCTACGACTTCCAGTGAATGATTTACGTAGTTGGATATGGAGTAGAAAAGTTTTACCATTTTAAGTTTATAGGAATAAAACCCTATTTTCATAAACATTTATGTAGGATAGGAACAAAATAATAGTGTAAAACGGAAATTGACTATGGACTTAGAAAGATATAAATATAAAACCTGATTTACACACTTATATGTCCACATTACTTCTTATACTCAATAAAAAGATTTAATGGAATCTTTATTTTTAGATAAATTTTTCTCCCCTGAATGACTGGAGTTATCAAACTTCGTCAAGTTCCACACATAAAATTTTTTACGTCCCTTTAGTACGTCTCTGCGGTATGCCACCTCTCTTTACAAAAGTGACGACGACCTTTATAAAAAGAAAAGTGAACGAAAAGAAGAGTGAGTCAAATTAAAGAATGTAGAGGTTTCGTATCTATTATAGTTATCGTAAAAGGTTAAACTATGTACAATACATGTCCACTTTTATACGTGGTACAATCCATCAATCCGTAAGTCTCAATGGAGAACGTTTACACTTTTGTGTATCCCAGACTCACTTAATAAATCGACAAGTACAACCTAAACCTTAGACACGAAAGACTGTGAAGAAACTTCGGGACGTGAGACCAGTACACGAATAAAAGAGTCAGTAATAGTCGAACTATATAAAGTTTCTATTTTGAGACTCCGTACGAGTCGTTAGGTGACAACTTCTTTACTTAACACTCGTTCTATGGAACCTTTCATCACCTAACTGAACTTCCTATGATTCGACAGATCGTTCTTTAACAGAATCTTGTTGCAGTTTATCAAAGACGACCATCTTATACCAACTAGAATTTAAATAAAAGTAAGTTCCGTCGGTACTGATAACTTTTCGTGACGATGACGATCCAGCGAAGTCAGCACAGGCTGACACACTCTGGGGTATCTGCCGTGGGGTGGTCCGAGGTGGCAGGGACCCTAAGAGGTCCGTTCTTGTGACCTCACCCAACGGTAAAGGAAGAGGTTACGTACTCTCACTTTTCACTTTCACTTCAGTGAGTCAGCACAGGTTGAGAGGCGCTGGGGTACCTGACGTCCGGTGGTCCGAGGAGGTAGGTACCCTAAAAGGTCCGTTCTCATGACCTCACCCCACGGTAGATGAGGTTTTTCTGAGGTCTCGTTGACCTAGACCCGAAACCTTTCTTAAGTCAGATTAGGTCGTTACAGGTGACCTCGGACCTACGGTCACATCAAACATGTACACATATCAAAATTTAAAATACATAATATATCTCTATATCTATCTAAAATTTAGTTTTGATTGCACTATGATCGGATCGAACGGAGGATAAAACCTCGTGTAAGTAAAAATTCTTTATAATTATACTGTTTGAACTCACGTACACTCGTGTCCTCCCCTCCAACCATGTCTCATGTTTGCGACGATTGAATCTCGACTTTACCTTCGCCACAGGAGTCCATCTCGACCAAAAAGTCTTGCTCAAGTATGTTTATTATGATACTGGACGTCAAGTCAAGTCAAGTCAACGAGTCAGCACAGGCTGAGAAACGTTGGGGTACTTAGTGTCGTGCGGTCCGGAGGGACAGGTAGTGGTTGAGGGTCTCAAGTGGGTTTGAGTACAGGTAACTCAGTCACTACGGTAGGTCGGTAGAGTAGGAGACGACAGGGGAAGAGGAGGACGGGGGTTAGGGAAGGTCGTAGTCCCAGAAAAGTTTACTCAGTTGAGAAGTGTACTCCACCGGTTTTATAACCTCAAAGTCGAAGTCGTAGTAAGGAAGGTTACTTGTGGGTCCCGACTAGAGGAAGTCTTGCCTGACCAACCTAGAGGAACATCGGGTTCCCTGAGAGTTCTCAGAAGAGGTTGTGGTGTCAAGTTTTCGTAGTTAAGAAGTCACGAGTCGAAAGAANCAGTTGAGAAGTGTACTCCACCGGTTTTATAACCTCAAAGTCGAAGTCGTAGTAAGGAAGGTTACTTGTGGGTCCCGACTAGAGGAAGTCTTACCTGACCAACCTAGAGGAACATCGGGTTCCCTGAGAGTTCTCAGAAGAGGTTGTGGTGTCAAGTTTTCGTAGTTAAGAAGTCACGAGTCGAAAGAAGTNGAGCCACACATACGGGTCTTCACCCTAACGACCCAGTATTCCATCAAGATAAACGTTAAAAAATTAAGAAGTGTCAGGTTGAGAGTGTAGGTATGTACTGGTGTCCTTTTTGGTATCGGAGCTGATCTACCTGGAAACAACCGTTTCATTACAGAGACGAAAACTTATACGACAGATCCAACTAGTATTGAAAGGAAGGTCCCTCATTCAGAAAATTAAAGTACCGACGTCAGTGGTAGACGTCACTAAAACCTCGGGGGGTTTTATTTCAGACTGTGACAAAGGGGACCACGGGGTAGATAAAGGGTACTTCATTACCCTGTAAGAGAATATGACAATGTTAGAGATTAAACTAATATGTTCTGATACTTTAAAATACGCTATTCAAGTAAGAATTTTACCGGAATCCATGTACATAGAAGAACTTGATGAGAAGAGAGACCTATACACTAGTTCCTCGCCTGAACGTCCTAGTGTACCATGGAGACAAAAACCAAAAAATTTCTTAGAGGTACGATAAAAGGTAATAACCATCCTTATCACATCTAAAATAAGTCTAAGGAGACCGACAAAAGTGATCATAGGGAAAAGTCAAGATTCTCAGTTGAGTAATAGATTACAGTACACGTGAGTAGGGCGGGCACAGAAGTTACTGGAACTGTTAAAACTTCTTATGATCCATAAAACAACTTTCGTGGAGTTGAACCCACAAGGACTACAAAAGAGCCCTAAACGATTGATTACGAACTTCAGTAGTGTCTAACGTGTCTAGTGACTCCCCTACACGAAAGTAATAACGTGGTCTCTACATCATAGACCACAGTATTATGGAATAAAGACCACCGGAAATAGTGAACCAACAAGAAGGGACCACCAGTTTACCATTTCTTAGACAGACATCCCGTTCTCTGGACCCAAACTAGGGACCCAACCCTTCTAGGAAATCTTTTCCCTTACCGTTGGGTGACGTCATAAGAACGGACCTCTTAAGTACCTGTCTCCTCGGCCCTCCATGTACTCACCCACTGATCGTGAAAGTGAGGAGTGAAAACAGTGAAACAATTCACCAAAGACAGTCTAAAGGGGTGACATTTAAGTGACAAGAGGGTAAAGTATGACATACACGATCTTTGGTCATTGATTCACGGCGAGTACGGGTTCCCTTCCCTCAATCCGAGGGAGAGGGTCTCTTTCTTAATAGTCTTGTAAACATCTATGTATAATTTTACTGTCTTCGTTACTTATATATAAAATACCCTCTCAGAAACTTCAATGTTTTGAAAAGACGTAGAGAAATTTCAAAATAGGTGATTAATATCGCAAGTAGTTCCTGAGAACGGACGTCATTACTAACGACACCACAAGATTACCACTAAAAAGGTAAAAGGAGTGAGAAAGATGTAAATAGTTAACCTTCAAAAAAAAATTTTTGTTGACAGGATGAGAAAGTAAGTAAACTAATAAATAAGGTCGACGGAATTATCAGTTCGACAAACCTATAACTAAAATAAGAGACCAAATATTAGAATTTACTATAACACTGAATAAAACGATAGGGTCGACAAGATTGGATCGTACATCCTAAGTGAAATTGGCAGGAGAGATCCAGAGAGAGACAGTCACTCATTGGACCGAGAGTAGTAGATGTTTCATATATCAATGAACGAATCCTATACACATTTAATCAAAGATTCAACGATGATACATGAAGGCATTTCCCAACAAAATGGTGGTTCTCAAAGGAAAAACAGAGGTAGAAATTTCGTAGGTCTTTTTCAGGGTTTCAATAAATTTTTTTAAAAAAATACCCGGTAAAATTTTCAAAAACAACTTAAACAATGTTATAACGACGACAACGAATGTAAGACCAAAGAAACCGACGATCCGTACACACTAGAATTGAGGGGATGGTCCTTAACTTGAACGTCAGAGACGTGACTTTCCTTTTCTGAATTGGTGTCCTGGTGGTCCCTTTAGAGAGGGTTTCACTAAAGTGAGTTGAGGAAATAGGGGTACGAGAAGTCACGTCAACACAGTCTGTAATCGACATTATCGTCTAAATAAATATTGTCCGACTGGAGACAAGACTTATAAGGGGTTTTAGACAAGTCAAACAAAAGAAACACTTTTCATTTTCAGTAAAAACGGTCCACGAAACTGTTTGCACACTTGAGTACTTGGGTAGTGGGCTCAGGGTGTGTCCTGTAAGGTAATAGATCTTAAAGGAAACACAAAAGACGAACGACGGTGACGAGAGGAGAGGGGGGTTTGGTTCCGTGAGTGGTAGGTAGAAGTTAAGTTTATCGAAACTGAAAGGGTCCTGGTGCGTATTTATCGATATCACAGCGTGAGTCGTTTGAAGTAGCTCTAGGTAAGTGTAAGTCAAGTCAAATCAAGTCAGCGAGTCAGCACAGGCAGAAAAACGCTGGGGTACTTACCGTCGTGCGGTCCGGAGGGACAGGTAGTGGTTGAGAACCTCAAGTGAGTCTGAGTACAGGTAGCTCAGGCACTACGGTAGGTCGGTAGAGTAGGAGACAGCAGGGGAAGAGGAGGACGGGGGTTAGGGAGGGTCGTAGTCCCAGAAAAGGTTACTCAGTTGAGAAGTGTACTCCACCGGTTTCATGACCTCAAAGTCGAAATCGTAGTAAGGAAAGTACTTAATTATCGAGCAACAAAAGATGGAGACTTTTAAGGTGAAGTAAGTAATTGAGTAAGTATCGTAGAACTAAAGAGGGAAAAAAAAAAAAAAAAACGATTAATACTCATTTCGTCGTCATCTGTACCACATATTCGAAAGCACACTTGTTTTTGGAAATAATCCTAAAAAATAAAACCTCTTCAAAATCCTAGTGTCGTTTCACCTCTCCTTTCGGGTCTCTCAAGGGTGTATAGGGGACGACCCTGTCTATACGTAAGTACAAAGTAGGTCTCCACATCCAAAGGGAGAGCAAAGAAAGAAGATCTACGTCACTTAAACACATCAGAAGATTCAACCGTCACAAATAAGTAGAGAATGATTTCTAATTCCAAAACAATGAATCGTCTACCCAAACCCTCCTTAAAACCGGAACTGACGACAAGGAGAAGTTATCAGTCGTCGTACCTTTGAAAGAATTTACCAAGGATGAAAGACGTATTCACGGATAATTTTTCCGAATGTCCTTCTTTGACTTTACCCTTTTTTGTGGGACTACTGACCAGGAGTCCCCGAAATGTGAGAGTACCATCGGGTGTGAGACGGAAATTCTTTACTATTTTACAAATCGACTTAAAAAGATGACCAAACACACAGACACACACACACACGTGCGAGTCAGTGATTCAGTACAGGTTGATAAACGTTGGGTTACCTGACATCAGACGGTCCGAGGACAGGTACCCTAAAGGACCCGTTCATATGACCTCACCTAACGGTGAAGGAGGAGGTCCCACAGAAGGACTAGGTCCCTAACTTGGGCACAGAGGACGAAGAAGACGTGACTATCCACCTAAGAAATGGTGACTCAGTGGACCCTTAGGGTGACCGAACATACAACAGACTTTTTCGGACGGTAACCAAACATTAGTGACCCTGACAAAGTTGGACGTCAGTGAACAGAGAGGGGTGTAAAACCTTATCACCAAAAAGACGTTGTAGTCAAGAGACTACTTAAATTCTCTTCAATAGTTAAAAGTGAAAAAAGTCGAGAAAAGAACAACACATCCCACTGTGTCAAAGGTCAAGAGACAAAACCACGACTTTGTCCTTCAAGTAGTTGTTAAAAAATTTTATAAATAAACACAGTAAAAAAAAGGGGGGTTTCATTAAATGAATCTTGAGGGAATATTTTGATAAATTTTCTAAGGGACGACGACGATTCAGTGAAGTCAACACAGGCTGAGACACACTGGGGTATCTGCCGTCGGGTGGTCCGAGGGGACAGGGACCCTAAGAGGTCCGTTCTTGTGACCTCACCCAACGGTAAAGGAAGAGGTTACGTACTTTCACTTTTCACTTTCCCTTCAACGAGTCAGTACAGGCTGAGTTTCTAAGGGATGTCCTTTGATTTATACTTCTATTGATAGACAGTTATTATGTCCTTCGTCGGGAAATTCTTAAAGACTAAAGGTGTAGATCTTATTGTTGAAGAATTTATAATCTAGGCTTTCTAGGAGTCTATTAGAAAAAAGGTCACAAAAAGAACTGAAAAGAGTCAAACATCTGAGGTGTCTCTAAAGTCGGGTAGACTATATGAGAATTGTCAACTACCGTAGTAGTTGAATTACCTGTACTCAAACTCCTTTGAGGTCACCTGTCCCTTCAGACCACACGAAGTCAGGTACTCCGACGTTTCAACCTGTACTGATTCGCTGACTTGTTATCATACTAGTCGAAGTTTTTACCATATATACATGCATGTAACGAGATTGAATTGGTCGGTACTATAAGTAACAGTTGTTATATATTTCATACTTTATCTAGAAGTGCTACGATGTCTTGTTTTGTCAACCGTCTTCTTTCGAGGTTGCCGAGATTGTCAAAGTGAACTCAGACAACACACCAGGGATTCTAGTGAACGTCCAGTTGCAGCCAGAGACATCACGGGAGGTGAGGACCTTGACGAACAAAACATGTCAATCAACCCGGAAACGTCCCCATACTGGGGAGCCATTGAAGCTGGAACAGAGGATGGGGTCCTGAGTCTCCTCCTTTCTGAACACTCCTACGACTTGGACAGATCTCCACAACCTGTTGAACTCCTCCACTTCTTCTCGACCGGGTATTGGGGTCGTCTATGTGTCAGTTATTTCTCCTGGAGACCTGGTGTTTCCTCTACTATTCTCTGTTGCGGCAGTAACTCTAAGATTGGACCCCGAAGGTCTATGATTAGTCCACTTGACATATAATTTAGTCTGACGGTTCTTCTAAAAAAAGTTATAAAATTGAAACCTTCTGATTTCTTTGACCACGAAGGTCGATGTGAAATTTGACTTAAACATAAGGTAGAGTTAAAGGAAACTCGGAGAGACTCAGGTAAACTACGATAATAGGCGTCTACCTGTTTCGATAAAAGGTGTCGACTAAAGTGTACACTAAGACGTTCGATAAACGGAAAGATGAAGGGACATTCGGACGTCTAATATTAAAAGTTTATGGGAGTTCATACACAAGTAAGAGTGCTCGTGACTCAGTCATAGATTTACGGCTTGTTGTGGTAAAGACTTGTCGGTATAGATGTCTAGACTTTCCGTCACTAGACTCCTCTCGGTCGTCATTCTTCTCTAGGTTTCCAAGAAAAAGAGTCCAATAAAAAGATTTATCCAGTCACCAAACGTTGTATAAACCATTTATTCTTAGTGGATTCATCTAGAGGTCCGAACTAGGAGTGAGATGTTCAGTCCTAGAGATTTTCACTAGGGTCCCTAAACGTCACTACGAAACATTGTAAACTTTGTAGATATAAAAAGGATAAGATCCGTTTTACACGATAAAAAAGAAAAGAAAAAATTGTTAAAAACAATCTCATGTCAACGAAATGTGACAACACACTCAAAGACGACACGTCGTTTCATTCAGTCAAGAATACATGTAATAGGTTGACTCACTGACTTGACTTGACTATATTTATATATAGAGGGAAAAACTTAGAGTAAGGGTAAATCCAGTGGTGTCTCGTGACTCTTCTCTAGGGTCACGATATGTCATCCAAGAGTTATCAACATATAAAATATGTATCATAGTCATGACATATATACGGTTAAGGTTGGAGGGTTAAGCAGGGTTGGGGTGAAAAAGGAAACCACAGGTATGTAAACATGAGATACAGACACAGAGGTCAAAAACCAAACGTTTGTCCGAGTAGACATGGTAAAGATTTATACGATAAAAGACGACTTATAAAAATGAGAATTTTACCGTTTATATAAAAAGAGGAATAAAGTCAAAAATCCTAATATCAAAACAAAAGGCGGACATAATCACTGATAGAGGAAAGGTCAATAAATCCTAGAATAAGTTCAAGAAAGTACTTACAAAAAGTCAAAAGTCATATATTCAAAAAGTGTAGGAACTACCTTACTTCAGAGACAGAGACAAATTTATAGAGTTCAACCCCTTTTGAACGGTTGAAGAACAAATTAAGACAATGTCCCAAAGTTGTATACCACTATATTACTGTATGTGTAAAAACAATTGTTTGAAAAACTCCCTTGTACGTACCTGCGTCCTTGACTTAAAGTTCCCGGATTTATGACCTTTATAATGAGGTCTCCTTTGTAGTTATTTTCCCTTTACCCTCTTTCTTTTATCACACGTTAGAGACACAATTATTACAGGTACCCAGTACTTACCTGTGTGTGGTTGGGTCAATACGTAGACATACTCACGCACCGATCCTTATGAAAGACAAAATCCTTCTCACTCGAATATGTCGGGAGGAATGAGAGATATCACTTAAAGAATAGGAGATATTCAACTACGATTGGATGAACAAGTTTTCAGTCGAAAGAATAATTGTGTAATATTTTATACAAAGTAAAGATTTGTCTTTATATTAAACTTCCGACCTTACTTTTTATTCGTAGACATATAATAACATCAACATCTTTATTCACTCCGTTTCATCGGGACCCATTTTGAACATCTACTCAGGTTAGTTCATTAGGGTTCCTGAGATCGAAGATCTTGACGTTTTTTTCTTTTTTCGGTTTTTTAAATTTTCTTGATAGATAAAAATAATTGTAAATGACGAATATCATTATATTTGTTTTTTAGTACATTTATAGTACTACTACTTTAATAACTTTTATATAAGTCCGACTCCCTCCTTAACAAAAATAATAATTAATAAACTTAGTATTGAGGTCTGACTTGCATTTCAAATTCTTTTTTTTGGGATTTTTCATAATGTTGATTACATATTTTAGTCATTTCACAATTAATTCTTTTATCGATAACAAAGTCTCACCCCTTAACTTAAGTTAAGATAGATTAGAGTCTTCTGATTAATAATAGTGACAAAAAAAAATATTTAATATGGTCCATACATGGACGGGGAATGTTAAGAAATTTTCAAACTCTGTACTTCTTGTTACGACTACTAAGACTCTAACATTTCTAAAACATCAAAAGATTTCGAGACTAATGATTAATCGTAACTCTACTTTGTTGGTAGAGAAGACCCGTCTTGGTACTTGTAAATTAATCTGAGAATAAACAGTTCTCTATCTCATTAAGAACATGGTTGAAACCCGAATCCTATAAAATGTTTGTATTATCTAAGTCGAACCAGTCTACTTATCACTAACACCATGAAGTTTGACAAACAATAGACCTATTCAAATAATCCTTTTTTACGAATAACATAAACTAAGACTTAACTATTTTATCAGTTACTGAACGAATCATGTAAATTTGATTTTAACTTAAGATGTGTCAGTAGACGAGGTTTAACACAACTTATAATTAGTAGTAATCTCATGAATTGAACACTACTGTACGATATATTTTTATTATAATTGTGTTGATAGATACAAACTGTAATTATTTTTCAGATAGCGACAGAGATGCCCGAACAACGACACCGGTGTGTTGTTCGACGACACCAGCACAAATATTTGTTTTACGAGTCCAAACCAAGTAAGTCGAACCTTTTCCAGAAAATGGTCTCAACGGTCCTTTCGAAGAGGTTCCTAAAAATATAAAAGGACCTTTACATCCTACTCGTATTAAACTTGTATTTGGTAACTGTATACACCCCAACAGGTGAAAAGACGAAGAGGTTAATCTAATACTTGACAAGATTCACTCCAAGGTGCAAGGAAGTATAAACATAAGGATCCTGGATCATCGTATTCGGTGTTCCATCCGCGACTCATCTACACAGAATTTACTTACTGATTTAGATCCCGACTGGACACAGGGTTATGTCTGGTTTGTTTTGGGTCAGACGTGGCGTACAGGGACGTTATACGAGGTGAATCGAGATAGTACCGAGGTTAGTGTCTCATAATGTGAATAGACAAAAGAACTGTTGTTTACGCTTTGACACCCTCTACCCGAGATATCATTTGTCACACATAAAGACCGGGGTCGTCTCACAGACCTTGACTCACTCGTCGAGAGTCATGTACCAATATCCTATTCGGATACTAACCTTTAAAGTGACATCGAAATGGTAAACAGAGGACTACTCCTCCACTAAATATTATTTTCATATTATTTTTCTATATTATTTACAAGTGGGACCTACCTCCAGTTTGAAATGACAAAAAAAAAACGTTCAGAGTTAAAAATAACCTTTGACTTGTAAAAACTATTTGTAAATCGTCGTCACCTAAGACTACAAAATAGGGACCCTTAAAAACAACAACTTAACAAATTGCCTAAAAAAACACACAAACACATCATGGAACGGACCTCATTTAGCTACCTTAGGTAAGGGGATACCACACACCGACGACGACAAAGATGAGTCAAATTTTAATATTTAATATGGTAGGGTCCACCAAGTCACCATTTCTTAGGTGGACGGTTACGTCCTCTGTGTTCTCTACACCCAAGTTAGGGACCCAACCCATCTAAACGACCTCATCCTTGACCGTTGGGTGAGGTCATGAGAACGGACCCTTTAGGGTACCTGTCTTTCGAACCACCTGACATCAGGAACCCCAACGTTTTACAGTCTGCGTTGACTTGTGGATTTCTACTACTCTACTTGTACTTAAAACGACAACAAGTCGACAAGTCGACTCAGTACAGGGTGAGCAAAGCTGGGGTACCCGACGTGGTGTGGTCCGAAGGGACAGGGAGTGATAGAGAGTCTCAAATGAGTCTGAGTACAGGCAACTCAGTCACTACGGTAAGTTGGTAGAGTAGGAGACAAAGGGGGAAGAGAAGGGCGAAAGTTAGAAAGGGTCGTAGTCCTAGAAAAGGTCACCAGCTGAGAAGAGTAGTCCACCGGTTTCATGACCTTGAAGTCAAAGTCGTAGTCGGGAAGGTCACTTATCAGTTCCTGCTAAAGGAAATCCTACCTGACCAACCTGGAGGAACGTCAGGTTTCCTGAAAGCTCTCAAAAGAGGTTGTGGTGTCAAATTTTCGTAGTTAAGAAGTCACGAGTCGGAAGGAATACCAGGGTGAGAGTGTAGGCATGCACCGATGACCTTTTTCGTATCGAAACTGATATACCTGAAACAACCGTTTCACCACAGAGACGAAAACTTATTTAACAGATATAAACAGTATCGAAAAGAAGGTTTCTCGTTCGCAGAGAATTAAAGTACCGACGTCAGTGACAGGTATGACTGGAACCGAAGGATACCAGTGGTACACAGTCTCATCGTAAAATTGGTCGGTCAGTAATGAGACGATGGGATGTCGACAGAGTAAAGAATCTAGAGGGATCATTCAAAGGTCGGTTGGACAGTTAGACAACAAACGGACTTGGTCGGGTGCTGTGACCCTCGGAGAGGAAAAGAGACAGCCAACCGGTTGTCATAACGACAATAGTACCTTTTACGGCACTCGTAATACAGAATGTCTGGTGTAAGTTCAGTGCAGTCCGGGGAGACCGTGATTTCGAGGACAGCAGGGTCGAACAGGGTTGACCATCTTGGTAGGGTGACTGGGTTCTTGTCTGAAGACGGGAAGAGTGTGTTTTAGGTCGAAAAAAAGTACCTAATAGTGAAGAAACAGGTTATAAACAAAAACAGTCGTAGGTCTCAGGAACGTCTTCTAAAAAACGTTACAGTAAAGAAGTGCGTCGTCAACAAACAGATCCATGTTGTAGAGACCTACTCTCCTCTACTGACTCTGTCATCCTGGTATGGTAGACTATTCAAGTGAAACCGCTTGACAATTTTAAAATTCTAGTAGAAGACTATGGTAAAAAATCCTTAATTGAAAATTTCGTTTTTAACTTTATCTCTCGTACTTGAGGGAACCTTCAAGGTGTGAATCCTTCCGTTCTTCCTAGACGTTCGATTTATTCTACTGAAATATTCACTTATATTTACATAAAAATAAATCTTAACCTTTCAATCTCATGTATCATCCTGTACGTAAGTATTTGAATATAACACATTAGGACCTGGGACTACGGTATCGTTTTTACCGGAGTAAGTTCGGTTTAGAAAAAGACTTCATTCGGATTGAAAGTCTTAATTAAGTAGACTATAATGTAAACACTAAATGATTCTGTGTGAGACCATCCAGTATAGTTTTAGTAAAATAAAAATACCTCTATAGATTCCACTATTCCTGTTATAAACATATGAAACCCACGTCAATGAAACCGAACACTTAACGTCACGAAAATGTTGTTCATCTCGAGTCAACACAGGTTGAGAAAGGTTGAGGTACCTGACATCGGGAGGTCCGAGGAGGTGGGTACCCTAAAGAACCTGTTCTTATGACCTCACTCAACGGTAAAGGAGGAGGTCCCTTAGAAGGGTTAGGTCCCAAGTTTAAGTGTTGAAGAGGTAGAGGACGTAACCGTCCGTTTAAGAAGTGGTGACTCGATGGACCCTTCGGGTATCGTTCATCTCTAAATGTCTTTTTTATTTTTATTTTAACATTAGGCTCCAGATTCCATCCCCATTTTTACCTTATTTTACAAGTGGTTCAAAGTACTGTCGGATAAGTCCATGTGCGGTGTCGATTAGACAGACATATTATCTAGTTCGACACATTTCCCTCAACTACCATGGTTTAAAATGGAAAGGACACATTAAATATCCTTTTAAACAACCGTACGTTTAATATTGAACAGGACTTTTGAAGAAAACGATTAATCTCGAACGTCTTCGGTCCCTTCCCGACTTATTAATCGTGTCACGACCGTACTTAAGAATCAATTCACTTCATAATGGTTTAACCTACAGTTCTACCCTCTTTCCTTGGCGAATGTTTGTGTAAAATTAAAAACTTGAAAATGAAAACTTCGCACAAGACTCCTTGCACCACGTCTCTATACTCTGGTATTTTAGAACCCCATGGTCCTCGGACGACCTCGAACTTCCCGACGCCTGTCAAAAGGAGAAAGTACCCATAGTCTCCCGAACTTTGATGACACTAATAGTTGTTTCTGTCTTCTTTCACGTGCATTTCGTTTAAGACTGTGTCTTTAGGTTCCGATCTGGGTTCTACTCTGGGTCACCGTCCTTAGACCCCTAGAGATTATTCTGTTCGATACGTACGATGACCCAAGGTTGTGGTCATTACTTAGGTCGTTGGTGACTCACAGAACCATCGACTTCCTCTTACCTTTGGAGATGGGGTGGCGTTTGTCGTCGACCCTACTGTATTTCTCGTCCCCTCTTTCCTCCCGTACAAACTCCCACTTACAATCAGATCCTAAAAAAACAACAACAAAGAAACAAACAAAATTAAATTTACATAAATAAAATTAACCTCCGATTAATGAAGTGTTATAATACAACCAAAACGGTATGTAGCTGTACTTAGGTGGTGTCCACATGTGCACAAGGGGTAAGACTTGGGGGGGAGGGAGGGGCATGGTAGGGAGACCCAGTAAGGTGACGTGGTCGGGGCTCGTAGGACATAGGACGTAGTTTGGACCTGACCACTAAGCACAGAATATATTATAATATGTACAAAGGTACGGTAAGAGGGGTTTAGTGGGTGGGAGAGGGAGAGGGTGTCTCAGGTTTTCTGACAAGATATGTAGACACAGAGAAAACGACAGAACGTATGTCCCAATAGTAATGGTAGAAAGATTTAAGGTATATATACGTAATCATATGACGTAACCACAAAAAGAAAGACCGAATGAAGTGAGACATACTATCCGAGGTCAAAGTAGGTGGAGTAATCTTGACTAAGTTTACATAAGAAAAATTACCGGCTCATTATGAGGTAACACATATACATGGTGTCGAAAGAATAGATAAGTAGACGACTACCTGTAGACCCAACGAAGGTACAGGACCGATAATATTTGTCACGACATTACTTGTAACCCCATGTGTACAGAGAAAGTTAAGACCAAAGGAACCACACATACGGGTCGTCACCCTAACAACGGTCAGGATACGAGAAGAAGGGGTCGTCCCTCAACCCAATGAAGCCAAACGAAACAAAATCCAACAATACTGAACTGATACTCTTTACAACCCCGGAGTCTCTATTAAAAAAACATAAGATTCCCGAAAGAAGGGGTAGTAAAGAAATACCTGTTTTGAATCTTTCATAATCTTATATAATAAAGTCTTGACTTTCGACGACTGACTTTACCGATTTCTGATATTCTCGATCGTGGTAAAGGAATGTTTCAGATGAGTAGACGGTACGTGTCGTGTGTTGATTTTCCTTGGAAAGGACCTAACCCGAGAATTCGTGTGTAAATTAGGTAAATTGGACTTTCGTATACTACAACCGTGACACGACCCCCACTTCCAGAACCACCCGAACCGCCCTTTCTTTACATGTTTCTTTAAACTTTGAGACGAAACCTGTTGTTTTCATTCTTCGTCACTTTTTTTACCAACACAGTGGACCTCACTTGAATGAAATATAAGTGCGACGTCTGAAAATCTCCTTCACCCATCCTTTCCCACCTGTACCAGTCGACACCAACTTACTCCTCATACCCGCAAATTAGGACCTCCTTACCCGTTACTCGTCCTAATCCTATTTCATCTTCCTTTTCTTCACCTTTACCTTTAATTAAAGAATACATAGTGTCTTACTGAGAAACAAAAGTAAGGTCCAACTTCCCGCCGACAAGTTTACCTAACCTAGGAATTTGGTACCATGACTTAGTAATAACTTTGACGTTAGGTTTTACATAGTTTATATAGTTAATACGCTCCTAATGAAAACGAGTTCGATTCTCACCTCGGTGTTTAGAAAGACTTAAGCGTACCAAAGGGTCACTAATTACGTGGTCCCTCCGACACGTCGACTGCACGAGTGGAGATCAATTAACTTCACTCTTTTTCATCCTTCTTATTGAAGAACGTAAAAAGTAATACTTACAGTGAAGGTATTCAGTGACTACGTCTTCCCTTTTTGACCATTTTAATGGTTGACAGTTAATGTAATTTTGGGTACTCAAAGTCGTGCACCTTACTTCGTAGAACGGTAGAGGGAATTCCTTAAATAAGAATCCCTTTAGGAGTGTCGAATTTTAACGATGACGTGTCTCGTAACCCATCCCGACCCCCTCGGACTCGTTCCGAGACGTCGACTCTACGACCGAGAACCTCAGTGTCACTAGGGCTGAGAGGGAACTACCATGGAGGTAGGTACGGAAACCGTTTAGTCCCTGATCGTGAGAAAAATTTTAGACGAAAGTTTTACTCTTCAATTAAAAATTTTTACGTTACTTCTTTTAATTTTCCGCAAAATTTTCGTCTGATCTTTTCGACCACAGTTTCCTAATCCCTTAAGTGATGTACTACAAAGACTACTGAAATCTCTTTTTCACTTCTGAAAAATCCAGTTCTTGATCAAAAGACCTTTACTGTCTTTTATTTTGAAACATAACTAATATCTCAACCAAGAACTATCGAGTCCGAACGAGTAAAGTTTTGTTAACCGTTAAGATCTACCGTCCCCGAGTCCTAATAATTCTTCCATATCAGTCCCTTTATTTCCATCTAAATCAATAAAACACTTGAAAGTAAAATATATGATAGTAGACAACTACCGTAGGAGTCACCGAGTCGTTATATTTCTTAGGAGGACGATTATGTCCCCTGTGTCCTCTGGGCCCAAAGTAAGGACCCAGCCCTTCTAGGGGACCACTTCCTTTACCGTTGGGTGTGGTCATAAGAACGGACCTCTTAAAGTACCTGTCTCCCCGGACCCCCCGATGTCAGGTGCCCCAGTGTTTCTGAGTCTGTACTGACACACTAACTTACGTATACACGTGTGTGTGTGTGTGTGTGTGTGTGTGTAAAATCTATTGAGACTAAATCTCAATCACTGATTTTGTATTATAAAGTTTTTCAGATTATATGATATGTAACAGGAATATTCGTGTGGAACGTCTTCGAAAAGACGCCGTAGTATATTATAAAGGGTAGTACGTAAAGAAAGGACACCCGATACTCCAGGAAGAGGTGGAAAGTGAGTTCAGAAGGAGGGGGAAGTGATTATGTGTGTGTGCGTGTGTGTGTGTGTGTTTGTGGACGACGAAAAAACATTATCAATGGAAGTAGTTATTGTAGTGGTAAGAGGATTCAAGGGTCTTAATTTTTGTTTATCTGGAGTGATTGATCTTTACGTGAAATTAAGTTATGGTAAAGGAGGGACCTCTTAAATTTATTAAGTCTTTTACAAGAAAAGTCCGTATATAGGATATATAACAGGTCCCTCAACCATATGTCTCTAGTTGTTCGTTGTCAACAAGTAGTACTTCTTGGTTTTTAGTCTAATCCTTTACTTTATTTTTAAGGAATTTACATTTATAGACGAGTAGTGAAACCTCTTAACAAAGATAGACCACTCGATAGAATCCCGGAACCTTTGTCACATTCATACAGTAACCTGTTCCCGTGACTTATCTTACCGGAGTTTGGGTGGTCACCTACGGACGTGTGTGTATGAGGACCCACTGGTTTCAGTCCTTCGTCACCACTTGTGCCTAGTGTCTGCTTACAAAGCCCATAAACACTCCCCTCTTCTAGACACTTCCCTTGTGTCGTTCTCTTCTCATCCGACATCGTCCCTGACTACATTCCTTGAGTTGTAGGTCTCTTCCTCTGGTATTTTTTTCTCCACCAAAAGTTAAGACAATGACATGCTGTCCCTATTTTTCACTCTAATATAAGAGGGTCTCAATTTCGTGTCTATTCTCTATTGAATTTTTTACCTTCTCGTCTGGGAACTATAATCCTTACAAATAGGTTTTTACAATCTCGATGAATTCAATCTCGTAACTAGTTTTATGAGATTGGAGTACTGACGTCGAGTCTCTGTAAAACAGGTCGAGCCAGAAAAATGAATATAGAGTATGAGTACGTTATATGGTTATGATAAAACAACAACAAATTAGTGAGTCAACAAGAGTGAAAAACACTGGGGTACCTGATGACGTGCGGTCCGAAGGGACATAAAGTGGTAGAGGGCCTCAAACGAGTTTCAGTACAGGTGACTCAGGTACTACGGTGGGTTGTAGAACAGGAGACAACGAGGGAAGCGGACGGAAGTTAGAAACGGTCGTAGTTCCAGAAAAGGTACTCAGTCGAGAAACGTAGTCCACCGACTTCGTAACCTCAAAGTCGAAGTCGTAGACAGGACGGTTACTTATAAGTCCCAACTAAAGGAAATCCTAACTGACATGATAAATCGGTAAGTGATAAGAGATTTCTTTTGAATGACTCTGTGTTTGTGTCGACTGAGACGACCTATTAATACATACAGTTATTTTATGTACACACCTCTAAGATCAAATGTACCCTACTAGAATACTCACAACAACCACCATTAGACGAGGTATCTAAGTTCCGACTCTCACTACGACTTCCGAGACGTCCGATCTCTACTCCTACTCTTTTTTAGTGTAGTTTGGTCACAGTGGAGTTCTCTGAGACAGTTCGCGGTCGGAGGTAAAAATGGGTGTACACTTAGGGGGGAGTATGTTTGTCTAGAATATAGAGAAAAATGTGTATTCAATTGATAAACCGTCCCCTCGATTTCATCGTCACACATTACTTTAGATATACGGTTTTATTTTTCAGTGTCTACGTCTCACGTAAGTAGACCTCTTGAGAACCCATTTCTAACTTTATTTATCCTTACTTTATTCTCTTGTACCTACGATATAAGGGAGATTCTGGTGATGTGACTTATCATCGGCATACACTACTGTTCTGTCCAAATTTGGTAGACGACCATTAGAACTAGTCGATATTCTTCGCGTAGTTTTCGTTCTTACTTCCGAAACGAGAAAGAACACAACACAAAGACTACTGGTCAATAACTCGATCTCTCATTTCTCTAGAGTCACTTAAAATATGATTGCGATTTGTTACTTCCCTTGTTATCTTCAATCTCTATCTCTTGTTCAAAGATTCCGCAGAAGGATGGGATCAATCCCTAACGAACTAATAAAGTAATATTTATACTATTCCTAGTAGTAAGTAATAAATATGATAAATATTTACATGATAGATAAATATAATAAATATCCTCTATGTAGATCTGTTAGTCCTTCGAGGGTCCGTGATAGTCACCGGACTGGTGACAATGATGTGTGTTTCTTGGTACGGGAACCTCGAATTTCGTTTTCATTTTCCTTTCACTTTTACGTATTGGTTTCTACTCTTATTTTTATGTCTTGTACTTCTCTTACTTTTACATCTTTTTATATCTCTTATTTTTATTTCTGATATCAAGACTTTTTGATAAAAGTTTTTAGATTTAGAGTTTCTCCTAAACATTTGAAATTTCTTTCACTCTTTACTGACTAAAGACCTCTCATTCTGTTCTTTCCTGTAATGTCTAACCCCGTTTTACGAACTTTACTCTCTTCTTGATGAGTTAAGACCAAAATAAGAGTTGAAAAGACTGTTCTCTTTACTAGAAGTCCCTTTTTTATAACATTTCGTTCAAAGGAAAATCAACTGTGAGTTCTGTCTACTACACTAAGACTTTCTCACGAATTGACGAGATTTACTCAGGTTCATACACCACTAAAAATTTTTGGTAAAAGAGAGGAAAAACTCTTATTTTGGATAGGTAAGACTGAGTCTCCACCCGTCTACTTAGTCTTTCTAGATTAGTATTTTAATATAGGAAGAATTGTATTGAACGATACTAAGGTTGGGTCGGTTCGTACCAGGAAGGGGAGTGTAGAAGACTTCGACTTTTCTACTGTGAGAGAACAGATAAATCAGTTCTTTGACCGAACCACTAGTACTTTCATTTTGAGTTGAAACGACTCTCTTATCTTCCGTCATTTGTACTCTTAATCAAGATGAACAGTGACTCAAAGGGAAATCAAGAACTCTTGATAGTAAAGAACAAAACACTCGGAGTCATAGAAAAGTTATTTCGGTCGTAGGAAACTGACACAGGAAAATCCGGTCTTCCCCAATTTAAAACTTAGTGAAGGTAGGTCTTTGTAGTTGTAGTTGTTGGTGGTTTCTTTTGTCTTACTATTTTTGTTTCTTAGTCTTAGAACTAGGACTATTCCGTTTAGTAACTAATTACGTCTCCCTTGAACATACACTCCAACTTATCGAAACCCAATACAAACTTTCAAGTACCTCTTAACTTCTCAGCCTCCTCGACCTCCCCCGATTCTACAAGACTGAATTTAGTGACTGTCCACTTGTCCTACATGAATAATCCTAGGTTTTCCTATCGTGGTCATAGTGACCTTGTTTAAGAAGGAGTTCTTTACGTACGACAAGGATCATGAATCTCTTCATGTTTTCAATAAAGTATTACGATTGGGAAGAGTAATTTTTCCACATGGAAAGGACGGATCTTGGTTGAACTGGGTACAGTTGGTCCTTCACTTTCCCTGATTCATGTACAGTACATTTATGAAAAGGGGACCCAATCGTGAGTTTTCTATAATTAAATTTTGATGTTTTTACGGAAGAATGGTTAAGACAAAGATTTCCTACTATAAATCAAAGTCATACTTGTTGTCGGTTTCTGGAAACAACGGTGGTTCGTACTACTCTGAGAAGTCGTCCTCCAGTACCTTATTTTGAAACCATACTTAACTGCACATCGTAGAGTCAGGTTCCACAACCGTGGACCTTTGACCCCCGAATCCTCACACTTTATCAAAGAGAGATGTTTCTACTAATCTTATATGTACTGTAGTACACAATCTAAAAACGACAGTGTCTAAATTCAATGATCTCTTCCTATAAATACTTGTACGACCTCTACTATTGAATCTTTTATTATTAATTTACTCTGGGTCCTTGTCGATAGTATGCAGAAACTTTTTCTAGTGAGACACACCGGTTACACTCCCGTGGACATATTTAATAACCTTTAAACAAGACAGATGTTCCGACCTCTTCTAAAACGTTTTTAATATATTTCCTCCTAAACTAGTCTCGTCCCCTATCGTTAGTAACATCTTATCATTTTAGTGTCCCTTTTGAAATTTTTATGGTCTTCAAGACAAGGTAGGACCGAGTTAATTAAGGTCTAAAGAACTGTGTCTCGAGATTCCTGGTAACGGGGGTCCCGTCTGGTCTAACATGTGTCACAAATGGGTCCTTTTTGCTTTGGGTGTGGGGACACTCTAGAATTGTTTTATTTTTCGGACTCCAGTTTGTGTTTCCTCTGTATCATTTTCTACCGCTATACCTCGTCAACGATAAGGTTTTCATCTTCTGTTTTATTACTTAACAAACAAATACTTTCATGTCTGTAGTTCTTTTTTATAGTAGTCTCTTCGTTTGACACCTTTAGTAAATCGAATTGTATTTGGTACTGCTTATTACCCTCGATTCTTGGACAGGAATAGTCTAATACAGGTATAGGAATCTCATCTTTCCTGTCAAATAAAAAAAATTAACTTCTTATTAATTAAATGTGACAACACAATTAATGACGACATACCGTTTCACTAAGTCAATGTATGTGTGTATATATACATATATATACAAGAAAAATTTATAAAAGGTAATACCAAATAGGTCGGTAGAGTAGGAGACAGCAGGGGAAGAGGAGGACGGGGGTCAGGGAGGGTCGTAGTCTCAGAAAAGGTTACTCAGTTGAGAAGTGTACTCCACCGGTTTCATGACCTCAAAGTCGAAGTCGTAGTAAGGGAGGTTTCTTTAGGGTCCCAACTAGAGGAAGTCTTACCTGATCAACCTAGAGGAACGTCAGGTTCCCTGAGAGTTCTCAGAAGAGGTTGTGGTGTCAAGTTTTCGTAGTTAAGAAGCCGTGAGTCGAAAGAAGTGTCAGGCTGAGAGTGTAGGTATGTACTGGTGACCTTTTTGGTATCGGGACTGATCTGCCTGAAAACAACCGTTTCATTACAGAGACAAAAAGTTATTCAATAGATCCACCCAGTATTGAAAAGAAGGTTCCTCATTCGTAGAAAATTAAAGTACCGACGTCAGTGGTCCAGTCCTTCTTTGTCAATTTTGACCTGTACCTTGTTGTCTGACCAAGGTTTATCCTTTTCCTCATTCAGTTCCGACATATGACAGTGGGACGAATAAATTGAATATACGTCTCATGTAGTGCTCTTTGTGACCTGACCTTCTTCGTGTTTGACCTTAGTTCTAACGGCCCTCTTTATAGTTATTGGAGTCTATACGTCTACTGTGGTGGGAATACCGTCTTTCACTTCTCCTCGGTTTTTCGGAGAACTACTTTCACTTTCTTCTCTCACTTTTTCAACCGAATTTCGAGTTGTAAGTCTTTTACTTCTAGTACCGTAGACCAGGGTAGTGAAGTACCCTTTATCTACCCCTTTGTCGTCTTAGTCACAGTCTGAAATCAAAGAACCCAAGGTTTTAATGACGTCTACCACTGACGTTGGTACTTTAATTTTTAACCAGGATGGAATAACGTTAAGTGTGTTTGTACGAGAACGTTGACATTCTCATACTTAAGTATAGTTCCCAGTCGACTCTGTTCGTCTTAACTGGTATGATTACTACAACTACTTTTAGCCCGTCCACCCAGGCTTCAGACCGCCAAACCTGTCTCAGTCGGCATTCTTAAAGAACAGTGTTGGACCGATGTAGTCTTTGAGTTTCTTAACCTTTCGTCGTCATTCGGTCCGACCGGGTCCCTTTGACTTTGGGACTACTATTTCAGTCTTCACTCGTCCGCAGTGTTTCTTCAGACTGGAAGTCGTCTCCGACAGGAAGCGAGACAAACCAGGAGTTCGTTTCGACTCCGAGGAGCCTCCGGTGTGTGTCACTCCCCCCAAGTCCACGGGGGTCACCTTAACCCTGTTGAGAGCCTCCAGGAAATGACCGAAATACTTTCTTGTTTAAATTTTTGAAGTCTCCTGGTCAATGAATGTACGGTCTTCCTAAGGAGGAAAATCCTTTCCTTCAAAAGAAAAGGAGTTAATAGCATATTACGTACGAAGTGTCTTAAGAAAAAAAAATTTAGTTTGAAATTAGAAAAGTAAAACATAACTCCACTTCGACAAATTGTTACAACACCCGCAACGTCCACTCGAAGCTTCCCTGAGTCGGTATGTGCCTGTACATAGATAAGATGGGATTTGGATGGAAGGTAGGTCCGACCGCGTATTGTAACTCATCTCAAGGTACACGATATGTTTTCCAGGAACAACCAATAGGCAAAATTTGTACCGTCACTATCGTGTTAGGATAAAACACTTTTTAGTTATGAGTTTTGTTACTCTTATTACGGCAAAATTCTTACTTGAATACCGTATTTTAAAGTATAAGAACATATTAGTTTAATCTCTAACATTGTCATATGCTCTTACAGATTTTGTGCATGACGTAACCTCAATCCCTAAGGATAAATAAATTTTCATTGATGTGGACACTCAAAAAGCATTAACATAAAAATTTTCATTTCGAGTAAAAGATAAAACGAAGAATAAATTAAATTTTTTTAACACATTGTAAAATGAAGTCATCGTGGGGACCTTCATTGAACGTCGGAGACGAGACCGACTTTGCTGTATTCGTCCTCAAATTACACCCAAAAGGTCAAGTAAGGTATAACTACCGAGGTCAGCATATCTTACTTGACTTTTTTTTACCGTCTTAGTAGAAGTTTCAGTAAAGAACACGATAAAGTCGGGACCGGTCTAACCTAGGTCCGAGTTTAACAAAGGTTATAACGGAAGACTTAACCTAAAGTTAAAAGACCACACACACTTATGTGGACACGAGTGTCTTATAGTACAAAAAAGAAGAAAGACTTTTGACAGTATTAAATCATAGATTTTCCTGAAAAGTACCTGTCGTAAGTCTTTGAGAGTGGTCATCTGAATCGCCATACACTGACGGAATTACCCCGAAAGTTACATCACCAGTGTATTAGCCTTACCAAATCTTTTTTTTTTAAGGTAATCCGACCTCTCTAAAATCCGAATTTAATTGAACTCTGAATTTTACTTTCGTTTTTACTGGTTGTGTGACATCAAAAACATTCACTGGGAAAGGTTCTCGGGTCTTATCAACGTCCTCTCTCAACCGAAGTGCACACGGGAACTACCCTGTCGGACGTGTACCACCCGGACTCAGGACTTTTACAGGGGTCTCGGGGACGTCGTGCACGTGAGACCGGGTCACGAAACGAAAAAAGACACTAGGAAGAGTCCCCGGTTTTTGGAGAGAATTCTTTTTTGTGTTACTTAAAATATCCCGTTTAAGACATTCTTTTTCGTACAACTCTCCCTCTACATTTACGAGTATAGCATTTATGAACTCTCGTTCATACCCACCAGTGTCTCCTCCTCTGTCAGTTAAAGTCGGTTTAAATGTATAAAAAGGTAAAGAAGTCTTCCTCCTACTCTTGTCACTCCCCTTCTATACCTCAGACCACACCTAGGGTCCCGTTTTTTCTCTTTTTCTTTTGTTTTTCGTATTTTACTTCGGATCAAGAGTCTATTTCGAAGAGGGGATCATACTTTGTGACTTTTGGTTACAAAAAAAGAAACTACCAAATTCTTTTTTGACTCACTCCACCGGAGAGGTGAACCCAGTTTCCGCTCTGAGACCACACGTCGAACCGACGGTGTCCACAGGTGTCAATCGGACTATTAGGTCACTGTTACTAAAGTGAAATTTAGGTTTGGACTTCTTGTGTACGTTGTACCCTGTTCCCCGGTGTACGTCTGAGAATCATTTGGTCCCAGTGACTACGTAAGTACGACCTTTGCACTACTGAAGAAGTCCAAGTAAGGAGAGGTACACCGAAAAGAGAGCGAATACTGGGAAGAGGACAGTAAAAACCCTCCTAAGGATTGCCTTCCGTAACTGATGTAGTCTTGTAAAATATATCTCGAGTCTCCGAAACGCGACGACGGTTCCCTAATAACTCACTTACATACTGACTGACATATTAATTTACTTACCCTCTCACTAAAGCACTTAATTTGAGGACGAGACTCCAATTATGGACCTAGGGGTCCCAGGGGAAGGGACCCAACGGTATATCAAGGTAGCACTGAGAAGAGATCTAGAGGACACATAGATAATTTATTTGGGTCACAGGAATACGAGTCTCACGTACGTATGTTTTGTTTCTACTTACGGACTAAAATAAATTTTTCCTTCTCCTTCTGTAACTTATGATTACTTTGGAGAGTTCCTCTTCTTTAACTATACGATGTCTAAAAGAGTCGGACTTTTCGTTTCGATTTACCCCAGTGAAACGACAGGTCCGTGACGATGCCTTCTTTGAGACACGTAATTTATCTTAGTTTCATCTTTTATGTTAAAATAACCCTTTAAGTTTAATTCCACTTCTGTCACGAAATAGACACAATTTTGTCTAAAATTGTGATAGTGACAACTCTCCAGAACATAAATGTACTCTTTTTATGACTCTATTTTTATAAAGGGTTTATTTTTCTTAGGGAAACGATTCTATGAAAAATAGTTTAAAGTAAAAATAATTCATTTTTCTTTTAAAGTTTTAACCATCAGTCTTAACTGACTTACTCTACTTCATTCAATACGGTACAGGACCTAGCGACGAAAAGTTATCTGCATAACTTGTCTATAACTTAAAGATAACTTAAAGTTATCTTTACAAAGTTATCTTTATCCGGATCTACTTGTAACTCCAATGTTGTTAAGACACTTTATGAAAACAAAATCAATTACACTGTTTTACTGGACTTTAGATGTTCGTGTTTATTTTTTAGTAAAACCCACCCACGTCTAAATGTTTGAGATTTACGATTAACTACTGTTATTATTTTAATATGCACAGATTATAGAGTAAAGTTTTATCAAATATGTGTGCTAAAATTATAAACTAGAAATAACGATAGAATTTATACACAATAACAGAAGTCATTTTAATGTATATATATAAAGTAAAGAATAAGTACTGGGTGCTAAATTCTCGATATTCATTTGTTTAAGGATACACAGACACGAGTCAGTGAGTCAACACGGGCTGAGACACTGGGGTACCTGATACTGGGGGTCCCAGGAGACAGGTACCTTGAGAGGTCCGTGCAGTAAGAGGTCCCCCAGAAGATCTTGGTCCCTACCTTGGGTGTACAGGATGTAAAGTCCGACTAAGAAATGGATGACCGAAGGGAGTATCGAGTCAATCATTTCTTAGACGGACGTTACGTCCTCTGGGGTCAAGCTAAGCACCCAGTCCTTCTGAGAGACCTCCTACCTATCCGATGGGTGAGGTCATGACACCGGACCTCTTAAGGTGCCTGATATATCAGGTACCCCAATGTTTCTTTCTCAGTCTGTACTGACTCGCTGAAAGTGAAGGTGAAAGAAATGGATGACTCAGTGGACCCTTCGGGTTTAGGATCCGTATCTTATCTGATTATTTAAAGGTTCCACCTTCTGAATAATATACCTCTGTTCCGAACACCATCTCTCTTCTTTAAGAGCTTCTTGAAGACGATTATTCCAATGTGAGCACTTAAAAAAAGGACGTACTGTGACGACAATAAACTAATTTTTTTTTTCTCTCTCTCTCTCAGTAAATTGAGGTGGAAGAGACTGAACACCTAGCCTGTGGGGATCTTTACAAGTCGACAGACCTCTGGTATCGACGACCAAAGCCATTACTTTCCTTACATACAACGTATTAGACATTTTCTTACTTATCTCATATTCGTGTTTAAAGGGAAGCACATGATATAAGAAAATACAAGTATACTAAGATTCTTCTGTTTAAGCTAGTTTTGGTTACATAAGTCCATCGATCAAGGTTTTGGAACCGAAAGTCGATCTTGGAAATGAACGAATAATTAGAACTACTATTGAACGGTCGAGATTACATATGATGAACCCCTAGTATTGTAAGAAGTGTTTACAATTAATTTATTTACATTTTTGGTGACATGGCTACTTACAAATGGGAAAGAAATGTCCACCCTCACTTCCTTCTCAAATTTCTCTGGCCACAAAATCTTCTCTTAGGATCGACTCACCCCTTCGACACTAATGGATGTGTCTGAAATTGAAAAAAGGGAATGGCTACGGTTTTGGGTTTGGAACCTTTACTTACACGTATAAAGGAAATAAGGTGAAATAGGTCGGAGACGAATTCTGTTCTAAAGACCGGTTCCCACCTCAGAGACGCACACACAGAACTTGACGGAGTAAATTTTGCTTGGTTCAAACAGAACGACGGTTGAGTGGTGTAGGAACAACTTCCCACGTGAAGGAGACCAAAAGACCCTCTCATTTACGTCACTTTCCTTTCTGTCAAAGATACCTGCACAATTATCGTCAGTGTAATACTGTCGTATAACTTTGTTTACTCACTCCAACCTAATGATCTTTTGGTCATTAAGAAAGGTGTCTACGGTGACTCGTCACACTTTACATTTCTGTCACCCAACCTTTTAGTCTGGGGTTAGTTCAGGAACGAGACTAAGATCTTAAGGGACTGACGTAAGAGTTCATTCAGGGTAGTTGAGAGACTCACAAACACTCAAGTAGACACACACGATCACTGGAGTCAACACGGATTGAGAAACACTGGGGAACTTGTCATCTGGTGGTCCGAGGAGACAAGTACCCTAAGAGGTCCGTTCTTATGTCCTCACTCAACGGTAAAGAAGGAGTTGGGTCCTTAGCTTGGGTGTAGAGGACGTAACCGTTCTTCTAAGAAATGGTGACACGGTGGACCCTTCGGGCAAGGAGTGTTATTTTATCAGTACTATTCATCGAATTCTTGATTCCACAAAAGGATTATTGTCCACTCCGAACTAACCAACACTGTTGTGACCATCTTTAAACCGTTGACTCTGTTGTTGAACCATTAAGAAAAAAGAGTCACATTAGACACAAAGAAAAATGGTCAATAGAATTTGTTATGAAGAGTTCTACTTAATTACAATATAGTGTGTTTTCTTACTTAAACCTTTATTATTGGGCTTGTGAACTTAACTATCGTGAACGCAGATTCTACTTACTTAACTTACGACTCTAAAAAATTTGTGTTCTTAAGAGAGACACACATATATAGTTAAAGATAGAGACAGAGACAAAGAAATAGAAGTAGATGGAGAGTTAGATATATATCATACGTAGCAGATATAGAAGTGAACACAACTATCTACCTATCTATCTATCTATCTCTAATACCATCCCTGTTTATTTCTTCTTTTCTTACCGACTACCTTTTTCCTTTGTTATCCAGGTAGTTTCATCTTAAACAACGGGACCCTGAACCCCCGTCTATTTTGCGTCTTCAAATCACTCAGATTCTCTCAAAGTCTTTTTAAAGTAGACTACAGTTAAAACATACTAAACCTGGAGAGAGTATTCTTCGTGTAGAATCATATCTGACTATTGTGGTACTTTGACTCATTAATCCGTTTTGAATTTGGTCGACGTCCGAAGGGTCTACCACGTAACCATTTCTTAAACGGATGGTCACGTTCTCTACATCCTCTGTTCCCAAACTAGGAACTCAGTCCTTCTAGGGGACCCCTTCCTTTACCGTTGCGTGAGGACATAAGAACGGTCCTCTTAGGGTACCTGTCTCCTCGGACCGCTCGATGTCAGGTACCCCAGTGTCTTTCAACCTGTCCTGATTCACGTGTACGTGTGTGTGTGTGTGTGTGTGTGTGTGTGTGTTTGATAACTGTTTACAACCTACTCGTACCTCGGTGTCCCGACGACGTCGAGGGACCCCGATTATTGAGGAAAGTTAGGATCTGGATCTGAGATATGGGATCTCCGCTCCCCCTTCCCCTCCCTCACCGTCGTCGAGGGTCTCTCTCTCTCTCTCTCTCACTCTCTCTCTCTCAGGACGTCCCCTCCGGTGACCGTCCCCGTCCTCGAAGTCCTCGTCACTTCGGTCGGGTGGTCTGGGACGTCTCCCTCCCGACACCACCTCTATAATGATTCCCCAGTAGGGTAGAGGAGAGGTCACCAGTTTGTGTTGGTCTGTGGTTTTCTGTTCCCTGGGTTGGTGAGTAGAGGCCCTCCCCTTCCGTCAGACCTCTTCTCGTCCCTCGTTCACCTGAACGTCTACGAGCCTCGCCCCGTCCCACACCCCTACGCTGTGACGGGTCACCTCTCCCGCACTGAGTCTTCCTTCCAGTTACCTCCTCTCCCGTACCGAGTCTTCCCTCCAGTTACCTTCGACGTTTGGGTCGAGACGACGAGGGTCTCCGACCACTGGATAAGGACAACGAACTGAGGGCAAAGGAAGTAAAAGAGGGTACAATTTGAACTTTTTGATAAATAAAACGACCTATTGACACTCCTAATCTTTATCTATATTTATCCCTTGAATACGGTACCGTGGTATTTCTACATAGTAATCATAACAATGAGGATTTTTATTTTTAAATTTTTACTCTAAAATCATTTAGACACATAATATATGATATGTGGTCTATGACTCAAATACGGACCCATACACCTAGAATTGACCCATATTAATACGGAACTCAAGTCTTCGAGTTTCTATACCCCCTTCCCACTCCCGAGTTCCAAGTTATTTTTACATAGAGTTCTTGAAGACTTTGTCAGAAGTTTATGATGATGTTGTTCCCTTGTTTTACACATGAAAAGTCAAGCCTCCTTTTAGGGATAAACATATAAATATACGGGGAATGAACAATACGAAGGAGACTATTATATCCGGTAGAGACCCGTCACCAGGAAGGGACACAACTAGTGACGATGTAGGGGTCACGGATCCTGTTCTAGGTCTCGTATCTCTGCTAAGGTATTGATTCAAACGACTTACTTACTTATACCCCATTACCGACCCGGTGGGTAGTGAAGTACGTATTGGAGTTGATGTGTTTATAATTTTTACGTATTCATAGAGTCACCACATGAGTGAAAAAAAAAAAACAAACGTCTCGTTAAACGGACAGACGACTGATATAAGTGTAAGTAACACGTACCAAAATTCTCTGGTGACGCAGATAACATTTGTGGAAAGTCAAGTAAAACTTTAGTGTTATTAATACATCGACGAAACTCTTCCGACTTAAGGTGAAAGAGACATAGGATCGTTAGAAAATACCTGATAGATGAGATAACTCAGGTCTAATTTTCACAGTAATTGGTGTCTACGAAATTGGAGGCTCGGTGGTCCCTTCGGGGTCATCTACTCTTTTGTCACCGAGTCGTTTACCTTCAGTGACTCAGTGTCAGGACGTGTCTCTTCTTGTCTGCCATCTAGAGTCTACACTCGAGGTCAGACCGAGATTCGAATCTCGTGAAAGGTGACATAGTGTATTAAAATTACTTAATGATAACTTTTCGTCTCTGTAATGAAACGGTTGTTTCCAGGCAGATCAGTTCCGATAGCAAAAAGGTCACTAGTACATACCTACACTCTCCACCTGATATTTCTTTCGACTTACGTCTTCTTAACTACGAAAACTTGACACCACAACCTCTTCTGAGAACTCTCAGGGAACCTGACGTTCCTCTAGGTTGGTCAAGTAAGACTTCCTCTAGTCGGGACCCACAAGAAACCTTCCTTACTACGACTTCGACTTTGAGGTCATGAAACCGGTGGAGTACTCTTCTCAACTGAGTAACCTTTTCTGAGACTACGACCTCCCTAACCCCCGTCCTCCTCTTCCCCTGCTGTCTCCTACTCTACCGACCTACCGTAGTGACTGAGCTACCTGCACTCAGACTCACTTGAGACCCTCAACCACTATCTGTCCCTCCGGACCGCACGACGCTAAGTACCCCAACGTTTCTCAGTCTATGCTGACTCGCTGACTTGACTTGACTTGACAACTGTTCAAACTTATTCTATAAGACAGTAAAATCTAAAATTAGAGTTGTATGTTCAAATACAAGACTTAAGTGACTTTGGTAAAGGGTCAAAAGAGATGATCAACTTTATGTAAAGAAAAAGAATCTTCAAATCTATGATTTTCGGTTTTATTATCCAGTTGTGTAGAGAAGATCTACAGACTAAAACACCGTAACTTCCAACCATCCCATCCCATTCTCCCACACCAGTTCACATAAAGTTCTCGACTTATTTAGAAAAACACATTACTCATAATAAATCATATCCCTCTGTAACAAATAACCGAATTCATGTCCATTAATAACGGAACTTTTGACACTGTTGAAATGATCGGAATAGAAACAAAAGGTTGTTCTTCGATTTTCACCCAATAAAAAGATATAAGTCGAATTAATACGAAACTCCTCATCTATTCTTTTCTTTAGCTTTTACACAACACTTGATAGATACACGGGATATAGAAGTACCCTTTGTCCTTACACTTGGTAGTTCAGTATCCGACTAAGTGGAGTTCTTTTCTTTTGTTACAAAAAGATCGTAGTATATATGCAACTCCTAGTAAATCGACTTAAACTACTCTCGAAATTTTTTCACACTTTAGGTATCATGGGTAAGTTGTTAAATAAATATAACCATCTTACAGGGAGTTTTTGTGACTTGCAGAATGGGTAGTGAATTTGTAAAGGACCCCTTTAATAAAGAGTGGTGTGTCGAAGTTCACGGTAGACGGGAAACCAATTCTATTGACACCTATGAAAAAAAAAAAAAAAAAAAGGCTACTCTTCCTTTCCTATGTGACCACACCTTGTTTACGTAACGCAGACTAGAACGGAAACACCAAAACCCGTGGTGACTCTTAGGGTCCCTACCCCCTCGGACCACCCGACGACGGATACCCCAGCGTGTCTCAGCCTGTGCTGACTTCGTTGAATCGTCGTCGTCGTCGTCAAGGGAGACGACCCAGAACACTAACTTTTGAACACAAGGAAAAACGGGTTTAGTCTGGCAAGAGATGAATCCGTAGAGTCCTTGGGTATGTGAAAAGTAAAGAAAAAAGAAGAGAACTCCTGTACAAAGAAAAACTTTGCAATAACAACGTAGTAGTCCTGGGTCTAGAGCTCAAGAACATGTCTCGAGGGTGTTGCAGAGACACAAAGTAATCCAGAAATAGTTAAGTAGACAACGATCACTAAAACTCGTGATGAGTTATACCTACTAAAAGTTATTAGTTTAGACTAACTTTGATATACCCTAAAAACAACAAGAAGGACGACGAGTCAAAGTCTCATGGTTGGTGTCAAGGTAAGCAGAAGTCCTGAAAGGTCCTAAAGGGTCGACCGTAAAATTCGCGTTGGAAAATTGATTTTCAGTGATAGGTAGAGGGTGCTGAGGAGATGTAAAGAAGGAGACATCCTACTCCTCCCTACTTGGTCGTCCGTCAGTGTGTGGAAGGGACGAAGGGGCAGACCTAAAAGGAACGAGACCGACTTCGGAGGTCAGACTAGAGACGACGGAGGGGAAGACGGGTGAAAACGGAGACACTTACGCGAGAGGTAGTGGTACTGGTAGATACGACGTAAGGAGAACATTGAAGTGAGCAAGTGAAATTTACGTCTCATCAAAGTGTAAATTTAACGGAAAAAAAAAAAAAAATGACCGAAGGACTGAAGTCAGAAAAAGGAAATTTATTAATAGATCTAACGAAGTTTAAATTTGAAAGGTTTTGGGTTCAGGCTAGTACAGTGAAGACGTGTGGTTAGAGAGAGCCGGAGGACTACCAGTGTATTAAATTCTTTACTAAGTTCAACCACGAGTTCTCGAAGATTTGTGTGAAGATCAAACATCGGGAGAGGGAATTAGTTTCACGTGGAATCAGTAGTTTAGAGGGTAAAGAGGAACGAATTAAAAACTCATCTCGAACAGAGAGGAAAATTTTTGGGGGAATTGTCATGAATATCAGTAAATCGTCACAGGTTTTGGGTTGGGTTTATGTGAATTTGTTTTACCGTTTCACAAACAGAGTACAAGGACCCCTGTACATTGACGACCTCGGCATTCGAGTTCCCAAGACAAGGAAGGAGACAAGGATCCTCCAAAACGAGTAAGAAAGACTGGGAAATGACGAGAAAGGTCCGTCAGTCCTTTATGTCGAAGTTCGTTGTGAGGAGTCGCGTCTGGAATTTTAGATTATTGAGTCTCTGATTCCTTTCGTGGAAAGAAGGGGAGAGAATCCCTGGTGACTGGTTCAGGATCCTTTCCGTGTCGAGTGCACGACTTCACGCACCCTCGTCGTCTCGTTTCTACCCTTTTATGACTCCTCACCTAATCAGTCCAAAGAGGTCTCTTCGTCTCGGGGACCCTGACGTTAACCGACCGTTCAGGTGTCACACACCGACCTCTGAGAGTCCTTCTAAAAGACGTAAATTTTTTCACACGCGTATGTCTGCCCCGGAGGGACCACCGAGTCTTTCCTTTCTTAGGAGGACGTTACATTCTCTGGACCCAAACTAGAGACCCAACCTTTCTAGGGGACCTCTTCCCTTACCGATGAGTGAGGGGTCCTAAGAACGGACCTCTCAGGGTACCTGTCTCCTCGAACCGTCCGATGTCAGGTACCCCAGTGTTCTCAACCTGTGCTGACTCGTGGACTGCGAAAGTGTGTGCGTCTGAGTGTACGTGCAAGTTATTTAGTGACAAAACATTAGAGTCTGGAATCCTCTACTACAACGAGAAGGGATTTTACCAAAGAAAAAGAGAGACAGTATAGTCTTCATTCAAACTTCTCTGTATAATGACTCGAAAACAGATAACACCTCTTTCCTCTACTACACCCCTCCCCACCACTGTTTCCGGGGGACTTTTGGTGCGCCGTCTCAGGAGAGACGAGGTGACCCGCAGGGTCCTCCCAGACGGGTCGACCCAAACACCCTTTCGTCACGCACAAAGGTTGTCACCTTGACTGGATTTTGAGGGAGAGCTCGAGTCTTTAAGGTTTTCCGGAGTCTCGTGTCGACAACTATGTGGGTCCCACCTGTACTTTTAATAGTCCAGCGTTCGTAAAAGACCTCGTCGAGTGACTTATAAGGAATTGACGGGTTTGACTTGGAAACTTCGGCGTCGGGACGAGACCACGGAGATTTCATTTTCTAAACAAGTCTTAGAATCACAGTGTTGTTCGAGATTGGAGATTACTGACATTGAAAATATCCACAAACTCAAGTAAGACGTCTGTGACTTACTCGTGTCTGATGAATGGTCTGCTCGACACGAGGCCCGGAACACTGTAATTCTACTCATCTCAAAGTTCCACTGTCGTTCCCTATTTAGAGTTGTTAATACTAATTTACATAAATTTTCAACATACTCTAAGGAGGGTGTAGTATTATAATACCTTCTTACTAACCTAGAAAGGTCTTTGTAAATAGCATATGATTTATACGAAATCCACAACACGTTCTATGACTAGAAAACTCAAGTATGAAGTATAAGAATTTCACTGGTGAAGTCTTTGTACAAATGTGTCTTACTGTCAGTGTCTGTAAATCACTGTACATATACCAGGGCCGTCACACAGGACGAATACATACACACAGTCTATCATTCCGACTCACGTCTATCTAGAGATCAATAGTATCATTATTTCTATGTTTATGTCGAAAAGACTTTACATAGAGATACGATAAGACCAAGAGGTTCATCTTAAAGTAATCAAGAACGAGTTTAAGTAAATAAGTGAATGAGTCCTTTTAAATAATGTCTCTACTTTCTGTGAACCAAGATGAGTCACCGTCGCCTTGGATCCTTTCTCCCCCCAATTCACTATAATTATGAACAGACAGACGAAAGACCGGTTGTCGGAAGGAAACAACGAAAATTGTTGGTGTTCGGTCGCAAAAGTAGACTATGACCGTCATTGACCGTACGTCCTTACATGGGTACATAGCAAATGGTCTACTCCTTGGACCTCGTGTATACACTAATCTTTACTTATAGTCGAGTGTACTGATCTTTCACTACTGGACTCTATACTGGGGTTTAGAAAATTTAGGTTCTGGTCAAAGGGTAAAATGTTTTGATATCGGTCGGTCAGCTACGACGATTACTGTTTTATGTCTACGGTTATGGTATCGTTAAAATGAGTTCCAAAAAATTTGGAAGGTTCCCCTTATTAAAGAAGCATGGTCGTAGGACGAATGACGACCGACGTTTAAATAGAGTACTTCTAAACTGCCAAAAACTAACACCAAAAACAAAATAACTTACTCAAGTTGTGTAAGTGTGAGACCTATCTTAACCAGGTGTAAAGGATCGAAATAGTCTGACGTTTTGGTCGTGGTTTTATCTTTTACCGGGAAAGAAGACAAGTCAATGTTAGGACGAAAAATAAAAAATGTATTTATCTTGGCGTCAATCTGCCGGCCGGCTAGTTTCCGTTCCGACGTCATTCTTCGTCGGTCCGACGAGTCCGACCGACCGAAGACTGTCGAAAGTCGACGAAACTAGTCTGTGGATAGTCGTGTCTGTCCGTGGAAAAAAACGGAAAACAGACTCAGTCCTTTACTCTCTCTACTATCGACGGAAAACCAGGATTAGGGTTGGTGAGACGAACTGTCTACTTTCCACGCGGTTAATGATGACCATTCTCACCTGCGGTCACACGTAAGTAATGGGGTCAATAGAAATGTTTAATGTACCATAAGGGCCCATGGACTCCTTTCCTTTATAAATTTCGGTCTTTTGAGAGATGGTCGTTATAGACTACTCGGGGTTCCCTTCTTCTCGGGTGACAGTTTCGTAAAAACTGTGTCGAAGTGGTTCTTGTACCTTAGGTCACCTCTAAGGTCCAGGACCCCCACCTAAGACCGACTTTTACCATACACCACTTCGATACTTTACTCTCTTACCATACACCACTTCGATACTTTGCCATACACCACTTCGATACTTTACTCTCTTATGTCACGAAATACTCCAATATAGATCTTAGACCCAAGGGACCAGGTGTTCCCGTCAAATACAAATAACGAGACCCGGTAGTCATCTACTGGATCGGATACTTGTTACACGGGTAAGTATTTACCTAAAGTCTTAAGTCGATACTTTTGAGCCGTAATCGTCTGTATGTAAGACAAGGGTCACCACCCCTACCCCAATCTAAACACATTCATTGTTGGTATTTTCGTCACTATAAACGTTGACGAAAGGGGTATCATCGTACTAGTACACACAAACACACACACACACACCACACACTTAAACACAAACACGACCACCCCCACCACTCGAGTATGAACTGAGTCTCTGAGTACCAGATACATTACACATATATGTATACACTCGAAGGGACAATCGAGTTACTATTTCTTAAACGGACGGTTACGTCTTCTCTTTCCAATCTAGGGACCCAACCCTTCTAGGGGGTCTTTTCCTTTACCGTTGGGTGAGGTCATAAGAACGGACCCTTTAGGGTACCTGTCTCCTCGGACCGTTCGATGTGAGGTACTCCAGTGTACCTCAGTCTGTGCTGATTCGTGAACCCTATGAGAAACCTAACATCCGGTCTCTCGCTAAAGACTCTCCACTGTTTGTTCGGACTACTTAGTATTTTACTAGGACTTGAGCGGGGACTTCTCTCAAGTCCGTAGTGACGTCCCTCCATATTGGAATACTAGTGTAGAACGAGGAAGACTTTACTTCTCTGTCTCGATCTTCAGTGTCCTTCGTTTGACAGTTAAATACCCGTCTCGGGTCGTCTTCTCTTCTGACGTGTCTCTCAAGATCTCAAGACTCTCCCAAAGGAAATAAATAAGTCAATTCATGACTGGTCTCTTCCATACACTCTTCCGTTGGACTCCGTTATTCTCGTTGTCAGTGTGTTGGTATCCGTAATATCCCCTGTCGTAAATCACTCACGTGTCACGGACAACGAGGGTCCATCTGACCTTTCGAAGTAGTAAGTGTGTTGTGGCCTACCACATGTGTCCTTCTGAAGTAGCAAGTGTGTTGTGACCTGCCGCACGCTTCTTCGTAGAACGGAGTGATGACAACTTACTAATAGAGGTCTGACTTACAACGTCACTCAGTCGTATTAGATTATTCTCTACGAAAAATTTTTTCTGGGTTTTACTCAACTTACCAAATTTTCATTGATACGAGATATTGTTTCGAGTCTACATCAAGTCAAGTTAAGTTAAGTCAACGAGTCAGCACAGACTGAGAAACGCTGGGGTCTGACGTCGTACGGTTAGAAGGGACAGGCAGCGGTTGAGGGTATCGAATGAGTTTGGGTACAGGTAACTCAACCACTACGGTAGGTTGGTAGAGTAGGAGACAGCAGGGGAAGAGGAGGGTGGAAGTTAGAAAGGGTCGTAGTCCCAGAAAAGTTTACTCAGTCGACAAGTGTAGTCCACCGGTTTTATAACCTCAAAGTCGAAGTCGTAGTTAGAAAGGTTACTTATAAGTCCTGACTAAAGGGAATCCTACCTGACCAGCCTAGAGGAACGACAGGTTCCCTGAGAGAGTCTTCATCAATGACCTTGTGTTTTAATATTTCGTTTGTTGTCTCATTTGCAGTATTACATAACTTAGGTTTAGTTCTTAGGTTGATACGTCTTTTCGTGTTGGACATTATCTCTTTTTTTTTTATCTTTGTCTGAGTCTCTATAATATCTCTTTTTTTATCACTTCTGTAATTTTTTCGATACTGATGATATAAAGTAAACGTGTTTCTTCATCTCTTTTATAACTTGTATAATCTTTATACCTTCTAAATATTTTCTGTGTTTACTTTGAATATTTTCTTTGTTACGGACTCTACTCTGTGACTTACCTAATTAAAGTATAATCTGAGTCGTCTTCTTTTCTAATTACTTACGTTTCTGTATGTTTATCTTGTGTAAGTTTCTCTTTTTTTCTAATCTTTGTCATATAGTTACTCAAAGTTATTTTATGATGTACTATGTTTTATATATTTATTAACCTTAGTGGAGTTTTCTCCTTTCTTACTTCCTTTTCTCACTTTATCAGAATTATCGGGTAAATTTTCCTTTTCTAATAGTCAAGTCAAATCAAGTCAGTGAGTGAGTACAGACTGAGAAACGCTGGGATACCTGACGTCGTGCGGTCCGAAGGGATAGGTAGTGGTCGAGGGTTTCAAATGAGTGAATACAGGTAGATCAGTCACTACGGTAGGGTGGTAGAGTAAGAGACAACAGGGGAAGAGGAGGACGGAAGTTAGAAAGGGTGGTAGTCCCAGAAAAGTTTACTCAGTCGAGAAACGTAATCCACCGGTTTCATAATCTCAAAGTCGAAGTCGTAGTCAGGAAGGTCACTTATAAGTCCTGACTAAAGGAAATCCTACCTGCCCAACTAGAGGAACGTCAAGTTCCTGTCGTCAGGTTTTCGTAGTCAAGAGGCCGAGAGTCGAAAGAAATACCAGGTTGAGAGTGTAGGTATGTACCGATGGTCTTTTTGGTATCGAAACTGATCTGTCTGGAAACAACCGTTTCATTACCGAGACGAAAAATTATTCGACAGATCCAACCAGTATTGAAAAGAAGGTTCCTCGTTCGTAGAAAATTAAAGTACCGACGTCAGTGGTAGACGTCACTAAAACCTCGGGGGAGTTTTATTTCAGACAGTGACAAAGGTGAGAAAGGGGTAGATAAACGGTACTACACTACCCTGGTCTACGGTACTAGAATCAAAAGACTTACAACTTAAAATTCAGTTGAAAAAGAGAGAGGAGAAAGCTCTCGGAGAGGAGTAGTTCTCCAAGAATCAAGGAGAAGTGAAAGACGGTATTCCCACCACAGTAGACATATAGACTCCAATAACTATAAAGAGGACCGTTAGAACTCAGATCGAACACGAAGTAGGTCAGGTCGTAAAGAGTACTACATGAGACGTATATTCAATTCATTCGTCCCACTGTTATATGTCGGAACTGTATGAGAGAGGACTTAACGTTTGTCAGACAACAAGGTACAGGTCAAGATTGACAACGAAAAACTGGACGTATGTTTAAAGAGTCCTCCGTACATTCCACCAGACCATAAAGGTAGAGAACTTCTTAAAAGGTGTCAAACAACACTAGGTGTATCAGTTTTCGAAAAACGTATCAGTTATTTCGTCTTCATCTACAAAAAAGACCATGAGAACGAAAAAGTTACTAGGTCCCCTACGACCATTAAACTAGAGACCAAGGAGACGGAAAAGTTTTAAGTTGAACTTGTAGACCTCCAAGTACGAAGTACATGACAACTTCGGACCAAACCTGTCAAAACTAGTAATGAAATGATAACACTCTCTATTCCCGTTAACACGTCATCAAACTCGTAAGAAACCGTAACGGAAAGAAACCCTAACCTTACTTTTGACTGGAAAAGGTCAGGTCACCGGTGACGGCTCAAAAGGTTTAAACGACCGTATAATAGTCTAACCTAATTTTTAAAACTTAACATAATTTTCTAATAGTCTAACTTAATTTTTTGTCGTTACTGAGTTCATATATGACGACTGTTCTTAGGATACTTTCTATATTTACAACTGTATTTAATATCCAACTTTATTTTCCTGGATTCCTTTGTAAGTATAATTAGACTTACTTTATTTTAAATTCAATGATATAATTAGTCTGTTCCACCTGAAGTCTCGTTTTTAGAATAAATTTTACCATTAAAGTCTTACTATTTCTTCACTATTGTAGTTCTCCCGTATCACCGTGTTTTACTGATACGTAGAATAATAGTCTTAAAGATTTATGTATGTAGTTTTCGTTCCTCTTTCTTTATCTGTTCGGGTGTTAATTCCAGTTTGTAAAGTTGGAGGGACATAGTAATGGACTATCTTCTTGATTTATCTGAAAGTAATTCCTATAAATTCTAGACTCGTCGTAGTAATTAGTTTAACTGGAACATCTGTAAATATCTTTTGGATTTGGGTTGGGTCTTATGTATTAGAAATGTTCAAACTTGTTTCTATGTCACATAAGACCTAATGTTTTGTTAAGAGTTATTTATTTTTTTCAAAGTCTAGTATACTTAAAATAAATAAACAAATAACGTGTTGTCTTAATTCAACTTTTAGTTTCTATCTATAAACGTTTTGAGGGTTTAAAGATCTTTGAGTTCCTGTGTAAAAATTTATTGTACATCTGGTTAGTTGTTTAGTCTTTTATAGAAAATTTCCTATTTTTACCTTTGTGTACAGTTTTTAACAGTACCCACAATTATCACAAATTAATCCTTCAATAGTATGATTACTTGAGTTTAGTTACCGAAGGTGAAAGTTGAATTTTTATGTTTTATTCGTCCCTATTTTTATCATTCACGTTTTTAGTCACTTTATATTTTCATTTTCGTTCACTACTTTTGTTACTTTGGTTTTAAACAAAGAAGACGTTTCAATAATAGTAATTGTTTAAAATCGATCAGGATATTCTCTTTTATTATATTTTGAATCTTAATTATAGTCCTTATTTTCTCCTTCGTATGTTCAAGGTATCTACAATTTTCTTATTATTTATAACACTTGTTGAAATATCATTATGTAAATTGTCGGATCCATTTTGTCTGATTAAGGAACTTTCTTTGTTTGAAGGTTTTAAAAGAGGTTTTCTTTGTCTAATTGACTCGTCAAAATGTAGATAAATTTACAATTTTCACATCAAATTTTAAAGAGGAATTTTTAAAAACCTGTGTATAGACCACAGTGACCATAAATTCGTTCTTTGTTGTGTTTACGATGGCTTTGATAACGTCTTTTGACTACTTCTTCCTTATTAAAGTGTGATTAAGGTGCTCAAGTCGAAATGGACCTGTGAGTTTGGTCTATTTCTGTAATATTCTTTTTTCTTACGAAATACTTATATCTGCGTTTATAAGAATAATATTAAATTTGTCGATCTCTTACTAGCTTTTATGTTATCAGTTATTACACCGAAATGAATAACCACCGAGTCTACCATTTCGCAGACGGATGTCACGCCCTCTGGGCCCAAGTTAGGGACCCAGGTTAGGGACCCAGCCCTTCTAGAGGACCTCTTCCCTTACCGTGGGGTGAGGTCATGAGAACGGACCTTTTAGGGTACCTGCGTCCTCGGACCATCCGATGTCAGGTACCCCAACGTCTCTAAGCCTGTACTGACTCGCTGAAGTGAAAGTGAAAAGTGAATAACAATACTGACACAAGTCAAGTCAGAGATTCAGTACAGACTGAGAAACACTGGGGTACCTGACATCGGGCGGTCCGAGGAGACATGTACACTAAAAGGTCCGTTCTTATGCAGAACAGTAAAGGAAGAGGTCCCCTAGAAGGGTTGGGTCCTTAGTTTTGTCTCAGAGGACGTAACGTCCACCTAAGAAATGTTCGACTCGATGGTCCCTTCTAAAATAAATTTTTATTATAAATAAATTATGGATATAATTTTCCCTAGATACACAATAAAAGTCCAGATTAAAATGTCCGTCAAAAATGTCTCACGAATGAAACACAGTCAGAGAAACGAGTCGTGAAATATATATTAAAGAAAAAATTAGGATAGTCTATAAAGTGTCTCTGGTGAAAAGTGTGACAAAGTGGACATTCCTTCAGTTTCAGTCTCGAACTCATTGAGTAGGTTTCAGTGGGTCGAATATTCTGGGACATAAAGCTATGTGACGACAAATCGTTGTCTTTAGGGTACGGTCCGGCAATCAAGTAAGACAGGGTACTTTTGATAAATTTTACTCAGTTCGAATAAAAGGACATAGGAACTGAAGAGCAAAGGTTGTATAAAGTAGATTTATAAGAAGGTGTTCACTCAAGAGTCCAATGAACATTTGTTCGCGTCCAACGGGTTGGACACCAGAAAGACTATAAACGTGTTTGGAATTCTTAGGAGAAAGGGTCTATTCGTAGACGTTAAGACGTCAAAAGAGGTACTTAATGATAAGGAGTTTCCATGTGATAAGATTACTGTGTAGACCTATACCAAATTTAACTACATGGTGACTACTATAAAAACAAATCACTTAAAGTTCACAAGATAGAAAAGACCAAGTTACTTTTTCTTAATCTTTTGAGTCAAGCAATTTTTTGTTTTTGTTTACTTATTACTGAAAAATTTTTAAGACATGAAGTAATCTAAGTTAGACAAATTGAAAATAAAATGGTACTTAATCAGTTTTATCTGGGGTCATGTTTTTAATTCTAGTTCGTTTACCCCCTGTAAGACTCAGTCATTCAGAATAAAACAACAAATCAGTGATTCAACACAGACTGAGAAACGCTGGGACACCCGACATCGGGTGGTCCGAGGAGACAGGTACCCTAAAAGGTCCGTTCTTGTGACCTCACCCAACGGTAAAGGAAGAGATCCCCTAGAAGGGTTGGGTACCTAGTTTGGGTGTAGAAGACGTAACCGTTCATCTAAGAAATGGTGACTCGGTGGTCCCTTCGAGTGGTAAGAAAGATAAAGACTCAATTAAGAATGTCTCGATTTTAATAATGTGTTTAATAACGTCGTTTTACATATCTCTCTTCATGACTTTAGTAGGGGAAAGTAAGTAATAGTCAGAAAATGGTACGTTGACAAAGTCCTTCATGTGTGATATGATTTGTGTCTACAAAATATAAAAAGAATGCTACTCTACGAGATAATTTCTACTTTATTTATTTATTGGATACCAACACATTTAATAAGTTCTACTATGATTTATACACATATCTTAAATTTTGTTAAAAGATTTTATAAAAAGTCAATCATAAGAATTAACATTATACTCTATCCGTAGTAAAAGTATACTTTAATTTCGAATCTTCGACTCCGAGCATATATCTTTCATTGTACCTTTCCACTCTTAAATAGTCCATGTTGGTCTGAAACGAAAGTCAATGTGTTCTTAAGAAAGTTCACACAATAAAACAACAACTAAAGGAAAAAATAAAAATTTTATTATATGAAGTGTCGACGACCACCTAAAGTCACCGTGAGCACATTCAGGTATATGTATGTCAAATTTCACAACGATTACAGATGTCAACTGATAACCTTGGTAATGACGTAGATAACGACATATGCGGTTTAAAAAAGGTTGTATCGAGACTAATACGTGTAAGAAAATACCACTAAAACGGGATTTGCATCGGTCTACATGACGTGAGACGAGAAGCCCTTCCAATAATCCCTCACTAAATAACTACCGTAAGTCTTGCGAAATACCGAGGTTCCAGTGTCGCCATTGTAGGCGGACGGACAGATGGTCCCATAGTGCGGAACAAAGGACCTCAACGTTTTGCACTTCGGCTCCGGAGGTAGACTAAAATGAAGGAATGTAAACACGACTGAGGTAGATCCAACAGGACTTTTACCCTTTTACATGTGGTTTTTCTTTTTTCCGTCCTTCTGCTTATTTACGAGAGCAATATTTAGACTCGTCATACAATTAATTTCCTCACAAAGAAACGGGAGGATAAACCAAGTATAAAATTTTGTCGAGTAAACGATAAGACCCAATTTAGTGAAAGACTGTAACAGAACAAACAACCACTAAGATTTTTTGTGTTACAATTTAGTATAGTCATTTTGTGTTCTTCTGCACCTGTAAAATGACAGGCACACATTTTTGTTCACAGATACAGTAAATTCTTACTTTTTCTTTGTCTTTTTGTCTTAGTGGTACAGTTCAATCACGTTGACCCAACAATGTTTTCTAAATTATGACTACTATCTTTGATAAAACTATTCAGTCTTAAAATCCTAATTACAAATTTAGAACCGGAGAACTGAATAAACGAATTTCTAATAAGGTTGTAAAAGGACAAACGTTATTATGCCGATTACAAACTTCTAGTCGTAAAGTAAGAAATGATGACAAGAGTAGTTATTTTAGTGTCAAACAGGTCTTTACAACCTAATAAAATCCGGTATGTCTAAACCACACATCCCCCCGTATCTCTTCCGTTTTACACAAAGTGAAAACTTGAAATAGCTGGCCGAAGTTTCAATGTTAATCCCCTAGACGATACACATCATCGGTGTCGAAGAAGACCAAAAAAGAAAAAAAAAAAAATTAAAAATAAAAATGAAATAAAATGAAATGTTATGACATAACCAAAACGGTATGTGACTGTACTTAGGTGGTGCCCACATGTACGCTAGGGTGTGTACTTGGGGGGAGGGTGGACGGAGGGGTGTTGTAGGGAGACCTAGTAGGGGTACGTGGTCGGGGTTCGTACGACATAGGACGTAGCCTGTATCTGACCACTAAGCTAAGAATGTACTATCATATGTACAAAGTGACGGTAAGAGGGTTTAGTAGGGTGGGAGAGGGAGACTCAGGTTTTCAGGTGATATGTGTAGACACAGAAAAAACGACAGAACGTAAATATACGTATTAACGTAAGTCAAGGGTGTTGGTTTGTATTCTACGACTAATAATCGGAGTAGAATATTTGTTCCCTTAATCCCTACTCTGGATGAGAAAAAGAGATTTTTAAAATAACCTGACATCAACCAAATGTTACGACAACCAAAGTCTACATGTTATTTCACTAAGTTAAAATATATGAGTATATAAGTAAGAAAAAGACTAAGGAAAAGACATCTCTAATAGTGTCTTATAACACATCTCAAAGGACAACTAATACACAGAATATATGTGGTCCACTCACCCAAGACTGTCCGTCTTACCATAGTTCGTCACCAGACTCGGGTTGTGGGTACGTGACCCTTTTAATGACTTACTTGTGTGGTCCTGAGTTAAAAGTTCGAGTAAAACGAAAGAGAAGGGGACACGTGGACCAACTTACCACAAAAGGGAAAAACAGTGGTGCAACTAAAACGACTAAAGGAGACGTACAGGAGACGTCGACATGGCCTACGGTGGACCATGGGGACCGGTCGTCGACCGTCGACCGACGACAGGACTAGTCCCACGTGGGAATGTAGTGACCGGCGGAGAGGGGGCGTATAGAAAAGATTAGGTGGAGGGACGCGTAGAGAAGGAGTGTAGTAATGGGTGAGTGCAGAGGTCGGGTCACTAGTTCCGACGGAAGTATTAGATCCGTTAGTAGAAACACAACAACTTGGAACTGAAACTTGAAGTCCCAAGACGAGGTGTTAGTCCCATATCGTGGAAAAAATTTCGTCAAGTCTAAGTGGTAATGGTGCACCCGTCCTAAACACCACCCAGTGTATCGAAGCCACATTCAAGGACGAAACAATTTGGTGGAGGTGATCCCCAACTCCACGAAAGTCTCGACTACGACTCGGTCAGGGACATTACTACTGTTACGGTGGACGTGCGACGGGTCCCTGTTCGGGACATGGTCCACAAGACGTACACAATAAAGGTCAGAATCACTTCAGAATTTTATGTACGATAGTATGGGCATTCCCTGAGTACTGGACGAATATCCTCTTATGTCAGTTTTATGTTGAATCCCCGGTTTAAGGACAGGAGAAACGGTGTAAGATCTTATGATCGTCTACACCCGACCACCGGTCCTCTGTGTGTACCTCGGGGACCAGGGGGTGCGAAGTCTAAAGACTACCGAAGACGAACTAAGCACGTTCGACCCTGACGTCACGACGAGACCTCACCTGTATTTTCGGTAGTATATGGATCACCACCGTCTCTTCCTTTGCCGTCGGGTGAGGTGATAAGAACGGACCTTTTGGGGTGCCTGTCTCCTCGGACCTCCCGATAGGAGGTACTCCAACGTCTCAGTCTGTGCTGACGTGGCCGAATCGTACATGGGTGGATCCCGACCTTACCAATTCGTGCGTGTGAGAGAGGAGTGGGACACTCGACTTTTTGTCGTAGGGATAGGATGTCCGAAGAGCTCCGTACATTAGTTGGACCTTTGTAGTGTGTTCTTGGTCGAGGGTCGAGGGTCCCCAGATCGACGAAAGAGATACGCCCGAGAATTGGTAGTGATATGGACAGAGTACGACTCAAGAACGAATAAAGAACTGAGGATCGGAATGGGGAATAAAGTACAAGATTTAGTTTATAAAACCAGTAGACGTTCATATTCCAAAGATGGAATAAACTACATTACCGATACGAAGACTCCAGGGGTCTTGTGAACAACGTTTTATTCGATTTAGAAAGACCCTGGGATTCCATAGGAGGTCGAGTTATGCAAACGCGAAACATCACCTTCTCATGAAATAGGTTTATAAACTAGGTATACATGTCATAGGTCAAAAATTTCGTAAAAATGAACCGTGATTTTTTACAATAAAACCCTTTGTAATTGTTAACGATTCTAAGAAGTTCGGACAATTATACGTAAAACTAGTGACTCATAAATGTTCGAAATTTTCGTTTAGAAATTCTTATTAGACCAGTACAATTACTTTCCTTTATTACTAATCTTAATCACTCTGTAAACGCGTTTTTGTAAGAGAGAGACGAGACTACTTCTTTTCTATTTAAATCATTCTTTACAATTGCGTTTGAGTGAATCCGTAAAAGAGAATAAAACCAGACAAAGGTAAAAAGAGTACTTGTCTTGAAACATAAATAACTGTCATACGATATAAATTTTAAAGATTTATGTTAAAAAATGAATTCGTAAGACGAAGTATCGTATGTGTCTACATCACACTGAATAAACTATCTATAGTTTATAAAGTACATTTTTTATCACGTCAAGATGTCATGAAATCACAGAACACAGAACTTAAGTGGTCAGATCTTATAAGAATGGGTCTATTGCAGTCCGTCATTGACCCAAACCGCGACTATGGGTAAGTCCGACCACTTTATCTGTTAAAAATAAAATCACAAAATCATGAGAGTTTACATTACTTCATCGTATATTCAGTCTCCCGCCTAATACCGTATTTAATTTTTACGTCTAAATCTCTGGCTTTTAGATGCAGAAAAGAAATTGATACCCTAACGATCCTCTACAATCCTCGTGATAAAATAATTAGACAGGAAGTCTTAATCGAAGGACAATTGGTAAGAAGTGGCCAATGATGGTCGTTTGGTAACGGTTCTAACTAGTGGGTTATGGTGTCGTTGATCAGACAATACTTATTTTCTACTGGTTCACCCATTTTCTTGTCTTTTAGAGTTTCAGCAATCCCGCTACTTTGAATGTGTGACTACGTAAAACATGAAGTAATATTGTAGTACTCTTATGGGGAACGTATGTTGTATAAAAAAATTTCCTTGACTTTGACTTAACACCGTCTCCTTTTAGTGACCTCAAATACCTGGTGACTCTACACAACAACACCTGTTCTTCGGAGAGGAAAAACGACCCTCTTCTTGACACCTAAACATTCTCTTCTTAATTCGTTGCCAGAAATCGTACTGGGTCGAGGAGGTAGGGCCCGAACCACCATTCGATGGATACTACATTATATCGTCTAGATAAATAGATCCGAGACGAGGGGAGTCATTTACGAATTCGAGAACTTACACTCCTGTTAGAACATGTAACGGCAAGTAGGGTGAGTGTCATAGGTTTATTTGACAGTCAGGACGTATTTATAAATGACTTATCTATGGTTTGTAAGTCTTTTTATAAACCTTCCTCCTCTGGTCGTTCTCTTATGTCTGGTAAAGTTTAAGAAAAAGAACCCCTTTCTAAGTTGTGTCCCTGGTAAGAAATGGACCCGGAAAGGATCCCCTGACTAGACTCCTAGTTATATCGATGTCCGTTCGGGTAAATACCTTTAATAACAGTGATTAGAGTGTGAAATTAGGAAGGTCGTCAAAGTCAGAACCAAATTGGAAAGAACGTCCGTAGTGATCCAGTATGAAGTCATAGTAGTCTGTGAACGAAGACCATCATTTACCAAGACCCTTTAATTAATTAAGTCTGAATCGTGAATAGTGTAACTCTTTACTTACGTAAACTTGTTATCGACGGATCAAGTTGTAAAAATATACATGAGATAAAAAGATTAGGAATGTCCCCAAAAGTGGATCTCCAGAAAAGTAATAAATTCTGTGCTTAGGGACTCCGGGCCTCACTTAGACCGTACGTAAATAATAAATCAGTACTAATAGGAAAAGACCCGAAGCGACCACCGAATCTGTCTGTTCTTAGACGGACGTCGCGGGCTCTGGACCCAAGTTAGAGACCCAGGTCTTCTAGGGGACCTCATCCCTTACCGATGGGTGAGGTCAAAAGAACGGACCTCTTAAGGTACCTACCTCCTCGGACCACCCGATGTCAGGTACCCCACCGTTTCTCAGCCTGTGCTGACTCGTTGACTCTGTGTGTAAGAAAGACGAGTCCGAGTCAACCACAGACGTGAATTCTCAGAAAGTCAACGAGATTGTGAAGTCCCCTGAGGTGAATGTAGAGAGACTGGTCCTAGAGAAGTGGGAAGAGTCAAGGGTTGGGAGAAAGAGTGTATGAGACGAGACCTAAATTACTTACCTAAAGAGTCAAAGGACTCTTCGGTACACGATAGTAGTGAGACGAAAAAGATAAACCGAGGGAGGGGTGAAAAAGTACGAGAGATTTTTCACTACGTTGTCGATCAGATAAGAGTTTGGAGGTTAGTTCGTAGGGAGATCTTCCTTAGGAAAGGTTATTAGCAGAGACAGACAGACCCCTAACAGATGGCCATCATTGTTGTGGACCGTATAGTACTGTGTAACAACCACAAGTCAGTGAATCAGTACTGACTGAGAAACACCGGGGTACCTGACATCGAGTGGTCCGAGGAAAGAGGTGCCCTAAAGGGTCCGTTCTTACGACCTCACCTAACGGTAAAGGTAAAGGTCCCCTAGAAGGGCTGAGTCCCTGGTTTGGACGTAGAAGACGAAACCGTTCGCTTAAGGAATGATGACTCGGTGGATCCTTCGGGTACTGTGAATAGTTCGACATAACATTAACTGATAGACGGACGTATCTAATCGGTAAAGTCCTCTATTCTCGGACCCCTCAAATAGAAAAATGTGAATCTAAGTTCTAGTCACAGGTATATAACATTCATGAGTCTTATCAACCCTTAACTAGTAGTATTATTAGAATACTAATATGTAAATAACGAAAAAGGTTAGTGTTTAAAGTAGACACGTTGTAACGTTCTTTAAAGGGTTAGGATCTCAATATTGATCCATCTTAGGTGTTTGAAGACAAGTCAAACTAAAGACTCAAGTCAAACTAAAAATCCGAAAGGACCACCGAGTCTACGATTTCTTAGACGGACGTTACGTCCTCTGGACCCAAGCTAGGGACCCAACCCTTCTAGGGGACCTCTTTCGGTACCGTTGGGGTCAGGTTATAAGAACGGACCTCTTAGGGGTACCTGTCTCCTCGGACCTCCCACTGTCAGGTACCCCAGCGTTTCTCAACCTGTGCTGACTCACTGATTCGTGTTGTGAGTCGGAGGTCGCAATCCCGACGACAGAGGACACGTCGGACCTCTACCCCTCCCTACCAAGTGGAACTCCGTGTAGGAGTGGAAGGTAGTTCCAGAGGAATAAACCTTCTTTCCCCTTGTCCCCGTCCCCACCGATCGGTTTAGGGCCCCTTCCTTACTTAAGGACTGTGTCGAGACCAGGGAAGAACAGCTACCATGTACACCAAAGACGCACGTGCTATGTACCGACGGACACCCCTGGTGGTGGAACCAGTGCACGTAGCACTTACTGACAGAGTCTACACTTGTGTCTAATGGCTAATCGGGGTCAGATCCGTATATGAGGGTAGAATAAAAGTCTCTACTCCCAACGTAAACGACCTGACATATAGAACAGGGACGAGGGGATAATCAGAGATACCAAGAAAGGACACTTCGTATTTTTAAGTCCTGGGAAAGTTGTGAGAGGTTTTCGACGTCCCCTGACCTCCCCTCTCTTCCGCCGCAGTGCAGAACGAGTCTTAGTGAACTACTACGAACGTGTGTGAGGATGGAGGTCGGCACATGTGTGTAGAGAAGGCTCTCGAGGAGGAAGGAGAGGGGAGCCCAAGGGACGGAGGTCTGTGCCTCGGACTGAGGGAAACGGACGTCTCTCTTCTGTTCGTACGGGATGTCAACGGTCGAGCTCCTTGAACGTGAAAGGTTACTCCTTCCACCAGTGTCGGAGAGGGGGGTAGGTCGCGAGAGTGTGTCAGTTTAGACGAAGTTCGGCTAGTTCTTTTAAGTCAGCCTCTACCAAACATACGTCGTTGGAATATCCTTGATTGTCATTGACTACAAACAACAAAGAAAAGGATCCCTACACTGGTGATGTATTAGTTAGACAAATAGAAGAAGTGACCTGGGGGGGGTGTATTTGGAAGGACTCTACAACGTAATTTTTATACGTTAACCAACCACAGAATAATGAGACCTTTTTATGTGTCAAAATTAGTCGTACGTGATGAGACTATCAAGAGAGTGGACGTCAATTGTCACTTGCTAGGGAGTCCTAAACCTCCTTGCTCTTAGACACATCCGTCTTTGGCTTTTCGTCGTGTCTTTTCCTTCCACAAGTACGGTTTGGTGTGGGGTCACGTAGAGGTTACACCTGTTTGGGTCTGCCTTAGGACGCGAAAGGGCAGACTCTGCGTGTGTTTATGTAGGTGGTTCCCCTGTCTCCAGTCACCTAAAGAAATCTCGCGGGAAACGAGTGACGACCAGGTTGCAGTCGTAGGATTTTTGTAGATGGTTTTGAACTGGAGCTTACACTTTTTAGTGTGAAGTCAGAGAAGTCAGACTCTTTATCGATGTCGACTATAGAGAGGTGGATGTCCCACGTCACACCAGTCCCATATTAATCCTATTAAGAGTTAGTTGAAAAGACGGAAACTTAGTGAACTCCTTCAGTAACAAGGGGTAAAGAGGTGGAAAGATTTAAAACAAAAGGGGTACTCTAAGTACACTTCTCTACCCGATTACTTATTCTCTAAGACTCTCAGTAAATATCTGATATCAGTAAATGTCTGGTAATTTTCTTACTCTTTAGTCGAATTGAATTTTCAATTATGTTCACCCGATTTGTCAGAGTAACCTTTTCTGGGACTACGACCGTTTCTAACTACCGTTCTTCTCTTCCATCGTTGTCTCCTACTCTACCAACCTACCGTAATGACTGAGTTACCTGTCCTCAGACTCGTTTGAGATCCTCTAACACTTCCTGTCCCTTCGGACCACACGACGTCAGGCACCCCAGCGTTTCTCAACCTGCGTCGAATCGCTACCTTATTGCCAGAGTCTAGAGAAAGTGTTCACACATTTGAGATTCATCTAATCAGACACGTAGTGTGACCGTACGATGAATCTTCTTCTTTTCCACGTCCGAAACTTCGAAACTGCGAGTGGACACGAATCCCTAATTATGGTCGTCGCTTATTATGTCAGAATCGCCGGATAAACGGTCGTTCATTGGAGGTAAACTCCGACATTCTGACATTGTACAATTTTAAGTGGAGGGATTAAAAGGAGTCGAAGGGAGGTCTCCCAGACACCGAGGAGTAATCAGGACCCTATCACCTTCGACTTCACCAACATCAGGGATCTCTTTCTTACTATAATAAAGTGGTAATAACGAACGGGTAGACTCAGGTGTCAGGAGACGAAGACACGGAGGAACTTCTGTAATGAAGATCTAATTTTGGAGGACACGGGAGGTTGTCGGAAAGGTGTCGTGAGGGTAGGAAGATCTTCAACTTACAATTTAATTACTCGTATGTTTATTCTTGTCCTTTCAATGATAAGATATATATCTCAATATGTACCAATACTTTGGGCTGTGTAACCGACTCGCGACCGAAAATACGGTCGACAGTCTATACCCAACAGAGTGTCCGAGACGTGTGGACTTACTTCAACCCATACGGCAAGTGTCGACCCTTTTCCGTCCGAATCTCTTGACTTGACTTAAGATCCATCTTTTGGATTCTTCACCAAAAATAAGAGAGAGAAACGGGTTCCATAGAGTTAGGTCTCAGTCTGAGATTTATATCTTTGAACGTTATCTTTTCAAGTATGTCCTTTTACACATTCGATTTTCTTCTAAGACTTTATGTCGGCTGTGGAACGTCAAACGGGTGTCATTCTTTTCCTTAAAGTCCGAGGAGTAGAGGGTAAAAAATACGGACTTCCCTGACCTTTGAAATGACCGGTTAAAGAAGTTAAAAGGTGCACACGGACGTCGAGTACCAATCCGACTCTTCGTATTGGAACATATGAATGACGACCTAGTCCCGAATGTTTCGGGTCCCGGGGACACGGGATCCGTCTGTGGCCGGACGCTCCATCGCCGACGGAGTCCCGGTCTTTTCTCAGCACACTCAGGACAGAGACTCACGGAGACCGAATCGCGGAAGGGACTGGAACTTCGTCCACACCTCTCTGAAGACGAGTGGGTCGACCATGCGGGCCAGGGTCGGTGAGGTGAACTCTTTCTTGCGATACTGCCGCATTGTGTCCGAGGACATACTTTGATCAAAAGGACGCACTATCGCAAGTGACTTCAACCAGAGGTCTTAGATCGGACCGGGATCCATAAGTCGAAAAGATAATAAACACCTGGAGACTTAAACACCAAGAGCACTTTCTTCTTTTTTTCCTTACTACCTTCTTTCCTATCTCTCTCTTTCCTTTTTCTTTCCTCCTTTCCTTCTGTTCTTTTTTCTTTCTTTGTTTTTCTCAGTTCTGCTTTCTTTCTTTTATTCCCTTCTTCTTTCACTACTATACAAAAATTCTAAAAACGAATTAAAGACTTACTTACAGAAATTATTCGAAGTACCCTTACCTCCCCCTTTAAGGGGGTCTCATTATAAGGAACCCGGGGAATAAAGATGTACGTCAACCGAACCGGTCAAAGAAAGAACCTGTCTTGGGAGACAACGTTGTTACTTTGAAGAGACAGAAGAGGTTCGTCTTTTCTGTAAAGAATTTTCTGTAATCTACGCGTCTTACCAACTGAGGTCCGACTCGACACCCCCGCGAGGGACGGGTTGGTACGTGGTTTACCGGGTGACGATACAATTTTAATTTACAGTCTTACAATTCATGACGTCGGACATAGAGTCGGTGAGGACGTAATTTTTGTACTTTCGTGTTGGATCATGTTAGGTGGGACGTGGTCGGCACAATGATCTGGACCTCGACAAACGACTAGTCTTTTACACCTTACCAAGGGTTTCACCCGACTTGTGGACGGTTAATCGATCGACTACAAGAACCCTAAAAATAAAAAACAGAAGGGTCTTGAAGACCAGTGATAAGTGTAAACCTTGACAACATGTTCCACCGGGAGGTCCAAGGGACATCACTACCTTTATCAAGATCCAAACATTCTTTTTTATTCTCGGCTGTGGTCAGAGGTCTGAGGGCCCTTCGGACTGGATATAGTCTCCTGTAAAAAGTTTTGTTTTCTGGATACGTTTTAAGTTTAACCTTGTTTCTGGGTCCATCGTTAATGACGTTGGGGGACAAAAAGGTGAAAGGTGTTTCGACTTTTAAGTACGAATTTTTGGTCACTCCGAGTCAGTCCATATTTCCGCGCACGTCATTAGACTTTGTGCACTCGACTCAAGACTAAACGACGTGTTTCTAGAAAACGAGGTCCTATAGAGGTAAACCACTGCATGTACTTGACGTGGGTGCCAACTTCCTGATTCTGTCAAAAATTCTCCTTCAATGTGTCCCGTTCCCTTTCTTACCTAAGGGGTGACGTTTATCAAATTTTCATCGTTAAGAGGAAATCCATTTGGAAGGTACTTACGTACTTACCTTCTTCGACACCCGTACCTATGGAGCGAGAGAGTAGAATTGATTTGACCTTTAGGAACACATGAGTACCACTTGTTTTATAATTAAGATGAGAACAAACTATATACAGGTGTCTTTTTACAGGTGAACACGACTATCATAAACACAATGAAATAAAGTTAATTAACAGTTTCATCACTTATGGTTTCCATTCCTACGAACCTTTTGTGTTTTTTCGTAACTACTATTTATTCTCTCTAGTCACTGTCTTCCTTTTTACAGTGAGGTTTTAGAGAAGTAAAACTTGGTTCTACTAGCTGTAAAACCGTTACAGAGAAAAAATTATACATATTAGTGTACACACACGATTTTACGATACACTAGTCGTAACATAGTATTAATAAAAGGTGTAGTAATTTATAAAAAGTAGTTGTTGTAAGACTCGTTAAGACAATAAAGTAATATACCTATATGGTGTCAATGAATTCGGTGAATGTAACGTGGAAAACCTTCAAAGACCAAACCCGATAATACATATGATAAAGATTTACAGACGTATCTTTGGTAACACAATCGTTAACCAAAGAACCTCCTTTTCAATCTATAAAATTTTTAAGGACCATTGATAACAGTCTATTCTTCTACATCATTATATGAAGGTTGTTTGTGTTAACGTTAGGTTTGTGGTCCGGTTAAAGTAAATAAATTTTACATTGATTCATTTCCTTGTATGCTACAACATAGTTAATCATAACTACACTAGAGATCGTAATTAAAAAATGAGAATAAAAGTTTGTGAACTGAGTAAATAATTAGTGGATAACTATATTCAACATTAATGTAACGAAATAAATAGAACGTAAATATAAGTAGTATATCAGAGATATTAAAAATAGATAATTAAATGACGAGTATCAACATCATTATATAAACGGACAACTAAACCTTTAGATTCGGAATCAAAACCACAATAATATTGAACACTATGGAAGAGAACTAAAATCTGAATCGTTTAGAACGGGCTAAATGTGTGTAAATTTTATTTTTCTACTTAATCATATATATAAATGTATATATTTACATATCTGTATGAAATTTTCGTGTTATAATTTTGTTCTTTGGGATGCATGAGCCGAGTATAAAACTTCGTCTTATTATAACCACGGTGAGTCAACTTGTGTCAACAGGAAAACAGGGGTCTCCCATCTGCACTACTTACTAAAAGACAAATCCCAAAGGAAGAATAATAAAATCAAATGTTGAAACGGTCAAAAAAAAAAAAACTATCTTTTTAAGAAATTAGTTTTGTTCAAATGCAGAACTGTGAAGACCGAATTGATCTTATTTAGACAGGTTCAAATTTAACACATTCCTGGTTTGTCCATACTATCGGTCTCAAGGGAGTCTTGTCACCCAGGATCAAGGTAACATTCCGGAGAGATTTCGTTCCGAGGTTAATGACTTTACTAAGGTTCAAAAGTAGATTTCTACTTTTTTTTAATGGCTCTCCAGTTTCGTATGTTACGTACAGTGTACGTTTGTGACCATAAATTCGGAAAAAGTACATAAGCATCAAAGGTTTGTACTCTTCGTAGAAAATTCGATGACATTTGGTGGTTGACCGGATCATAAGTTTTATAGAATCTTTAGGACAAACAATTTCAACAAGAATTTTAAGACACAATTGGAAACAAGTGAGACTAAATCAGGTATATGTACTTTTATGTCTGATGAGGAAATGAAAACAGACGACGGAGTCTCATTGATTGAAAAACGTTAGGACAGTGTACATACGTAATCTTTATTTTTAAGGGAAGAGTATCAGTACAAAAGTTTATCCAAACTAAGGAATCTATCATAAATAAAAAAATAAATGCCGTTTTTCGTAATACCTAACGTAAAAAAGGTTAATTTTTTTTATAAATTGCTGAAGAAATTACTCACCCTGAAAATTTTTTTAAGTCTTTGAGCTCTGTAAAGAGTTTTTATTTGAAATTAGTACATCAAGAGTCAAAGTCGATGACGACGGATATTTCCTAGAATTTACCAACTTGGGATTTTCGGTCTAAGTAAGGAAGTATGTGAGGACGAATGACGTCCTTTGAGTGTACACTGAAAGTGACTTAAGAGTCGGTGTTTTGATTTAATGGAAGTCTTCAATTGTACTCAAAACGTGGAACGTCTTAACAGTCAAGTTACAGTCAACCCATAGATCAACAGTATGTTTTTCCGTATGTCTGACGTGTAATAATGGTTCGTCATCCCATTACATCGTGTTCCATCTAACTCTAACTTCAATTGAAAACTATTCTCTTTCCTTCCTCACTCATGAACATATCTTCATTGTAAAATAGTTGGTATTTCTACGAATTGAAGATGTTTTGGGTGTTGTCACTTTTCTGTCAGACCATTTAGGTTAAAAACATTTTTTGATACGTGTTTTGGGTGTCATAGACCCTTTTCTCCTTTTCCAAATATGTTCGTCCTCAAAATTTTTTACATTGAAGAAAGATGATAGTTAATGTGTAATTGTATGTGTGTGATTGACTTTTATATGATGTTGGCTACAGACCTTTTCGTCAAATTGCGAAGGATTTACTTGAAGGGGAGTGTAAATGACATGTTACATCGAGAATTATGACGTGTTCATGTTAATCGTTACAAATCAGTGAAAATTTGTTTCTATTCCTCTAAAGAGGGAGTTTTGTTCAAAATTTGTAGTTTTGGATACAAATATTTTTAAATTTTGAAAGTCGTCAGATTTATAAAGTTTACTTTTGGTAATGTTTGAAGAGTTTACAAGAAATATAAGGTCCATACAGTTGGATCAATAGATACATCTGAGGAAGTCTCTATAAAGTCAGAGAGAGAGAAGTGACCTACCGAAAAAGAATGACGACCGGAGCACCAACAGAAACGAAAGAAGTAACGACAGAGGCAACACAACACCAACTAATGACAGAACTCGTAGGCTAGGAGGTAAATCTCAGAAACTTGGACAAACAAGGAAACGATCGAAAAACAAACCGGGAAAGAAGGGAACTAGAAACCAAAATAAACGAAAGAGTACGACAGAAACAAGCCGTTCTCTAAACAAGTCGTGAACACACTAGTGTNATATGATGTTGGCTACAGACCTTTTCGTATGTGTAATTGTATGTGTGTGATTGACTTTTATATGATGTTGGCTACAGACCTTTTCGTCAAATTGAGAAGGATTTACTTGAAGGGGAGTGTAAATGACATGTTACATCGAGAATTATGACGTGTTCATGTTAATCGTTACAAATCAGTGAAAATTTGTTTCTATTCCTCTAAAGAGGGAGTTTTGTTCAAAATTTGTAGTTTTGGATACAAATATTTTTAAATTTTGAAAGTCGTCAGATTTATAAAGTTTACTTTTGGTAATGTTTGAAGAGTTTACAAGAAATATAAGGTCCATACAGTTGGATCAATAGATACATCTGAGGAAGTCTCTATAAAGTCAGAGAGAGAGAAGTGACCTACCGAAAAAGAATGACGACCGGAGCACCAACAGAAACGAAAGAAGTAACGACAGAGGCAACACAACACCAACTAATGACAGAACTCGTAGGCTAGGAGGTAAATCTCAGAAACTTGGACAAACAAGGAAACGATCGAAAAACAAACCGGGAAAGAAGGGAACTAGAAACCAAAATAAACGAAGGAGTACGACAGAAACAAGACGTTCTCTAAACAAGTCGTGAACACACTAGTGTCTTAGAGGAAGTGGTTGGTTTTTGTACAAGAATTTGAACAATATGTTATAACATCTGAAAAGGTACTATTGGACTGATTGAAACTTAGCGGCATAAAAAAAGTCACAACAGTAGTAGAGACACACAAAAACTCGAACAACGTAACACTGGACTTCACTTCGGTCAAGTAGGTTTCGGAGTTATGTAGACAACTGTAGTTCTAATAGTTAAAACTCACTTCAAAATTAAAGTCGTACATAGGAAACTTCAGCTCTTAGGTAACTCCAAAGAGCGAAGAAGAGGTGAAAGAATTGAAGACCGAAGAAAGGAAGTAGAAATAAGACGACGAGTCAAAGGTAAACAAGAAGAACGAACGCAAAAGGTAGACGTCGGAGAAAGAGTACAACAGGAAACTCGTATAAGGAAGATACTCGCCAAACCTTCAAAGAAGGTGGAAAAGAGAAGAAAAGTGGAAGAACTAGTAGAGGAAGAGGAAGTCTTAGTCTCCAACTACATTGGCGACAAAACCGATTTAAAAAGGAAAAACTAAGTTGAAGGAAAAGGGGGAGAAAAAATAGACCGAGAAAAGAACCGAAAAGAAGAAGGAAGACCGGGAGAAGTAGGAAAAATTCGACAAAAAATCCAACAAAAAGGAGAACGGGGAAAAAGAACAAAAACAGAAGAAGTCAATAGTACAGTGAGAGACTTCCTGTTCCAACAAAATGGTAGAGCCCAGNTCTCCAACTACATTGGGGACAAAACCGATTTAAAAAGGAAAAACTAAGTTGAAGGAAAAGGGGGAGAAAAAAATAGACCGAGAAAAGAACCGAAAAGAAGAAGGAAGACCGGGAGAAGTAGGAAAAATTCGACAAAAAATCCAACAAAAAGGAGAACGGGGAAAAAGAACAAAAACAGAAGAAGTCAATAGTACAGTGAGAGACTTCCTGTTCCAACAAAATGGTAGAGCCCAGACGGAGAACCAAAGCCTTAGAACTGGCGACACCGACGTCCACCAGGAGAAGATCCTGAGTGAAAATCTAATCGTCTACGACAACGACACCAGTGATGAGGTCGGAGGAGTCAAAGATGAACCAAAAGACGGAAAGAGAAAGAGGGAGAAGACCGTCGAAAACCTGACCAATACAGTTAACGAACTCAGTGTAGGAGTAACGACCGAAAAAGAAGTACCAGCCATAGAAGGAAACTTTGTGAACAAAGAAAAAGAAGTTGAAGTTGTAGTCTACTGCGTAAACTGACAAATCGACTACGGACAACTGAACTTTTAAAGTGAAAGCCTAACAATAGATAGAGGGCATTTGGAAGTAATTTCGGAAAAGCAAATAAACCAAACGGCATGAAAAGGAATAAAAGACTCATTCCTTTATACAGGAAACCCGGATTTTTTCGTCAGAGTACTCAAGGTTTTTTCTTTTAGCCATCAAACAAACACCCACCAAAATGTCGAGGCAGTCCTTGAAGTAGATGAGCTCGACCGGTTACTCCTATTGGAAAGTAGAACCGCTTCTACTCCAGGGGTCCAAACTTCAGTGCTCAGTACGAAGTCCCCGCTTCGGGTCCCTCCTCCACGCCGCCACACCTGACACTCCCCTACGCCCTCCGGCCTGGCCTCGGCGCCGAGGGCGCTACCGCCCTCCCCCTCCTACGGACCCCACGGGGCTGCGCGGACGGCCCCGGCGCCCGCGACTCCGACGCCACCGCCCGGCCGGCGGGGACAGGCGCAGGTGCGTTCGGTGGACGCGGCGGTCGACGACGTCTCGGCAGAGTTGCCGAGGTTTATTGTTGGCGGCGGCGGCAACAGCGACGCGACGATGAAACGGTCAAAAATTGTAAATGGACATACTTATCAGAGACACGTTAGAAAGTGTCGAAAAAAAAAAAGTCAGTTGTACTATGAGAAATCAAAGTGAATACAAATACGCACCCGAAGGGGGACCGGGTCGTTGTTTTCTCAGATAGACAGTTAGTCCTCGGTGACCTCTGCGTCCAAGGTAGGGACCCACCCCTTCTAGGGGGCCTCCACCCGTACTGTTGGGTGAGGTCATAGGAACGGACCCTTTAGGGTACCTGTCTCCTCGGACCTCCCGATGTCAGGTATGCCAGTGTTTCTCAGTCTGTTCTGACTTCGCTAAATCGTGCGTGTGTACAAATACACATATCGACACCAAATAAAAGTGACGAGATACGAAATAAAACGTATACACATCGTTTAAATTAATATATTAGATGGTGACTGCTTATAAATAAAAAGGTTATATAAAAGTAGATATTTTGTACGACGATATTTGTAATAATTTGTACATTTGTAATCCTAAGTCGACTCTAGGTGATCCCTCTTGACACTTGTAAATTATGTTTCTGAGCCATTGACCATTTTATGAGAAGTGATGTTTTCTTCCCACTTCTTCCTACTCCTCTTCTCGTGCACGTTTCCGTCTGGCATCGATGACGACCCTCCCCCTCTGGTCCCTCTCGTTCCGACCCTGGGACCGGAGAAACCTCTTCCGCACCATCGACCCTCCGTCGTAAACCGTACTCGTCCTACGAACGCCCTTCTACGTCCGTCTCGAGGTGCCTCCGTCAGGAGAGGTCCCCCACTTCCCAAGCGACCCCCCCCCCACGCCAAGTCCTACTTCAACCGGGGACTCCCGACGTCTCCACGCCCGAAGACCCATTTGTGTCGGCCTCTCTTGGACCTTTCTGTGGGAAAGGGACGGTGCAGATCTGCCGGAGGCGGAAGAGAGTAAAAGGGACACCTGCCTCGGGTGGACGTCGGTCGACGGCCTCTCCTGACATACGGCCTGAGTAGGGACAAGTGCGTTTCGTCCGTTCCTTCACCCTACACCCCCACCCGCCGTTGCTGGGTGTTGTCTGCGTCCAGAGGAGTACGACTAGTAGATCAAGGAAAAAGAAAAATTTGTTAAGTAGCGTAAAATAATAAAATAAATTTAAATAGAAATTGTCCTCCTACTAACGAAATGTTACAAAACGACCAAAGACTGTACATAGTTGCACTTCGTCGGTATCCGTATGTCTACAAGGAAGAAAGGACTTGGAGAAGGGTGGAGGGTCGGGTGGAGTGCAGAGATCCAACAGTGTCTCGGGACCTAAACTCGAGGAACGTAGTATGTCGTTTAAAAGGTCCCGAATGCGGATTCTCACCTTTGCGTGCACACGTAAGGTAGTAAAGATTCTTTACGGCTTCGTGAAATTTCGATAAAATATGACGACCACCTCCTCTTCCCCTTTTGTCTCCTACTCTACCAACCTACCGTAGCGGCTGAGTTACCTGTATTCACTCATTCGACGTCCTCGACCACTACCTGTCGCTTCGGACCACTACCTGTCCCTTCTGGAACCCCAGCGTCTCAGCCTGTGCTGACTCTCTGACTTTACTTGACTTGACTTTACTATGATGGTTAACACTACACAATAGAGTAACGTGATAATAAGTAGGAAAAGTACTAATGAATCCTACCAACTCAGATAAAGGTATAAAATTACCTATAAAGACAAAAGGGAAGACATGTCGCTATTGAGTTTGGAAAACGAACAAAATAGATTAAAACACACATACACGTGTGTGGTAAAAAAGTAAGAATGGTCAAAAAAATTTTTTACATAATACTTTTACTTGTTAAATAAAATACAAAACGTTTATAGAAGAGGGGTCCCAGTCACATAAGTGTAATAGAAAACAAATTATATGAAATAATTAAATGTTCGATAATTAACGAACGAAAGGAGTACTCAACCCGTAACGTCTGAATTCTTAAAGAAAGAGAGAAACCCCTATACTTTTATAAGACAGTTAAGGGAAGCTTGTAAAAAAATTTCGAACGGAAACTCAAATTCAAACACTAGGTAAACCCTAATTGAACCCCCTCTTCAATTCTTCACCTTAGTCCTAGATAAAGTGCAAAATTTTCGTATACCTAGTACCAGGAACAGGACAATTAACATTTCACGGGAGAGTAATCTAAGTCTTCACCAAGACAAAAAGAAAGTCCCGACACATAACACAAAGAAAGACGACACTACACAAAGACATTCAGAAACTGTCGGGTGTGATAGGAGTTATAATATAAAAATATTATTTAGTACTAAAATTCCTCTCACTAAGACGGACTGAGTTATTTACCCGTGAAGACGTTTAAGACATATTAATTTGTTACATGAAAAGTTCAAAGTACTTTTTTAATTAATTAAAAAGTTTGTTCCAAAACCTTCTTAACTATAAAAATGTTCCTCAGGAGGTTAGTTACCTATACAAAAAACAAATGAACTAATAAAAATTCTTTCCGAACACCCCTCCCCTTACCGTTGGGTGAGGTCACAAGAACGGACCCCTTAAGGTACCTGTCTCCTTGGACCACCCGACGTCAGGTACCCTAACGTCTCTCAGTCTGTGTTGACTCGTTGATTGCGTGTGTGTGTTTATTTCCGAATATCAATACAAGTCTTTCCAAAACTCAGAGATAACTATTAACATAACAACCGAAGAGAGACGAACAAAGATGAAAATATTTTTCATAAAAATCTAAACATAAAAGGTGACGATATCATCTAATATCTTTACATCGACTCATAAATTATTCCTAAAATGTACATCAGGGGAACACCATATTCTGTATTTTGTTTCCGGGATATAATACACGACAGAACTGTAGACCCTTTTGGTCCTCTGGAACTTAGGGCGGACGCTCGGAGTAGAGTGAGACTAGGACTTCTGTTCCTTGGGATCTTTTTGGGAACAATAATTCGCTTGGTCCGGAACAAGAGCGAGTAGGACCTTTTCACCGAAACGAAAGGACGGTCGGGCACCTGAATAAGTTTGTTCAGTTGGTGTAGGAGGACACCCTTGGTCCCTACGGACTGGAGCAACTAGGATCTCTCGGACAGGGGCATTCGGGACTAATAAGAGAGACAAGGGTTCGTGTCGAGGGTCCACCGGACACATTACACGGGACAGGGGGAGGAGTCCGAGACTCGGAGACACAACTTATATGTTGACAACCAGAGTCGAAAGGATCCAACCCACAGGACCCGAACCGGTAGGGACACTGGGACGTCCTTACAGAGGTTATGGTTACGTCCCTTCCCTGTTATTTCGTAGGGGACGACGAATGAAAATTTAAGATCGTTAGACAAAGATGACAAACACTAAAAACCATTTAGTTTGGGTATAATGAACCCACGGAGTTTATTCAACATCCCTAACCCCCGTCCTCCTCTTCCCTTACTGTCTCCTACTCCACCGACCTACCGTAGTGACTGAGCTACCTGTACTCAGACTCACTTGAGGTCCTCAACCACTACCTGTCCCTCCGGACCGCACGAGGCTAAGTACCCCAGCGTTTCTCAGTCTGTGTTGACTCGCTGACTTGATTTGACTACAACTTTTTTTAAAAAAATTAGTTAAGTTGATACGATCAGGATCCCAATTGTCTCGGAGTCTCAGTTTTTATTTGTAACCCAACTTGTTTCCCATGGTAAAAGTTATTCTTAAATTGTATTTTCGAAAGGTCGTCGGTATAAATCTGTTAACATAGTAGAGTTTTTCACTGTTGAAACCCAGAAGAAAAGGTTTTAAACCTTTGAAATTGGGGATGATAAAAGACTTAAGAACATACTGATCCCGGAGGTCACTTTACAACTTGACTTCATATGTACCGATTGTTAGGACTTAATAGGACTTAATTATAAGATGATAATTCATCAAAGATCAAAAGAACGTATATTTAAAAAGACCAATTCCATCAAAGAAGAAAAAGGAACAAAGGATACTGTAAGGAACATTTAGTAACGTCTTAGATAATTTGATAAAACGTCCTATATGACTCTACTAGTGTATTATAAGTAGAAAATACTTAATTACTTTTATACATACCACTAAATATGGTTGTGTAGAGTGTTACAGTTTGAGTGACATTCGATGACTGTATTTAGGTCAAACTAGTATTTATGTAAAGACCTAACCCGAAGGGTCCCCCGTGATTATTTCTTCGACGGATGATTACGTCCTCTGTTTTCTCTGTGCCCAAGTCAGGGACCCAGTCCCACTAGGGGGACCTCCTCCCGTACCGTGGGGGAGGTCATAGGAACGGACCTCTTAGGGTACCTGTCTCCTTGGACCACCCAAGGTAACCCAGTGTTTCTCAGTTTGTGTTGAATTCGTTGAATCGTGTGTACGTATAAAGACCTAATATAGATGATTGTATCAAAGTTTCAAAAATTTTATACAAGTACTCAAAATAATTTAATATAAATTATATTAAGACGAAAAATAGAGTACATCCTTAACCAGAACGTACTTCCACATACCTCCCCAAGGACCGTCTATCATCTCCTTCCAACTCTGACTTTACAACCTCTTTGTGATAAGTCCTAAGGACCTATAGTCCATGTTCCTCCGTTTCCCGGTACGGTTCGTTCATCTTTACGTCCAGAAAAGTTTTTTAAAACACAACTTCATCTCAACTAAATTTTACGACACAATCAAAGTCCACATGTCGTTTCACTTAGTCAATATATGTGTACATAGGTACGAAACCCCTCAAGAAAAGGGTAAATTCGGTAATGTCTCATAACTCTTTCCAAAGGATACGATATGTCAGTCAAGAACAATAGATAAAATATATATCATCAAACGTACGTAGTTAGAGTTATAGGGTTAAATAGGGACGAGGGTATGGGTGACCATTAGTATTCAAACAAAAGATGTAGACACTAAGATGAAGAGAAAACATTTGTTCAAGTAAACATGGGAAAAAAAAAACATAAGGTATATACTTTCTATAACACTATAAACAGAAAGACACAGACTGAAGGAAATGAGTCATTCATATTGATCCAGGTCGATACAACGACGTTTACCGTAATCAAAAAAAAGTACCGACTTATTATAAGGTAACATATAAACATGGTGTAGAGGAAATAGGTAAGGGGACAACTATCTGTAAATCCAACGAAAGTAAACGACCGATAACATTCATCATGACGTTACTTGTAACTCCACGTACGTAGAAGTTTAATACCAAAAGAGACCCATGTACGAATTCACACCCTAACGACCCCGAATTTTCGAAAACGTGTCGTTACCTTTGATATTTGTTTTGTTTTTCTGTAGGATATCTTGGCCTCTTTTATAAATGTTTACTTCGTTGAGTGTTCCCTAATCAGAGGTTTATATGTTTGTCGTGTACGTCGAGTTATAGTTTTGTTTTGTTTTATTTTTTGTTTTGTTCCTTGGGTTATTTTTTACCTACCTACTAGATTTCTCTGTTAAGAAGTTTCTTCTGTATGTCTACCGGTTTTTCGTGTACTTTTCTACAAGTAGGAGTGATTGATAATCTCTTTATGTTTAGTTTTGATGTTACTCCTTAGTGGACCTTCTTCAGTCTCACCGGTAACAGTTTTTTTAGATGTTTGTTATCTCGCACCTCTCCCACACTCGGTTTCCCTCGGGAGAATGTGAGAACTACCCCTGTGTTTAACCAAGAGGTCAGTGATATCTCTTGTCAGACCTCGAAAGAATTTTGTATTTTTACCTTTACGTCCAAAAATACCTACAAATCCAGAACTACTCTTCAAATCTGTGAAAACTTCTGTCATTTTAAATAGGTTTGCAAAAATTTGTGTCCTTACCTTACCGATATAAACGTAAAATTTTCTAGTAAAAAAGGTGTCAGAGTACTTACTTAATCTTTCTGTGTTCCCACTTCTGTCTCTCTATTAAAAGTGTCGACAATGGTATTAAGTCTGTATTGTAAATTACTTAAAGTATAAATTAACTTAAAAACTATATTTTTAAGACTATTACTCTCAGTATAGTAACGTTGAAAAAAGTTTTAGGGTAACAACTACGACTGGGACAAGACTACTCAATAGGCAGGGTTTGTTTCACAGTGGTATCGTACAGAGGTCACCGTGTCTCTTCCGAAGGGACTTTTATACTTTGTCTGGTTCAGTTTAATGTCGACATTCCCACTCTGTTAGTTTCTAGAAATAGGACTGTCGCTCCAATTTGGGAGTAGTTGGGATAGGACACATTTGTCTACTAGTGTCACAGACTCATACGCCGGTGAAGACTCTCACAAAAGTATATACTGTTTTTACACGGAGATAGAAGTCAATGTCATAAAGACACTCTCGGTGAAACCGGTTAGAGGTAAGGTCTCCTCTTTCTTTTGTTTGTCTTTTGTTACACGAATTCTCTTCAAACCTTTAAGGATCAAGGGAATGCACAATCTCTACTGTCTTTACTTTGGGTCCCGTTGGTCTAGACACTCAGTGGTTCGTGGACTCCCGTCTCTGATCCTCGAGTCTGGAACCAAAGTGTCTGCTCGGAGGGACGAGGGAGACGTATGGCACCCCCCCGGTCAAGTAAGAGAGACTTTTACCTAAAGATGTGCACGCAGATGGACACCCCAGATTGCTACGGATAGAGTAATCCGCCAACGTTCCGACTCATTTTACACCTTCGTTCGTGAATCTTGTGTCAGACCGTGAAAGAGTCCCGATTCACGAGTAGTAATACATCCAAATTCTGTACCGATCTTTCAAACTCTCTCTCTACTCTATGTAGTGTCGTCACACCTCGGGCGACGTGACTGTCGGGAAGAGCCCCGATGTAACTAAGTGCAAAATCTAAGTAGAATAGGAGAGACACAACTGATTAAAGTGCTGATCTCATTTTACATATACATTTAAAACGAAACTATTCTAAATCATTATAATAAACTATTTCCACGTAAAAAAAACACTTTATATAGATACCAGTTCTAATCATTGGCAGGCAGTAACGGAGAAGGTGAACCCTACTTAAGTAAGAAATACGTTTTAAGTATGGTAAGTCGGGATTTTAGGACACAACACAATAACTCTTGTTTAAAATCTTTTCAAACAATGCCACTTGAGATTTTCTAGTGCAAAGAGGGGGTGAGCAGGGGGTTGGAGCAGAAGTGAGACATGTACGGCGTCTTTCGGGAGTAAGTGACTGAGTACGTAGGTAACTGAGGAAATAGGTAGGTGAGTAGAGTCAATAAAGAGTCTCGTATAATACACGCGTCCAGGGTACTGTCCGTTGTGTCGATGTTTGTTCTTTGTGTCTCGTTCGAGAGGAAGTTTCCCTTTCTTTCTCTTTCGAGATTTGGGTGTAAAAATTATTTCACTACGTACAAGAAACTTCTTTCACAAGTGTCTATAGTTTGGAGACCTCGTCCCCAGAAGTACTTACTTCGTCGAAAACTAGGTTCATATTCTGTGTCCACTCACAACTGATCCTCTGACTCAATGTCCCAACACCCCTCTCTCCCGTCTCCCCAAAGGACTCTACCCTTCTTGAGACACCGGTGGACTGTGCACACTTCTGACAGTCTTTCAAGATTTCTGACCTTGGGTGACTCCCGCGGGTGGTGACTCCTTAGGACGTGTACGGAACCAGTAGTCGGAGCCAAATAGGTCCCTCGGTTACTCCCCAAAGTAAGTTCTGAGTTGAAAAGTGCAACCATAATATATATTTGATCCATATGTTGTTTCAGGATTGACATGTCGTGTTCCTTAATATAAATGATAAGATATTATTTGGTGTTACCTTTTATTATACTTTTTTTATATATTTATACATATATTGAGTTAGTGAAATCACATGTCGTCTTTGATTGTGTTGTAATTATTTAGTTGATAAGAAATTAAATTTTTTTTTTCTGGTTTATAAGTGGAACAAAACTAACCCCCGACAGTTATGTTGGTACTAGATGTGAATTAAGGAATACTCGAGATGATTAAAGATATTTACGGTTATGTAACTCATGTAACATTCACGCTTAATTTTACGGAGTAATCTCAAGACAAAAGAGTACCCCCACACGTATCTTTACGTGTGGATAAAAGTGTTTAGTCTTCATAAAAGAAGTTACGCACTTTTCCAGATCCACGTAGATAATTATGATACAAATGGTCGTCCAAAATTTCATACACGTTATACTTTACCTACCTCTGTTTACTCGTACACGAAGACTTTGTCGATGATACACGACACGTACTGACGAAATTACGTAAAATAAAGTAGACAGAAAGTGTTGTGGAAGGACGATAATTCAACGAGTAAGTGTGTCACTTATGTTTACGTCCAAACTGACACGACGGGTGTACGTCAAAGTCGCCAGTTCATCTGAGATGTTAAAATATAGAAGAATTAAGGAACTATAAGTGTTTCAATAAGAAATAATCAGTTACAGTATTCGGTGAAAGACGGAATATAATTCTAACAAATATAATAATTTTTACTCGGGACCTTTCTCCTGAACCCTCCTTCAGAAACTAAAGACATAGGTGTGTGTCACGTACTCCTCAGTCATCAGTAAACTAATTTTTTATTTGTCTATTTAATGCGGGTATGTTGTCACTTGATGTTTGTATCTAACGTTGTCCACACACTCCCGTCCACACACTCCTAGACTAAACGATTGATTGCAACATCTTACTGTCAGCCCAATGTGAAGGATCCTCCGATACTTTTCGTGCAGATAAGGTAGAAAAGATTTCGTTCTTCTTTTACCAATTCGAACTTCAAAAAAAAGGGTCTCTGTGTAATTTTTTTATTTTGTTCACTTTTCCATTTCGAACTGATAAGACAAGTCATTTATCAGTTGTTCTACGGGACTTGAACGTTGTAGCTTTAAGTGTAGACGGAGAGGACGAGTCACATAATAAAAGACTGAACTTACCGTACGTATCAAATGTTATAGTTCATTATGTACTGATCCACCTGGAAACGATGATCCATTCTACTATACTACGGGCTCACTGTAATCGGTTTCCATAGTCTACAGAAACTACGAAAATTTTCAGGGAAGTAAAGGACATACGGAGTAAGAACGACGAGGACGTCTCATTGTTTGGGATAGGATTTATCAATACGGTCCCAAGACCCAGGGAGCCCTGAGGAGACGGTCCAGATAGAAATCACTTTAGGACACATGTAAACTTCTAGTGGTGAGATTACTCCGTCTTGAGGAACTTGTGTTGTCACCGTGTCCGGGGAAGGGGTTCTACCCACTTGAATAATTCCTGTAGGAAAGAAGACCCCCACTTCTGTCTCCTCCACTTCCTCGTTACCGAGTACCAGGAGGACATCGTGTGCAGAATAATTTTTTTATGTTGTTTGTAGGTTCACGAGGTCCTTCTCGAGCAATAAGATTACTTATGAATAACGGATTTAGAAACTACGACTACGCTTCTTGACTGAGTAGACTTTTCTGGACTACGACCCTTTCTAACTTCCACCCTCCTCTTCCCCTACCGTCTCCTACTCTACCAACCTACCGTAGTGGCTGAGTTACCTGTACTCAAACTCATTCGAAGCCCTCAACCACTACCTGTCCCTCCGGACCGCACGACGTCAGGTACTCCAGCGTTTCTCAGGTTGTGCTGACTCACTGACTTTCGGAACTACTTTGACTACATCATTCGTTCGTGTAGAGGGTAAGGAAGTAAGACATCTCGTGACAATCGTAACAATTATTTTCTTGCACCGACAATCCCGTTGTGAACTCTAGCTTTTGTTACGTTTGAGAATTTTGGCTTTTAATTTGACGCACAGTCATTTTCACCTAACCCAACCCGTAAACGTCGGCGACTAACAGAGTATTTGGGGTCACTTCGCGAAGACAGAACAGACTAAAAAGACTCTCTACGGGTAGAGACTTTCGGGAAGGCAGACTGAGATCAACTGACAGGGGTCGGGTGAGGATTTAAGGACAAAGAAGAGTCTCCGTAAACTCGTACCTTAAATCTCGTACCCAAGACTTTAGTTCCTGAACATAAATTTAGGGTCGAAACAGGGATGACAGCAGGGGGAAGAGGACACCGAACCTGTTATCCGATTGGCAGAGACACAAATAAAGTAGTGTCCATGTTGTTTCCGTTCTAACAGTCATTGAGTGTCTCAACAATACACCTAATACATTTCGGTGCTCATAAGTCCTACTAAAACCATTCGAACATTGTAAGTAGTCGTTGAAAGGAAATCTTCCTATATGTTTAGTGAGACTACCAGAGTGACTGTCCCTGCTACCACAGACAGGACGTGGAGTCATGACCACCGATTATCACAAGACAGAATCTCCCGCAACTTATGACTACTGAAACATCCTAAAATATATGGATGACAAATGTGAAGGACAAGACAACATTTGACCGACCTGTAGAGTAAACAGGTAAAAAGATAATCGTAGAAACACACAAAGGAAAATTCTCGTTAAAATTTTTGGGGTTAAAGAGAGACTTATGAACAACGTCTATAAGGAGTCCAGAAGGAATAAGTAAATACAACAAAGATAATTTACTTAGAATAAGAACTAAAGTGAAACCCGTAAACATAGTAAAGGAAAAAGAAAACACTACAGTGGGTATTAAAATACGAACCGTTAAGACAGGGAAAGAACTATGCCAAAAGAGTTATTCTAGAGTTACCTGTCAAACCTAAATAAAACTTTCTGTGTTCTTGAAATTTTTTTTTCTTACTGTAATAACTCCTTCTTAAACAAAATCTGGGTAGAACTGATGAATAATTAGTAAAGACTCTGACTTTAAAATAGTAGGTTAAATTGACATTATACGATTTACACCTCTAATAATGTAATCTTATTTCTGTAAGGCTCTCTAAATGACATATCTCTAAAATCTGGGACTTAAAAATTTTATATTTTATCTCCACTTCTAAAACGTTGTGTTTATCACGTTTAAGTCTCAAAGATATATATCAGGTAAATCTAACTTCGGTACCGTTACACCATATCAGATAGGAAGAATCTCAAATAGTTATAACACGTCGACGACACACAGAATTTCTTTTACGGTTCCTTTTTATTACTCCGATATACTTTGAACTTCATTTTTGAAAGTTCCGTTTTCAGTGTCTCGATTCCTTTACTTCTCTTTTTCTCGGTCTCGAGGTCAGAATGACGAATAAATGTATTGTAATGGAATTTACGAAACGTAATTGCAAAAAGAAACTTGTTAACGAGAGAAACCTTATTCGGTTTTTGGATCAGACGAAGAAAGTCTTCGACCGTGGTGTCCCTACTAAAGACTCATGTTTCACTCGTTGACGTTAAGGAGTAAGTGACACTGAACTTGCTGTCTGTGCAAACTAACCGCACTTACACAGAGGTTCACTTGTCTGGGGTGATTAAGTCTTTCTTTCTGTTCTGTATCTGTTCAGGAGGAGAAAGAGGTCATGTGTATGACGAGTTACGTACACTTCCGTTCAATTAAAGTCCTTCCATATGAAGACAAAAGAACTCTATTGTTATACACTTCGCAAACGAAGTTGAGTCTGACAACTATTTTAAGAAGTCTGTGATAATAGTGACAGATACGTAAAATATGCGTATGGTATGAGTTTGTCCCACGATAAAACCATTAAACAATTTGAGTGTGGAAGGAACTTGTACTTACTGTAGACGGTACAGATAGATACGAAACTCTTTGTAAGGAATTGAAACTGTCTTAGAAAGGAACAAATTTTATTACCCTTTAGAACCCTTTCATGAAAACAAACGGATCCTTTATTACTAAAACAGATAGGAGAAACTTTAATCTTATACGTACTTTTACACAAAATATACACAGTTGGATTCAGATATAATTATATATTCAATTCTGAAAGAGACATTTGTAGTATATTCATCGGTTTGCAACAGTCCAGATTCATTTTTCATAAAACCTTTCCGTAAATATATAGATATATGTTCGTGAACGTGTTTCATGAGTAATAGAAATCATAGTAACATGTTTAGTTTTAAGTATCTTGAAAACTAAAATTGTATAAAACTTGATAGAATATTATGAAAATCTATTTCCAGTAATTTCACATGAAGTAGGGAATCTAAAAATTATTTATCAACCAAATCAAAACTAACCTTTTAAAAACTTATTTGGCTAATTTCTTTTTACATTATATTTGAAGTCTAATACTTATGATCCATCTATTTATACCGTTGGGTGAGGTCATGAGAACGGACCTTTTAGGGTACCTGTCTCCTCGGACCATCCGACGTCAGGTACCCCAGTGATTCTCAGCCCGCACTGACTCGTTGAAATGAAGGTGAAAAGTGAAAGTACGTAACCTCTTCCTTTATCGTTGGGTGAAGTCATAAGAACGGACCTCTTAGGGTCCTTGTCTCCTCGGACCACCCGACGGTAGATTCCCCAGTGTGTGTCAGCCTGTGCTGACTTCACTGAATCGTCGTCGTCGTCAATTTATGATCCATCCATTTACATATTTTCTCTTTAAATCCCTTTTATTTTCCGTCTTAATGAAATTATCGTAGACCATCTGATACCTTGACCAAAGATGGTTCTCAGTAGAAAGTAAAAGAGAAACGAAGAGAAAAAAGAAGAAAAGAGTACTCCAACTTGTCATAGTATTCTGGATGGTAAACTAAAACTTCAAATTCCTTTTAGGGTCACAGGTTAGCACGTTTGTATGATTTCTAAATAAAAATACCTAAGTAGTATTTTACCATGAGACAAGGGTGAATCTAACGAAGAGACCTAATTTCTAGGGAACTTTAGACACTTTCGATTTCACAATTAGATGTCCTGTCTAAAACTAAAAAAAAAAAGAAAAATCAGAGACCAAAATCATTATTTTGTGGAGTTGAGAATTATGATATCTGTTTTGTATATTTAAGTAACTTTATAAAACCCGTAAAAAATTATCCTTTAACTTAAAATGAAAGGTGTGTTTACCCCTGTGTAGATTGAAATTTTTATAAAATTAAAATAAATTCAAACCGACGGGACCTAGAAGTGACGACGTATACCTGAAAGAAATCAACGTCTCTTCCGTTACCGTTGGGTGAGGTCATGATAACGGACCTTTTTAGGGTACCTACTTCCTCGGACCATCCCACGTCAGGTACTCCAGCGATTCTCAGCCTGTGCTGACTCGCCGAAGTAAAGTGAAATCAACGTCTCTCATCCCTGATGAAAAATCAACACCACTCGTCCGAAGAGTAGTGACAACGAAGAGAACGACGCCTCTTCCCCGACATCCCGTGTGTCCGAGGTCACCGACACCGTACACCCGAGACCTCGGGTACCTGAAGTACGCCACACCGGAGTCATCGACACCCGAATCAACGGGGTGTCGTACACCTTGGAAGGAATTCGACCCTAGTTTGGGTACAGGAGACGTAACCGTTCACCTAAAGGTTGGTGATCTGGTGGTCCCTTCAGGAACCGGTCAGATTGAAAATTGTTCTGCAACGACTATAGTTACTAAAGAAGAAATTTCTCGGGACGTGGGATGTTGGTCTCGAGTCCCATCTCGATCATGATTTACACAGAAAGAGTGTAAAACACTTAATATGTGAATTTATATCAAAATACACCTCCAAGAAGGATTAAATTCTATCGGACTACGAACTTTCCCCGAAGGGGCCATCGAGTCAACCATTTCTTAGGTGGACGTTACGTCCTCTGGGACCCAACTAAGGACCCACCCCTTCTAAGGGACTTCCCTGTCTGATGGGTGAGGTCATAAGAACCCGAAGGGACCACCGAGTCTGTCATTTCTTAGGTGGACGTTGCGTCCTCTGGACTCAAACTATCGACCCACCCCTTCTAAGGGGACCTCCTCCTGTACCGTTGGGTGAGGTCATAAGAACGGACTTCTTAGGGGTGCCTCCTACCTCCTCGGACCACCCGATGTCAGGTACCACAACGTTTCTCAGTCTGTGTTCATTCGACCACTACTATGTGTCCTTACAGCTACGTGAGTTTGTTGACGGCGTGTTAAAGGAGACTCAGAGACTTCAGGGGCGATTCCGTAAACGTCGAGGAAAAGTGGATGTGACCTCTGTGCGTAAAGAAAAGAAAAATTACTAAAGAAACCTCAGGTATCAAAGAAAAAAAAAAAATTAAAATAAATAAACAAAAACCGATACGACCCAGAAGTACCCACGTACACCCGAAAGAGATCAATACCTCTTGTCCCTGATGAGGAGTAACACCACGTTCCCGAAGAGTAACACCACCGAAGAGAACAACGACTCTTGTCCGAGATCCCGTACCCCTAAGTCATCGATACTACGTGTCCGAATCAACGGGATTCCGTCCACCCTAGAAGGACCTTGTCCCTAGCTTGGGTACGGAGGACGTAACCGTCCGCCTAAACATTGGTGTACTGGTGATCCCCTCAAGAGTCTGAGAATAAAGACTGTTACCTGTAACTTGTCGACGTCACAACGATATACTTCCCTTAAAATGTAGTACTGCAAATTTATTTACAGGTAATTTACTTACTATTTCTATTAATTTTACACGTATAACGATAGGTAAAGTTACGAAAAAAAACGACGATTAAGATGACATGAAAGTCTCTATTCCAGGTCGTACGCTAGTTCTAAAAGCTCTTTATACTTCTTCTTTATGTTACATCGAGGATCGATTCTCTTTTTAGTCACTTAGTCATTCAGTCTGGGGTTCATTGGGTCTCCAATTTTTCTATACGTTTTACTCACTTCTTTACCTCTTGAAGTTCTTTCTTAACCTTCAACGGATTTTTTAAGTTTAATAGTAGGATCTCTTTGCCCCGTATTTTTACTAACTTTCTTAGAACCGACGTTAAAAGGTTCACATAATTTTTTATGGTTGGACGACTTAATGTCATTGACCATTTTAAGGTTTTCGTATGGGTTCTATCTCCTTCTGTATTAAACTTTTTGGTGGTTCATCTTTTCCATTGTCAAGACTTCGACACCAAAGGACAGGCCTTCCGTGACGGTTATGCACACTGGTACTACCCTCACCCTCACACACTCACACATACACACTCAGACACACACACGTACACGTGTGTACACATATACACACACGCACACACACAATACGTACTCACAGATATACACATAAACACTCACACACGCACAATACACACTCACATATACATACACACAACCTCACCATCCCCGAATTTTGAAATAGTCGTTTTACATACTTCTAACAGTCAGTCACGTCAGTGAGTCAACACAGACTGAAACGCTAGGGTACCTGACGTCGTACGGTTCGGAGGGACAGGTAGTGGTTGAGAACCTCAAATGAGTTTGAGTACAGGTAGCTCAGCCACTACGGTAGGTTGGTAGAGTAGGAGACATCAGGGGTAGACCCAATAAACCCCAGACTGAACGACCTAAGTTCTAGTATCAAGATCCTATCATTTCGTGGATTATTAAATTTGCAAATCTCCTTTTTAAGACCGTTATATTCTTGATGTCCTCACTCTTGGTTTAATTTTCGTAGCAAACCCTCTCTGAGGTCCGTAAATCGATTTATTTTGTTTGTGTCAGACAAAGGAGAGACCGGTCACACGCATGCTAGTAAAGTAAACAGCCCGGAAGAGGTCGGTAAGAAACTATGCCCCGTTAAGAGGAAAAGGAGTAGTAAAAGACCAAGGGAGAGTTTTGTGTGAACTTCCCCAATTCCCACCGTGAGACTCGTCATCGAGTCTGTCATATATCGAGATGAAAGAGGGAGACTCTAAGAAAAGTTGTGTAAAACAGTTTTAAGTTAGGAGTCTCAACACTCGTAGCGGATTCGGGTACTCTTATGGAAGTCTCAAAATAATAAAGGGTAAAGTCGATCTGCTGGACCCTTCCTTGTTCCGAGAGCCCATCAAGGACGGAGTAGACTTGAAGAGTTCCCTTTTCAAACCACGACCCTTAGGAGAAGAAGAGGGTGAAGGGGAGGAGGAGGGTGAAGAAGAAGGGGAAGAAAACGAAGGAGGAGAAGAAGGAGGGAAAAGAAGAGAAGGAAAGGGGAAAGTTTCAAGTTCTAAAAAATGTAAAATAGAAAGGTTGTCTTATCGAAAAATTTTACCCTCTTCCTTCTTTGTTACGACTCGGTGTAGTTTTGACAAAGAAGAAACCGTCTCAAAAGATTTCTAGTAGCTAAAGGTGAGGGAAGTAAAAGAATCTCATAAAATGACCTAGGACAACCAAACTAAAAACAAGTAAAACAGTCCATAGTCCCGTCCTCTCCGTTACTATATCCAAGGAAGTTAGTTAAATGGATCTTATCACAGACTTAATAATAAAATTTTATGAGATAAACCTCTAAATAAACATTTTTGAGTCCAAATTACTTCTCTCATACTTGATCCTTAGTCGTATTAATTTTAATAGACCAATATCTTAGATTTCATTCAGTAAAGTGGACATACCCGAAAAATGAGAAGTAAATATTCTTCTTGCCTAAGTCGAATACATAATACACTCCGACAATGTTACAAGTGTCAGTTGTCAAAAGTGATGGAACTGAGATATAAATGTATTGATATAAAGAGAAGACGACCGAGACACCTTACTCAGATATTTTTATCGAAATCAATGTCTTCCAGGTTTTTTCAAGTCCCGTCAAACTTTTCCCAAATTTCTTTGTTCTAAAATTAGAAAAGATACATTTATTTCGTAAGAACGGATTACTCGAGAAAATTAATTTTCGAAGACATGTTGTTTCCTTTTATATTCGTTCCACTTTTCTGTCGGAAGACTTACCCTCTTTTATTATCGTTGACTTTGTTGACTGTTTGTTGATTAGAGTTTTTATATGTTCGTTGAAGACGTCGAGTTAAGGTCTTTTTATTTGCTGGGTTAGTTTTTTACCCGGTTTCTTGATTCATCTGTAAAGAGGTTTCTTCTGTATGCCTACCGATTGTTTGTGTACTTTTCTACGAGTTGTAGTGAGTAATAATCTCTTTACGTTTAGTTTTGGTGTTACTCCATGGTGAAGTGTGGTCAGTCTTACCGACGCTAGGTTTTTAGACGTTCGTTATTTACGACCTCTCCCACACCTCTTTTCCCTTGGGAGGATGTGACAACCACCCTTACGTTTGATCATGTCGGTGATACCTCTTGTCACACCTCTAAGGAATTTTTTAACGTTTATCTTGATGGAATACTGGGTCGTTAGGGTGAAGACCCGTATGTGTGGCTCCTTTGGTCTTAACTTTCTCTGTGTACATGGGGTTACAAGTAGCGTCGTGACAAATATTATCGGTCCTGTACCTTTGTTGGATCTACAGGTAGTCGTCTACTTACCTATTCTTTCGACACCATGTATATGTGTTACCTCATAATGAGTCGGCAATTTTTCTTAAGTAAACTTAGTCAAGACTACTCTACCTACTTTGACCTCGGCTAATATGTCTCACTTCATTCGGTCTTTCTTTTTGTGGTTATGTCATATGATTGTGTATATATACCTTAAATCCTTCTACCGTTACTGCTGGGACATACGTTCTGTCCTTTTTTCTGTGTCTACACATATTGCCTGAAAACCTGAGTCTCCCTCTCCCTCTCCCACCCTACTAAACCCTCTTACCGTAAGATTGTACATATGATAGTACATTCTTAACTTAGCGGTCAGATACAGACTGCGTCCTATGTCGTACGAACCCCGACCACGTACCCCTACTGGGTCTCTCTACAATACCCCTCCCTCCACCCTCCCCCCAAGTACAAACCCTTGCGTACATTCTTAATTTCTAAAATTTTAAATTTTTTTTTTATTTTTTAATTTTTAATTTTTTTTTTATTGGAGATAAAAATATATCATAAAGTTCTAAAAAAAGAAGTAAACACGGGCAGTTGTCGAGCTACTTGTACCTTGACTAAAACGAACGGTCGTACCACTGGGTCGATGGTTGTTGACGAGACGAAGAGTGACCCAAGTTATTAGATTCCTTACACGATTAAGGAAAACGTATATAAAAGTAAAATGGGATTTCATCGATGAAAAAATACGTTTATAATGAGATTGGGTCAAAATGATAGTTTTTATAAGAATAACCATCGTATACACCACCCATTAAAATACACAGTCGAACCGACCCGATGCCACGGGTCTGTAAACCACTTTGTAATCAGACCTGTAAAGACGTTCCCACAAAAGTTGCACTAATTGTAAACTTAACCACTCGAAACACATTTCGTCTAACGTAAGATACCGCACACACCCCTGGGTAGGTTGGTCAATACCCGAGTTTGTCTTGTCTGACTGGGGAAAGAGGGTGGTCGTTGCCCCCCAAGACAGACTTTGTTGTAGTGACGACAGGTCCCAAAGGTCAGACGATCTGGTGGGACGTCTTGAACCTGAACGGGTAGAGGTATTAGTACACTCGGTTAAAGAATTTCAGTCGGAGAGGGGAAGTAAGTGTATGTAGACACGTACACATGAATCAGTGATTCAGCACAGGTCGAGAAACACTGGGGTGCCTGAGACAGACACCCTAAGAAGTCCATTCTTTCTTATGACCTCACCCAACGGTAAAGGAAGAGGTCCTCTAGAAGGGTTGGGTCCCTGACTTGGACCCAGAGGACGTAACCGTCTACCTAAGAAATGGTGACACGGTGGATCCTCTGGGGAGAAATGTATATATGTATACAAGTTCGAAAGTACAGAGACCTCTTGGAATTCTGTTGTACGGAATTAATAAAGGTTTTGACGTACGTATTCTTCTTATAACTTGAAGAATACCGTTTCTTAAAAAACCTCGCACGACACCCCGACTCCGTCTCTTCCGTTACCGTTGGGTGAGGTCATGAGAACGGACCTTTTAGGGTACCTGACTCCTCGGACCACCCGACATCAGGTACCCCAGCGATTCTCAGCCTGTACTGACTTCACGGAATCGTAGTCGTCGTCGTCGTACACCGACTCCACCCACCACCATCCCTTGTCTTCTTGTATTTTATTTTGTTTCGAAGTAGGGTTCCCTTTTGTCTAGAGGTTAGAAACGCGTTCCTTTCCACGAACCTTAATTTTGAGTCCAACGAAGACAAGAGACATTATCCCACACCAGACCATGGTGCAGGACACATCGATGTCCAGACCGGGTAGAAAGAGGGTACTATGTTGATGGACGAAAATACTAATCTGTAGAGATTGAATTGTGGATCCGATCAATAGTCTTTTTGTCTGACAAGGATCAACAGTCACACCAATTATCAAGACGAGATATTACTTTCACGACGACGACGACGACGACGATTCAGTGAAGTCAGTACAGGCTGAGACACGCTGGGGTATCTGCCGTCGGGTGTTCAGAGGGGGCAGGGACCCTAAGAGGTCCGTTCTTGTGACCTCACCCAACGGTAAAAGGAAGAGGTTACGTACTTTCACTTTTCATTTTCACTTCAGCGAATCAGCACAGACTGATAAGCTCTGGGGTACCTGATGTCGGATGGTGCGAGGAGGTGGGTACCCTAAAAGGTCCGTTCTCATGACCTCACCCCACGGCAGCGGAAGAGGCTATCACTTTGACTTTTCCTTTTTTTTTTTTTTTTTCCAAAAGGAACAATCTGAGTCAACCGTCGAACGGACCCTTTCCCCACAATTATAGAAGAGTCGGTCCAAAGACCCGAGGACGGTCGGTCGAACGTATAAAGTACCCAGTAAGTGGAAACGAGAAAGTGTTTTTACGACAGAACGAGTTTCATATCACAAGCACCCAGGACCGGAATCAACAGTTTAAAACGAAGACCAAATAAACAAACAAATTTAAAAAAATATCTCCGCTTTACGGAGTTGGGTAATGAGAGTAGATATAAGAAAACTTCTGGAAGAGACCACCGAGTCACCATTTTTTGGGCGGACAGTTACATCCTCTCCGTCCAAGCTAGGGACGCAGTCCTTCTAGGAGACCTCTTCCTTTACTGTCGGGTGAGGTCATAAGAACGGACCTTTTAGGGTACCTGTCTCCTCGGACCACTCACAGTCAGGTACTCCAGTGTTTCTCAGTCTGTACTGATGTGCGTGTGTGTGTATGAACAAAGTGATGATTTAGACTCACGACTCGGTCTTTCCTTTACTACGACTACGAAAGAATCTCGTTCCCCATGAGTCCATGGATACAACAAGAGAGATATTCAGTCTGCACGCAAAAGTTCTATTTCAGTGTAAAGAAGTAAGAGTCAGAAGACGGTGGTCCCAACCTTCTCAGTAAAGAGTGACGTTCTCACTACGACAATTTTATTTTAATAAGAAGTCGGTGTATTTTAGATCGTGTATATAAGGACCTGAAGTTATTAGATTGAGATAAATCAACGATATTTTTTAACTCTTAATGACGATTCTATTTCCGTTATAAAACTTTCAATGATAAGAGTAACATACCCAAAGGATCCATCGAGTATTTCTGGGACGGATGTTTCGACCTCTACACCCAAACTAGGGACCCAACCCTTCTAGGGGACCTCTTCTTTTACCGATGGATGAGGTCACCAAAACGGACCCTTTAGGGTACCTGTCTCTTCGAACCACCCGACGTCAGGTACCCCAGTTTTTTCTCAACCTGTGTTAAATCAATGATTCGTTACTGTTAAGAGTCTCATATTCTATTTTACCGTCCTCTTGTGTATGGCGGCACACACATAAACATATTTTTAATTCTAAGGTACGTGTTAAATAAATCTGTTACACAAAAGATCTGATCTCCCCTTAATTGGTAGTTACTTGTTTCGGTACAAGAATGAGTTCTCGTCAATAAGTCCTTCAATAATAGTTATTTAGTTACACAATAAAACTAGTGAAGTACCATACGAATTGTTGTTTCCTTTGTTGTTATCACAAAAAAATTTCATAGAAATTTTTGCATAACTACTTTTCTAATACCCAAAATGAGAGTCTGTTGTTCCTAAACTTACCGTTTAAAAGGTGAACACACAATGTGTCCATTGATATAAAATGGAGAAAGTCGGAGTCATAGGAGACATATTAGAACGATAAAATATTGATAATTTGTTAATCTTCCTAATTCCTTTAGGAACACTAAATATTACCTATATTTCGTAGATCTTGACACAGACCGTATCCATCCACAAGTCATTTGTATTGGACGGGTGGAAGAAAAAACGGTTTAGAGTAAAGGAGTAAGGGTCATACACCCGTTCGAGGTCCTCAACCACTACCTGTCCTTTCGGACCACACACCTTCAGGTGCCCCAGTGTTTCTCAACCTTTACTGACTCGATGACTTGACTTGACTTATAGATCCCCTACAAAGGTTCATGTCCCTCCAAACACTTCTAATCTAGACTATGTACACTTACGAGAACACGACTTGCTCCCTTTACCACACACCTACGATACGTAGTCGCCTAGTCAAGGTCAAGGAAGGTAAGGGTAGGATGACCAATGACGTTTCTAATCTTTCGGTTTTGACCTGAGAGTCAAGGGAAACGTTGACTCAAGACCTACGAGAGTGCTTCACCTTGTGTCTTTATGTCTTCACCTCCACAGATGGACGGCGGAACTCGACGAAGACTCTAAAATCGTCGTAACAGTTCCACTCGTAAGAAAGACGTCCCGTACGCTACAGTGTGAGTTCGTAGGGTCACTGGTCTCCGTCGACGACGTCCCTGGGGACGCCACGTGTGACGACCACAGATCGACGGATCAAAGGATCTAGTCTCAAGACTACACCCAGGAACTTGTACTGTCAAGAACATCACCAGAGGGACTTACTCTAGTGACCACACAAAGAGTGAGACTTTAAATAAGGACCTTTGAGTCGTTTGAAAAAAGGTTTTGCAAAAGACTTGGTGGTGTAACAAAGATTCTAGTAGTAAAAGATAAATTTAGGGACATCACAAAAGATAAAGAACACGTCTAAGGATTCACTGAAGGTTAAAATTTATTGTACCAAAATAAATTATACTGAAATTTGTTATAGAAGACATCAAAAAGGAACATTGTCAATGACACTACAAGGTACGGACGTGACCTAAGAGGGACCCTGAGTCTTTCTCCAGTACTTGGAAGACCTACGACAGGAAACCCTTAACCCTCACCCCCACCCCGAGTAAATGACCATATATGTTACCCTTTATGTACTCACTGATAAATCCTAACTATATTTAGTTAAACTAAAAAACAAAAAAAAAAAAGTTGAACAAACCCGTTTTACTTTTTTTCTTTGTGGAGAGAACTACCAAAAAGTTCAATTCGTCATCGCAAGTAAAGCTAGGAATGAACTGTATACTTACCAATAAATGACGTACGGCACTGGGAAGAGTTTGTCAGGAAATACATCTGTAAATCTTTGTGAAATGTAAATTGTTACGTTTCTTTACTGATCTTCAGTGACTCCTCTGATATCCTACATACTTCTTTTTGTTCTTATCTAGGGGTCTCCCTCCCTTTCTACCGCCTCCTTATCCTACACTTCTGGTGAAAGAGGGAGTGTTTAAGGAGTTTTCTTGTAAAGTTGCGACTCGTTTGAGGTGTTTTGTTGAAGACATCCGACCGTCTCCTGTAGTCCGTTGGTCTTTTCGTCTGGTAACAGAAGTTTTTGTCTAAAAATTAGAAACGAGAATCCAAAAACAACAGTTAAAACATGTAAATTTTTGGGTTTGAAGTGATGGGTTCAAATGGACTCTCGCTCTAATGACCGAACTGGTAAGAGAGGAGGAGACCTGAGAGGAAAAAGAGGTGGTCCACCGGAGACAGAGAAAAGAGGGGGTAGAGAAGAGATAGGTTGAGACACTTAGAGACACACAAGGTCTACCACCTCTTGTGGATTCCTTGACCAATGACCGTCCTAAACAGAAAGAGGATGAGTAAGAAGAGAGAATAGGAGGACCACTGGAGACAGACGAAGGAGGGAGAGGAGAAGGGGCATATTGAGACATTTATGGAGACTCGTCAGGTCTGATATCTCGTGTGTATTCCTTCACTGATGACCGATCGAACGAGAGAGGAGAAAACTAGAGTGGCGTAGAGTAAGGTCAATGGAGATTGATGGGGGAGGTAGAAGAGAAGAGGAACATTGAGTCCCTTGGAGAGACTCACAGGGAGTTACACCTCTTTGAAAAGCAGAAATTGGATCTACAAAATAGTAGCCACGACATATCTACCTCTTCAGATCTCCGATGACATTTTTATTTTGACTTTTGGTCTTCGTCCTCCGAATTTAGGTTTCGGACTTTTGTAATCTCTTGAGAAATTAAGTCCCTTGTAATTCGTCATCCTCGAGTAGTTTACGGAAGTATGGATGTGGCTTTGGTTCGAGGTGGGTTCCCGGTTGTTCAAGGTTTTGTTCTGCATGGTGCGTTTAAGAGGTCGTTGTGTCCTTGTGAGGGGACTCGAAGTTATATGTCCGTCGAGTTTTAATAGGGTTTTGGAAACTACAGAGTATTGGGTAATGCCCAGTGAGGTGACGTGAGGTCTCTCTTCTTTGGGTCGAGGTGGGTGGTTTTGAGGTTGTGTTCGGAGGGATTGGTCCTTTGGAACTGTTCGGTGACTATCTTGGGGTGGGTTTCACTCCTTCGAGGTATTATTTCTCTTAAGGTGTTTAATAGTCTTATATTTTTCCGGTGGGGTTTGCGTCGTTATATTGGTTCTACTTCTCTGTCTCCTTATGAGTCGTCCATTTCCTTGTCCTCTCAACGGGTGGTTTGGTTTGTTTTCTCCTTCTTCATCCCTTAGATGGCCTCTTCCTTAAGGCTTATAACTATCACTTTTACTAGGTTTTAGAACTTTAGTTTTACCTTAGTGTCTATTTATCGGATCTCTGTTCCTAACTCTTCTACGTTCTTTCCAAATTGTTCCTGGATCTTCTTTATTTTTTCTCAGTTTTATATTACTTATTACGTTATTTACTCTAGTCTTTGTGAGACCTCCGTTGTTTATCATCTTATTGCCTCCGTCTTCTATCCTAATCACTTTATCTTCTATCTTACCATCTTTATTTACTTAGTCTCTCCTTTGTTCTTTTTGCTTAATTTTCTTTGCTCCTGTTAGAGTCTCTGGAGGTCCTGTTATACTTTGCGAGGTTGTAAGCTTAATATCCTCAGGGTCTTCTTCTTCTGTCTTTCTTTCTAGTACTCTTTTAGGAACTCCTCTATTATCAACTTTTGAAGGGATTTTACCCCTTCCTTTATTAGTGGGTTCAGGTTCTTTGTGTCTCTCAAGGTTTATCCTATTTGGGTTCCGCTTTGTGGGGTTCTGTGTATAATTAGTTTAATTGTTTCTAGTTTGTGTTTCTTGTTTATAATTTTCGTCGTTCCCTTTTTGTTGTTTATTGTGTGTTCCCCTAAGGGTATTCCTATTGTCGACTAGAAAGTTATCTTTGAGAAGTCCGGTCCTCCCTTACCGTTCTGTATGAATTTCACTACTTTCTGTTATTGGATGTCGGGTCTAATGACATGGGTCGTTCCTAGAGTAAGTTTATGCTTCCTCTTTAGTTTTCGAAATGTCTGTTCGTTTTCGACTCTCTTAAGTCGTGGTGGTTTGGTCGAGAGGTTGTTTAAGATTTCCTATAAGAGATCTGTCCTTTGTGCTTTTCCCACATATTTGGGCTTGGGTTTTGTTATTTCATTTACCATTGCCCTAGTATGAATAGTTATTAATGGAATTTGCATTTACCCAACTTGCGGGGTTGGTTTTCTGTTTCTGACCGGCTTACCTATGTTTTTGTTCTGGGGAGATATACGACGAATGTTCTCTGGGTGGAGTTTTGTTCCCTGTGTATGTCTGACTTTCACTTCCCGACCTTTTTCTATATGGTGCGTTTATCTCTGGTTTTCTTTCGTCCTCACCGTTATGAGTATAGGCTATTTTATCTGAAATTTTGTTTCCGACACTTTTCTCTGTTTCTTCCGGTGATGTATTACTAGTTTCCTAGTTAGGTTCTTCTTCTATATTGTTAATATTTATATATACGGGGGTTATATCCTCGTGGCGTTATACATTCTGTTTACGATTGTTCATACTTTCCCCTTTAGTTGTTATTGTGTTATTATCACCCTCTGAAATTATGGGGTGAGTGTGGATACCTGTCTAGTTGATTTGTCTTTTAATTGTTTCTTTGCGTTTGAAATTTACTATGTAATCTAGTCAATCTGGATTAACTATAGATATCCTGTAAAGTGGGGTTTTGTTACTTAAAGTGAAAAAAAAGTTCACGAGTACCTTGGAAGAGGTCCTATCTAGTGTAGGACCCGGTATTTAGATTTGAACTATTTAAGTTTTTTTAGCTTTAGTAAGGTTCGTAGAAAAGACTGGTATTACGTAATTCTAATCTAGAGTTAATGTCCTCTTTTTGATAATTTTTAAGGTTGTATACCTCCAACTTGTTGTGTGAAGACTTATTGGTTGTTTAGTGTCTTCTTTAGTTTTTTCTTTAGTTTTATACGTATCTTTGATTACTTTTACTTTTGTGTTGTTGGGTTTTGGACACCCTGTGATATTTTCGTCACGATTCTCCTTTCAAGTATCGTTATGTCCGTATGGAGTTCTTTGTTCTTTTTTCAGTTTATTTATTGGATTGAGACGTTGATTTCGTTGATCTTTTCCTTCTCAACCTCTTGGGGTCTCAATCATCTTCCTTTCTTTAGAATTTTTAATCCCGTCTTTATTTACGTTTTCTTTGTTTTCTCTGGTATCGTTTTTAGTTGTTTCGGTTTTCGACCAAGAAACTTTCCTATTTATTTTAACTGTTTGGTAATCGGTCTGAGTAGTTCTTCGTTTCTCTCTTTTTAGTTTAGTTATTTTAATCTTTACTTTTACCTCTCTAGTGTTGTCTGTTGTGTCTTTATGTTTCCTAGTATTCTCTGATGATAGTCGTCAACATACGGTTATTTTACCTGTTGCACCTTCTTTACCTGTTTAAGAATCTTTTCATGTTAAAAGGTTTTGACTTGGTCCTTCTTTATCTTTTAGAATTGTCTGGGTAGTGTTCGTGCCTTTAACTTTGACATTAGTCTTTAGAAGGTCGTTTGTTTTCGGGTCCAGGTCTGCCGAAGTGTCGACTTAAGATGGTTTTTAAAGCTCTTCTCGATTGTGGATAGGAGGAGTTTGAGAAGGTCTTTTAACGTCTCCTTCCATTTGAAGGTTTGAGTAAGATACTCCGGTGGTAGTGGGATTATGGTTTTGGACTGTTTCTACAGTGTTTTTTTCTTTTGATGTCCGGTTATAGTGACTACTTGTATCTACGTTTTTAGGAGTTGTTTTAAGATCGTTAGTCTTAGGTTGTTGTGTAATTTTTCTAGTATGTGGTACTGGTTCACCCGAAATAGGGTCCCTACGTTCCTAAGAAGTTATAGGCGTTTAGTTAGTTACATTAAGTGGTGTAATTGTTTAACTTTTTATTTTTGGTATACTAATAGAGTTATCTACGTCTCTTCCGGAAACTGTTTTAAGTTGTAGGTAAATACTATTTTTGAGAGGTCTTTCGTCCTTATCTTCCTTGTATGGAGTTGTATTATTTTCGATATATACTGTTTGGGTGTCGTTTGTAATAGGAGTTACCACTTTTTAACTTTCGTAAAGGGGATTTCAGTCCTTGTTCTGTTCCCACAGGTGAAAGTGGCGATGATAAGTTGTATCAAGACCTTCAAAACCGGTGTCGTTAGTCTCGTCTTTTTCTTTATTTTCCTTAGGTTTAACCTTTTCTTCTTCATTTTGAGAGTGACAAACGTCTACTGTACTAGGAGATGTACCTTTTGGGATTTCTGAGGTGGTCTTTTAATGATCTCGATTAGTTACTTATATCATTTCAACGTCCTATATTTTAGTTGTGTGTCTTTAGGGAACGTAAGGATATGTGCTTATTACTCTTTCATCTTTTTCTTTAATTCCTTTGTTAAGGTAAGTGGTAACGTTGCTTTTCTTATTTTATGAATCCTTATATAGATGGATTTCTTTGATTTCTGGATATATATCTTTTGATATTTTGTGACTACTTTCTTTAGTTTCTCCTGTGATTATCTACCTCTTTATATGGTACAAGTACCTAGCCTTCTTAGTTATATCACTTTTACTCATATGATGGGTTTCGTTAAATGTTTAAGTTACGTTAGGGATAGTTCGATGGTCGGTGTAAAAAGTGTCTTGATCTTGTTTATTAAAGTTCTAAACATACCTTTATGTTTTTTGGAGCTTATCGGTTTCGTTAGAACTCTTTCTTCTTACCTTGACCTCCTTAGTTGAACGGACTGAAGTCCGAGATGATGTTTCGGTGTCAGTAGTTCTGTCATACCATGACCGTGTTTCTGTCTGTATATCTAGTTACCTTGTTTTATCTTTCGGGTCTCTATTTAGGTGTGTGTATACCTGTGGAATAGAAACTGTTTCCTCCGTTCTTATATGTTACCTCATTTCTGTTAGAGAAATTGTTCACCACGACCCTTTTGACCAGTTGGTGAACATTTTCTTACTTTGATCTAGTGAAAGATTGTGGCGTGTGTTTTTATTTGAGTTTTACCTAATTTCTAGATTTACATTCTGGTCTTTGATATTTTGAGGATCTCCTCTTGTATCCGTTTTGTGAGAGTCTGTATTTAGTGTCGTCCTAGGAGATACTAGGTGGAGGGTCTTAAGACCTTTATTTTCGTTTTTATTTGTTTACCCTAGATTAATTTTAATTTTCGAAGACGTGTTGTTTCCTTTTATATTCGTTCCACTTTTCTGTCGGAAGACTTACCCTCTTTTATTATCGTTTACTTCGTTGACTGTTTGTTGATTAGAGTTTTTATATGTTCGTTGAATACGTCGAGTTAAGGTCTTTTTATTTGCTGGGTTAGTTTTTTACCCGGTTTCTTGATTTATCTGTAAAGAGGTTTCTTCTGTATGCCTACCGATTGTTTGTGTACTTTTCTACGAGTTGTAGTGAGTAATAATCTCTTTACGTTTAGTTTTGGTGTTACTCCATGGTGAAGTGTGGTCAGTCTTACCGACGCTAGGTTTTTAGACGTTCGTTATTTACGACCTCTCCCACACCTCTTTTCCCTTGGGAGGATGTGACAACCACCCTTACGTTTGATCATGTCGGTGATACCTCTTGTCACACCTCTAAGGAATTTTTTAACGTTTATCTTGATGGAATACTGGGTCGTTAGGGTGACGACCCGTATGTGTGGCTCCTTTGGTCTTAACTTTCTCTGTGTACATGGGGTTACAAGTAGCGTCGTGACAAATATTATCGGTCCTGTACCTTTGTTGGATCTACAGGTAGTCGTCTACTTACCTATTCTTTCGACACCATGTATATGTGTTACCTCATAATGAGTCGGCAATTTTTCTTAAGTAAACTTAGTCAAGACTACTCTACCTACTTTGACCTCGGCTAATATGTCTCACTTCATTCGGTCTTTCTTTTTGTGGTTATGTCATATGATTGTGTATATATACCTTAAATCCTTCTACCGTTACTGCTGGGACATACGTTCTGTCCTTTTTTCTGTGTCTACACATATTGCCTGAAAACCTGAGTCTCCCTCTCCCTCTCCCACCCTACTAAACCCTCTTACCGTAAGATTGTACATATGATAGTACATTCTTAACTTAGCGGTCAGACACAGACTGCGTGCCACGTCGTACGAACCCCGACCACGTACCCCTACTGGGTCTCTCTACAACACCCCTCCCTCCACCCTCCCCCCAAGTACAAACCCTTGCGTACATTCTTAATTTCTAAAATTTTAAATTTTTTATTTTTTGATTTTTTTTTTTTTTGTTTGTTTTTTTTTGTTCTTATCTTTTTGATATTTTTATTGCGTCGATAATATAATTCTAGAGTCGATTGAAAAGTTTACTCTAATCTTTTATATAAGAGAATTAAAATTACGTCAGAAAAGGAATACAACGAGGGGTTTACGGAAGTATTCTTTTTTCCCGAAACATTTAATTTAACAAAATAATGTTTAAAGGTTATCCTTCATATAAGAGACATCGGGGAATAAAAAGACATTTATCGGGAACTGTTTATTCGTCACCCACCCGACCCACTGTCATGCATTCTCGGTTTGATTTTAAATTTTGTCAGGTCCCTGACATGTATTCTACTGACAAGACACGTGTAGATCCTGAAGTAGACGTTTGTCTTGTGTATAAAACGTTCAGCCCCGTTTTTTTAATGATCAAGTTTAATGATAATACTTTCTATAAATTGGATTTCGTTGTACTTTGCGTTTTTAGTGACTAATCAAAGGTAAGTCATAAATGTCTCGTATAAGAAGACTCCATACCTCCAGATAAATGGTTTCTGGTATTGTGGTAGAAAACGTAGTGACTGTTCGTTTAAATTTAAAGAAAGATAACATTAATTCAGTATTATCGGTCATAAACTAACGAAAAGAAATAATGACACACATTTCACCGATAAACCGTCCAATTCTCAATTTCAAAAGACATTTGTGAAGGGGGGAGGTCCCTTCAGAATAGACTACAAAACATACGACTCGTGACGGAGGATAAACGTCGCACGAGTCCACTTCTCTCATGAGTGGACTCGTCCTCAGTGGCCTGTCGACACTGCAAAGGACCTCCGACCCCAAGGTAGGGACCCAGCCCTTCTAGGGGACGTCCTTCTTTGCCGTTGGTAATGTCACAAGAACGGACCTCATGGGTACTTGTCTCCTCGGACCACCCGATGTCAGGTACCCCAACGTTTCTCATCCTGTGTTGAATCACTGACTCGTGTGTGTGCATCGTGGGATTGTCCGTAGAGACCCTGACTCATGGTGCCCTACGTAACATAAAAAAGTAATATCAATGAACTTCAAGGACCTTAGAGGTCTAGTTTTTTCCGTCCCTTTAACAGAAGGAATTTACGAAACCACTGACGTCGGTACTTCAATTTTCTGCGGATGAGGAACCTTCTTTTCAATACTGGTTGGATCTATCGTATAAGTTTTCGTCTCTGTAATGAAACGGTTGTTTCCAGGTAGATCAGTTCCGATACCAAAAAGGTCACCAGTACATACCTACCCTCTCAACCTGACACTTCTTTCGACTCACGACTTCCTAACTACGGAAACTTGTCACCACAACCTCTTCTGAGAACTCTCAGGGAACGTGACGTTCCTCTAGGTTGGTCAGGTAAGACTTCTTCTAGTTGGGGTCCTAAAGAAACCTTCCTTACTACGACTTCGACTTTGAGGTCATGAAACCGGTGGAGTACGCTTCTCAACTGAGTAACCTTTTCTGACACTTTGACCCTCCCTAACCCCCGTCCTCCTCTTCCCCTCCTGTCTCCTACTCTACCGACCTACCGTAGTGACTGAGCTACCTGTACTCAGACTCACTTGAGGCCCTCAACCACTACCTGTCCCTCCGGACCGCACGACGCTAAGTACCCCAGCGTTACTCAGCCTGTGTTGACTAGCTGACTTGACTTGACTTGACTTGACTTTACGAAACGTTCGAGCCTGGAGATTAAAACGAAAGAGTCAAAAGAAATGCGTTTGAAACACTCCTTCATAAATGGCTAAATAAAGAGTCTACTCCTTTGTGTCTATGTCGTCCCGGTTTTAAAAAACACCAGTGTAGTATATGTGTAATTCACACGTCAACTCTACAAAGGACATGGAAAAAAGGGGGAACTGAGTTTAGGAAAGCCAAAGAGAAATCACTATCGATATATCGACAGTCCGATTTTGGACTTCCGACAAATCTCTTCTCCCCTTGTTCACGACTAAAGTAGTCCCGTTTTTCCCCGTCGCCATCGAGTCGACCATTTCCTAGGCGGACGTCACACTCTCTGGACCCAACCCTTCTTTGGGACCTCCTCTCGTACCGTTGGGTGAGGTCATAAGAACGGACCTCTTAGGGGTACCTGACTCCTCGGACCGCCCGATGTCAGGCACCCCAGTGTTTCTCGACCTGTACTGACTTACTGGTCCGTGTATTTAGTAATTTGGATACAATTTAGAAGTAGTAAATATTGAATAGTCAAGTCAAGTCAAGTCAGCGAGTCAGCCCAGGCTGAGAAACGCTGGGGTACTTAGCGTCGCGTGGTCCGGAGGGACAGGTAGTGGTAGAGGACCTCAAGTGAGTCTGAGTGTAGGTAGCTCAGGTACTACGGTAGGTCGGTAGAGTAGGACCCAGCAGGGGAAGAGTATTGGAAATTTAGTCCGTTTAAAAATTGATGTCTAGAAATCTTTTTTTAATCATAGACGGTCAAAGATACCATACTTTTAGGGTTGGCATCCGTTTCAAGGTCGAGGACCACACTGTAGTGTCTTCCGGCAGACCTTCTCTACGCGTACCACCGAGACCCTCGTAGGTCTTCGACCTGAGGTCGTTTTGTGACGGACCTTTCAGTAAGGGCGTTTAGTGGGACAAAGTGTCTACTTCTTTAACGTGGAACTTTGTAGGTCGTTAAGTAGGGTCCAGCGAACAATCTTTCATCGAAACGACCCCTACCTTTGTTCCTGACTAAGGTTAGGGAAATTTGTCGAAACGCTTGTTAATTCGACAACATTCCCTCTTCCTTGACCGTTGGGTGAGGTCATAAGGACGGATCTTTTAGGGCACCTGTCTCCTCGGACCACCCGACGACAGGTATCCCAGAGTGTCTCAGCATGTGTTGACTTCGTTGAAACGTCGTCTTCGTGGTTCGACAATATTTGACATCGCTCCTCGAAAAAGAAGATATATAAATATAAAAAATAGTCGTCTAATGATTCTTTCTGGTTTGTTCTCATCAACGGAGAGAGTGGATCACCCAGTTTATATACACAAAGAAAACAAAACGAAAAAATGAAAAACAAAATAAAAGAAATTTCCAACACAGAACAATTGTTTTAGTACGTTAGAATGTCTATTCTATGAGTGTTGAAAAATCTTTAGGTTAATTTTATGATTAACGTGTCACCTTCTCAGCCACTCAGGGCTCTCCACTCGTAGACACGTCTCCATTGTCCTGAGACAGGGAGGAGGAACTCATGTCTCACTCGAGGTGGCCGAGACAAGAGGGAGGATGTCCCTGCCCTCGAAACCGTGGTCTTCCGTCGGGGAACGTCTTGCCAGTGAAAAGGTTGGTCAAATAATAACCCTGACAAAGAGAAGGATACTCAAAGACAACGACCTTCCCTCGGATTACGAAAAAATTTTAGATAAAAAGTCCTTTACTCCTTTGTCTCTTCATGAGTTCACAATAAACTTATTTTTCTCGTAAATGACCATCAATTAGATTAAATCTTTTCTGTTAGAAAAGGGTCATGTCCGCATGTCGAACTTAAGTCATGTACTCAAAAAAGGGACTAACAAAACGGTATAATAGACCACAATTATGGATGCTCCTATGTAACTTTGTTAGTGGAATTAATTATTTTTCTAATAAAATCAAAAGAGACGACAAATGGAGAACGTGATTAACAACACATTAGACCGTCTAATATGTTATACACAGACGTACGAGTCAATGAAGTCAGTATAGGCTGAGACGCTGGGACACCTGACATCGGGTAGTCCGATGAGACAGGTACCCTAAGAGGTTCACTCTTGTGATCTCACCTAACGGTACGAGAGGGGGCCCCCTAGAAGGGCTGGGTCCCTAGTTTGGACGTAGAGAATACAGAGGACGCAACGTCCGTTGAAGAAATGCCGATCGTGGTGGACCCTTCAGGTCTAATATCCTAGCTAAGTCAAGCCAAGTCAGTGAGTCAACACAGGCTGAGAAACACTGGGGTACTTACCGTCGTACGGTCCGGAGGGACAGGTAGTGGTTGAGAGCCTCAAATATACTATGTCTACGTTATTTTTATCTAGTTCACTTCACTTGTGTATACTATGGGTCCAGAAAGAGAGAGTATGTGCTATGTGTGTGTATATATGTTGTGTGTGTGTGTGGTAGATGTGTGTCCGTGCGTCGTGTGTGTGAAGGACGTCGAAAGTCTATTTCGATTTTTATGGACGACAAACTTTAATGAGGGTTACCACTAATTTTTCTTGGAAGGGGTGACTCTAGTCTCTACCAGGAAGAAGAGACAACTTGGCTCCAGAAGTGACACCAACAGTCCTACGTCGGTACTGGGATCTTTTTGTCTCGTTTTCCACATGACACCCGAGTAAATTCGGTTCAAAACAAATTTTTGGTAGGAAAAAGTTTCGATAGATATTTGGGAACCACTCTCATCGCGTTTCTCACAGCCACCTATCATTTTCCTTCACTAGTGTCAGATAGTACGTTACCAGGAAAATTTTCCTACCTCCCTGTCTCCTCTGGCCTTCAAGATTCAGGTCCGCCCGAGAAAGACGTAACGACATTACTCAAGACCCCACGTCTATGTAATGAATGGTAAGGACCAAACATTGTGTGCACAGACAAACGCGAAAGAGTAAATGTGTGTTCTCATCCTTCACTACACCTGAGAGTTCAGCTAGCAAAGTATATTTAACATTCATTTAACTTCTATGAAAAGTTTAACATTCATAGGTAGGGGGTCTGCAGGACTAAGAGACCATACTCCGGTACTAGTGGACGGATCGGAAACCGGGTGTGGATATATGACCTTTAATGGTTTCAGATCGAGGTCCATCTATCTGACTTTAAAGGTCTGGACTTTAATATATAAGGTTTTAATTGAGTGAGAAGACTTTCGACGTGTTTCTAGTGTCCTAGTGAATATTTTGATAAAGTATTATAAGTATTTACTTCTTGGGAGAGATTACGAAAAAGTGAAAAATATTTTATTATCGAAGACATATGACAAATATTATACGGTTTATGAACTGATTAGAGAAGTGAGTATAATGGAGACAATTTCAGTGACGTAATAGGGTCATTACAATACTCCTAAATAATAAAGGTAAAATATTTATTTCCTTGATTGTCACTCATCTATAGCGACTGTAATTCACTTTCTAGTAACAGACTTCTATGAATGTCAGGAAGTATATTAAGTGATATATGTAAGATATACTATTTGAGTAAGTTTAGAGAAACTTAAATTATCAGTATATAAGTGTGTAATATAATTTCAAGTTATTAAAAAGTTGATTTTTCAAATAAGATTTCGAAGATAAACTAAACTTGGTTGATTCTTTCACTTGTTAAACGGGAAGTTCTGTCGATAGAAAATTTTTTATTACAAAAGAATCAAGGATCATTTTAGTAAGTACGAAAAATATTCAATATTTTATGATCTTTCCATTTTCGACATAGGAGGCATTGGATAGTTGATATATTAGTCTATGTAAATAAATTTTTATATAGTAAATTTAAGGTTTTAATAAATATCAATATATGTTTACAGACCCCAAGGGGTCCACCTAGACACCATTTCTGAGACGGACGGGTACGTCCTCTACTCCCAAGTTAGGGACCTGACTCTACTAGGGGCTCTTACTCTTTCCCGTTGGGTGAGACCATAAGAACGGACCTCTTAGGGTCCCTGTCTCCTCGGACCGTCCGATATATCGGGTACCCAAACGTTTTGTGGACCTCTACTGACTCGTTGACTCGTCCGTACGTGTGGGTGAGTGGTTACAAATGTAAAGAATTTTTAATAAAAAGATCACAATTGTCTTAAGACGGAAGGGATTTAGTGGTAAGTCTACTATTACTCTCCTTTATTGGATCTACATTTAGTCACCTACCACACATGACTTACCTGACTTCCTGTTACTTCCTTATCCTTTGTGTAGCGTAACTCCGATACATGTAGTAGAGTTTCCACTCAAAGGAGAACAGAATCACACATCACTCATGGGGTCAGAAATCTTGTCAATACTCTTAATTCACATCAACATCAAGGGTGGAAAATGGTGGAAACTTATTGGGTAGAGAAGGAGTACGAGTACCCTATATTGTATCCATATTATAGATATATCTTTATGCAATGTAGGTGATTGGGACGAAAGTAGTTTGTCTTGTGTAAGAATGGTACTGATGGTGTTCGTCTCACATCTCCTCCTTGGTCTTCTTCATTTACTTTTTCGTTTCAGAAACCCCAACACCTCCGTCTATTGTTGGTAGATTCGAGGCCGTCATTTCATAGACGGACGTTACGTCCTCTGGTCTCAAGCTCGGGACTCAGTCCTTCTAGGGGACCTCTTACCTTACCGTTGGGTGAGGTCATAAGAACGGACCTCTTAAGGTACCTGTCTCCTCGGACCGGCCGATGTCAGGTGCCCCAGTGTTTCTCAGTCTGTCCTGACTCGCTGATTGTGAGAGTGAAAGTTCACTTGGATTTGTTCTTCAATCTCATCTCCACACACACACTCAGACACTCGACCGTGGGACCAGAGACAGGGCTACCTCGGTAATTCCTTTAAAGAGGTCAAACTAAATAGGAGACATACTCTTTCTTGTTAAAAGGTGTAGAGAATTCGAAAGTCTAGTAAACTCTGGTCCACAATTACCACCCGTTCACCTCCTTCCTTCGACCAAAAGGTTTCTTTTCACTGGCTCTGACAACTCCCTCATCCTCCTTCTCCCCGACCCTCGAAACGGTGTCCTCCCGAACGACAAGACGACTTTAGGGAAGACCTCAGGGTCCTTTCTCTACAATGGAAAATTGACCGCACCTGGAACACTGGTCCCTCGCCTGAATTGGATGAAGGACCGGTCCTGATTTACAATGAAAACTGAAATTTAATGTTTGTTTTTTTTTCACAGATGAAAGGATGAAATCTACCATTTATAGTTTATATAATAGAATAATAAAAGAGTAAGATACCAGTGATCTAAAAGTTGTTTTCACTGCTCTTTAGTTTCTCCTCTCTCCAAACATTTTACCTGTAAAGACCAGCTAAAATAATAATAATGATAATAATCATAACTTCATATCAAGGTGTCACAAAGTCTACATGTCGTATCAATAAAGTCTATGTCCTATATAAAATATATATATATATATATATATATATGTGTGTGTATATGTGTATATATGTATATGTACATATGTATATATATATCCGAAGGGTCTACCGAGTCTCCATTTCTTAGACGGACGGTTACCTCTTCTGTATCTCTGTACACAAACTAGGGACCCAGTTCTTCTAGGGGACCTTCTCCTTTACCGTTGAGTGAGGTCATTAGACCGGACCTTTTAGAGTATCTGTCTTCTCGGACCGTCTGATGTCAGGTATCCCAGCGTTTCTCAGTCTGTACTGACTCATAGACTCGACAACGACGACGATTCGGTGAAGTCAGCACAGGCTGAGAATCGCTGGGGCACCTGACGTCGGAAGGTCCGAGGAGGCAGGTACCCTAAAAGGTCCGTTCTCATAACCTCACCCAACGGTAACGGAAGAGGCTCGTAGACTCTATTATATATATAAGAACAAGTGCAAGAAAAGGTAATATATGTTCCATACTTATGTCACGAGAAACAACATACTATTCATAAACCAGTTAAAATTCCGAAGAGACGAACAGTATTTTTCCCCTATATTCTCACTTTGAGTATTGTAGAACTTTCAAGAAAACTCGAGTAGAGATCCACGATACATTTAAAATTGACATATTTTAAATAAAGTAAATTCAAATTTCAACCGGGTTTACAGTACACAGAGACCTTTTATAGTCAAACATGTGTACAAATTAGAATAAATAACCATAATTAAAGGTAGGGAAAGGTTTTGACAAAAAGAAGATAAGAAGTTTGACATCTAGTGTTTAAAGACGATAGACTGTTAAAACATGTAATTTTTAGGGATTGGATAACTCAGGAAGTGAAAACGGAACGGTGTTTGTCTCTTTTTCGTCTCTTTTTAATGACCCGAGAGTGATTGACGTTCAAAAGAAAAATTGAACGGACTTCATGCCAATTGTAGGTGTGCATTGTGTGACAGTAACTCGATAAACCGCCCTTAAAGGGATTACTCTACTGTATCTGTGAACCGTGACCTGGTCGAAAACTGGAAATTGGGGTAGACTCGTGGTCTACGTGACTCCAACGGACCCTGCCCCCTCCCTCGGAGCACCTCAGAAAGAACTCTCCCCGGGATTACTGGTTGGCACCGAAATATAGAAGAAATGGTACAAATTTGTCTAGAAGATAAACGTTGGAGAGGATAAACTGAAAAAAGAAAACGAAAATTTTTTAACAGAGTAAACTACGAGTCAGTGATCGTGTAAAATAAAAAGAACAAAGAATTGACGAAACGACAAAACAGACGAGTTGGTCCTGTTGAAATTTTCATTAGGTATATAATTACAAAGAAATTCAATTGATACCGATTTAGTTGTCACCACTGACGAAACTAAAAGTCGTGTCTCTGGTATCATTTCACACAATTTTTCAAGATATAGTCCACACAACTAATTATGAAGAACCTTGACCCGAACCTAAAAATGTTGAACCCATTAACTACTCTTCAGTCTCGACCCCCGACATATTAATTCTATCGACCTTTTACTTAAGTCTTTAAACGAAACACTAAACTAACCAAATTTAAGATACTTATATGAATTAGGAAAACTTAATTTAAACAACGGTCTCTTAATACAATCGATGTAGAGACGTTACGACATAGGAGTCCCGTCACAAGTAAACGTCAGAGAGTTTCTTTATCACACATATATTTTGTGTCACTGGTTATCATTACATCTTTTTTTTTCTAACAAAAAAACAAGTAACCACTTTATACGACCTATAAAAGGATATGAAAGTGGAAGAGTTGACTAGAAAATTAATGGAGACACGGCATTTATTAATATCGAGACACCGATGTCGACTTAAGTGACTTCAGACGATAATCTTAATTGATCAGGATGACCGAGCGTCGTAGTCCGTGTCTTTAATACAATTCGTTCTTATCAGTAAACTGTCAGTATACGATATGAAGTGACACACTATGAAAGGATATACTACCACTCATAAAGGTACCTTTTTGTGTCTCGAGTAGCATCACTGACAGAAAGTCCCTCCTCCTACTCTCAACCACGTATCTCTTCCGACTTATGACTTCTTGACTACGAAAACTTAACACCACGACCTTTTCTGAGAACTCTCAGGGAACCGTCGTTCCTCTAGTTTGGTCAATTAGAAATTCCTTTAGTTGGGACTTATAAGTAACCTCCTTGACTACGACTTCGACTTCGCGGTTATGAAACCGGTGGATCAGGCTTGTCGACTGAGTAACCTTTTCTGGGACTACGTCCCTTTCTAACTCCCGTTTCATTCTTCTCCCGCCGTCTCCTACTCTACTAATCTATAGTAATGACTGAACTACTTGTACTTAGGCTCGTTTGAAACCGAAGGGACCACCACGATCACCATTTCTTGGATGAACGGTCACGTTCTCTACACTTTCTACACCCAAGCTACGGACTCAACCCTTCTAGAGGACCTCCTCCCGTACCGTCGGGTGAGGTCATAAGAACGGACCTCTTAGGGGACCTGTCTCCTCGGACCGTCCGAAGTCAGATATCGCGGTAGCGTGTCTTAGTCTGTGCTGATTTTACTATATTGTGTGTTCAACCCTCTGTCATCTCCTGTCTCCTCGGACCGCACGATGTCAGGTACCCTAGTGTTTGTCGACTATACTGAATCCTTGACTTGTTGTCGGACTCACTCTAGGTTGATCAACTCACGATGTGTAAGTAATGTTTTATTTGCGTTCATCATCCACCTACTGGTTCAATTATCTTACTAAAAGAATGAACCCAAAAGGAACGGGAGGAATAAAGAAAGGTAGACGTAGAGGTAGAGACAGAGAAAGAGAGAGGTTGGGAGTGGAGGAGTTTATAATTTGGTACGTCTGAAAATAGAATTGATACGTCTATCGGGATTTCTACGACATTAAACAGATGAAGGAAAGAACTGACGATGACGGAATCACTCACTTTAGAACTTTAAACCTAACGTACTAAAAATTTTTTTATTTATATAACACATTTATAAAGAACGTTTAATTAACACTGACTGAGGTTACGTTTTTTTTGGGTTTGTTTGTTTTTTTGTTTTTTGTCAGATAGAGAACTTTTTTTCTTGTTTAAAATCGGTCTACAGTGGATTTAGTAAGATGGAGAAAGAAAAGATTACGTAAAATAAGACTGGTAATGAGGGGAAGTAACACAGTGTCCAGTGTTTTACGTCTACGAAGAAGACTAATTAGTAAAATTTTTATTATAAGTAGACCTATAATAACTATGAAAATACAGGTGGTGTGTATCTATTCCCGAAGGGACCACCGAGTCACGATTTCTTAGACGGATGGTTACGTCCTCTGTACCCAAGTTAGGGACCCAGTCCTTCTAGTTAATCTCTTCCCTTACCGTTGGGTGAGGTCATAAGAACGAACCTCTTAGGATACCTATCTCCTCGGACAATCCGATGTCAAGTACCTCAACGTGCGTGTGTGTGTCCTCCAGTACTCATCTTCAAGTCAAGTCAAGTCAGCGAGTCAGCACAGGCTGAGAAACGCTGGGGTACTTAGTGTAGTGCGGTCCGGAGGGACAGGTAGTGGTAGAGGGTCTCAAGTGGGTCTGGGTGCAGGTAGCTCAGGCACTACGGTAGGTCGGTAGAGTAGGCGACAGCAGGGGAAGAGGAGGACGGGGGTTAGAGAGGGTCGTAGTCTCAGAAAAGGTTACTCAGTTGAGAAGAGTACTCAACAGGTTTCATGACCTTGAAGTCGAAATCGTAGTAAGGAAGGTTTCTTTAGGGTCCCAACTAGAGGAAGTCTTACCTGACCAACCTAGAGGAACGTCAGGTTCCCTGGGAGTTCTCAGAAGAGGCTGTGGATCACCATGACGGAGGAAATAAGATAGAGGGAAAACGAAGATAGGAGGTTGGTGTATTATTACCATTCAAATTTTCCGTTAAGAAACACAAAAATGAGTTTTCTTCTCTCCCTTTCAACCTTTGTTCATCTTTAAATATCATCGATCAATTTATTAATACCAGATAGAAACATTACTTTAAGATAGGGAGATAATTTTCGTTGTTCTTTTGAAGTATTAACAACTATATACCTGGACTCGAGATTCTCTCAAACTTTTTCTCAGTAACAAACCAAAATGACACGAACCCCCCTTTTTTTGGATACATACAGTTATGTGAACATTTATATGGACGTACTAAACATAGACATGGTATATTTTAGCTGACTAATTATCACATATTGAGACCCTTCTCTTGTCTCACTTATCCCGGTACCTTCCTTACTAAAAAAAGGGGGATATAGAAGGACATGGAGAACCTAAAACGCAGTATGTCCACCCAGTAGATGAGTTTATTTGTCTCTACTAAGGTATCCCGTCTTCCTCGTTGTCAAAAGACTACCCCAAATTTATTCTAAACTAAGGTCTGGACTAGTGAGTTGACATTCACACTGGAGTCTACCTAACACACTGGAGAGTAACAACAACAACAAGTCAACGATTCAACACAGGTTGAGAAACACTGGGGTACTTGACCTCGTACGATCCGGAGGGTCCGAAAGTGATAGAGAGCCTCAAATGAGTTTGAGTACAGGTAACTCAGTCACTACGGTAAGTTGGTTAATTAGCAGACAACCGGGAAAGAAGAGGATGGAAGTCAGAAAGGGTCGTAGTCCCAGAAAAGGTTACTCAACCGAGAAGAGTAGTCTAACGGTTTCATGGCCTCGAAGTCGAAGTCGTAGTCAGGAAGGTTTAGTGCCTATAGACAGTTGAGTGTTGTCGATACACAACCTCCTTCACTACCTCAACCTTCATGGATCGTTGGTACTTCTGACACTATTCAAGAAAAGAGAGTTTCGGAGGTAACTGGAGTCATTGACGGTCGCGAGATCCTTCCTACCTGAGAGTGTCACATCAACCTACTGAGAGACAGGCAGATCGATTCATTATAGATCTATCGGTCATTTTGTAGTGAAGACCTACACAGACACTCCCACAAAGACCCCCTCTAGTAGTAAACTCAACCATATGATTCATTTCTTCTGCCAGGAGTGAGTACGTTCACCCGTAGTCGGTTATGTTACTAGAACCCTTATCTTGCTTTTTTACCTCCTTCCGAAACGAGAGACGAACTCAACGTTGTAAATAGAAGAAGACGGGAGTCTGAATCCACTAAGACCCAGGACCCGGAAGTTTGAATTTGACTCTGAATCTAGTAACGGGTGGATGAAGGGCGGGGTCCAGTGATCGGACTCCCGAACTAACTTAATGTAGTGGTCGAAAAGACCAAGAAGTCGAACGTCTACCGTCCGGTACCCTGAAGGACCGGAGGTCTTACCACATCGCGTTAAAGATATTATTTAGAGTATCTATACTCCTATTTACGGGATAACGAAGATAAAAAGACCTCTTGACACTAATTATGTGATAAATAGGTTGATAAGACAGAGTAATCTTATTTAAATCAAGGAAAGAATTCATGTAATGTTTAGTAGAATTTTTCGGACAACTCACGTGTACAGTTAGGACAGGGTAACTTGTATTTCTAAGATAAGTAGAGTGGTCAGTTTCTCGATCTTGTTACCTTTGTCCTTATTTAAAACATGTAGTAAATCTATCTTTAAAGATTTTAACGAATAGAGATATAAAGGGACCTATTCTTCCCTTGATAATCCAGATATAAAATGGGGACCACTTTAAATCGGGTCCTATTTATTATCTTATGGTAACTCAATAACTTTTTCCATGTCAATCTATGAACTGAAAAACCAGATACGAACTTACGTAATCGATTAGATGTACGGAAAACCTGATTTCCCTTTCCACGTGATATATTTATCTAGTACCGAAGACTGACCCATAAAGTGACGGTATCCTTAATTAGAAATTAAACGAGTAGAGTTTTTACTTAGGACAACCTGATACTCCCATTCCACTTACAGACCGTAATTATTAGACAAAGAAAAGTTAATTAGAATTTAAGTAGTCGAGGTTTGATCATAACTAATTCTCTAATATTCTCAGGTCTTTCATACGTCTTTTAAAATAAACAAGGGATCTCCACAGCACTATAAAAATTTCCTTTCTAGTAAGTGACACGTGGTCATAAACTTTATAAAAGAGCCCTTGACGTCATGTAAAAGATTGAAATATTTTATTACATAGTACAATAACTAAACATTATTTCTGTTTTAGTGAGTCTGGGAGTGTAGACCACCAATCCGAGTACTATAGAATGACCGTTGAACGTCACGTGGACGTGGTCATAAGAACTCTTTATAGTATCTCGATTTGTCTTTCTGTTCTGAAAAAGTGTGACTTTTATAAAGATAATCGAAAAAGGAAGGAAAATGTATAAGATAGTTAAAGTAGGTCAAAAATAATAGTGTAAAATATAAAGGTTTAACGTTGACGAATAAACACTATAGAAGAAATTTTAGAACAACTGTTTCGAAAGATTTAATTACAATAAAGTTAGTACAAGGTCATCGACAAAATTGTAAGAATATTGTTGACCAAATTTCAGAAACAAGGTAGTAACGTTGTAGACATAGTAGACCATTAACCCCAGACAGTCAACCGAAAAACAACCTGAAAGTTAAGGGCGGAAGAAGAAGTTCAGTGAACGTTACCAAATTAAATAGCTCAGGAGTTTATCGACTAAGTCTTTAAACGAGGACCAAGTATCCACGTAAATCGCCTTTTCCGTTTCCCTTTACACGAATTAAGAAGAAAAGGTCTCGGTTCTGGGATTTGTAGGGAAGACTCTACACAAAATATGAGTTCCTTATGATTGATACAAATAGAACCCAGTTTGCGTTCAGATCGTTCCTTCTCGTTGACACGCTACTTAGACGTCTAAAGGGTATTGATGCTTCAGTTTTAGTGACTGGTATTTTACAAAAAAAAAAAAAAGCCTAACTGTATGATGTCCTGTATCAGGTGGTCAAAATAATAAGACAGTGATCTTTATTCCTTTGATTTATTCAGATGAATAAATCTTGGAGTGTTTTTATCACTGAGTATCTCTGTAAGTTTAGTATCGGAATCGAAACTGAATACAGTAAACAAAGTAAAAATATAATAAGATAAATAAACTTGACACTATAAAATAATGGAGAAATACATCATGTTATAGTAGTAAAAATAGAACTCGTAAACCCGAGGCACATTTATAAAGGTAAAAGATCTCTTAGAATAAAGAAGGAATTCAGTCCTCCATCCTTATCGTTTCACTGCTCCACTGTACCAGTAAAAAGAGAACCAGAGGTCCTTTATACTACGACTTCAATTGTGACTCAATTCTACGTATGATACCGGATACTGAAATCGTAACTGTAGGAGACAAATTTTCACACTCGTACAATTCGACGAAGTCAGTACAGACTAAGAAACGCTGGGATACCTGACATCGGGTAGTCCGAGGAGACAGGTACCCTAAGAGATCTGTTCTTATGTCCTCACCCAACGGCACGGGAGAAGGTCCCCCAGAAGGGTTGGGTCCTTGACTTGGGTGCAGAGAATACAGGGGACGCAACCGTCAACCCAAGAAATGGTGGTCTCGGTGGACCCTTCGGGGAATATCCTCCAACGACGACGACGATTCAGCGAAGTCAGCACAGGCTGAGACACGCTGGGGTATCTGCCGTCGGGTGGTCCGAGGGGGCAGGGACCCTAAGAGGTCCGTTCTTGTGACGTCACCCAACGTGGATTAATTTAAAGGTGACAACATAAAACCATCTATATTTAAAACAGAAGAAGTGTAGAGAATTTTTCGAATGTCTTAGATGGATCATTTGATATCTAATTTTTATTTCAACAGTTCTTTGCAGGTAGGACAAAAGGTTAAAAAGGCACATAGACATGTTACTCCGTTTTTCTGAACGAGTTTACTTCTCTAGGGTAATAGGAGTGGGTCCCGTAGGAAAGAGTACTTTTAAAGTTGTGAAAGTAGAGATAAAAGTAAGTCGGAGTTTAAAGAAAAAGCATATAATTGTAGATTTTAGGTAATATGAAAAATAGTCTGATAAATAAATAAATCTTCGACTGTGTGTCACAAGAATGTTAAACTTGTTAAAACATTTAAGGTGAACTCCGATACATATATTAGATCCTTTTGGCATTTTTTGAGGTCAAAGGAGATTAATCAAGGTATCTCTTAGTGATGTTGTTTGTTTTCATATCTTAAAATTGGAGTGTCCACGACAAAATGTCATGGGATTTTTACACAATTCGTAGAAGGTTGTGACAAAATTTCACTTGTGTCTACTCACTAAACCCAATGTTTGTCCTCTGACCGCATTCGTGTCACGAATTTATTCGTAACACAGTCTTCCTTTGCATGAGTATCTTTCGCGAATAGGGTCGAGATAAGGTTAATCCAATTAAAAGGAGAGAGAAACCTGGAGTAAATGTTGTAAGTACAAACTGTCGGAAAATTTAAAAAGAGACTTATCTTTAAACCTAAATATTAACGTCTTTGACTTTATTCTGTTTGAGGGTGTACAGAGTACTTTACAACGTATAAGTGGAAAACAAAAATGTTCGTCTCAGGTCCAATTCACCGACGTCACCGTCAGACTATTAGTTAAGGACTGTGAAACTTACCTAAGAGTCCGGTCCAGAGACTACTGTCCGTTTTTGTCAGGTAGACACACTTACGGTCAAAGATAAAGAGAGAATGGGATTTATCGCTCCAGTAAATGAATTTTGATCCTTCCCTTAACCCCTACACACACACACACACATCCAACACACCAACCCCCTCCCGATTTTAACGTATCTACTAACGAGACTGAGATATCTGAAGGAAACAGTCACCTCTACCGATAGATTTAACTAGTGACCAAAGGTACTGTTGGTTAGATCTATTAAACTCAGAAGGTGTCGTCCCTAAAATTCCCAGTTTAATGAAATTTTTAACGGGTCAAAAGAGGAGGTGTCAATAGCGGAGTCTATAATCAACAATCTTACATCTCTAGCGAAGAAATACTTTTTTTATAACTTTGACGTAAGGGTGCCTTTATAATTGTACAGTTTACAATATGTGTGTGTAAGGAGTCCCTAAAGAAAAGACAGGGTGTAGATGTGTCTTAACTTAAAAGTTCACTAACGAAACCACAACTATGAAAAATGTTCCCATCTGTTACAAAGAATAAACATTTCTCTTATTTCGGTAGCTTTGGGTATCTTTATAACTTTACCTTCCTATAGAAAGATTATTAAAGCCGTAAAGGAATATGTATAGTACCGATGAAACATCTAATAATAAGAGTATGTCCTCTACTTTGGTCGAATGAAGATGGAGTAGAGTTGAGGACACTTGACACTAAATGAAAAGATTTTTCATTTTATTAAGGTAGAAACTTAACTTACAAACCACCAGTAATGGAATATTACGATTTATAATAGTGATAGAGGTCTGTGAAATAAGTTTTGTATTCCTGTATATAAGATATTTTACTAAAATTCCTCCGATAAACTCCTTTTATAACGTCGAATTTCTAGACAAAATGGTCTAGAAATTTTGCTAAACTCAGTCGAAGCAATCTCCAACTATTCAAAGTCCCCAGTAGACCCTTGACACCCTTCTCATCCGACTGGTAGTGACGTGTACGTGTTCACTGGAATGATAGGAGTTCTTCTTCGGGCAGGTGTCCCGTACAAACAAGACTCGTTGGTCTAGGACCCGTTCTCCCTGTACACCTAAACTTACACATTACGTCAATAGAATGTTTATAAGGTTGAGATTATTTTTTATGTGTCGAAAGTTTGAAATTTTTTATATATCGACTATACGATCCTCTTCTTATAGTAGTCAGTTTTTCGTTACTAACAGTCCTACCCACTTTTACGATCTAGGTTGATCTCCAACAGATACTCTCTGGACGAAACTTATATGTCTGTATTTATCCTCTTTCCTTTGTCTTTTTCTATTTAGGACTTTTTCGCTTAATTTTATTTAAACCTCATCGATTACTTCAAAGTCTGTTTTATCTGTAGGATTGTTCTTTCTAGTGTCTCTATTTCTTTACCAGTCAAGAGTTCTTTTGTGAAATCAGGAATCTTACATCCGTGGGTCCTTGTCTCTTAGATTATACCCCCTGTTTTTAACTCTAGACGTTCTCTTTTTTCCCGTTTAAGGGATTCCTTTAGCCTCGGAAGATAGGAGGAAAAAAGACATTAACTATGTTCGTCATCCGTCTTTTAGGTATTCCTAAATCAACTTGATTTGGCGTAGTAATTAGTTGAACTAGATTAACTGTCTATGTCTTGTAAAAGTAGGTTCTTGTCGTCTTATGTGTTAGACGAGTTCGAGAACACCTTATAAGTGGTTTTTTCTGGTTAGGTCCCGATACTTCGTGTGAAATTGTGTAAATTTTCTTATTCTTAGTATTTCTCATTCTTGAGAGACCTTAATTCGACCTTCAGTTATTGTCTTTTGACCTTTAGGGTTTATGGCCCTTTAGTTTGTTTCGTGAAGATATCATTGTAAACCCAGTTTATTCAGAGTTCTCTTAAAAAAAATTTTTAATCTCTATTTACCGTTATTTCTAGTAAATATTTTTAAACAGTCTACAGACTTGAAAGGCAAAAGACCGATGTTTTACTCACACTATGACATTAGTATAGACAAGGTTTACCAACAACCCTACTAATTACTCTACTACATCCGTCAACCGAGAGTCACTTCAAAAGTTATTGATAATATTTATATTGTCATAACTATTTATTAGACACGACTTACCCTAAGACCTTGTCTTTTTCCTACTAAACCATCTTTGATTCCTTGAGACTTATGTTATACCTGATACAATTATTACGAAATAGTTATATAAATGTAATTACTATTGTTTCCATCGTTTCATCACATTTTATAATTATGCCCCTTTGAAACACACTAATATACCCTTAAAACATGATAGTAGGGTTAAAAAGACATTTAGATTATAAGAGGATTTTTTTATTTCGGATTAATTTTTAATTACCGTTTTTTAATATAACCTTAAAAAAAAAGATCGTCGAATAAGATTTATATAGAATAAATAAGGTCGATATAGAATCAAAAAAGAAAATTTAAAGACATAAATAAGGTATCTCGATACCAACAACATATCAGTGATTCGGTACAGGTGGAGAAAAACTGGAGTACCTGATGTCGTATGGTCCGAAGGGATGAGAAGTGATAGAGGGCTTCAAACGAGTTTAAGTACAGGTGACTCAACCACTACAGTAGGTTGGTAGAGTAGAAGACAACGGGGCAAGAGAAGTACAGGAGTTAGAAAGGGTCGTAGTCCCAGAAAAGGCTACTGAACCGAGAAGAGTAGTCTACCGGATTCATAACCTTAAGTCGAAGTCGTAGTCATAAAAATTACTTATAAGTCCAAACTAAAGGAAATTCTAACTGACCGAACTAGAGGAACGTCAGGTTCCCGGAGAATGCTCAGAAGTTGCAGTGTTAAACTTTCATAGCTAAGAAGTCACGACAGAAGAAATACCATCTCGACAACCCTCCTAATTTTATAGTATCACGTCAAGACCGTACCTCTTCTACCGACTATTAATAAGGATATGAAGGTATTGAGTTTGATGATAGTGTCATCAAAATCTGACCGGGGGTCCCGGTATCCGCCTTTTTTTTTTAAGTACTTAATGCGACCTTATGTCTATAACTTGTTTTACCATAAATTTCGTACCGGTAGATAGTATAATTAAACTAAAAATATAAGTAAAATAAGTCTATTGTTTAAACGGTGTTACGTTTTGTAAAATTTCTTATATATAATTGTTAAAGGAACCCTTGTGACCGTTCGAACATTTGGTGATTTCCACCGTCGTCTTACATACTAATTATTATTTTATATAAGCCCCTCGTGCCTCTAAACCTAAGTTTAGTTTTATACGACGAATAGTAAAACGCGAAAAATTATTCAATGAACTTGAGAGATTTGGAGTCAAAATAGTTGACTTTTGTTTCTACCATAAAATTAATTTACTTTATTACGAATCATCTATAAATTGTCAGGAACCATATGCTATTTCACTATTACATAGTAATAATAATATGTTCAAATACCTGGGATTTAAAAGACAATCATAAAACCTTAATGTTTGTAGACTTTATTAATAAGCATCGTAAGATATAATATTGTATCCTTTATTCACCTAAAAGTTTTAATATGTCGATCTATTATTAACACCTTGATCTGGACCTTATGGTCTAGAGAAAAGAAGGTCTGTTCACTACAGAGGTAATTTTTTTTTTACGTAATTACAAGGTGTCATAACCCATCTTATTCTTATCTGACGTAAAAAAAGTATAGAAGTAAATAACAAACTATACTTCTGAGTCCTTTTTTAAAACCGAGTTAATACCAAAGAGAGACTCTATTTGAAACCTTAATGAAAGGATATTAGGTTGAAGATATGTAAGTGTCCTTAACTCACATTGCCTCTTTCTCATCAAGTGGGGAGTCTCGTTCAAGATTGTGAGGGTACGGGAACTAACGATTAGTTCCTCCGAAGAACGATATAAAAATTGAATCTTTATAACTGAGATTAAATAGAGGTGATTGTGTATGATTATCTAGTCACACACTTATTTAACGAAGTTGTAAGAGGGTATACAGACCAACGGGTTAAAATGATAAAAAATAAGTTTAAAGAACTTCATAAAATATCGTTCGGTATTCGCTAGAACTATAATTCGTTAAATTGTCTCCGAAAACACCATTTATTTATGTGACGATCCACCAAGGTGTACCAATGGCGAAAATTTTGTTCTCAACGATTGTGGAATAGTGTACTCTACAATGTGTGAAACATAAGATTACACACCCTCCTGTGTCTTTACGTAGAGGGGATTGACACTACGAACCTGGATAGAAGAGATTCATAAAAGTGAACCCTAAGCTCAACAGTAGTAAGTGTCTGTGTGTACGTTCCTTTCTTGATAGAATGATGGAACTTTACAGAGAGGTGGAGTCCCTTCCAGGAGGTGGTGACTGAGTCGATAGAGAAACTGACTCGTAGTCAACAGGTTCGTGACGACCGATTTTTAATAAAAATGTCGCATACATTTGAACCTTTACGTTTAGTTTTGCTCTCTCTCTCCTCCTCCTCCTTCTATTACAGAAGGTCTACTGTCGAAAGACCTACCCTAGACTTCGGACCTCGTTCTCTTTTAAAAGTAATTGTAAGTCTAATGTACAGTAAAACTAAGTGTGAGGGATTCGTTCGATTAAACCAGCCGTCGGTCGGAAGAACGGCACACTACCGTTGTGTTGTCCGAAATGGCGGAGGGACAGTAACGATTACTGCGGAACTCACCGTCAGTGCCAGAGTCTCGAGACGTTCTGTGGAGTTGGGACGGAGACGGACGCTACAGTCTCGACGACGACGGGACCCGAGAACGGTACGTCAGGACCGTTCCTGCCAGACACCAAGGTCCCTGTGCCACTGGTGGTAGTGGGGGTACGTGTGCGTATGGGTGTGTGTGTGTGTCCACGGGGACTGCGAGTGGAGAGTGTATGGTGTACAAGAACCTTCTCATAGTAGTCCTGTTTTAGTTAACGTGACCACTAACCTACGGGAGACTCCTGGAGACGGAAAGGTGGGTCCCGTCGTCCCTAATTGGGAAGTGGAGTGGTACCGACGTGGGTTCGTTATCGAAGAAACAACATGAGACACGACAAGATCAGACCGAGTATACAGTGGTTGTAAACAAACGAACAAAAAATTAAAAGGAAATGGGACAAAAATTTTTAGAAAACAAGTCATGTCTACATAAAAAAAGTCTTTAGTTCTTCAAAACAAAAGAACAGACAAACAGAAGTCTAAAGTCGAGTCACTTGGTGTCGGGAGACCAAGGTTGCAGGACGACCCAAAACTTGGTACTCTTTCTCTCACTCGAAACAAAGGACAGACCTTTCCTAAGATAGCTACATCCAAACCCTATCCTGGTACGGGAGTCTACAGTCTACCCGCTACCGTCGACAGACCAAAGGTCCTTAGGGAAACCCACAGGGCCTCGTACCTCCGTACGAACACTACCTCGACGGTGAGTCGTGCACAAACACTCACTGACTTACTTGTTTACACGTACAGAATTTATTACTTAAAACAAAACAGTAAAGGTGGACACCAAATAGTCCCAGTAAAAGTAAACCTTAGGACGGAAAACACACATGGGAGAGGGAGGAGTCTCAGGAGACGTGAGACAAAAGTACTGTCCTCAAAACAGCAGTACCTTCATTTCCAGTTGACCCCAAGGTTGACTTCGTGACAAGAGAGTGGGGATACTACACAGGGTCAGACGTGAAAGGAATCAAGTAAGTAAATAAACAAATTGTCCACCAATGACTCAAACGGCTGATTCCATGCAGATCAGTTCCGATACCAACAAGGACACCAATACATACCTACACTCTCAACCTGACACTTCTTCCGACTCACGGCTTCTTAACTACGAAAACTTGACACCACAACCTCTTCTGAGAACTCTCAGGGAACCTAACGTTTCTCTAGGTTGGTCAGGTAAGACTTCCTCTAGTCGGGACCCTAAAGAAACCTTCTTTACTACGATTTCGACTTTGAAGTCATGAAACCGGTGGAGTACGCTTCTCAACTGAGTAACCTTTTCTGAGACTACGACCTCCCTAACCCCCGTCCTCCTCTTCCCCTCCTGTCTCCTACTCTACCGACCTACCGTAGTGACTGAGCTACCTACACTCAGACTCACTTGAGGCCCTCAACCACTACCTGTCCCTCCGGACCGCACGACGCTAAGTACCCCAGTGTCTCTCAGCCTGTGCTGACTCGCTGACTTGACTTGACTTGACTCACAGGTACTGACGTCCGGGGTCACGACCCTTAGGTCACGACCCAAGGACCCGATCTTCCACTCGTGTCCACTCGTCCAGCTAGGGGACCACCGACCCTAGAACTTAGATTACTTTCTATGTCCTTTCAAATAACATCAAATTTCTACTGTCCTTTCTGCTATAAGAGTCAACTTTGTCTGTCCACCGACTGTTTCACCTGTTCTACGAGGGAAATTGTCTTTCGGGAAACACCCTCGGAGACGGAGGAACTTAAACACCTGGTAAACGAGGAGACTTTAAGTACCAAGACGTATCTACTCAGATAGATACTTATGTATTAAATGTTCCTTTCTACTCAACCATGAAAAAAGATCTGTAGTCACCAGTAGTCACTGGATCATCTCCTTTAATTTACACGTACATTTCTATCTTTTGTTTTATATAATTCCCCAGAAGTATCGAGGTCGAAACTCCTTCAAGTCATTTCTGTGTACAGTAAATTTATAGGAAGTGTCGAGAGTGGTACTTCGACATCATTAATTAATAAAAAGAGTGAAAAACTTACGTGTACATCCTCCGTAAACTCCAAACTCTCCTCTCTTACTATCGAGAGAGTAATCTTTACGGAAAAAACCCCCCGAATAAACTTTTACACCTTTCTAATTAGTAGACCTTAATTTTATTAATTTTAGTTATGTCTACGTGGTGAATAACCCAACGAATTTAAAAATAGGAGAGACTTCGAAAGATAAGTGTAGACGTTCTACTATTCGTATTATTCGGGATAAATACAAAACACGTGAGGTACATTTATTAATTTGAGATTTGTATGCAGTCACAAACAAAAGTTTAGTGTGTTAGCAGAACAACAAAGGTCGATTTCTTTTCTACGTAATGTTGATTCTTGAAACCGAAGAGAAATACAAAATAATGTGAAAGGAGTTCCACTTCGAAAATCTTTTAATTCGGATATTACAAAATTTTAGTTTAAACTTTTATACCCTTCTGACCACTCACGTTTATTCTGACTTATAATAACCAGGATCTCAAAAATTAAATAATATCGAAGTTTGTCGTGTCCCTATATTCCCTTCCTAACACTTAGAAACATAAAAGGTTTACATAGGTATCAACTGTTCTCAAACTTTGTTCGTCCCACTAATTGAACCTTCTAATTTTTTTAAATGAAGTCAAGTCCCGGTGTCTAAAAATCACCGGATTAAGTATATACCATTAAAATCAATTTTGTCACAAGGTATCCTTATAAGGACACCTTCCAACCGGAAGAACGAAAACGACAAAAAAAGGATTTCGAAAAGAGGACACAGATGACCATCATAAGACTCTGTGGTAAGAGTTTACATTACTTCCTGTAAATTGGTAGTCTGGGTCCCGAAAGGAGTGAAGTTCACAAGTAAAGTTCTCAAGAAACCTTCGTAGGTAAGGAGGCCTGTGTGTCGGACCTTCGTCTTCTTTTAGCTCCGTAGACATTTTTCTTTGTGTCCCATCGACACTATGACTGTCAATATAAGTCTTTTTCTCCACTTTACATAAGAGACACCAAGGTCTCTCAGACACAACAACCCCTTTTCAAACAAACAAAGTAAAAATTATATTCCTAGACGAAATCTTTTAAATCTCAAAAGACTTTACCTTTATTATCTGACGGATGGAAAACGTCATCATCCAATGTTTCATTTTATTAAGAATGTCTCATCTGTTCGAGAACAGTTGTTGTAAATTCAGACAGAAACATATACGCGACCCGACTTACTTAGTGCTTGACCTTAGTTCTAACAGTCGTTGTTATAGTTGTTGGAGTCGATACGTCTACTATGGTGAGAATACCGTCTTTCACTCATCTTCGATTTCTCGGAGAAGTGATCTTGTCTTGAACTTTACAAGAACGATTTGTAATCCCAGTGGACCCTACGTACAATGCTTTCCTACGACACGACACGAGTCGGCACAGACTGAGAAGCACTGGAACACCTACATCGGGCGGTCCGAGGAGACTGGTACCCTAAGAGGTCCGTTCTTAGGACCTCACCCAACGGTAAAGGAGGAGGTCCCCTAGAAGGTCTGGGGTCCCTTACTTAGGAACAGAGGACTCGGAAGACGAAACCGTCCACCTAAGAAATGGTGACGTGGTGGACCCTTCGGAGTTGATGTTCTACGGACCCGGGGTTTCCATCTCTAAGTCAAAACTGACGAGACCTCACTCCAGAGTGGTACCAAGAAAGATTCGGTCCTAACGTTTTTGAGGGACTAACGAGATTGTAGATTGTGGATTGTGGATTGTAGATTGTGGGTCTTAAGTCTTTATGAATTACGATCAACTAAAGGTCTTCATAAAGAGTAACCTACTTAGACCATGAAAAACATCCATGAACATGACTAGTTTCAATTTCGTTGAGTCACATCGACCCGACCGACGTACCGACCGTCCGGACTGTGGTTCGTGACCTTCCTCAACCATCTCTAATTTGTCTCCCAACTAGGTACGGAACAAGTAATGACGAAATAAGTTCTCTGTTCGTAGTCGGTGCAGAAAACCAGAAGTGGAGTTTATCTCTGTCCGCGACTGTCGAGGTCGGGCGGGTAGGAGGGTTCCTTCTGCTGGAAGTACCGTGCGTCGGTCGTTGTGGTACGGTCGCTACCCCTGTCTCTTTTCCAATACTATGTGTAGGAGGCTAGACTATGTAACTTTCTAACGTCTCGGGTCCCACATAATTTTGGTGGGGTAAGGGTCTCGGACAATCGTCGCTGACCTTTTGTAGTAAGAGTTGTGTCACCCCTCTCAGGACAGTGAAACGTCACCTCCGTCCTGCCCCTAAGACTGTCGAGCCACTGTCACACACACACGAACAATGCTGACGAGAAGAGTCAGTGGTACGAGGGGTCTGAAATACTGTGGTCAGAACCGTATCAGGAGTGGGAGAGACTTGTAAACGGAGACGACTCTTAATCCGCAAATTAAAAGACCCAGGAATAACACCGAAAACCTACAGGTAAAAGTAATTCGATAAAGACACATGTATCTTAAAACTGTATTATTCTTGTGGCCGCATCTGACCACACCGGTGACCGTCTAGTAAAGTTTAGGTAGAGAAGGTATGACACCGAATTAAATTTCCGACCTAATGAACTTTTACGTAAATAATTCAGACTGGATGAAAAATTTATAAATTATAAGGTAAAACCAAAGGAACATTGTCTTCTTCGAAGTTCCAGAAGTACAAGAACGGTTAAAAATTTCGTGACTATAACTAAGTCGATTATTCTTCGACATGTCTGAGTAGCAGGGGACCTGGTGAAAGTTCTACACATAAATTTCGTTAATCGTCAAGTGTTCTAGAAGGACCATGGACCTACAGGGTTTCCCGACCAGATGTAAACAAGGACTATCTTTTTTAATAGGAGAATGTAAAAGAAGTCTATACTCTGACACATAACCGTTATTCCAGGACTTAGGGGTTATCCTGTTTATAGGTGGTAGAAGTGTCTCCTTTCGGACGAATATCGAATAATTCCGAATAAGTAGACTAGTTTTGTAAGACTAAATTCCTTACTATCTACATCCGTTTTCTATCTATATTTAATAACTCTTACCCCTTCCTTGTTTTATCCCTCTTTTATTTTTTATTCCCGTTACGTTTGAACACTCTAAATTCGTTATCAACATACACGTTTGACGAATCAAGTAACATTTTTATTCTATCGTATGAATACCGTTTTTTTGAGTCATTTTCTGTTATTTTTTATTTCTACGTAAATCCACCTCTTTACACTCTCCCCTCCAGTGAGCGTCGATTCCCATTTGAGTAGTGTGTCTTTGTGAGGTGAATTTTAGCACAGGGTCTACCTCCCGTTCAAGGGGTCGTCAGTTTCGTTTCTATTCGGTACCACTAATGAACTTAATTGAGAGGTATACTAACCTCGTTTGTCCAGTGAGTCTTCACTTCAAGAAAAACTAGGGCCCGAGTACCTCTCAAAGAGATTATCTCAGTGCACTTTCCTTATGAACTCCAATCTACTGTCGTGGGTGGTTTAATCGTTATTATTTACACTATCTCCTAAAGTATCTTGACTTTTTTTTTAAATAGTTTAATATAAGGATGAATCTAAACCCTCGTCTTTACGTCATCCCCTACGAGTCAGAGAGGTGCACTAGGGTAAATACTGACAGAATTTTCGTTGTCTAGAGTTTTGACGGTCCTCCACCACCACCACCTCCACTCGTCTAACAACGAGTTAATCGTGTCTCTTCTTCACAACACACAGTCTGTCCGACCTTCCCTGCACGAAATGTTCTCGTTTCCTGAGCCGAAAGTAGAAGACGTCTCAAACTTTTGTACTGATGACTTCTTTTGTATTTTTAATAAACAGATTATTTACCTTATAGATGTCTGGTGTCTCTTATAACTTATTATTCTGGAGAAAAATTTCTCGTTTGGTTCGGACGTTTTTAAAGTACTTCCGGTGAACTATAGTTTAATCAGACTTTAAAAAAAGACTTTTCTCCAATATTATTTTAGGATTTATATTTGGTCCCGATTTTAAAAATAAATAGAAAGTTATAGGGTTAGGGTTTGGTGATGGAGGAGTTTGGGTAGGACTTGAATAAGACCAAAATATGGTACTTAGAATTTCTTAAAAGAAGAACAAAATAACGGAGACAATAGGTTCTCGAAGTACCCTCGTTTCCGGACGGGAAACATAATTATAAAACACAGGGTAAAACACGTATAATTCATTAGTAGTTTGGAGATGACTTATTTATACAGGTTCTACTAAATAATGTCTTATGATTTATGGTCGTCCACACTACCTTCTAGATAATCCTATGTCTATAACATCATCTAGTGTCTAGTTTCGTTAAATCTCTGGTAAGTGATTTCTGAAGTATACAAATGGACCCTTGGGAAAATCTAAAATAAAGACGACGAGTAAGACTGGGGTTACACAGGATTAAACTTATGTTCTCTTGTGTGGGTTGAGGGACTATTGTACGTAGTGTTTGGGGTTCTGTCGACTAGTTTAATTTTCACATCCACGGAGTATTAAGTGAAAAATAAATGACCTTTAAATCGAATGGTGGCTATATTATAACGTATACTAATTAATACGATATTTGAAACATAAAGCCGAATACGAACGAGGACATTCACCTCGGTACGGATAAAAAAACATAAGATATCTCTCGAGTTGTGCTGAGTAACTTAAAGGTAAACGTACTATAAATGTATATAAACGTAAAGGTATGTTAGAATGATTAAAATGTGTTCTTTATGTGGTTTAAGATTTCTATTACTTCAGATTAGAATGCTCAAGGGGGGCATCAACCGTGATAACCTTCTTTGACCCATTACGTTCTTCAACCGTTTTTCATGTTCTACACAAAATTTTATAACTTTTATAGAGTGACAACGTATTTCTCAAGATAAACGTTTTGTAAAGGTATATAAAGTAGAGGAAACTTGATGTAAACTTTAAAAATCTATTCATCCAGTCTCCACTGTGGTTAGAATGGTTTTCTTCGAAACAGGACCTTCAAGTTCCAATACAAGTTCCAGTTCCTTATCCAAGGACCCTCTTACTGTCGAACTTGAGAACTCGGTTTAGAGGTTTCGACTTCGTAGAAGGTGGACCAAGACCTGAACCCAGGTGTACCTTCTACTTCTCCAACCTTCTCTTGATGAGATGTCTGGTCTCTTCACATCTTAGGTACGAAGAAGGAGGAGGTAAACTCCGAGAGTGAGGTAGGAAGGGAGACTTGGGATTAAGGCAGAGAGGTTTACGTGTCGAAACAGGGGTACTTGACTAAGACGATTTCGCTTTGTTTTTTAAGTTCCCCCAGAGAGAGACCTTGAACACTAAAATTTTCCTCCAAGAAAGTCAATTTTCTCGAAAAAAGAATCTCCCTACCACGACTATAACATCCTAATAGTCTGTCCAATAATAGTCTGTCCAACGAAAAACTGTTGTCTTTCCGTTCAGGACTGAAACTAACAATTTAACGACTTTCCTATTTTGTCTTTCTGTCGACGCACAATACTTGAGATTCAAGAATTCTTCTACTCTTACTCAATATTTCCCTCTAAACCTCCATAGAAGTCCTCATTGTCACTTGAGAAATCTATTTGTTAACTTAGTGTTTTCGTAAATTACTAGTCGGGGTCTTATTAACGGACAGAGGATAGGTGAAACTCTGTGAAACGAGTCATCTGACGTGACAGGGATTAGGAAAGTCAATTAGGTATTTCATCAATGGTGATTGAAGGATTCACGAATTTTCTTAGTACATTGGACGGGTCTTCAGAGTATCGATTTGTCCATCGGAGTTCTAGACGGAGTTCTAAGTCTGACACCATAGAGTTTTAAAGGTTGGTGAAATAATTACAGTAGGAAGTCTAGCAACTGTTTGTATGTAGACTTATTAATCTGTTGACCTTCCTGTATACGTTCGGACCGGACCATATGACGTAAAGTGACCTCTTCCAGTACAGGACTACCGTACTAGGTCTGACCTCTCGACCAACCACCGGTGTAGATCCACTCTTGGCTCAGAGTGCGAACCTAACAAAAGTTAACAAACGACGAAACGGGGTCTCATAGACCGAAGGTGAGAAAAAGGAGTTCGACTGAGAGACATGTTCACGGGGTGAATTAAGTCGGAGATACTACTAAAGAGGACGAATCTAGGGTCATTGACTATACTCAGTTGTGTCTGTATGTCGTTGGACATCCCACTGATCGTCGTCGTCTGATGACCGTTACTCATTCCCTCTGTCCAGTGGCTCTTACATTCTAAAACGTAAAACCTAATGCGGTCTACAGGTATGTGAAGTGACCTAAAACTCAATCTTTTTAAACAAAAGGTCAGAGTCGTACTCACATACATTCACCGTGAAGGACTCAAGACTGTATATATGGAAGACTCTGAGTCGAAAATACGTGTTTGTCAACTTTATTAATTTTGGACGGAGTGTCTCAACAACCTTCATTCGTATTGATATTTATATTATTCGTATTCTACATATTTAGTATGTACATACGTATTATTTACTGTAAAGGTAAAAAATTTGAACAAACTACCTTCTTGACATGTTTTTTCTAGAAGTACTGGGTCTATTAGTACTACTACACTAGTCATTAGATCTTGGTCTGTAGAACCTTACACTTCAGTTCACCCGGAATCTTTCGTAGTGATGCTTGTTTCGATCACCTCCACTACCTTAAGGTCAACTCGACAAAGTTTAGGACTTTCTACTACGACACTTTCACGACGTGAGTTATACGGTCGTGTAAACCTTCTGAGTCGTCATCGGTGTCCTGACTTTTTCCAGTCAAAAGTAAGGTTAGGGTTTCTTTCCGTTACGGTTTCTTACGAGTTTGATGGCGTGTTAACGTGAGTAGAGTGTACGATCATTTCATTACGAGTTTTAAGAGGTTCCGTCCGAAGTCGTTATACACTTGACACTTGAAGGTCTACAAGTTCCACTTAAATCTTTTCCGTCTCCTTGGTCTCTAGTTTGACGGTTGTAGACGACCTAGTACCTTTTTCGTTCTCTCAAGGTCTTTTTGTAGACAAAGATGAAATAACTGATACGGTTTCGGAAACTGACACACCTAGTGTTATGTGACACCTTTTAAGACTTTCTCTACCCTTATGGTCTGGTGCATTGGACGGAGAACTCTTTAGACATACGTCCAGTCCTTCGTTGTCAATCTTGTCCTGTACCTTGTTGTCTGACCAAGGTTTATCCTTTTCCTTATGCAGTTCCGACATATAACAGTGGGACGAATAAATTGAAAATGCGTCTCATGTAGTACTCTTTACGACCTGACCTTCTTTGTGTTCGACCTTAGTTCTAACGGCCCTCTTAATAGTTATTGGAGTCTATACGTCTACTGTGGTGGGAATACCGTCTTTCACTTCTCCTTGATTTTTCGGAGAACTACTTTCTCTTTCTCCTTTCACTTTTTCAACCGAATTTCAAGTTGTAAGTCTTTTGCTTCTAGTACCGTAGGCCAGGGTAGTGAAGTACCCTTTATCTACCTCTTTGTCACCTTTGTCACAGTCTGAAATAAAACCCCCCCGAGGTTTTAGTGACGTCTACCACTGACGTCGGTACTTTAATTTTCTGCGAATGAGGAACCTTCTTTTCAATACTGGTTGGATCTATCATATAAGTTTTCGTCTCTGTAATGAAACGGTTGATTCCAGGCAGATCAGTTCCGATACCAAAAAGGTCACCAGTACATACCTACCCTCTCAACCTGACACTTCTTCCGACTCGCAACTTCTTGACTACGAAAACTTGGCACCACAACCTCTTCTGAGAACTCCCAGGGAACCTGACGTTGCTCTAGGTTGGTCAGGTAAGACTTCCTCTAGTTGGGACCCTAAAGAAACCTCCCTTACTACGACTTCGACTTTGAGGTCATGAAACCGGTGGAGTACACTTCTCAACTGAGTAACCTTTTCTCAGACTACGACCCTCCCTAACCCCCGTCCTCTTCTTCCCCTACTGGCTCCTACTCTACCGACCCACCGTAGTGCCTGAGCTACCTGTACTCAGACTCACTTGAGACCCTCAACCACTACCTGTCCCTCCGGACCGCACGACGCTAAGTACCCCAGCGTTTCTCAGCCTGTGCTGACTCGCTGACTTGACTTGACTTGAACAAAATACATTTACGGAGATTTCGGTAAGTGTAACCACACAACTCATGGACCACTTTTGACTCTGTAATTGACATATGACACCAAATTCAGTCACAGCTCATCAAAAGGTTATTTCGAGGGTTTAATTAACACATCAGTACTGCACTCAGAATTTCCTATCTCGACGAGGGACATTCGGAGAAGTCGTAGGTGGTACTCATGAGTTAAGAAATCATCAATAGGTAGATTGAAAAGAAAGGAAAAATAGGGGGAACAAGACGTCACTTATATTTACATCAGTTAAAACATCATAGTTATTGGAGTCTATACGTCTATTATGGTATTAATACCGTCTTTCACTTCTTGACTTCTCGGAGAACTACTTTCACTTTCTCCTCTCACTTTTTTAACCGAATTTAGAGTTGTAAGTCTTTTGATTCTAGTACCGTAGACCAGGGTAGTGAAGTACCCTTTATCTACCCCTTTGTTACCTTTGTCACTGTCTGAAATAAAACCCCCTGAGGTTTTAGTGACGTCTATCACTGACGTCGGTACTTTAATTATCTACGAATGAGGAACCTTCTTTTCAATACTGGTTGGATCTGTCATATAATTGTTAGTCTCTGTAACGGTTGTTTCCGGGTAGATCAGTTCCGATACTAAAAAGGTCATCAGTACATACCTACACTCTCAACCTGATATTTCTTTCGACTCGTGGCTTCTTAACTACGAAAACTTGACACCGTGACCTTTTCTGAGAACTCTCAGAGAACCTGACGTTCCTCTAGGTTGGGCAGGTAGGATTTCCTTTAGTCAGGACTTATAAGTAACCTTCCTGACTGGGACTTCGACTTTGAGGTTAGGAAACCGGCGGACTACACTTCTCGACTGAGTAAACTTTTCTGGGACTACAACCCTTTCTAACCTCCGTCCTCTTCTTCCCCTGTTGTCCCCTACTCTACCAACCTACCGTAGTGACTGAGTTACCTGTACTCAAACTCATTTGAGACCCTCAACCACTACCTGTCCCTCCTGACCTCACGTCGTCATGTATCCCAGAGTTTCTCACCCGTACTGACTCACTGACTTGACTTGACTTGACTTCCCATTAATACGTTATAACTAAGTCAGTAGTTGTATCGTAGGAAGGATAGAGTGTGAATGATGTACTACACATACAAAAGTACACACACACACACACACACACACACACACACACACACACAATCAGCGAGTCAGTACAGGTTCAGAAAACACTGGGGTACCTGACATCGGGAGGTCCGAGGAGACAGGTACCCTAAAGGGTCCCTTCTTAAGACCTCACCAAACGGTAAAGGAGGAGGTTCCCTAGAAGGTATATATATATACAGTATATAATTATATAATAATGTGACGATGACGACGATTCGGCGAAGTCAGCACAGGTTGAGACACGATGGGGTCTCTGCCGTCGGGTGGTTCGAGGGGGCAGGGACCCTAGGGAGGTCCGTTCTTGTGACCTCACCCAACGGTAAAGGAGGAGGTTATTTAAGGTACCTGTCTCCTCGGACCGCCCGATGTCAGGACCCCAGTGTTTCTCAACCTGTGCTGACTCGTTGACTCGTGTTTATACCTCGTGTGAGTGCATATGCTCGGAGTGTTTGGGGTCAGTTTAGACACCCAAAGTATAGGACAAAGGAGACGGGAGTGCGAGACGAAGGTCCCTTCTCCACAGACCGACCGTTTACATGCCTAGTCGCCGAAGTCCTCAAGGGCTTCGTGGAACTGGAGATCAGAGTTGTGACGGGTCCGAATAGAGATAAGGTGAGCACGGTGTCTTACTCTAGTCCCTTTTCGTAGTCCATTAACAAAATGACTGCCATATAACGTCTCCAACGAGAAGACTCGAAACACAGAGTGACTCGAGGAACCGTCCGACAGGGGACCCCTTCCAGCGGGGGATTACAATACCCTTCTTTGATTTATGAGAACGAAATCGAATCAACTCTTTACCGTATGGGGATTAAACTAGAATTTTGGACGTACACTAGTATTTCTCTATATTGTGTTGATGTCTCATAGAATTCCCGCATAAGGTCAATTATTAAGTCGAAATTTGTAACATGATATACGTAGTAATTCTTTATATTTCATCGTAAAATAAGTACTGATCGAAAACGTTGAAACATCTAAAAATGGACTTTAGTATAAGTTAAAAGTAAAAGATAAATAAAGAACTTTTAAGGATACAAGATTTTAAAAAGAATGAAGATTTGAGAAAACAGGAATTTGCACTCGTATAAAGATTCTGAAAGTGGTATACGAAGGACCTTTTCTTCTGAACTTTTATACCAGTTAATAAGATTTTTTTCTATTTGAGTCACTAATAATATATTACGAATTCGTATTATGTCTGTTCAAGTGATAAACAACGATAAAATTGACGTCTTTGAAAATCAATGTTTTCAGAATCTCCTTTCGAATTAGACATAATTTGAAAAGGTTTTTAATATTAACCCTTAATATCAGAAAACAATTTTATAAAATTAAACCCGACTTTATAAACTATACATTCATCTTATAATTATCTTTTATTTCCTATTAGAATTCCTTCTAACCACACAAATATATTTATAAATAATTGTTGATTTCCTATTTATTTATATTACTTTTGAGAATTATTTTTCATTGGTTTCTTAATAAAGTTGAAGACACATTAAAACATACTTGAATGAAATGAAATTTAAACTTGTATGAGACTGTTCATTTCGTCTTGTCGATAACTTAACTAAATTTATAAGTTCTCGATTATTATGAACCAAATAATTGTTTTTGTTGAAAAGTTTGTTTATACTTAATATGAGAAAACCTATATTAAATAATACCCACTAGTCTAAAAATTTTCCAATCAATTTTAATCTAGACAATGAGATGACGGTTTCTTTACGTTTTGTTGTGAGGTTCTTAGAAAATTTTTATACCAAACGTACTAAACCCATTGTACATCTACTTACGTATAAAGTACTGTCTACACACAGATATTTCGTTTAATTTCTCCGTTAAAGGATTCCTTTAAAGTCAAAGAAGGTCAACTAGTGTTAAGGTCAAAGAAAAGTGGATTTATTTTAGAAATTTTTAAACTTAGTATTCCTCTACTTATTATAAATCATGTAGTTTTTGCATTTTATTTGATAAGGATATCAAATTTAACTTCAGTATGAATAAAGTCGTTCTTAATCTCAAGGTTTGAGTGTAAACTTTAAGACTCAAAAGGTTTACCCCTAACTAGTACGCAATAACAGTCGTCTCCTTACTCAAATTTATAAAGCACGAATGTAATCTTCAACCTTCCAATAAAAAATTTTTCAACAAAGTGAAGAAACGTCACTACGAGGTTACTACACGTTAAAATTGACAGATAAAGTTTAACAGACAAAAAATATTTTGCTGAGAGAGTCCTAGAGACATAATTTAACTAATACTCCGTTATAATCTATAATTATCCGGAAGGGAGTATCGAGTCAACCATTTCTTAGATGGACGTCAAGTCCTCTGGACCCAAGTTAAGGACCCAACCCTTCTAGGGGACCTCTTCCTTTACCGTTGGGTGAGATCATAAGATCGGATCTTTTAGGGTACCTGTCTCCTCGGACCGTCCGATGACAGGTACCCTAGTGTTCTCGAAATTAAGTTACTAGTTAATGTTCTTATTTCCTGGAGGTGATGAAACGGAGACTATACAGTGAACTTAGAGACGTCACACACACACACACACACACACACACACACACACACACACACACACACANCACACACACACACACACACATAAACGTACACACACCACTGGATCTGCCCACCCTATCCCTTCATCCTCCCTCCAGGTTCTCCTCGCCCTATATACATATATATATGAACCAAGTGAAGCAACATGTCGTCTTTGGTTATGTTGTAACGTCTCGCCGATTTGAGGTTAAAAATTTTTTCGTTTAAAGAATACACTACGAGTATACATCGGACATAGGTTTCTATGTTGGGTGACCTTCTAGGTAAAATTATATGTTGGACTAATTTTATCCCGACAAAATAAATCTCGAAGTCGTATAAAGACTTTCTCCTAGCAACACAAGACTGCGAAGTGCAACCTATTGTCGCAGTCAGTCTACGGACGAAAAGAACTGTGAAGGAAAACGCAAACTTAAGTGAGACAGGTAGTCTGTCGGAGAGTAATTGGGAAGAAGCTTCCGACAACTAATAGATAACCCTTTCGTCTCAAGAGAAACAAATACTTTTGCCGTGGCGGAGGAGACGAAGGGTCACTGGCCACTGTACAGAGTCGGTCCAGAACCGTCCACTTCGAGTCAGGATTAACCTCGGCAAAGGGACCCGCCCACCTCTACGACGACAGTCTTCGTCCTTCTTGTGTCTGTCCACCAAAGTCTCCGTCGACATTTCCTGCACTCACTCGTGTATTATATCAGTGGTCTCTGGTCGGCTGAGCGACGAGGACTACGAGGAAGACTTCGACTGGAAAAGGACCGGCACACCCAGAATAGAATCGGGACACTATTTACGCTCGGACTCAGTGTCTTAGTACTGGAACTTGTGTCCCGGACGGAAAGTCGTCGATTAAGGGTCGTTCCGTTCTTGCACCCACTGTCAGCGAATGCCAACAATGAAAGTACACGTCCGACAACCGTCGCCAGAAAATGTCCGTCGAAGCAAACCCCCGTGCAACAGTATTTCAGTTAGCGGTTGCCCTGTGTGACGTCAAGACATTAACGCCAAAGGAAGCCACGATTAATTTATTCGTCTTAGTCTCGCCTCTGAGTCCTACGTACTGGAACTACAAGAGACACACAGACTTCGACGGGACAGAAGGTAGATGATTAAAATTTGTCCTTAGTGTCACCTCCGAGTCAAAGACTAGAGTCATGGATTCTGTGGGAAGGAAAAATACTGGGTTACTTGGTTAAAATTTACGTGTCGTGTCCGAAATTCTAAGATAAAAGCCTTTACAACTCCTGTCACACTACTCCAATTTTGGACACAGGACGTCGAGACAGGAGACAAGTCTCGAGAAGACCTACGACTGAGTGGACCGTAGCAACAGTTTGGTAAGAGATGGCAAGGAATTGTGGACCAGGAGGTCTAAGAAGGTCGTCAAGAGTCCAGAATGACCAAACCAGAAGGGAGTATGGAGTACCTTTTGAAGGACAAACCCCTTTTATTTAGAAAAAGAAGAGTAGGACACGGAAGGAAGACCAGAGAGGATACAAACAAACGTGTAGAGGGGAACGTGTTAGACAAGTCCAGAGTTTTAATCAGAGACAGGACAAACCGTCGAGGACCGGAAGGATCACCAGTCAAATGCCCCAAGTCTACGGGTGTTCCGGGCGTGTCCCCTTAGAGTCTGGAAAGTGTGTCGAGTCTCTCTGTCTCAGGGTGGTTCTCTACCTCCCTCTCGAGTCCTTGTCATCAGTTCACTACCCCTGCTGGCGTCTCGACGAAGAACCCGAGTAAGGACGTACGACACACGACTCAACGAGTCAGTAAGAATAAGAAAAACTGGGGTATCTGACATATGGTGGTCCGAGGAGACAGGTACCCTACAGGGTTCGTTCTTATGACCTCACCCAACGGTAAAGGAAGAGGTCCCCTAGAAGGGTTGGGTCCCCAACTTGGGTCCAGAGGACGTAAGCGTCCGCCTAAGAAATGGTGACTCGGTGGACGTTTCGGGTAGGGTAAGGACAAAGGAACATTATTTCTCGGAAAGAGTTCAGTCGAATTAAGTTAGCCTGACAACGATAAACGGTTTTTATTTTGTCAGGATCAATTTATCGAAGGACAGTTGACAAAGGAGACGTAATGACACATCAATTATCATTTTAATGGACAGAGTGTCCAAACGTACACAAAGATTATTCTATTATATCTTCACGGAATTTATCAATATATATGTATATTATAATTTTGAACTTATACAGAAACACGTGTCTTATAGACAAAAAGGTGACGTTTATTAGAACCTCTGAAATACAGAGGTCAGATAAAGAAAGTCTTTATATTTTTCTGATATCACCTCTAAAACAAGTGACTTGTAGTTGGAAATGTACGAATTGATCTACACCTCCCGTCATCAAATGATTATTGAAGAGTTCGATCAAATCTAAAATACCCCTTTTACCCCTTTTTTTGAATTTATATGTATTAATATACCTTGACTTATGTGTATATGTGACAAAACAGAGTAAAGACCTTTACCTTGTACAATCACTGATCTAGGTATGTAAATCCGAAAGATCTTTTTTTTAAATTTTCAGTGGAAACTTTCTGTTTATATAGGAAACGGTTGAGTCAAAAATTAAAAGAAGTGAAACAAGTGATCTAAAACTGTATATTGATTCCAAAATAAAAAAAGAATTTTTTCGTTTTCTAAAGTTGAATCGTTTTACAAATGACTTTATCAGGGAGAAACATTCAGTAACATTCTCCAATAAACCTCTTGTCTTAGTATTCATAAAATATTTAGGAAGAGGACTCTTAAACCTCAGGTCCCCTTCTCCGTTACGTAAGTGGTAGTCGACGCGGCACGACTCAACGACGCCACCACCAAATCAACAATTCAGCACAGGCTGAGAAACACTGGGGTACCTGACATAGGGTGGTCCGAGGAGACAGGTTCCCTAAGAGATCCGTTCCTATGACCTCACCCAACGATAAAGGAAGAGGTCCCCTAGAAGGACTGAGTCCCTATCTTGGGCCCAGAGAACGTAACGTCCGTCTAAGAAATGATTGACTCGATGCTCTTTATACCTTTTTACATTTGTGTGACACGAACCTTTTTTTTGAATTTTACATAATTAAGACGAACCGTGACTCCCTTAGTCCCTTCGGAATTGTTTTATTAATTGAAACCTCTATAATCAAATAAATAAACGTGAGATACATAATATTTATGTAAAACTCTCCTGATGAAAAGTCAACACGAAACTTCTTATTCATGTTAAAGTTTTTATAGTACGACGACGACGATTCAGAGAAGTCAGCACAGACTGAGACACGATAGGGTCTCTACCGTCGGATGGTCCGAGGGGACAGGGACCCTAAGAGGTCCGTTCTTGTGACCTCACCCAACGGTAAAGGAAGAGGTTACGTACTTTCATTTTTAAGTTTCACTTCAATGAGTCAGCACAGGCTGAGGATCGCTGGGGTACCTGATGTCGGGTGCTCCGAGGAGGTAGGTACCCTAAGAGGTCCGTTCTCGTGACCTCACCCCACGGTAACGGAAGAGATATTCAGTCCTTTTTTCATAATACGTGTCTTCTTTGTAATGTATACTATTGTGCTTAACGGATTATTCTTCAATTATCAAATTAAAAAAAAGAATAGTACCATACGCGTCTTACTTACTTTTAAACAACTTCTGATTATTCATTATTTTAATGGGTACTGGGTGACAGTACTCCATACAATATATAGAAAGATTAAATAAGATTTATTATAAATATGTTTAAGTCTATCGGATGTAGATATAGACACGACGGAAAAATTTTTTATATGTGTTATGTGAAATTGTAATTATGTAGTACTCACGCATAAGAGTAAAATTGTGTGTCAAGAAAATATCAAAAAGGGGAAAAGAGATCATCAACGATATTAAATGTAAGTATGGTTGTCATATACTTTCATAGAAAAGTCATTGGAAACGTTAAACTTAGTGTTTACACCACAAAATAACAAGGTACAAACAAAGACATTGATCCTTCGTCAACTCTACTAGTTAACAATAAAATGTCCGAATCACGAACATATTCAATTCCGTGTAAGACGACCTAGCAGGGATTTGCACTCACGGACACACAGTATTTGTGAAAAAGTACTCTCGTTGAACAGGGTTGTGACAAGACTTAAATTTCTGTGCATACCTTCAGAGAAGACGATTTAGTGAAAGTAGGGTGTCTAATTTTGGACTTTAAAAGTATGTCGTTCTACGATCCATTTCAGATCCGTATTAAAAGTCTTTCTTGAGGTTCTGTTCTATAATGAGTGAATTACGAGAGTATCGAGTTGTTTATACGGAGCTCCCAGACTTTCAACGTACCTACGTACTTACTTGCTTGGGAACCAACCGTTTCCCAGATCAAATCTGTGAGACACATCAATATCCCATGGAACAGAACGCTCTAACTCCAGAAGACTTTGATTGTCTGAACCTGTGCTTCAGAATTTTTATTTTAACCTGTCACCTGTATAGAGTGATCGTTGCGGTCGATGTAAGCACAGCGTGTCAGAAGAGACCCCTAGGAGTTCCCTAACCATGGTCCTGGAACACCTATGGTTTTAGGTCTACGAGAATATGTTTTCCCACTACTTAAACGTATACTGAATGTGTGAGAGGACACATAAATATAGTAGAGACTTAATGAATATTATGATTTACTTTATTTTCATGGCATCAACAGTTGTGATAAATTTTTCAACGGTCGTGTACTGTTTAAGTTCGAAACAGAAAACTCTGAAAGTCCCTAAAAAAATCGTTTGTAAAAACTGGGGTTCAACCAACTTAGGTGAACGCCTATGTCTCCCGACTGCCACAACTGAGACTCAAGAAGCACTCTCGGGTCTCTCTTAGCACACGACAGGCTTACACATCGAGTCGGGAGTCATCCAGATCACACTCGAAGTCCGAACAACTTTAATCTGGTGAGTAACGGACCACGTCTCTTGTCTCAAATACTTTCGACTTAAAGACGACCGTGTTTTCTTGGGAAAAATTCTCGTAACGTATCTGCAGGGACCATCGTTACTATTTGAGACATATCACAAATGCCTAGCTAAAACAAAAGGTCCAACTGGAGTAAGTCAGGGTCAAGATCTCCTTTGCAACCTAAAGAAATACTACGACAATTTGTCAGACTTTCGGTGCTGACTTTTAATGGTCTAATTTACGTTTGTTTGTGCGACATTAGAAAATGGTCTCAACAGTAAACGAAGTTGACATAAAGAAAATAACGGTCAGACCTCAGTCCAGTAAAATGTAGACAAGACAAAGAAAGACCAAAGTTCTCTTCTCGTTTCTGACGAAATTTCATTGTGTACACTCATTGTAATTATAGTAATTATTTCGTCGGAACTGTTCAGTAAACACTTTGGTTCGTATCAATTGGGAAGTTTATCATGAAGTAACAATCCTCGTTTTACCTTGGGGTGGAGGAACCAGATGTCTTCTCGAGTGTCTACCTTTACACTACAGGACTGAATGAGAAAAGGACAGTAGTGTCTCTTCGTTACTCCTAGTCTTTGGTGTGGGAGAGCCATTTGTACGTCTGTGTTCGATTAGTTTTAGAAGGGTACCATTATAAAGAGAAATTTACGTACTTCTTCTAGAGAGATGAGTTCGTTATTGGAAAGGACTACCCGTTTTAGTCTGCCCGGGTATACTACTCACTTGGAGTGATCCGTCTTAGAGAAGACTTCCTTTACTATTAAGATATCGACACAAAGAGTTTAGTAAAACAAAACAGTTTGTGACTTAACTAATCGTGTACCATTATATACTTTTAATCCCTCCGTTTCACCTACAGTTAAAACATTTAGAAATATTTTCATAGTCTCAGATGTCTAAGGTCCAAGACCCCAGAATAACGAAACCAAACATTATTCGTTCTTTATTACTTCAAATTTACTTTAAGATCCGAACTTGATCTCATAGAGAAAGACACGGTAAAAATAGTCTTAGGAGTTTTCACCATCCTTTATGCCACCTACCTTAGGTGTGTAGTTTAGATGGTTATTAGGATGATATATAACAGGAAAGTTCCCAGTGTGACATTACTATCGTTTTGACATTTCTAAAATTTGGTAAACTATTTTTCTCGCCCTTCGCGTACAGTTAAAGGTCCCTTTGCGTTGTATACATTCTTCGAAACGAGTGTACGTATCCAACCATCTTGGTGAAAGAGTCGAGAAAGTGAATTAGTACTTTATAGTGGATTACCAGTAGGTTCTGAATCCCTCTTACAGAGTCTCATTTTTCCCTATTTGCTATTGTTTGTCTTTCTGACTATTAAATCTTCGTCATCTCTGTTTTACTCATAATAAGATTTATCTTATACACCTCTCAAAACTTCCCTTTTTTAGTTCTCTCTTTGTCTTTCCCTGTCGAAATATGACTCTTGTTCGACGATGGTTAGTTCACGCACTACCGGTCCTACTTTTATATTGGTCGTAAAACCTTTTATTTCGTTTCTCTTCAGAATGTTACATCTTCCTCTGTCCCTACTCTTCTACTCTCCCTATTGTTGTTTTATCTTCGTCCTTTCCCACATAATACCAAACCTAACGGAGGAAACCTTACAATGTGACTTCGGGATAGGACCATGGAGTCTTACACTGGAATGAACCTTTATTGCAACAGTCTCTACATTGACCACCTGAAGGGTCCACCGAGTCACCATTCCTTAGACGGACGTTACGTTCTCAAACTAGGGACCCAACCCTTCTAGGGTACCTCCTCCCTTACCTTTGTGTGAGGACATAAGAACAACCCTTTTAGAGTACCCGTCTCCTCGGACCACCTGATATCAGCTACCCCGGTGTCTCTTAGTCTGTGCTGACTCGTTTCACCGATTCGTGATTTATCTTGATATCACCCGTCTATCGTCTCCCTCCGTACCCTTTTCGTTGGTTCATTTGAGGACAGAACATTCCTTCATTTCTCTCTTACAGATGTCCACCTCTTATTTTTAGTCTCGTCACAATAGATCTCTACCTTACTTTTGTCGTCTTTCTTCCTCGACTTTCTCGATTGTAACCGTTATAGATCTCTCTCCTTTCCTCCCGTCCCGATCTCTCGTCTCCCTCTAATAAACAATAATGTGAAACCCCCGATGAATAAAAATAGTACTTGTAACGAATATAATTTTATAAATATTATGTTATCCATAATATTTTATAAACTACAAAAACAGTTACTTGAACTATCAAAGATTATCATCTACTTTATTTAAGTGTAATTTTATATTTAAGACTACATTACGAATCTGAAAAGAGTTTCTTTTTTTCTTCTCAAAATCTATAATTCTTCACAGGAGTCGTTGATAAGTCGATAGACGTTTATATACTTCTTAACATTCGTTTTACCGAATGTAAAGTCCGTCTTGGTCGATAGACTGATCGAGAACTCAATTTCAAAAGGTGATTAGAACCCTTCTTCTGTTCTGATAAAAATCGAAGGGAACGTCACCCTACACCGGTAAACCTACTTTCTTATGACTGTCTTAACTACAGCACATAAAGGTGGACCTAGGTATCATTGGAAGTGGAAGAGAGAGTGTGGGTCTTACCGACCTACAATAATGATCTCCGTTTGAGCCTTTGACACACAACTCCCCCGTCTCAAAAGAATGGTTGACCTCAGAGACTTACCTCGATTAATTTTTTCATAAATTCTTTCGACTAATTCTTTGTACTGACCCTTTCTAAACTTTTTTATCGAATACTTACTGGTAATTTTTAGTCAGGTTAGTGATCGAACGTTTCTATGTGCGTGGAGTCACAAGGATTGACGTGACAAATGTTACTGGTTCTGTACCTTTTGATTCGCAGGTAATCGTTTACTTACCTGTTTCTTTCACGTCACGGATATATGTTTCCTTATGATGAGTCGGTATTTTTTATTACTTTATTACAGTAAACGTTGTTGTACCTGACTGAACCTTCCATGCTACGATTCGCTTTATTCAGTCCATCCCTTTCTCTTTGTGACTTACTACAGTAAAAATGTACTTCAAATTTTTACTAACTTACATCATCGTCGTTTTTGAGTCGGGTCACCTTCCTAGTATAATCCCGTGTCGAAAGACCCAGTTCCGACTACCGAAGTCAAAGGTGGTAATTGAGTTCCCATTCCCTCAACTCCTGTTCGTTCGTTACACTAGTTAGTCCGAACTCCTAGTACAGAGTCTTTCTTGAAACTATACAAATGACGTCGTTCTTCGTTTAACGTTCCTCTACACCGACGACAGGTAATCGGAAAAGGATTTCTTTGATCCTCGGACACTAAGTGACAGTGTTACAGTCTTGTTAGAGACTTGTGAACTCAGTACTTGAAGGTAAGTGAAAGTTCCTGTCACAGGATGGACTTTAGGTGATCTCATTATGGACTCCGAAGGGTCGACCGTGATTACCATTTCTTAGACGGACGGTTACTTCCTCTGCGTCCTCTACACCCAAACTAGGGACCCAGTTCTTCTTGGGGACCTCTTCCCTTACCGATGGCAGAGGTCATAAGAACGGACCTCTTAGTGTACCTGCCTCCTCGGACCGTCCGATGTCAGGGACTCCGACGTCTCAACTTGTAATGACTCGTCCGTCCGTCCTATTAGGGTAATTTCTATTAACAGTCCCTTCTCAGGGGGTCTCTCCCCAGTCATCTCTTCGTCTTCCCAGTAGTAAGCCGAGTTTTTCGTCTTAGGTGCGGATCGGATCCTAAAGGGGTGTAAGTCCCGTCCTCAAGGACCGCCTGTTATAGTAACGGTACTGGGTTAAGAACAACGAACAGAAGATAAAAGGTTTAAGATTTGACCAGAAACGACGTCGACGGGGACGGGAAAAAGTCCCGACACATAACAAACACAGACCTCCCCACGACTGCCCCTCCCCGACCCCCGAACCCTACCGTGTAAGACACAGAACTTGGACGTACAAGGTTCAATCACTCGTACAAATATGAGTGGGGTCTCGTAAACTTACGTTTTGAAGTAAGATCGGTAATGTAAAATGACTCTTTAATAGTACTAAAACTACCTGTGTGATTTTCTCATGGTGATCGGGACTTCACATTACCGTCCTCGTCCCTCGACACCTTGGACCTTTGTGTACAAGGTCAGGACCCAGACCTTTCACAAGTGATTAAATTAGAGGAGTAGAGATCTTGACCCGCTTCCAATATAAAGTCTCGTCGTCACACAATCGATTAGTCATTAGTCATATACAGTAGTACGAACCACGTCCTATTCAGGAATGTCCTACCCGTGGGTTCCTTTACTCCCGGAAGAGACAACAAAGTAGTGGCTCAACACAGACTGTAAACACCGGGGGACCTGTGTCGGGTGGTCTGAGGAGACAGGTACACTAAGAGGTCCGTTCTTAGAGCCTCACCCTACGTAAAGGAGGAGGTCCCGTGGAACGACCGGGTCCCTAACTTGGCAACAGAGGACGAACCGTCCGTCTAATAAATGGTGACTCGGTAGTCCATTCGTTGAAAGAGAAGTGTACTAAATATTTTGTCCTCTCGTAGGTGAATGAAGAGTTCCTTGAACGGGAGAAGTGAAGAGAGATCGAGGAGACGGAACGTTAAAGATTCGATAGGAGACTAGAACGTTGACAGAACATTAGGACAGTGAAGTACGAAAATCAAGACGTCTCAATCCGAAAGTAAAATTTACGTATAGAGTCTAGAAATTAATGTACTATAGAATCTCTCGGTTCCTCATTTGAAAATTCTCCTTACTATCGTCTTCTTGTGACGGAGAGTCTATGAAATTTGAAAGGTTCTTTATAGAGATAAGACCCCGAATCCTTTCACAAACAGAACAGACATAAACCTACACGGACAAAAGTATAACGATCCTAAAAAGACAGATCGATGATAGAGACCAATAAAAAAAAATTGTAATTACGAATACAGTGTTCTTTTCTTTTGTGAAAAGATGTTGTGGGTAAAATGTATGTCTCTCCATAAATAACTTGACTTCTACACTATTTATAGGGTCGAATACGAAAATCCTGAAAGGATCACCAAGTCTACCATTTCTTAGACGGAACGTTACGTCCTCTGGGTCCAAACTAGGGACCTAGTTTTTCTAGGGGACCCCTTCCTTACCGATGGGTAAGATCATAAGAACGGACCTCTTAAGGTACCTGTATCCTCGGACCTTCCGATGTCAGATACCCCAACGTCTCAGTTTGTACTGTCCCGTTGATTGTTATAAAAACATACGAAAATTAAAATTTACCATGGACCTATTCTTGTGGGTCTACATAAATTGTATTACACACGTATCTTAATCGTTCACTTACAAGCTTCTATTTAATTAAACAACTTAACGAACAATGTAAATTTTTATATTTTATAAATCGTACGAACACTACAACTATGTAAAGAAGTCTTAGATTCTACTTTTAGAAACTGGAATATTACTTTATTAACTTTAGTCCAAAAAAAACAGTGTTACGTAGGACCAAAATGGTGTATTATTTGACCTCCGACATAAAGTTGAGGTTGAATTCGTATCTCAATTTGGGAATCCTTCAATTTCTTAATGATAACCGTTAAGTCCGACGAGACATTAATACGAAAATGTAATTTACCGTATTATGTCTAAAAAGTTGTTCTATTAAGAGTAGACTGTCGAGAATTATTCAATTTTACATAACCGAAGTGTTGTCAAAACAAGTGACTATAAAAGTTTTGACTTTTTTTATTTATTTCAAGAAAACCTCTAGGAAGAACTTTCAAAATATGAGTCGATACTGTTTATCTACCCCTTTATTACCTTAGTCACTGCCTGAAATAGAAGAACCCGAGGTTTTCATGACGTCTACCAATTCTGTGAACGAGGAACCTTCTTTTTGATACTGTTTGGATTCGTATAATTTTCCGTCTCTGTAATGAAACGGTTGTTTCGAGACAGATTAGTTTCGATACCAAAGAGGGTATCAGTACATACCTACACTCTTAACCTGGTATTTCTTTGGACTCACGGTTTCTTAACTACGAAAACTTGACACTACAACCTTTTCTGAGAACTCTTAGGGAACCTGACGTTCCTCTAGGTTGGTCAGGTAGGATTTCCTCTAGTTAGGACTTATAAGTAACCTTCCTGACTACGACTTTGACTTTGAGGTTGTGAAACCGGTTGACTACGTTTCTTGGCTGAGTAACCTTTTCTGGGACTACGACCCTTTCTAACTTTCGTCTTCCTCTTCCCCTGTTGTCTCCTACTCTACCAACCTACCGTAGTAGCTGAGCTACCCGTACTCAGACTTATTCGAGGTCCTCAACCACTACCTGTCCCTTCCGACCGTACGACGTCAGGTACCCCGGTGTTTCTCAGCCTGTACTGACTCACTGACTTGACTTGACTACTACTCCAAATCAATCCTACTTGTGGTAACGAGTATTGGATCCTTTTAAACCAGTCGACTAAAAGGACATGTAACAATACGTTTACCATGAACTGTAGGAGTTCTTCCGTCGGTACAAATACGGATTGAAACACCAAGAGCTTGACCGAGAAGTCCGGACCGTCTCAACGACTGTCAACCCGGGTAATAGAAGGAAGGCTCGTCGACGACACTGTCGAAGACTGGTCCTGTGTCGACTACTCGAGTCCCAGACCGAACTGGGCAGAGAAAAACGAAAGAGGGAAGGGAGGACCACAACTTAAGGAAGTCACCTAAAAAGTCCAAAGGAAGACCATCTCCCGACCAGTACAGAAAGGTGATAAAGGTAGAGATTCAACAAAGAAATAAGGATAACCAAGAGGACTGGGACTGACATGGGGAGACTTATTATGGAAGTCATTTGAGAGGAGAGACAGGTCACCTACAGTAAACAAAGGACAACCCTGGGAGTAACTACATTATTCTTTCTTTGGGTCTCTTCCCCAGAATCGAAGATCACTCCATCCATCTCGTCTAGAGTCGAGAAGGTATTCCAAGGAAATCTTACTAATATACCTCGGGTCTATGAGATCGATTCCAATCTCTTGAACAGTAGACGTAAGTTCTAAAGAGAAAGTTCTGCTCCCTGTCTTCGATACATAAGGAGGGGTGGGTACTTTAGTGTAACGTAAGGTTTGAGGACTGTGGATCAAGACTACAGAATAAAACGCAAAAAGTTATACGAAATCTGTTTACTTAAAAAATCTGTTTTTACTCAAAGATACGAAAAAATCTGTTTACTCAAAGACAACGAAATAACGTTCCATTTTAACGAATCCAATGAGTCCACACATATTGGATCACCAGTCTTTTAATGTCGGGAACTCGGTTTAAGTCGGGTGGTGGACACAAACTTTTATTTCAAAGTAACCGTGTATCGACGTGAGAAAGGTACGTGCCAGATACGGTGAAAGAACGAGGACGTCGTCTGAGTCCTTTGGATTTTGTGGAGACCGACAGGTGTCTCCGACGGAGTAGTATAGAGTGTACTGAGAACGTAAAGTATCTTTTTCTTTACTCTCCAACACCTTATTATTGACGACGATGACGATTCAGTGAAGTCAACAGAGGCTGAGACGTTAGGGTATCTGCCGTCGGGTGGTCCGAGGGGGTAGGGACCCTAAGAGGTCCGTTCTCATGACCTCACCCAACGGTAAAGGAAGAGGTTACGTACTTTCACTTTTCACTTTCACTTCAGCGAGTCAGCACAGGTTGGGAGTCGCTGGGGTACCTGACGTCGGGTGGTCCGAGGAGGCAGGTACCCTAAAAGGTCCGTTCTTATGACCTCACCCAACAGTAACGGCTTATTATTGTGTGAATATCTTCGGGTCCCCGTCTCAATACTGGATAACAGTTTTCGTTTGTATGACTTAGAAAGATTCCGTGGTCGAGGGCGAGGACGGAAACACGTGTCGGGTACATTCTCGGTCCTCGTGTGCGTACATGTGAATACCGTAAACGAGTTATCGATGTCTACACCGTTGAGTAAAGGTACCGAAAGGTTTACCTTTTTTACAACCATTCACAATTATATGACTTCCCTCAATCCTATGACTTTAGGTCCCTAATGTGACCTGTACTAAGTTCATAACTTTTTATTAAACTCTTCCTGTCAAGATTTAAACACTTACAAATTGGAAGGTATGAATTACTCAGAAGATCAAAAGCTGGTACTTCCCTCTGTATTTGTGTTAGGTTCCGAGACAAAATCTTTGGGTTCGTCGACAGCACCAGTTCAATTTGTTCGTTTGTTTGTGTACTTTTTCTCCCTTCCCACCCCCCCTCGTGCTAGTACCGGGTCTAGTCTAATATTAACTTCTCTTCACTAGTGTCGATTAAATACTATCCGATAAATGATTGTTGAAATAAGTCATTAACAAAAACAGAACTACGGGAGATACAAGGAGAATAAAATTAATCCAGGAAGTTTAGAAAATACCTCAATCTTTATTTAACAAAAACAACTACAACAACGAGTCAGTGATTCAGCACAGGCTGAAAAACACTGGGGTACCTGACGTGGGGTGGTCCGAAGGAACAGGAAGTGATAGAGGGACTGAAACGACTTTAAGTACAAGTAACTCAGTTACTACGGTAGGTTAGTAGAGTAGGAAACAACCGGTGAAGGGCAGAACGGGAGTTAGAAAGGGTCGTACTCCCAGAAAAGGTTACTCAGTCGAGAAGCGTAGTCTACCGGTTTCATAACCTCGAAGTCGAAGTCGTAGTCAGGAAGGTTACTTGTACGTCCTGACTAAAGGAATCGTAACTGACCAAACCAGAGGAAAGTCAGGTTCCCTGAGAGTTCAGAAGAGGTTGTGGCGTCAAGTTTTCGTAGTTAAGAAACCACGAGTCGGAAGAAATATCAGGTTGAGAGTGTAGGTATATACTGATGACCCCTTTGGTATCGAAACTGATCTGTCTGGAAACAGTCGTTTGACTACAGAGACGAAAAATTATATAACAGATCCAAACAGTATCGATAAAAAGGTCGTTCGTACACAGAATATTAAAGTACCGACGTCTGTTGTAGACTCCACCAAAACCTCGGGTTCTTTTACTCTAGACTGTGACAAACGTGTAAAAGGGGTAAATAAACGGAACTTCACTACCCTGGACTACGGTGATAGAAACAAGTCAAGTCAAGTCAGTGAGTCAGTACAGGTCAACAAACGCTGTGGTACCTGACGTCGTGTGGTCCGGAAAGACAGGTAATGGTTGAGGACCTTGAATGAGTCTGAGTACAGGTAACTCAGTCACTACGGTAGGTTGGTAGAGTAGGAGACAGTAGGGGAAGAGGAGGTTGGAAGTTAGAAAGGATCATAGTCCCAGAAAGGTTTACTCAAACAAGAAGTGTAGTCAACCGGTTTCATAATCTCAAAGTCGAAGTCGTAGTCATGAAGGTTACTTATAAGTCCTGACTAAAAGAAATCCCACCTGACCAACCTAGAGGAACGACAGGTTCCCTAAGAGTTCTCAGAAAAGGTTGTGGTGTCAAGTTTTCGTAGTCAAGAAACCACGAACCGAAAGAAATATCAGGTTAAGAGTGTAGGTATGTGTTGATGACCTTTTTGGTATCGAAACTGATCTGTCTGGAAAGAACCGTTTCATTACAGAGACGACAAAGATTATACAACAGATCCAACCAGTATTGAATAGAAGGTTCCTCGTTCGCAGAAAATTAAAGTACCGACGTCAGTGGTAGACGTCACTAAAACCTCGGGTTTTAGTGATTTATTTTTAGTGGTTTTATTTCAGACAGTGACAAAGGTGACAAAGGTGAGAAAGGGGTAGATAAACGGTACTTCACTACCCTGGTCTACGGTACTAGAAACAAAAGACTTATAACTCAAAATTCGGTTGAAAAAGTGAGAGGAGAAAGTGAAAGTAGTTCTCCAAGAAAACAAGAAGAAGTGAAAGACAGTATTCCAACCACAGTAGACATATAACTTCAATAACTATCAAGAGGACCGTTAGAACTAAGGTCGAACACGAAGTAGACCAAGTCGTAAAGAGTACTACGTGAGACTTATATTCAATTTATTCGTCCCACTGTTATATGTCGGAACTACATGAGGAAAGGACTAAACCTTGGTCAGACAACAAGATACAGGTCAAGATTGACAACGAAGAACTGGACGTATGTCTAAAGAGTTCTCCGTCTAGTTCACCAGACCATAAGGGTAGAGAAACTCTTAAAGAGTGCCTAATAACACTAGGTATGTCAGTTTCCGAAATCATATCAGTTATTTCGTCTTAATCTACAAAAAGACCTTGAGAGAGTTAAAAAGCTACTAGGTTCCCTACAACCGTTAAACTAGAGACCAAGGAAACGGAAAAACTTTAGGTTGAACTTGTAGACCTTCAAGTACCGAGTACATGACAACTTCGGACCGAACTTCTTAAAACTCGTAATGAAACGATCGCACACTCTACTCACGTTAACACGTTATCGAACTTGTAAGAAACTACAACGGAAAGAAACCCTAACCTTACTATTGACTGGAAAAGGTCAGTACACCGGTGACGACTCAAAAGGTTTAAACGACCCTACAACTAACGTCGTGAAAGTGTCGTAGTAGAACGTCCTAAACTTTGTCGAGTGGACCTTAAGGTAGTGGAGGTGATAGAAACAAGGATCCTACGAAGGATTCTGGGTGAATTAGAAGCAATTAATTGATAATTCACACATAACATTCGAAGTTGGCTTTTTAGTTCGTCTATGAGAGATACATCTTTTTTGTTTAAATGTGTGACCACAACACAGTCTTATAAAGGTTTCCACTGCACAAAGAGAGTTTGTAGGTAAAAATTTGTACATAAAGTGTGTTGTCCTTGTTTTTATGTAAGGGAAGTGGACAGAAACCTTCAGTCAGAGAGGAAATGGTCTTACTATAAAAAGAGAGTTTTCCTACCCGCACCCCACCTCCACGTAAGTGCAAAGGACAACGAGGTATACTCCATGGACACGACGAGGATTATTATCTCTCGTGGAGAGTTGTCCGCCTTTGGGTAGACGGACGTAGTCGACAGTCCTGGTGAGTCTTATATGTCAAAAGTCTTTAGTCGAAATTAACACCCGGAGGTCACTTATCTCGGTTAAAGGTACTGTGATACCGGAAAATCCGTTATAGTATTTTATTCAGTAGGACGTCTGAACTGTCATAGGAATTGAGAATCGAGGTTTAACGTATAATATTATTATTTTACCGTGACATCTTTCTCTTTCGAGAGACCACTTTTCTGTTCACAAGTTTAAGATGACAATTATAAAATCACCTATACGATTTAACCCGTTTAATGAAGTGTAGAGACTTTATATAAAGTTTCAAAAAGTTGTTGTTTTATTATTGGGTATTTTTACCCATACCCTTAGTATAGTAACATAATATATAGTTCTCACGAAACATTTTATCTTCTCATAAGAAATAATTTAGTTCGTTTCTTATTTAGTTAAAATACTACTTTTAATGTATATAAATACAATTTTTTTTATTGTACTTCGTCAAGCTGTCTAGTATGTTGTGTTTTTACACATAGAAAAAAGGATGGGATCTCCCCAGTGAAGGTAGTTGTCGAAAAGTCTTTGAAAAGGGACTTCTTCAAAAACAGTTTCTATACTAAACGTTCTACAACCGTAAGAGACTAATTATTTTCAATTCATCCTTTAATAAAAAATATGTTACATCAACAATAAGTATTTTTAGAAGGGTTTATTTTCCGTAATTTTAAAGACATGAAAAAGTCAATTTTTTTTAGTCATCTTGATACACATGTTAAACCAAAGGATTCCAGAGTATTTATCAATAATTTGTCATTACTCTGTTATTCATGTGCTCAAATCGTCTTATTGTCTGGAGTTTCTGTAACTGTGTGTTAAATTAGGACCTTATACACTGAAACTATTGAATGTACCGGTGCCCTTTAAGACCATCGTCTATATTGATCCAGACCATTAGTGATCTAGAATTTTATCTCTCTAATATGACTTGTAAAGGTCACCCGGACAATGAGTGTTCCCAAATCTGTACACCTTGTACTCTTGTCACAGTTCACTACACTAAATTCTAAGTCCCCGGTATAAACCGAAACTTCGACCTTCCCCGGTGATAGACTCCTTACGTCTACCAGAGGTTTTGGATCCTTTCGTTTACTTGCCTGAGAGGGCTGTCGGACGTCTTCGTTACGTGTAGGTTATGTAACTCAGATGGGGTCACTTTAGGTCCGGTCCAAGGACACTTCACTTTTCCATTAAGGGAATGGAAAAGGTCGTCGTCACTTATGTGACCCACTGTACTTATAACGTAATTCATAAACTTATGGTACGTTTAGAATCTTTATATTCTGTCACTTTATTATGTACTTTCAATTGTCGTCGATACGAATTCACTGTTAATGGGCAAATGTGTTGACACTCACAGAGAAGAGAACCCATGTAAGTCTTTTTCTCCTTTTCTTTTAGAAAAACGGAATATAAATGGTTAATCCATTTATCATGATACTTTTCAGGGTGTTTTAGATGAGAAACGTTCTTGAAAGACAGGACTAGAACAACTATACCCTAAAAAAATTATAAGAGGACGAAGACTACTAAAAAGAAAAGTGAGGATAAAAAGGACGGGGGAGGGTGGGACAGACCTTTACAGCCTATGGGTGAAGAGTAGAGATACACATAATTGGTGGGACAAGTACTGGTCCCAGGATGTGAAAAGAAAGTGGGATCCGGGACGTATCATACACTGTCGGGGAAGAATCTACGTGAAATAATTCACCGGAGTTTACTCGTTTTTACTTTTATACTATCTTCACGATTCATTTATGGTACGGTCGTAATATAACCTTTTAAAATTGTGTAGAGAGAGAAAGAGAGAGAGAGAGTTAATCATCCAACGACGACGACGACGACGACGACGATTCAGTACAGTCAGTACAGACTGAGACGTTGGGGTATCTACCGTCGGGTGGTCCGAGGAGACAGGGACCCTAAGAGGTCCGTTCTTGTGACTTCACCCAACGATAAAGGAAGAAGTTACGTACTTTCACTTTTCACTTTCACTTTAGAGAGTCAGGACAGTCTGAGAATCGCTGGGGTACCTGACATCGAATGGTCCGAGGAGACAGGTACCAAAAAGGGTCCTTCCTCATGACCTCACCCCACGGTAACGGAAGAGACGTTAATCATCCAATTCCCGTAGGTTTTCAATTTTACAATGTATTTTTACCTTTTATTTGTAGTTATTTAAACTAAATACTCTACAGTATTTTATAACATGGGTCATTAATAGATGACGACAAGGTCTCGTGTACAGTTTGTAAATGTTTTTCCACGGTCTACGACCCGGTATTTCTTTCTGAATTGTTTAAAGTTTTTATTTTTGGTTTGTCTTATCATGTCTCACGTGGGAGACTTTCGTTTCGTAATTTAATTTTCAATTAATGTGTATCTTTTAGTCTTGATTATTTTCAGGTGTCCGAGGAACCTCTTTACCGACTAAGATCTAAACCCAGTATTTTTCTTTTTACATAGACTTGGTAGATAAGAAGGTTTCCTTCCCTCACGAGTCTTTTATTTCTTACCTCAAATAATTTCCCTGTGGACCCAGGGGGTTCCCGGTTTTCATCTTGTTAATCTCTTTACTCTGTTTATTGTATCATAACTTAATTTTGGTTTCTATATTTAATACATAGGACTCAGGTGTCACCACATTTATTTACTGACATATTCATTTATTAATGCCCTTTTCTCTGTTAAAAAAAAGGAATCTAGTAAAGATTTTAATTCAATCATAAATGAACCGAAAAAACGTCCGAAGAAAGATCAACTCTGTGCGCCCGAATCAACGAGACTCTGTACACCCTAGAATCAAGGGACGACGACGACGACGATTCAGCGCTAGGGTCTCTACCGTCGGATGGTCCGAGGGGGTAGGGACCCTAAGAGGTCTATTCTTGTGACCTTACCCAACGGTAAAGGAAGAGGTTAAGTACTTTCACTTTTCACTTTCACTTCGGCAAGTCACCACAGACTGAGAAGTGCTGTGGTACCTGACGTTGGATGATCCGTAGAGGCAGGTACCCTAAAAGGTCCGTTCTCATAACCTCACCCAACGGTAACGAAAGAGGGAATCAAGGGACTGGCCTATAGTTTAGGTGTAAGGGACATAACCTTCCGTTTCAGAATTGGTGACCCGGTGGTCCCTTCAGGGGTTCTGATCATACATCTATTCCACTCAATTGTGAAGTAGAGTGGAGGGTAAGAGGTGGGGAGAGGGGTCACACAAGATTGAATCATTGAACGAAGTTTCTTCTCATACTTTCCTCTCCTTGTTTCCTTGAATTATCACTTTTCTTAATCGTTAATATAAGGTAGGGGTCCACCGGTTCCCTTGTGGGTACCCTACAGTATACCTATCTCTATCGTCTCCTGAAACTACGTTACACCACTCGTCATGAAGAGACACCCTAAGGAGGGGGTTTAGGTATTGAGGTCCGACTAGTATTCTTTTCATAGTTCATTTAGGTTTACCTCCTAATAAGACGTCTTATGAACCGGAACTTTGATAGTTCTAGAACTTTTTGTCCGTTACAGACTCTTCGATAATGTCTGACATCCTCCAATTTCTCTGTACTACTATAGTACTAATTTATTTTACAACACAGAACTTACTTTAGGACCCTGTATTTTATCCTGTAACAATTTTTTATTTTCATCCCGAAGGGACTATCAAGTTGACCATTTCTTAGGTGGACGTTACGTCTTCTGGGACCAAGGTAAGAACCCAACCCTTCTAGGCGACCTCTTTCCTATCCGATGAATAAGGTCATAAGAACCCGAAGGGAACACCGAGTCTACCATTTCTTAGGTAAACGTTACACCCTCTGGACCCAAGATAGGGACCCAACCCTTCTGGGGGACCTCTTCCCTTTCCGATGGGTGAGATTATAAGACCGGACCTCTTAAGGTACCTGATATATCAGGTTCCCCATGGTTTCTCAACCTGTACTGACTCGCTGAAAGTAAAGTGAAAGTTTTTTGTTTTCATTTAAAACTTATTAGATACGTTAACTCAATTTTTATGACATGAGTGCGATCTAAAAATAAACTTATAAATTTATATACTTTGACCTATTACCCTTAAGAGACATTATATAAATGTTCAAAAGACGTTTAGATCTTCTTAAGTTTGATAAGTTTGTAAAATTTTTATGAACAAATTTATTGGTTGTTTGGAGACCACACCAAGTAGGTTTTTGATTTCCCTGTAATATCGTAACTACTACTTTTTACCTTGAACCGATGTATTCGTCGATTGAACTTTTTCTATTGTCTTTTTGCGGTATTTTTTTGAAATACAGTTAGTAAAACTTGTGAATCTCCTTTACTCCTTTGAGGATCTTTTGTCAATTAAGTTTTACTTACTCTACTTTCCTTCTTATGAATAAATTGTTATTTCTTTGACTCAATCATTGAATTTATGTAAGGATGTTTCTTTCTTTCTTCGATCTAAAGGTATCTACGATAAAGCACATTTTTTTATAAGAGTGTTATTTGTCTATTAAGTTAAAATGTCGTTGAAGAGTGTCTCTTACTCTGTTGTACTGTAGAAAAGTAAATACTCTTGTGAACAACCCGAACAGGATCCTCTACTGTCTGTCTTAGTGTCACAACCCCTGGGTTCTCGTCCTTTGTGTCAAGGAAGAGAGTTCGTCGAACAGTGTCTGAGTCCCTGTGTCCAGTGTTTGTCTTCTTATTGGTCAGTACGTTATTGATCGAACTCTCTCTTTGTCCACACAGTGACTCATCTTGTTTCAGTTTACAAATGATTGACAGGGGTCAAGATCTGAATAGGGTAGCCTACTGAAGGAACGTTCACTCTTTGTCCGCGGACCACAATTTCTACGTAGTGGTTGTCACTTTCACTTTCAAGTAAAAGGGTGGAGTGTGTTGAGGACCATACAAATACTGGACGGATCTTCTAAGGGTGTGAGAAGAGAAATTTGTCTGGCTCAACAGTCCCTCTCACCCCGTCATGAACTATAAATCATTTCTAAGTCCTTTTTATGTTTTAATCATTAAAAATCTTTTATTGTACCCGTTTCACTAAGTGAATATGTCTATAAAGAAGAAAAAGAATCGACATGTAGACTTTATTTGTGTTTTGATATGAGGTTTTATTTTAAATTTCTATATTATGATTATTCTTTTCTTATGTAGCACATAAAACTGTGACTAAATGTATATTGTTATGTAAAAATTGGAGTTTATACTATACTGTGAACAGTTATCGTCCTTATTCCAACATAGTTAATGCAACAAAAGTTTTACAAATCTCGACTTCTTAAAGACACACATTCCCTTCAGACTTTATCATCGTTTTTTACCACTATCTTAAAAGAAAAGAAGTTTAGTATTTTATTATATAGAAATAATACTTTCTTTTTTGTCTTTTATTGTTCTATTTTTTAGTGAATATTAAAGTGAAAGATTTCTTTTAACGACGAAACTAAAATAATGTAAGGTAAGTTTCGAGGGACAATTAAAATACATAAAACATAAACATAAATAGAATACATAAAATATCCGTACGAGTAATAAAGAGACAGTTATCTCTCTGTCTATTTGTCTATGTTATTACACACATACCTGTCGTACCAATATTTTAACTTTTCGAAAAGAAAGAAGAAAAAAAAAAATTGATTTGTTAGTAAACTTTATCTCTAGGTACCATCTTCAGATGGTCAATGTTCTTCTCTACTACTCCGATCTTACCTTCGGGGACAGTGAACGAATATAGAAATTAGTCATTAATTTCCCAAAACGACTAAGGTAAGTGATCATCAAAGAAAGAATTACCGGACGTCAATAAGTCGATCTAGTTACTAAATTAGTACAATAGTGCGGTAGTCGAAACCTGACTTTAGGAAAACATCTTAGGAAATGTCCAAAAAAAAAAAAGAAAATTCCTCCGGATAAAAGTCCAATCTTACTAGACTTCTCGAGTTCTAATTCCAGATTCCTTTGGAGTACATAAATGGGTCATAACTAGACTTCGGAACTTTTACGTCTGGTTTTAGACTCTCACGTCACAGTTCTCGAGTACCCCTACCAAACAATAAATTTTTACCGGTAGAAGATTTATACAATCCCCAGACTAATAAATGTTTGCACAAATGAAGAAAATATGAGAGGGATTTTCACTAACAAGAATTTTTATATACACGAACGTTAGTTTTGTGTTTAGATAAAATCACACTAAATAATAACTTGAAGAACCGATTTTAGTGGACTCTTTAGATTTGTTGAAATTTTCAAAAATGTATTAAACTTCCTTACTAGTGAAAGGTATCTGTAAGATAAAAAAAGAGAAATTTAAGTGATAAATTCTTTTTCCTTTTTCCTATATATATTACTATCAGGACTTAATAGTACCACCAAACCAAATCAGCGGTTCAGCACAAGCTGAGAACGCTAGGGTACCTGACATCGGACAGTCCGAGGAGACAGATGCCCTAAGAGGTCCGTTCTTATGACCTCATATACTAATAGTGTTTCTAATGTCTCTTAAAACACGAAAAATAGTAGTACTACATTCTCGGTTTGAAGTAGTGGTACAGAGTTCCTCACTCCTAATAGAAATCTGGGCATCTATTTGGTCGTTTTACGACTTCTATTTCCAAGGTTGACCTGCATCCGTTAGTCCGAAGAGTGGAAGTGAAGGTTACTTTCGGTGGGGTAGATGTCCGGACAACACACTTATACAAATAAAGTGCACTACGAATGTACTGACGTTACTTTTTATATGTAAAATGTGTTTCACACACAGGTACATACAATTATTTACATACTTAGACATACACGTATATATATATATTTTACTACGTGTGTAAAATTTAACATGTCATGAAATACTTATATTAGAGTCGTTTGGAAACATTGTTTTATTTTACAGATAAAATTTTGACTCTTTTCTGTCAGAAGACGTCTTTTTATACAGGTATCGTCAGTATGTCATTTAACCGAAGACAGGTAAAGTGATTTATAGACACGAAAGTTGTTGATCCTTCACCGGAAAACAGGTCCACGTGAATCGACATGAGGGAATAAAGTGAGTGTCATAATTTTATACGAGGAAATCAACACCGACCAGGAACGACGGGTGGTACTTATACGAAGGAAACCATACCTACCAGGTAACTCGGGTGGTTTTCGTTCTCAGTTTAAGTAAGTGTCACTGTTATGTAACATTAGTAAAAATTTTTAAAATTAGTACCTACAAATCAGGTTATTTGACACTTAGGGACCTCTATCTACCAAGATAGAAGTCATAAATTGTACTGAGTAACGGTACATCCAGAGTAGGGTTCACAGTAGAGGAGAGAAAGCCGGAGCATTTCATGGTGGCGGTCCAATGTAAACACGTAATTTAAACAGTCATAGTTCGGTAGGAGGATCACACAAATGGACACACACTAGTCAGACATGAGTAATCCTCGATTCAAGACCAAAACAGAAGAAACAAGACACAAGAGTCGTTACCCTCGTCACGGAACGACGTCATTACGAACCTTCCTAATAATATTATGTTTAATAATAATGTTTCCTAATAATATTTTATGTTATTACACTAAAAAAAAAACAAAGTTTTCTTACATGGCCGGACTGTAAAAGAAACTCGTCGTTTTTGTTCTCTGTAAAAATCACAGACGAAGGAAGCGCACTATACAAGAGAACGGTGAACTTCTGGTCCATACCCACCGCAGTCCACCTCAACAAGTGTTCTTGATCTCTCCGAACCGCCCTCTTCACAATGTATACGTGCGGATCTCTAAGAACTCTACAGCAGGAGGAAAACGTATGTACGTTTTGCTTTGAGTGCATAAGAGCCCTGAAAGGTTTCAATGTGTTCCCTAATCTTCGTTCGACTTACATTCAGGTTCCAACACGAATAAGGAGTCTCGAAAGTGAGAGGGTGAAGGGATCAACGTGAACGTGTAGACATAAATACTTTAGGATGTAAACCCTACGAAACAGATATTATTTTATCGTAGTAAACACTTGTTTACGGTTCAATCTCTTTGTGGCACCCCGTCTAGTGGAGGGATTCCGTCCGAGGGTTCCACACGGGTGCCCACGTCCACCCCGAGGTATACGAGTGTCTTGGAGTCGTTCCGAGTGGGGGCAAGTGTGTGTGTCGTAGAGTAGGTCACGTAAATATGCCGACTTAGATTTATGACAATGTAGAATGGTCGTACGGACGCACACAATGAATTTTTATAAGTCCCTAAATTGATAGCGTTTTCGAAATTTATATAGGTCGTAAGGTACCTGTCAAAAGTAAAACGAGTTTTGAGTGATTTTAAACTTTACCCGTTTGGGTCAATTGTTGTGGATACCACAGAAAAAGTCTGAGAAGTAAGAGGGAGACCTTTGGGGACGAGACATTTTTGTCTCCGTAAGACTACTAAACCTGTGCAGACTCATTACGATGATTAATGTGACTACGATGAAAGGTGTCACATACCCAACAAAAAGAGGAAAGACCACCGAAGAGGTAGTGAGTAGTCGGTTGTTTCATGGTTTGTAGAACGTAATTCAACTCCTCCCGACACAGGGTACGTAATCTCGGAAAACGGAGGTCTGTTTTAAGAAGTACTTAGGTCCAGGTGTGTACTTCTTCCTAGAGTCTTTTGTTCTTCGATACGTCGATACTCACTGACATTCTCACTCTACAAAATCTAGTATATAAAATTCTTAACAAATTTATTTAAGGTTGAGGAGTCGAACTAACTTTTGTTGACCTCCTCTTATGATTTTCGATTTAAACATACAGTTCCCACGAGTTCCTTTTCTTCTTCTGTACGATAGGTCGGACTTCTTAATTTGGTTCTGTCTATCTTTGAGAATCCTTTTAAAAGTGAAGTCAAATTTTGTATCGACGAGTTTTTAGATTCAACAGGTCTATACCTTTTGTTATGGTTCAAAAGAAAACCGACGTCTTCTTTTTTAATAAATCATTAATAATATACTTTTTGTCTGAAGATCTACCATTTCTTAGACGGACATTATATCCTCGGGACCCAAACTAACGACCCAACCCCTCTCGGGGACCTCTTCCCGTACCATTCGGTGAGGTCATGAGAAAGGACCTCTTAGGGTACCTGTCTCCTCGGACCGCCCGATAGACGTATCGCGACCACGATATTTCGGTTAGGTACACGAGGTCAGGTACGCCTGAGAGAGACGACTCCCGACGTCCCTTGTACTCCCATCCATCTGACCCAGGAACGGGAGTTCAAACACAGGAGACGAATCTCTTTCTTCATCTTTTCTTCCTTTCGTTCTATAGTGTAGGTGAATTTACTTGACTAGTCGGAGGTCATTACCTAGGACGGTCCATAGTCTGTATCACACTCCAAGAGTAAAACGACCACTTCCGTTAAAAGACTTTTACCGTTGGAGAGTTATTTTTACTCCTGTGAGTTCGGTATTCAATTACTACAGACTGGGTTTCGGACACAAGAAACGGTGGGGACACAACAGGTCTCCAGTAGACTGACACGCCAGTTTCGGCTCCAAAGAGACATGGCTGTTCGAGAGTCGACGTCTGACAGGATGGGAAGTAGGAGAGCTACCGTAGAGTCAGGTTTCACAACAGTGTACATTCGTAGAATCCGTATTTATCAAGGTATTTGTAAAAATCGAGGAGTAACAGAAAAAAAAAAAAAAAAATTACGAACAAAAACAGACTGTATTATCTTTTACGGGTCGTGGTTACGGGATTTACAGAAGGTTTCTTTTGTGGTGGAGATCCCTGTCCACAATTTCTGCCACTCTGTGTCGTCAACTATAAAAAAGAATTACGAGACAGGGGGTGGGGGATTAAGGAACTGATTTAATCTTTCGTATAACTTTAAAAATTTTCGATTGATTCTTTTATTTATTAATATGGGTGTTTGAAGATTCAATACAAGTTTTGAAATAAAAAGAACGACGAAAGTTAAGTCAAGTTAACGAGTCAGTAAAGACTGACACTGGGGTACCTGACGTCGTACGGTCCGGAGGGGTAGGTAGTGGTTGAGGGTCTCGAACGACTTTGAGTACAGGTAGTTTAGACACTACGGTAGGTTGGTAGTGTAGGAGACAGCAGGGGAAGAGGAGGCGGAAGTTAGAAAGGGTTATAGTCCCAGAAAAGGTGTCTCAGTCAAGAAACGTAGTCCGTCAGTATCATCGGTTTCATGTAACAACGAAATGAATCCCTAATAAAGTACCATAACCAAAGGAATTAACGTTCACCTTAGGGTAATGATCAAATTATTAATCTGAATCTTTATAGTTTTATTTTTTACGGTTATTAATTTAAGTCGATTAGGACTCAACAAGTGCGTTCAGAACTCGAACCTTCTTAAACGGAGATTTGTGATTGGTAGAGAGAATTTTTCCAGTTTTGTTCACTTAAACTATTCAGATACTTAAACTATCTGAAAATACCAAATAACTCCTTAAAAGATATTTTTTGTAAATAGGTTTGAGGAATCTCAACAAGAAATTCTATTAAAGGAGTTTTTTTTTTTTTTTAGTCTGTCATCCGAAACACTTACGAAGAATAGTTTTATAAAGTACGTCCATAACTACACCAAGATTCAGAAAATTTGGAAAGTCTCGGACAGTAGACAACTAAAGGAGACTGATTCCGACTTTAACCACTTGGGGATCAGTGGACGGAAGACTACATGACCTCTCTTCTGGCTAGGTCCAGACCAGACTGAGTGACACAGAAGGAAGTACTGTTTTTATCGAAGAGACGACCACGTCAAGGAAACTCCCACAAAGGACCTTACGACGTTTGACCAAGAACACTTCTTCTTAAGAACACTCAAGGAAACCAAACTCTCTCTCCTTTTGTTCTCGCTCGGTTCCTACACTCGACCCTTTCCGTCCCTCCTCTCTCTTTTTGGACACCACTTGACCTCCACCCTTGACAGGTTTTTCGCACACTGTCTTTCCTCGGAGGAGAGGCGTGCTCTACGATTTGGTCGGTTCTTTCTACTGTGTCAATTCGTATCTCAAGTCAGTAGTAGCGACCGAATCCTGTAGTCCCATTCGACCCACTGCCCGTCGTACGTGTATGTCGGGACAATCCTATTTACGAACAATGTGTGTGTACCACGTTCCGGGACACGTCCCCAAACCCCCCGGTCGGGTTCCTTGTACACGAAGTAGGAGTTGCGAATCTCGGATTCTCACCCCTCCCTGCTACGAGCACCTACTTCGCTCGTACGACCCTACTCGACATCTTCAATCGTCTTGTCCGGAGTCTCTTTGTCACGTAGCGAAGTCCGTAGTACTTACCTCGTTCCCCTTTCACTGGTTCCCGTCTCAGTCCTCTCTTTTGTACTGGGTTCCTTTACGGTCTCTCGAACTGGAAACTACTTCCCGCACCTTCTCCACCCTTCTCCCGGCTAGTCTCTCCGTCTGAGTTTGATTAGGTTTTCAAGAATCATAAAAGGATGTACCTCGTGAATGAATCATTTGTTCGGAGTTGACTTAAAGACACTAGCGAACCTAGAAACGGAGGAGGTCCCCTAGAAGGGGCAGGTCCTCAGCTTGAGTGCAGAGAACACAGAGGGGCGTAACGGTCTGTCTAACAAATGGTGACTCACTGGAGTCCTCGGGGAATTTGCACATTTCCACTCATGTCCTTTTGTGAGGACCGGTGTCCCGAGTGTGACAGAAACGTTTCTGGGACCTGTCTTACCTGACGTCCGAGGTCCTGTCCTGGGTATTGAGTCCTCTAGAAATCATGGTCAAGAAGGTGCGTCTACTCACTTGACTCCGTGTCTTACAACTTCCTCGTGTGAGTTCCAGTAAGTCAGTGATTCCCTATCTCGACCCCAAAATTAATTTCGGTAAACCAAAGTCTTTGGAAGAGAAAGTACGTGCGTGTCTAAGGGTCCAAATGTACACGTGACACATACAATGGTACCTCAAGGTAACACAGGAACATACTCTCTGCACCCGAAGGGACCACCGAGTCCCTTCTTGGACTCAAGGACCCATTTCTTGGACGGGCATTACGTCCTCTGAGTCCAAAGTAGCGACCCAGTCTAGGTGACCTCTTCTCTTACCGATGGGGGAGGTCGTAAGAATGGGTCTATTAATGTACCCGTCTCCTCGGACCTCCCGATGATAGGTACCCAGAGTTTCTCAACCGGTACTGATTTGTACGTGTGTGCCCCTTTCGAAGACTCTCCTCGACTGTGGACCTGTTAGATCAGACAACTTCTCTCTCGACACTTACTCAACGGTCCCCCACACCTCCTCAAAGGTCTAGGAGTTCCGGAGACCCATCTGGTGGATGGGTATGAGTCATGTGTCTAAAGTCCTCTATCTGAAGTATTAGGTACAGGTGTTTTTTTGGAAAAAAAAAAAAAATTTACAAAGTCAAGTCAAGTCAACGAGTCCAAACAGGCTGAGTAACACTAGGTGCCTGGGGTCGTGTAGTCCGGAGGGACAGGTAGTGACTGAGGGTCTCGAATGAGTTTGAGTACAGATAACTCAGCCACTACGGTAAGTTGGTAGAATAGGATACAGTAGGGGAAGAAGAGGGCGGAAGTTAGAAAGAGTCGTGGTCCCAGAAAAGGTTACTCAGTCAAGAAACGTAGTCCACCGGTTTCCTAACCTCGAAGTCGAAGTCGTCGTCAGGAAGGTTACTTGTGAGTCCTGACTAGAGGTAATCCTACCTGACCAACCTTGAAGAACGTCAGGTTCCCTGAGAGTTCTTAGAAGAGGTTGTGGTGTCAAGTTTCTGTAGTTAAGAAGCCGTGAGTCGAAAGAAATATCGGTTTAAGAGCGTACGTACGTACTGATGACCTTTTTGGCATCGGAACTGATCTGACTGAAAACGACCGTTTCATTACAGAGACGAAAACTTATACGACAGATCCAACCAGTGTTGAAATTTAAAGTACCGACGTCAGTGGTAGACGTGACTAAAACCTCGGGTCTTTTTATTTCAGACTGTGATAAAGGAGTAGATAAAGGGTACTTCACTACCCTGGTCTACGGTACTAGAATCAAAAGATTTACAACTCGAAATTCGGTTGAAAAAGTGAGAGGAGAAAGTGAAAGTAGTTCTCCGAGAAATCAAGAAGTGAAAGACGGTATTCCCACCACAGTAGACGTATAGACTCCAATAACTATAAAGAGGACCGTTAGAACTAAGGTCAAACACGAAGTAAGTCGGGTCGCGAAGAGTACTATATGAGACGTATATTCAATTTATTCGTCCCACTCTTATATATCGGAACTGCATGAGGAAAAGGATAAACCTTGGTCAGACAACAAGGTACAGGTCAAGATTGACAACGAAGGTCTGGACGTATGTTCTCCGTCCAGTCCACCAGACCATAAGGGTAGAGAGAGTCTTAAAAGATGTCCAAAAAACACTAGGTGTGTCAGTTTCCGAAACCGTATCAGTTATTTCATCTTTGTCTACAAAAAGACCTTGAGAGAACGAAAAAACTACTAGTTCGTCTACAAGTGTTAAACTAGAGACCAAGGAGACGGAAAAGATTTTGGTCGAACTTGTAGACCTTCAAGTACCAAACACATAACGACTTCGGACCGAATCTCTTAAAACTCGTAATGAAATGATTGCACTCTACTCACGTTAACACGCCATCAAACTCGTTAAAAACCGTAACGGAAAGAAACCCTAACCTTACTTTTGACTGGGAAAAGGTCAGAGCACCGGTGACGACTAAGAGGAGAACCGACGAGTGACGAGGTCGTGACGAAAATTACAAATCTCTCAAAATAAACAATATTAAAACGAAACTTCTATAAGAAAAACTAACCGAGACGAAAGGACCGTTAATGATATCGATTAATAGGTTCATTCATACCTTCATTCTTTTACATTGTTGACTTGATCATACTTCTATTATAAAAAAAATCTTTAATACTTAAAATATTTATATCCTTTGTCCTTTCAACCGTATTACATATGAAACGTCTATATTGTAACCAACTAGTATTAAAATAACAAAAAGTGAAGTTTAAAACTTAGGTCTTATCTAAAAGTCCTAAGTCTGTAAATCTATTTGGGGACCCTAAACCCTTAAGGGAGCACGGAGTCGACCATTTCTTAGACGGACGTCACGCCCTTTGGAACCAAACTAGGGACTCAACCCTTCTAGGGGACCTCTTCCCTTTCCGATGGGTGAGGTCATAACACCGGACCTCTTAACGCACCTGACATATCAGGTACCTCAGCGTTTCTCAACCTGTACTGACTCGCTGAAAGTGAAGTGACGTGAAGTGGGTCTTGAAGGTCATCTACGAGACCGGGACGTGTCTGTGACCTCCCTACGTATATGTTGTCCTTCCTTTACACCTCCAAACCTATAATGACCTCTTCTTTATGTTTCCCAGAAAACGGTCTTTGAGTGTCCAAAACAGAAACATAGTTGTTCTAGACGACTTCTGATCCGAAAACGGAGAGAACGACGTTTAGACGTGTGAACGAAAGCTACACCAGAGGAAACGAAGAAACAGACACAAAGGAGAGAACGTGTGAAAAAAAGGGAAGAGTGGGGTGTAACGTGTTCTGTGAGCAAACAGATGACTCAGTTATGGACGAGGTTCCGATCTTCATCTGACGAAAAGAACCGTGACGATGGGTCGACGGGTCGACTGACAGAGGGTGACACGAGTCGGTGAAAGGTCCCTGTGAAGAGGATTGTGACCCTGTAAGAGAGGGACAGGTTTAGACTTCTCTTCTCAACGACGGAAAAGAAGACCTTTGGAGTACCAAATTCATCTTTTTCCGATAGACTAAGTCCCTGTGGTCTTTTTTTTCAAAGATAATTCTTTGATAGAAGATAATTCTTATATTTTGTTTTAATAAAAGATCGTAAGATAAAAAACTGCCTTCGTTAGGAGGTCGATCCTTTAGACGATATATTGAAGTTGTATTGTGGTCCAGAAAAACAAAGAATTGAAAAATCTTATAAAAATTCTAAAAAAAAAGGGACACTTCGTTCGGTACAAATTTACAACGATAACAGAATTTTTATACCAAATAGTGATATATTTTTCTGCACGAACGTTAGTTTTCGTGTAACGGTTAACACTCACGTGATTTTACAACATATCATTTTATCGTAGACATAATAAGACGAGTATATAAATTTGACAGGTACCGTGGTTCACTAATTTCACCAATCCTATTAATAACGGTTATATACATACAAACCCCCCTAACACACTTTTATATACATTAAAATTTTCGTCGACCTTAAATTATTATTTTCTCTTACGTCTACAAGACGTCCCTGCTAGATAGTGAGGTAATAATGTGGTTTTAGGACACTTTTAGGTCAAACTTCCAAACGTTCTAAGTCGTTACATCCCGTACCTACCAATCTAAACGAAAGTCACTAACTCACATCAGTTACAGAACGATCTGGTTTCCGTCCTAAGACCGTCCTTAAAACGATAAAAATAAAAATCGAAACAGAAATTTAATTACGTGTTAGAAGTAATTTGAGAACTAGAAAGAAAATATTAATCTAAGGATATATTTGACAGTGTCGACAAAGTCTCCTTACTGAACTCTTTCCTCTGACTAGTCTCGAGTACTGAACTTAGTCAAGTCTCTTTGAGAATGCTTACCTGGTAAATAGTGGAGGGTCTCGTGGGAAACTAGGAGGTAAGAGGGAAGAACGAGAGAAATATTAGTGTGTAGAGAGAGAGACCGGGGACAATCGTTAAGAGTCACTACTCACAGTGGTTGTGGTAGACTCCCCTACGCATCACTTTTGTTGTCCTCGAAAATCCTTGTTTCCCGGGGAAGAACGAAGGACAGGTCAAGCTCAGGAGTGTTTTCAGTTCCCTTGCACTTCTCTTCGTCGAAGGAGAGTGCTACGACGTTTCTGTAGACACAAGTACTTCCGTCCTCGAAACACCAAATTAGTTGTGTAAAATTCTGTGAATAAACATAGGTCCCCACATCTGTATTTTAGGTTGTACAATCGAACTGAGCACATTACGAAACGGCTACATAAACACACGGATTCCAAACTAAACTATATAGAAAAGACTAATTTAAAATTTTAATTTAAAAATAAAATATAACTTCACATCAACTAAATGTTACAATACAATCAAAATTCGGATGTCGTTTCACTAAGTCGATATGTATACGTATGTAGGTAAGAAAAAAGTCTAAGAAAAGAGTATATGTAATAATGTTTTATGACTCATCTCAAGAGACACGATATGTTATCCAGGAACAACCAAATATATTTCATCACCAAAATATCGACAAAATATATTTCATCACCAATGTACAATTAGGGTTGTACGGTTGAATTAACGGGGGTCACCAAAGGGAAAACCTTTCGAACAAAAGATACAGACACTCGGGTAAATAAAACAGTTGTTCGAATAAACATAGTAAAAAAATCTAAGGTGTATATTTACTATAATATACTATAAACAGACAGACTGAATGAAGTAAATTATACTATTAGAGATACAGGTTGGTACAACGACTTTTACCATAATGATTACTAGAATTTAAACTATATAATTACTGAAATTTTACCGAACGTCCCAAAATTTTTTATTCTTATCAAAATTCGAACTAAATTGAAAAAAATTTTTTTTATTGTGAGATACTTTCAGAAATATCATAGTTGGTTGTCAGGGATCCAAGATCTTCTTTAGTTTTTTTCTATCACTGAAAAACTGACGTGTCCCTTTAATCAATCTTCACATTGACTCACCAAATATTAGTTATTGTTACGGTTTCTTCGTTCTAATGACGTTAATCATATTAAGTATACTAAGTCGGGAACGTGTAAGTATTTTCAGTTTAAAGCGTATCGACACACATGTTTATGGCTTCTTGCTACGAAGAACCGATAGACACCTGTTGTGTCTCTTACTGTGCCCTAGTAGTCTCCGGTATGTGGTCCCAAAGACCCGACCACTGTCCGTAGGCAGACACCTCACCTTGTTCCCCCATTCGAACACCGACGACTTATTAACGGTTTTATTATAGTTGTTCTTGTTAAGAATGTCTATCCTTCATACCTTCGGATAAATGTTCAAGAGAAATGGGTATCAAAATGAAGACTAAGTCGGTTTAATATGATTATAGACTAACGAATAAACATCTTTTGGTTGTTATAAAAATTTTTGTTGGTAGACATGTGGGAAGAGGGTAGTCTAGAGGGAGAGAGGGACCTCGTCTCTGAAAAAGTTAGTCTGGGAGGGACCAAAGGGTGGGGAATACGAGTCGAGGATGTGTTTAGGGTCAGAGGAGGGTGTACAAAGGGGAGACAAAATGGAGGGACTGAACCGTATCTACCTAATGAGTTACACCCTTCGGTACCAAGATGAAGGGTGTTCATAAGACATGAGTGCAAGTTCCAGGTCCCGTGTGTGAAGGAGGTCGGACTTTCGAAGTGACTGACAAAGTCTGTCTAAGGAAGGACGGTCGGAGAGGAGGAGGATCGTCGAGACAGAGTACCGCCACTACCTGTGCGGGGATGAAGTGAGAGGTGACCTGGGGTACGAGGCCCAACCCCCCTCAAGAGGATGCAGCACGAGAGTACTCGAAACGGATACAACTGGCCAACCTTGTAAACACAATTTATTTGTAGAAGTATTATTACGTTCACTGACAATCGTAGATAAATTGACAGAAGTGGAAGTGAGTACGTAAGGACTAAATCGGGATTACGTCAAAGATATTTGGATCCAGATACTTTGGTCTAGTACTTTTAAATGGGGTTCTTTGAATTTCAACATTTATTGGAATCTATAATGTCTTAAATTAAAGTCGATGATAAAAGGTCTACTCCTTTACTTTTGGGTCTTTCCTTATCTCTAAACGGGTTCCGTGCCCCTGAGTCTGTGATAGAATTGAAGTTCCCGTAGTTAAAAATGGCAGTCTCTTCTGGGGTAGGGGAGGGGTGGGGGGTTGGGGACGTTCTGACAGAAAGTTTTCTCGTACCTATTCAATCTCCTTATCACAATTTGTAATCGTTTGGTCCTTCCTTTTCTATTCTAGTTTTCTGTACGGACACAGGCCCGTGGAGTACGTCAATTTGTGTACTGCTAGGTGCGAAGGAAAAAGGAAGGAAGGACACGACACCAGTGAGGTGTCCCGAAGGGACCATCGAGTCGACCATTTCTTAGACGGACGTTACGTCCTCTGGGACCAAGCTAAGGACCTAGTCCTTCTAGGTGACCCCCTTCCCTATCTGATGGGTGAGGTCATAAGAACCCGAAGAAACCACCGAGTCGACCCTTTCTTAGACGGACGTTACGCCCTCTGGACCCGAAATAGGGACCCAACCCTTCTAGGAGACCTCTTCTTATCCGATGGATGAGGTCATAAGACCGGACCTCTTGAGGTACCCCAGCGTTTCTCGTCCTGTGTTAACTCCCTGAGTGTGTCACACTCCTAAGTTCGGAGTACGTGTCCGGACGAACGAAGAGGTGAAAAAAAGTCACCTCGAGACAGAAGGAATGTTAAGGGTAGTCATCTAATGTGGAACACACAACTACTACATGGGTGTTCTGTGTAGACCTACGTCTCGGTCTTGGTTGGGTCTCTCTAGACGTTCCGGTCCCGTACACTATGAGTTTATTTATAAACTTGGACACGACTACTGACAATGGTTCAGGAATTTGCCGTCCATCTTGGAACTTTTACCTCACTGTCGAGTCTCTACACCCGCCTCGGAGGACCCTGTGTCCGTACAGGACTCTTCTCACGTGACTCTTCGGTTCCAGTTCCCACTTTCGTCGTCCGGACCTTACGCCCTCCTCACCTTTCGCACCACAGTCACCCGCCCTTGTGGACTTTTACTTGCCACCCGAAAATGAAAACACGTCCCGAGAGGATCTGTGTCTGTAGTCACTGACCGTATAAGTCGAGTTTAGTCATTCTCAACGTATTGACGGGCGAAGTGTCTCGGAAGAGTAATTTAGTCTCAAATCTCTGCTACCCGGTACATCGATTGAGTGTCACCGTCTCTATAAGTGTTTAGACTGGGAGTTGTCAAAGTTTAAGACTAAAATCTTCCTGCTAATGACCTCAATTTAGTAATCTGTTGTTGGAACTTCGAGAAATTACCTGTAAAGACTCGTGGTTCTTCTTTTCAGACCTCTCTACACATGTCCACTCCCACAAATTTCACCACACTACTTAACACATTAAGTCACTCTGTGACTCTTTTTCTACGGGTAGACACCATTCACACACCTATACCAATTCTACTCCTTCTTTAATGTAACTTTCCTATGTTCAAACAGTTCTCTCTACTATACTCGGTGTTTCGTTTGGGACCAGATTTTCGTGACTGAGGGACCAATTACGTGGATACGATCTCCAAAGTAAATCCTCATATAAAGGTGTCAGACCATGTTTTAAGATTTGTGTCTTTCTCTTCTTAGCCTTGTCGCAAATAATTCTTGTCCTCGCCGCACATGTCCCAAATTAATTTCGATGAACTCTTTCGTCTCTCGATTACGTCTGGGACAGACTTAAAAGTTGTTGACAGAGGAGGGTTTACAGAGGGATTATATAGTAGTCTAATATATTAGTCATGTAGAAGAAAAACATTGTGACCGTCAAGTAACGGAAGACTTTTTTTTATCACACGACTTATACCACACTTATACATCCGTATACGTACAGAAATCCCGTCTTTTCTCGTAGTAAAACAGTAGTTTCACACGCCTAACACTTGGTAGTAAGTAAGAGACAAGGTCAAAAGAGAAGACAGGATAGAGACATAAATGAGTAAGTCGGTGAGTCATAAAAGTTCAAGGACCATAATCGCAAGGACCATTACCCTCCCCCCCCCCCGCTACTTATGTTGTGTCTGGGAAGGGAGAGCCTTGAGTGGCGTCCTACTCGTCTGTGTGTCTGTTTGACTAGTTTCGTTCAACAGTGTTCTGTTTACGACCCAGGAGACTCTGGTGTCTTCTACCTCCAACAGAAGTAACCGAACCCGCCGACGTTGTCCCGTAGTATCCATCTCTCCGAATTTGTCGTTCATAGTAAAGAGAGTAAAGACTCCGACCTTCAGGTTCTAGTCCGTGGTCGTATCAGTCGCAGACCACTCCCAGGAGAGGGAACAAGTTTCTGTCGTAGAAGAAGACACGGGAGTACCCACCTTTCCCGTTCCCTCGAGAACCCCCAGAGAATACTTCCGTGACTGGGGTAAGTACTTCTAAAACGGAAGACCTGGATTAGTAGAGGGTTGTTGGAAAGAAGGACCACGGCAGTGGAACCCCAATCCTAAGATCATCTACGTGGACTCTTCCTGTATCCGAAAGTCGGATATCGTCAGTAGAGCTAGCTGAAGGGTCTACTTTACTATCAATAAACCTAAAACTAACCTCCTCGAACCACATTCTCTTTATCGACCCAACACATCAGTCTTTGAACACAAAGTTAGTAGACCGTAAACCTTTCTTTTAGAGAGACTTGGGAGGTAAGTATCGACGAGTTACGTCCACTACTACGTCCTTTACCAAACTTAGACACTGTCGTTCCTACCGTCTATGAACCGGTATTATACATCGTCTCAATCGTGATCAATATTAGTTTTCTCTGTCTCTCGTACCCCCTTCCCTTCTTGTTCGTTTGTCTCTGTCGTCTGACGTTTGGGGACCTACTCCTCTTTCTTACCGGAAGGACCCCTTTCCGTTCGTAACATATCAAGACACGAGAGGTGTGCACCACCCTACCCCGGTCACCTTGACTTTACAACCCTCCCTCGGTCTACCACTCCCAGTACGTACGGGGGGACTCCCCCTACTTTTAAGAACACGTCTATTATTCTTTGCTTGTCTCCCTCCCCAAACGTCTTCTCTGACCACGCTAGTCTAGATACGAACTCTTTCTGCTGGACTCGTAAGTCTCGTATCTCACTGATATCAGCCACTTTGACCCAGGCCCTTTCGTTGGTCCGTCAGTACCCTCCGTCACGTCCTCGGCGGAACCAGTCGCACAGATCCTGCTTAGTCTCCGCACGGCACCCGTCATGACGGTCCACCCGACGCCTCCCTCCACCTCTCTCCGGAGACACACTCGGAGTCGAGAGGTGACCGGGTTGACGGCCGCGGGTGTAGACTCTACCTTTTCCCTATCTGCCACTACCTCCCTTCTAAGTAGGTGACGACACGTGCACCTCAGTCTCACTGGACAACCCACAAACCCGTTCGCGTGTGTCTCTGGTCCTCGTGCTCTCTCTCCAGCCGAATCCGTGTCTCTGGATCCCTACGAGTCACAGAGATACCGTTGACCCTTACCCACGTGTCCACTACGTCGAAATAAGACAAGTACACTATATTAGAAGCTACACTGGTGTCAATTTAAGTTTATTTTAAGTGTAAAGTTTCTGTATAGTGTTGTTAGTAGTTAAACGTTGGTTAAGTCCTAATGGTAATTAAAATGGTCCGTCCTAGGTTTCCTTTGAAGTCTTGCATGGACGAGAGTCAGAAATTGACGGATTTGGTGAACGAATCCTTCCAGGATCTCGACGATTGAATAGTGAAAAACCAGACTATCCAGTGCAGAGTAATCACCATAATTTATATAGTGACTCAATAATTACTACGATAATTATATCAGTCCAAAATTATAACGTTTGTAAGTAAAGGTTCAGTATTTTCAGTTTATTAAGTATGGGTTTAGAGGACTGTCTTTGTTCTAAGTTCAGATCAAACAAACTGCGATTTTGAGTGAGGACAATATAAACAGTCCGTAGGTAGTACATTCAAAATATCTTGTCCTTAACCTTTCCTTTTAGGTATCAAAGAAAGACGATGATACATTTTTGATGGGAAACAGACCCAGTACTTAAACAGAAAAACGACATTTTATTGAATCTGTTGTAAAGAATACACTGAGTTTTAAGGAATCTATAAACTTAATTTCAGTCTTAAACCACTCTCTCCTCTTTGTACCTCCTTATAAATTGCTACGGGTGGGTAGTTAAGATTTCGAATCGTAGTACTATCAGTTCCGAATGTCGAAATCTGGTGTGGTAACGTAGACCAAATCAAAAGAGGTGATGCGATTGAAACAAAAACTCTTGGGTTCTCTATTTGACCCGAAGAGTCCACCGTGTCTCCATTTCTTAGGTGGACGGTTACGTTCTCTACCGTCGAAGTTATGGACCCAACCCTTCTAGAGAACCTCTTCCTTTATCGTTGGGTGAGGTCACAAGAACGAACCTTTTGAGGTACCTGTCTTCCTAGACAACCCGTTATCGGGCACTCCAGTGTTTCTTAGTCCGTGTTGACTCACTGACTCGAGTGTCTCTATTTGACCGTGACCCCAATTTAGATGGTGGTTAATAGTTACGTGGTCAAGACTTTTCACAGGGACCTTTAACACTCAACGACCCTTAGTGTCACATCTATTTCCTAACAAGTCTTTTCGGGGTGTACACGGGGTGTACAAGAGAAAGTCACATCAACACAAACGGTCTATCTTTTGTGAGAGAGGACTCTCCAATTGAAAAAGATTTACTACTCGTAACACAAGAGTCAGACCAAAACTATAATTAATTGTGTTAGGAAATTTTTTGTAAATTGATACACTCGTAAAAAGTAAATTTTCGTGTCTCGGATGTCGTTATTAAATAAAGATGATTGTCTCAATTCAGAAGGTTAACCCATATTTAAATTTTCAACAATAAAGATCTTCTAAACACACCTTTCCGACTGATTTCTCAAGGTAGTACCCATAATTCCTGTCCTAATATAGAAGGAAGAACGTGTAAGTATCCAAATCCTCAGTCAAGTGACACAATTTGACTTTTAAGTGGAGTGACCTTCCACAAGTGACGAAGATCACGGTTGTTCTGGTCCATTGAACGTTCTACAACTTGACTTCGAACTAAGTCCTTCACCATCCGTCTCTTTTTCATCCCCTAAATAAAAAACCAAGTCAGGATATTAATAAATAAATACGGTATTTCTACACACATATATACACACACACACACACACATATGCACACACACACACACACACACACATAGGTACCCGAAGAGACCACCGAGTCACGATTTCCTATGTGAACGGTCATGTGCTCTAAGTCCAAGTTATGGACTAGACCCTTCTAGGGGACCTCTTCCTTTACCGTTGGGTAAAGTCATAAGAGCAGATCTCTTAAGGGTCCTGTCTGCTCGGACCACCCGATGTCAGGTACCCCAGTGTTTCTCAACCTGTGTGGACTCACTAAAAGTGAAAAAGTATATATATATATATATATATATACACACACACACATAGATATATAGATATATATAGTAAGAATTACATATTTGTCTACCCCCACCCCTCTACCCTCTTTATAAACCTAAGTAGTCAAAAAGAAAGTTTGTAAATATCCGTAAAACTAAAGGTAAAGGTGTACATTTCATCAAGTACCTTCGGTTTATTTACAAAAGAATTTACAAGGTAAGATTATACTCAAGTTACTGGAAACTTCCATAACTACACACTATTCGTGACACGATCTCCAAACATTGTAACATGTCCTCCGTCCCAAGTTCTAGTAGGGGTTCTTTTTCTTCACGTTTCTTCGTTTAACCAACAGACTCCTCCGGAATGTTTATCGATACTTTTCTTCTCTTCGTTTTCCGTTTCCTCTTATCCTTTCTTTATGAATAAGCTTACATGTCAAGGTCTCTTATCGTTCCTCTTTATTGTTTCGGAAGAAGTCACTAGTTACGTTTCTTTACCTCCTTTTGTTATCTTGACCTTTCTGATCTCTAGAGAAGTTCTTTCAATCTCTATGGTTCCCTCGTAAAGTACGTTTCTACCCGTGTTATTTCCTGTCCTTACCAGACCTGGATTGTCTTCGTCTTCTATAATTCTTCTCCACCGTTCTTATGTGTCTTCTTGACATATTTTTACTATAAGTACTGGGTCTATTATTGTTACCACACTAGTGAGTGGATCTCGGTCTCTAGGCCCTTATACTTCAGTTCACCCGGAATCCTTCGTAGTGATACTTGTTTCGATCACCTCCACTAACTTAAGGTCAACTCGATAAAGTTTAGGATTTTCTACTACGACACTTTCTCGACGTAAGTTATACGGTCATTTAAACCTTTTGAGTCGACACCGGTGTCCTGACCTTTTCTACAAAAGTGAGGTTAGGGTTTCTTTTCGTAACAGTCTCTTACGAGTTTGATGGTGTGTTAACGTGAGTAGAGTGTGCGATCGTTTCATTACGAGTTTTAAGAAGTTCGGTCCAAAGTCGTCATGCACTTGGTACTTTAAGGTCTACAAGTTCGACCTAAATCTTTTCCGTCTCCTTGGTCTCTAGTTTAACGGTGATAAGTGACCCAGTATCTTTTTCGTTCTCTCAAGGTCTTCTTGTAGATAAAGAAAACATAACTGATGTGGTTTCGGAGACTGACACACCTAGTGTTGTTTGAAAAGCACCTTTTAATCGTCCTTTAAAAGTTCTCTACCCTTATGGTCTGGTGGACTGGACGGAGAACTCTTTGGACATACGTCCAGTTCTTCGTTGTCAATCTTGACCTGTATCTTGGTGTTAGACAAAGGTTTAGTCCTTTCCTCATGTAGTTCCGACATATAACAGTAGGACGAATAAATTGAATATACGTCTCATGTAGTACACTTTACGATCCGACCTACTTCGTGTTCGACCTCAGTTCTAACAACGCTCTTTATAGTTATTGGAGTCTATACGTCTACTGTGGTAAGAATACCGTCTTTCACTTCTTCTCGATTTCTCGGAGAACTACTTTCACTTTCTCCTCTCATTTTTTCAACCGAATTTCGAGTTGTAAGTCTTTTGATTCTAGTACCGTAGACCAGGGTAGTAAAGTACCATTTATCTACCCTTTTGTTACCTTTGTCACTGTCGGAAATAAAACCCCCACCCCACCCCGAGGTTTTAGTCACATCTACCACTGACGTCGGTACTTTGATTTTCTGCGAATGAGGAACCTTCCTTTCAATACTGGTTGGATCTGTCGTATAATTTTTCGTCTCTGTAATGAAACGGTTGTTTCCAGACAGATCAGTTCCGTTACCAAAAAGGTCATCAGTACATACCTACACTCTCAACCTCATATTTCTTTCGACTCGTGGTTTCTTAACTACGAAAACTTGACACCATAACCTCTTCTGAGACCTCTCAGGGACCCTGACGTTCCTCTAGGTTGGTCAGGTAGGATTTCCTTTAATCAGGACTTATAAGTAACCTTCCTCACTACGACTTCGACTTTGAGGTTAGGCAACCGGTGGACTACACTTCTTGACTGAGTAACCTCTTCTGGGACTACGACCCTTTCTAACTTCCGTCCTCCTCTTCCCCTGCGGTCTCCTACTCTACCAACCTACCGTAGTGGCTGAGTTATCTGTACTCAAACTCATTTGGGGCCCTTAACGACTACCTGTCCCTCCGGATCGCACGACGTCAGGTACCCCAGCGTCTCTCAGTCTGTGCTGATCGCTCACTTGACTTGACTTCCTCAAACATACCACCTAGGACAGAGGTGCCTAAGTCAATAGAAGGTAGAGGACGTTTGTTCAAGATAACGTCGTCCAAAGTTTAGTCCTCGTAAACAGAAGGTCCTTTGTAATTTGTTTTAGTCCCCTGTAAAAACAAACGAAGATGATCTCCAATTCCCCTACTACAACCATCTTGGGTTCCTACGACGATTTGAGGTTATTATATGTCTTGTCGGCGGGAGGTGTTATTACTAGGTCAAGTTTTACCACGGGATACAAGATATAGTAAAACCCATTTACTGATCACATCTTGGGTTCCTACGACAATTTGGGGTTATTATATGTCTTGTCGGTGGGAGGTGTTATTTCTTACTAGGTCAAGTTTTACCACGGGATACAAGATATAGTAAAACCCATTTACTGATGTGTCTCAATTAAGAATCTGGATAGAGGTGACCTCAAATTCGAATCTCCACCAGTACACTATCCTCCCTATCTTTATACGAGGTAGAATTATCCCGGTCTAAGTTATTTTGAAGGTAGACCGAAGGGACGACTCCGGACGCCTTCGGAATTTCTTATGTAAATAATACCGAAACGTCGTAGATCGTCACCTCTCGAGGTTGACTCATAAATAACTTAAACCGTGTTCGTGACCAAAAACAACCTACAAACGTATATTAAAATAATTAAGTTGAAAATGGTATAAGGTTATAAAAACCAATTGTACCCTGACATTTTAATCACCCGGTAGACGAAATCTACAACGTCTCATGAACGACGGTTGCTAAACCTTTCTAAGTTTCATACTCTACACGCATAACGGAGTCCTCTTATTTATTTCATTAATTTTACAACGGAAATGATAACAGGTTGACTCAAAAGTTTTGAGACTGAAAGTTAAAAACGATTGTTCAGACTACTTGTAAATTTATTCTTTCATGTAAAACTATGCGTCAAAAGGTGTCTCTCTACAGATAAACACATGAGAGGATATGACATATCCACGAAGCTGCAGTTCTTTTGAAAAGTAAATTACACCTAAAATTATTACAACCCACATATTCTATGTAAATTAAACGACTCTGTTTAGTACACGTGTACACAAGAAATGGTAAATGAGTGTATACAGTCTCTATAGAACTACAGAATTTATACGACTAAACTACTTACTCTAACTCCGTATGAGATTGTGAACCTGTGTACCTTAAAGGTCTCTTGACAGATTTCAAGTTCTTAAGGTTACGTCAGTTAGAAGACGAGTTCATAAAGAAGGTATCCTCACCGGTGTGACTTGTTGAAAGATTTCGTCTGGAGGACAGGAGAGACACGGACGGAGTGATACGAAAGAAAGAGAGGTAACGTAAATTCTCAAGATTGAAATATCATATGCACATAAACGAATAAAAGACAAGGTAAAAGGGGCGATATGAACACATTAAGTGACTTTCATGTAAAGAAAAGATAAACGATAAAATAGGTGTCTTCGATGTCTCACAGACCGTAATCGATTTCCGTTTTATTTTTACAACCGTTACTTAAAATCCCACTTCAAAGTGTTTTCAAATATCTATACTTGTCATTATTATTGTCGAATTTACATACCCGGTAAGTGATACACGGTATACACAATACAACATAGAACAAATTACGGATAGTGTTGGGTGACCCCTTCCCACATAATTATAAAGGTTAAGCGTCTAATCTTTCGGTTTTGGGTTGTTTCAAACCCTGAAAAGGGTAGATCTTTACATGTCCATTCTAAAAGTGGGTTCTAAAACTAAGACCTTGGACGTTTAGGTTGGTGAATACGTTGTGAGGAAAGGATCATCTACTCCAACTGGTAGCTCAATCTTGAATTGGTATAAATAGTCATTATTTTTACGTAAACAAATATGTTGACGATAATTATCCGTCACGTACTTCTTGACACTACACTCTCAATGTTACTTGACTCTAAAATACATAGGAGACATACAAGTCAGAGGGTCAGTACAGACTGAGAAACACTGGGTACCGGACATCGGTTGTTCCAAGGAGACGGGTACCTTAAAGGGTCTGTTGTTATGACCTCACCAAACAGTAAGGAAAGAGGTCCCCTAGAAGGACTGGGTCCCTAGTTTGGACGCAGAAGACACAGAGAACCTAACAGTCCACCTAAGAAATGGTGACTCGGTGGACCCTTTGAGGAGAGGAGAGAGATTAATTTCTGTTTATTAAATCGAGACCAGTGGTTCTTTGAGAGTTTATCAGAAGGAGGTTTCCTCGTGTCTTCGTGACATAGGACTCGTATACATATATAAACCGTAGTCTTAGTCGTCTAAACGAAGAAAGAAGGACTCGAGGTAGGGTTGGGATGGCTAAATTCACAAGACGTCCACTCTGGGTCCACTAAGACTAGTGTGAACAAGTTTGTGACCCATTCCTTTTATAGGACCTTTACAGTGTGGTCAGAGTGACTACCTATATCGTTCATACACTTACAAAATATTAAGATATTATTTTATGTAGCGTGTAAGGAAAGGTTCGATAAAACCGAGGCACCGGTCAAAATGTCTTGACAAGAAAGAGATCTTTCAGGAAATAAGCGTAACAAGGATCTTTCTGACCACTACGGGGATTATAGACGAAGACGGACACAAATACGATTCAACCTATGACATGGACAGAGGGTGTCTACGTGCGCCGTCAAATGACTTTTGTTCTGGTAGAATCTTTGACGATCTGAATTACGGAAGGAGACGATCGAGTCGACCGTTTCTTGTGTGAACGTTACGTCCTCTGGGGTCAAGTTAAGAACCCAGTCCTTCTAGGTGACCTTCCCTTTCCAATGGGTGAAGTCATACGACCGGACCTCTTAAGTCAGGTACCCCAGAGTTTTTCAGCCTGTGTTGACTCTCTGAAAGTGAAAGTGAAATCTGAATTACGTTAAAGAAGTTCGTCCTAGTTAGTTGACTTCAAAAAAGATTACGAGATCATAAAGATCGTACGATATCTACATTTCTCTACCTACGAATCTTAAACGATCTTATAATTAGGTAATAATTTACAGTAAATTTATAAGTTATTAAATATAGTTGTGAAATTAACGGCAGTAGGGGTTTAATTACGTGACAACGACAAACTTAAACCTCCTGATAATGAGGGAGTGACGTAGAACAAACGAGTCAAACATCTTTCTAACGGTTCAAAACTAGACGAGGTACCAAGGTTGGTCACTAGAAGTGTTACCCTAAGTAATGAGTATTATTTTAAACTGTTCCGGTACCTCAGTAGTCCCTCTTGGTGGTTACTCTAACCTTTGTGGTGACTTCTGTGGACGACCCGTTAATGATATAATTTCCGGATCTCAGTGTCTGTGTGGGTACCACTGGTGTCATTAGTAAAGTTATCATAGTTTTACCACAAACGAATATAATAACTTAAACCAGAAGAGTCAAAAAAATTAAACGTAGACCCTAAAAAACCGTTAACTGTACTTTCATAAATTGTGAGTCAACGAATAGAAGTATATTGAACGCGTACTATCTTTACTCTGACCTTTAAAACGAGACACACACACACACACAAATTTACTTGTGTGTCCACGAGAGCAAATAGACTTTGTATAATTAAATGGACTTGTTTATATATAACCATTTTCAGGAAAAAGAGGATGCAAAAGCGAAAATGTTGAAAACTTTCAAAAGGGAAAAACAGTCACAAGTAGAAATAGTTAGTTAAAAGTACTTGGTACAGTTTTCTTAATCTTGTGATCTATCACCAAATTAGGTATCCGAAAAATCAAAGTTTTCAAGAAAATATTATCGTAGAGGTACTCCTTTTTTTTTTATCTGAGACACTCAAATATAGTGAGAAGAGACTGGGGTCTGATAAACTTTACTGAAGTATTAATAGGTGTCGTCTCGGTCAACTCCGACTCTTCTTTACCATCCCCTTATTTCAAAAGTCTTAAACGAATGAAACAGAGAATGTTACCATTATTTAGAACGATTGAATTGGATCCCCTTTTTTCTACAGTAAATTTTTCATTAGATATAAAGAAACCAATATGGATTTCATTTTTGACCAATGTCGTCACTAAGGGGTTCACTATAGACGTGAGTTTGGGGGTCCCTTCCTGTCCAGGGACTCTACGAAAGTCCCTGAGACTCTCCATCTTTCACAAAATTGTCTTTGGATTGTACGTTAAACGGAAAATTTAAGACAATCGTAAACGGGACTACACCATTTTCCTTATTGCAAACCTTGTCTTATCAATGACGAAATACCTTCTGTATGATGTCAGGGACTATTATTCTTTTATGAAGAACTTTTAAATGTTTCGTTGTCCAACTTAAAAATCTTGTTTCTAAACGGTGAATTTGTTTCTCGAACGTATAAAGAAGACCTTACTAAACACTCTTTGTCACAATGTCAGTCTGGATAGGTCCCACCTCAGGAACACACAGGTAAGTTGAGACACTTGTACCACTCAATGATTCTAAAGAGTCGGAGTCTAAGAGGAAGTTTACTCCTATTACGAAACTTTGTATTTCAATAATTAATTACATATATTCATGGGTCACATTAAGAGTTATCGTTTCTATACCCTTGTTGAGTACACGAGTAGTTTCCTACTTACCTAATTTTCCTACACCATACATAATATGTTGTCTTATAATGGTCGGGACTCTTTTCTTCTATAAGAAAGTTCTCTTGTATAACATTTATTCATCATTTGTTAGGTATCTCTATTTTAACAGTTAACAGACAGATATACTTGTGTCTGTTATAATAACGTAATATTATTGTATTACACTATTTGTAACGACGTAGTTAACATAATGTTATATGTCTATATAGTGTGGTGGATGGAATCCGAATATGTTACAATGTACAATTTAAATAAGTTATTCTATTTTTGGGACGACTAATGAATCTGATACTGTAAGTCGTTCTTAACAAAAGAGAAAGATGAGGGAAAGAGGTTTACTTACTGGTATTTAGGATGGTTCTTAAGAAAGTGTCATTAACAAATAATTATAAAAATTGTCTTATACACTAAAGTTTTCCTACTAACCAATCCATGACTGTCTTCATGTTACGAAAAGATAGTTTTTGAACGACGATGGACGTTTCCTAAAACTGGGTTTTAAATATAGAAAGGTCTTTTAAGAAAGGATTCAGTGAGAACCTTACTTTCAATACTGGTTGGATCTGTCGTATAAGGTTTCGTCTCTGTAATGAAACGGTTGTTTCCAGACAGATCAGTTCCACTACTAAAAAGGTCACCAGTACATACCTACACTCTCAACCTGATATTTCTTTCGACTCGTGGCTTCTTAACTACGAAAACTTGACACCACAACCTCTTCTGAGAACTCTCAGGGAACCTGACGTTCCTCTAGGTTGGTCAGGTAGGATTTCCTCTAGTCAGGACCCACAAGTAACCTTCTTGACTACAACTTCGACTTACAGATCAGGAAACCGGTGGACTATATTTCTCGACTGAGTAAACTTCCTAGGACTACAACCTTTTCTAACTCCCGTACTCCTCTTCCCCTACTGTCTCCTACTCTACCAACCTACCGTAGTGGCTGAGCTACCTGTACCCAAACCCATCTGAGGTCCTCAACCACTTCCTGTCCCTCCGGACCGTACGACGCCGAGTACCCCAATGTTTCTCAGCCTGTGCTGACTCACTGATTTGACTTTACTTCAGTGAGGATTGTCGACGAACTAATCGTTACTCAAACATATGCTGTCCACCGGAACTTTACGAACCGAGATACAGAGGAGTCTCATTTCACTCAACGACAAAAATGTAGAGGGGACAAAACTTTTCATTTTGTGTCTGAGTCTATAATGTTTCGAAATAAGAAGACAATGAGACGTATCAAACCCATTTATCGAGTGACAGGTAGAGGTCTCTGATCTCCTTTTGTTCGAGAATCGTACACCAACCACGGTTGTCCATTGTTGACCACTCTTCCTTTGCAAAAGAGGGACTTAATCCAGTTACGTGGGGAGGATGGGTCCTCAGACAGAAGACGCACGGAGAGAATAGAAGTCCAAACCCAGTAGACGGTGAGCCACACAACCTACGTCTCTACTCTAATTCTAGGAAACTTTAGGAGGTCTCAACCACCATACAGACTACAGATGTCCTCCGTTGGTATTGAGTTCTCAGGGAAGAAGACCCTTCACACTATTATTAAGACTAGATGTCTCGTTACCGTATTTGTTCGTACCTAGTTACATGTGTGTACCAACCGGGTTCTTCGGGTGACTTCTATTTTAAAAGACGAATCTAGACTTCAACACAAAACGTAGGAACGACTTTTCTTACGTGTAACTTACCCGAAGAACGACCCTATCTCTTGTACACTGGAGTTCCTTTGTTGAGTCTGGGACAAACACTCCTGTCGGACGTGAGGACCCAGTTCATCTGGGTCGAGTGTGGACACGGGTGGGGAGGGGGTTCGCCCTCCTTACAGAAATTACTCGTATTTTTAGAAGGGACTTAAACGTCTGACTTCCTCATTTCTCGTCATTACTCACGACCCGTACCTTCCCCTTCTCTTACTGGACCGTGAACACCTCTTCCACGACCCCTAAGTGTCTCCTCCAAAGTTAAACTCGACGTCGACCTTCTTCTGGTGTGCTCCCAAATGTCTCCGTTCACCTCACCCAGTATCAGTTTCTCCGCATCCTCTTCGGCTCGCGGGGTAGGAAGTCTCTCCTCTTCGGCAACGACGTCCAAACACGGAGTAGTCCTTCGTGTCCGTGGGTCTCACGCCTAATGTGTACACGGGACTTACGTGTCCTTTACAGACCCTGAAAGACCCGCCGAACTGAAAGACCTGTATCGCCTCCCTGGTGGGGTTCTTTCCTGGTAAACCTCCGTCTTCTCCCCTACCGTCCACCTTTGACCTCTCCTCCGAAGGTCTCTTCAGAAGTACGAAACTGTGATTGAACTTTTGTTCAAATCACAGTTTATTACTCCTTTTCCTGGTCTTTTACACTCAGACGAGTCTCGAGTCTCGAAGGAGAAGTCCACAGAGAGTGAGAAGTCAAAAATCGACTTGTATGGTTGTATAACGACAACAAGTCAGTGATCCAGTACATACTGTAAAACGCTGGGGTACCTAACGTCGTGCGGTCCGAAGGGACAGGAAGTGATAGAGGACCTCAAACAGGTTTGAGTTCAGGTAACTCAGCCACTACGGTAGGTTGGTAGAGTAGGAGACAGTAGGAAAAGAGGAGACGGAAGTTAGAAAGGGTCGTAGTCCCCGAAAAGGTCACTCACCCGAGAAATATAGTCAATATTTTCGAATTTTCGGTTCATGACTTCGAAGTCGAAGTTGTAGTCAGGAAGGTTACCTAGAAGTTCAACTACCTATACGGTCGAGAGACCATATTTAGTCTTTGTTAATGACTGAAAAGGGACTTTAATAGTCTATTTTAAATTCCCTGAATACGTTTCCTTCTTCGAAAATAAATTGTAAATTCGCCCCTCCCCCCCCCCCCCCCCCCCCNCCCCCCCCCCCCACCACACACTCTTCCAGGTTACACTAAGTGGGTCCACCCGACACGGTGAATTCGTGTGGCTCCTCTACCGCATAACGGACACTCATACACCTTAACCGATCATACTGTGTATCGAGTGACTCTTTTAACGGACTTTGACGGGTTACTATAGAAGATTCTTGTTTTTATTAGAAGGTCGTTCCAATAACTCGTGAATAATGTGAAATACTATTATTATCATTATTGATTATTACCAATTTAAAATGGAGAGCTCTGAAGGGACCATCGAGTCGACCATTTCTTAGACGGACGTTACGTCCTCTGGGGCCAAACTAAGGACCCAGCCCTTCTAGAGGACATCTCCTCTATGTAATGGGTGAGGTCATAAGTACCCGAAGAACCACCGAGTCTACCAATTCTTAGACAGACGTTACGTACTCTGGACCCAAGGTAGGGACCCAACCCTTCTAGGGGACCTCCTCCCGTACCGTTGGGTGAGGTCATACGAACGGACCTCTAAGAGGTACCTGTCTCCTCGGACCACCCGATGTCAGGTACCTCCGAGTTTCTCAACCTGTGCTGACTCACTGATTCGTGTCGTGTGTTTAAAATAGATTACCCTATGACATAGTGGGAAACTATGTTTAAAATATACCTTTGGTTATTATTTTGGTGTGTTTACAAAGTTTCGAGTTACTTCGTGTCTATTACTTATATTGTTCATGGACCTTAGGTCTCTTTCTTCTCTAAACAAGTTTGAGAAGGTTTGCCTAACCGAACCTCGTATTTTTAGAGGGGACTTAAACGTCTGACTTCCTCATTTCTCGTCATTACTCACGACCCGTACCTTCCCCTTCTCTTACTGGACCGTGAACACCTCTTCCACGACCCCTAAGTGTCGCCTCCAAAGTGAAACTCGACGTTGACCTTCTTCTGACGTGCTCCCAAATGTCTTCGTTCACCTCACCCAGTATCAGTTTCTCCGCATCCTCTTCGACTTGCGGGGTAGGAAGTCCCTCCTCTTCGGCAACGACGTCCAAACACGGAGTAGTCCTTCGTGTCCGTGGGTCTCACGCCTAATGTGTACGCGGGACTTGCGTGTCCTTTGCAGACCCTGAAAGACCCACCGAGCTCAATTGCTGAGGAGGCTAAATTATACTCGACAATTTTGCTTAGTGGCGTAAAGCTGGTTTAATAGTATGGTGGCTTTTGCGAGCAGTCGGACAGTGACGACTCCGACGTTGAACTTGGGAGACTACTAAATTGAAAGGACGTTATAAGGTAGAAGAATTGTATTTTGACATCTGTTCACTGAGCCGACGTGTGTCTGTAAGAAAATTATAAAAAGCCCGTCGAAGAAATGCTCAGGTCTCTGGGAGACGGGGAGTTGAGTCACCTTTTCGAATCGTACTCTTAGAACCGACGTTTTGGGTTGTAAGACGTGATCGTCTACCTCGCGCACCGGTAAAAACTTCACCTTGTTTACATACTTAAATTAATCTCTCCTCAACTGTTCGAGAAAAGGAAATCAACGTATTACAACTTCTGTTAACACTATTCCATGTACGAAAGAATAAAGAATGGTACTATTTACCAACGTTGTAAAAGAGTAAAGGAGAAAAAAAGGACTAAAAGATACAGAAGGAGTGAAATACTCGAGTAATTGTTATAACAAATACGCTGTTAAAAAAAAAGTCCAGCCACCGTTTCTGACCGATAGAGACACTACAACACTTGTACACCCGGAACTTAGATACCGACAGTCTTGTAAACGTCGTCGGACGGAAACTCTGGTATTCCCAGAGGTATGAACTCGCTAAACAGTCCCTTTAACATTTAACCTAGTCCACGTTAGAGAAGTCTCCCCTCCAGAGTCACGTAAGACAATAAAAATATCCCCTCCGAAATCCCCGTATTAGAGACCGGATTATTATTTAATTTCTTTCTCGATTCCTGTTTCCTTCGTGTGAATTAGAGTCAGGTCAAGAACTATAATTCGTCGTGGTCAAAAGGTTCCCAGTTACACTTACCGCACGAACATCTTGAGAGTTGTCTGTCTTTGGGGGAGGATTGTACAAACTAGGTAATTTCCTAATTTACCCTTTGACCCCCTACCCCACCTGTCTACTCAGTGCTCGTTCTTAAAAAAATGAGAATCCATAAAAGAAAAAATGAACATTTTACCAATATTATGGTAGAATGAATGTAAAATCTGATTCCGGCTAATTCTCGTTACTATATACATGTGTGTGATTTCCGTAAGTCTGCACTTCCTGTTTGTGTAATACCTCGGTAAGTGATTGGTACCGGACCCTCCGAGGGAGTTTTCGGACCCGGTCCGGTGGACAAGGAACTCCTGGGAGTCGTAGACTTGATGTAACCTAACACCTTTAGAAGACAAGAGAGACCCTGAGTAACATTGACAAGTAGACGGACGACTTTAGACCGGGGAGTACCTGACGTCACTACGCACCTCCCCTTTAATGTCAACCCTCTGTCACTCATCTACAACTATGACTGGGAGGTCGAAGAAGGTGCAGTGTACTTTACTGTTACCGAGTTCTACACTTATACAGTGTATCGGGACCTCTAACCTTTATCTCCTTAGGAAATACATTAGTGACTTGTTTGTGTATAGTTCAGTAACGGTAACTAGTCAGGGTACAAGTTATGTACTCTTATGTCTTGTCTATAACAAGGAAGAGGAAACTCTTCTCAAATCGTCGTCTGTGGATGTTATTTCTCATTTTGATGTATGTCCACTAGTTCTGAGGTCCCTTACTTCGTCCCACCCTCCGTCCACCACTCACCACTTTACTGTAGCGACAAGGTCTTTACAAATTCTACTCTGTACTTCTGTATTTTCTTCGGGTAGTCCTCTTCTTGTGTCTCTCCCTTGTCGGTCTGACTTCTATGTCGGACATACGTCCAGGACTCCGTCTTTCCCTGAGAGTAAAGACTCCTTTGTGTCTGAGTGTAATACCCGCTACAACACAAAGGTGTTTCCTATGAGACTTCAGGGTTGTGGTCCCTGGAGACTTTCGTCGGAAGAAACCTTCATCCCACAACCGAGGTTGATTACAGGTATCTCAGTAACTACGGTAGGTCGATGGAGTAGGAACCAGTAGGGGAAGAGGAGGACGGGAGTTAGAAAGGGTCGTGGTCCCAGAAAAGGTGACTCAGTCGAGAAGGGTAGTCCACCGGTTTCAGAACCTCGAAGTCGTAGTCAAGAAGGTTACACATAAGTCCGTACTAAAGGAAATCCTAACTGATTAAACTAGAAAAACGACAGGTTCCCTGAGAGTTCTCAGAAGCGATCGTGGTGTCAAACTTTCGTAGATTACAATTTTAATCTCGTAAAATAAGTGTCACAAAGTAATTGAATACGCATTAAGAAGACGTACTTGAAGAGAAGTTTCAATTTCAGTTCCTAATACGATGTGTGTTTCGGTAAGACAGACTTGAACACAGATTTAAGTCCCTAACCATAAAGTGAAATCTGTACTCTTCATACCGTGAGCCTTATCTAATGAATTACCAAGTCACAAGAGAAGTAAGGTATTAAGAATTGTACTTCCACCATCCGAACTTTATACAAATCTTTCAATGTACGACGTTATACGAGAGACTTTAATATTTGTGTACTACAGATATGTAAAATCCATACCAAAGTCCTTGTATATCTTTGGTTTTAACATCTTTTAGAAATCAGAGACGATAGATCATACTTTATCCAACAAAACCCATAATGTTATTTATCTTTTACGTTTTAAGTACAACCACCGTTGACACTCAAATAAAAATTCACTATAATTGACAGTCGTGTAGTACAAGTTTTACCGGAAACCGTCCACAAGGATCCTCCATTTCGACACAACGATAATTTTCAGATATTGTCCTTTACTAATATAATCTTGTTACATAATATTAGGACCTTATAATTTTCGTTTCACTTGGGACCTATTTGTACTAGTCTAATAAAAATCCCGGTCACGATAAACTTACCCCGACGCCTGGGGCCACTAATGTCCTACTCCTGTAAAGTCACGACTCTCCGACTGTGGACAAGGCTATCGTCCCGAGCGAAACTCTCTGAGTGATCCCTTGGTCGCCTCTCCCCGGGTAAGTGACTTTACCCTCAGGATTACGTAATTTTTGCACGTACAAGAAGTCGCGTAGATCAGATGTGAGTAAGACTTAATTTCTAGTCACTTTACCTTTGTACCTTCTTATACATCTTTTGTATAGGTCCCCTTATAATCATCAAACTTTTCGTTTCGAGTTTATTCCGGAGAGTTTACGACATGACAACAGGGACCCACCTCCTGTTGGACTTGTGTCAGGACCCTTCGGTGTCTTGTCGTGTTAGGTTCCAGTGTCAACCGTGACTTATGTCGGTGTTGTGTACCGTCTCTCTTTTTCGTTTAATGTCAAAGTTTTAATATATCTCATAAGAAAGTGAGATATTTTTTACATTACAAGTGTTACGAAGTAATGGCTAGTGACATCGTATAAAGGAGAGTTAAAAATAATTTAACTTAATGTTCGAAAAAGAATTTTTTTACACGTTGAATAATGTATTTGTTCATGTTTGTTCCCAATACATTTGTTCGTCTCAAGACACATTTTTCCTTATGTACAAACGGGTCCTCCAACGTATACCCGACAAGTGTCATTGTATGTTTCAACGACTACTTCGACCAAAACACTGGGAACCAGATGAGGACATTAAACGATAAATGGTCCTTTGTGCAGTAGTGTCCCCAATGTTGATGACCATCAGTCTTTTACCGGGTTAAAAGATTCCGTAGTATAAGGGGCTCTTACCGAAAGTCAAGTCAAGTCAGAGAGTCAGGACAGACTGAGAAACGCTGAGGTACTTAGCGTCGTGCGGTCCGGAGGGACAGGTAGTGGTAGAGTGCCTCAAGTGAGTCTGAGTGTAGGTAGCTCAGCCATTACGGTAGGTCGGTAGAGTAGGAGACAACAGGGGAAAAGGAGGAAGGGAGTTAAGGAGGGTCGTAGTCTCAGAAAAGGTTACTCAGTTGAGAAGCGTACTCCACCGGTTTCATGTTCTCAAAGTCAAAATCGCAGTAAGGAAGATTACTTGTGGGTCCTGACTAGAGGAAATCCTACCTGGCCAACCTAGAGGAACGTCAGGGTCCCTGAGAGTTCTCAGAAGAGGTTGTCGTGTCAAGTTTTCGTAGTTAAGAAGCCACGAGTCGAAAGAGGTGTCAGGTTGAGAGTGGAGGTATGTACTGGTGACCTTTTTGGTATCGGAACTGGTCTGCCTGGAAACAACCGTTTGATTACAGAGACGAAAAGTTATGAGATAGATCCAACCAGTATTGAAAAGAAGGTTCCTCATCCGCAGAAAATTAAAGTACCGGAGTCAGTGATAGACGTCACTAAAACCTCGGGGCGTTTTATTTCAGACTGTGACAAAGGTGACAAAGGGGTAGATAAAGGGTACTTCACTACCCTGGTCTACGGTACTAGAATCAGAAGACTTACAACTCGAAATTCGTTTGAAAAAGTGAGAGGTGAAAGTGAGAGTAGTTCTCCGAGAAATCAAGGAGAAGTGAAAGACGGTATTCCCACCACAGTAGACGAATAGACTCCAATAACTATAAAAAGGGCCGTTAGAACTAAGGTCGAACACAAAGAAGGTCGGGTCGCAAAGAGTACTACATGAGACGTATTTTCAATTTACTCGTCCCACTGTTATATGTCGAAACTACATGAGGAAAAGGATAAACCTTGGTCAGACAGCCAGGTACAGGTCAAGATTGACAACGAAGGACTGGACGTATATCCAAAGAGTTCTCCGACCAGTCCACCAGACCATAAGGGTAGAGACCGTGTGTTCACACCCACCGACGCTACCGCGTGTTCGCACCTCCTCTCCTCGATGGGGTGTAAGCTCCAGTCCCCGGTTCCGGCTCTCCTCGTTGGGGTGTAGGTTCCTCGCCACCGACGTACCCTTGTCCTCCCGGATCTCCTCGATGAGGTACAAGGTCCAGTCTTCCCCGTCGGTACTCCTTTATGGGGAGTAGGATCCATTCCTCGTTGCCGACGTGAAACGACCTCGTCGGCACTTCTCTATGGGGTGCAGGTTCCATTCTCTTTGGGTACATTCTACCATCCACAACGTTTTCCCGTAGTCTCCCGTCTGTGTGACTTTGGTATTAGTTTCTTTTGATCAGTTAGATTAGTGTGATCCTGACGTCGGAACAGATTGAGTTACTTTGATTCGGTACGGTACATCCCGGTGGGTCCTACCCACCCAGTACCACCTCTCCCGACTGTCTTACACCAGGTGACCTCTTCCCTTACCGTTTGGTGAAGTCATAAGAACGGAACTCTTGGGGTACTTGCCATACTTTTCCGTTTTGCTATCCTATGACTTTCTCTTTGAGGGGTCCAGTCATCCACGGGTTATGCGATAACCTCTTACCGAAACGGCACAGCGTTTACAGGACTAAAACTTAAAATACAATTAAGAGTAGTAGACAAAGTGAAGGGAGGGGACGTTAAAAGGTTCTGTGTTATGACAGAAGTAAACTATGAGTTAATGTGACTATTAGATGGTTAGTAATGTTACTCCCTTTAATTAAAATTTTTATAACAAGATTTTCTTTATTATTACATCGGACGTTCAAAGTAAATTATAATCTGTGTGAGTCTACAAAGACTGTTAGGACGGACGAGGGGACCCTTGTGACAATAAATGGAAACCTTCGTCGACGAACAACGAACAGGTCAGTGGGTCCGTACAGGATGAGAAGGTCTGGGGTACCTGATATCGTGTGGTCCGGAAGGACAGACAGGGAGAGGTAGAGGCCCTCAAACTGGTTCAAGTACAGGTAACGTAGCCACTACGGTAGGTCGGTAGAGTAGGAGACTCCGGGAGAAGAGGATTCTCCGACAAATGACCACGTTATAAACGGTCTACATTATTGTGTGGAGGTCCTCTCTTTTCAAAAGGGAACCTAAACTCCTTCAAATGTTTCTTTTGTTTTAGTAGATTACATATCCGCCGTAGACGACATATTATGTTCAGAAGAGTATACCTATATTTCACTCAGGGAGAGAGTTTACGATTGAAAGGACGATTGGTTTATAATGTAGGTTCTTTTGTCCACTTTTCTCAAAATCTCTTTGTTATCCATCGACTCGTTCCTAATTCGATTGTCATACTTATTATCATAGAGAGAACAGGACGAATCAGCGAGTCAACACAGGCTGAGAAACGCAGAGGTACCTGATATCGAACGGAGGAGACAGGTTCAAGGGGCGGCGGGGACGGGGACCGTTCTTATGACCTCACACAACGGTAAAGGAAGGGGTCACCAACTTGGACCAGAGGGAGAAACGTCCCTCTGACAAATGACAGACTCGGTGGTCCCTTCGAGGAAGATTTCTGATTCAGTTGATTCACACTAATGTCACGGAGTTGGGTCCAAAGTGACCCTGTTTAGTCACTGGTCCAGGGTCATTTGTACCTGGTCTCGAGGAGTAAAACTCCGTTAATAAAGTGAGGACTTCTCAAATTGAAACTTTAATTAGGAAGGACCAAGTGTCTTCACAGACATTACCCTGTTATGACAGAATCTACGACGTACGTTTATGTAACACACACACACACACACACACACACACTTGCGTGTTCACACACACTGATTATAGGACTTGTATAGTGTAACAAGTCGGTAAAATAATTCACCTCTGATCAATCAAGTCAGGGTAATAACCGTCGTAGACCACTATTTACATATCACTAACCTTGGAGCAAAACACTACATAAAACCGATTATTGATGGTAGTAACCGAAACGAGAGATGTTCAGGGTTCTCTAGTTTCGATTAAGAACCTCCTTAGGTAGGTGAGTCCTTTGTTAGAGAGAAGGACAAGGGACTATCGTGAAACTCTAATAGGTAGTAATCATTTTTTTTTTTCTTAAGATTCGTTTTTTACTTTACTCGAACAAGGTTTTTCTCGTCCAAGTAGTTTTCATTTGTCCAGCACGACACTTTGAGTTAGTCGTCCCACGTGACTGGTCTTGTTGTCGTGTGGAAGGACAATAGTTCCTGGACGAAACCTTCCCTCGTTTTCATGGGGACGGGGTTTACTTGGACACGTTCCCGTGATTTGATAGGGAGAGGTTTCAGTAGTTATGATGGAGGAGTAGTCGGGTGGTACACAATAGTGGGGATACTTGAACATTCTCAGAAAAACGGATGGAACGAAAAATCGTCTTTCCACCTGTCCGTTTTTCTTTTTTTTTTCCCCCCCGTCTTACTTATCTATTTGAGAGGACCCCGGTACCCCGTGTCACATTGGATCTTTCGTACCGACCCCTTTAAAGAAATTTGAAGAGTCGACTGAGGAAACCTTCCACCATCTTAGATCACACATGTAAGACCAGAAAAGAGACGTAGTAACACTCGTAGTGGACCGTCTTCAAGGGGACCTTCTTGACGGGCCTACACTCCCCTTACACGATACAAGAGTCCACTGTGCCCTTTCAAGGGCGTGCATATTAGGTAATACTTCTACCTCCGAGAGGGGCAGACAAAAAAACTGTCGTTTTGGGTCTCCTTGACTGCTTGTCTGGAGGAGAGAGAGATCGTAGGACTCGAGAGTCGGACAGACTCGTGTCACAGTGAAACTCCTACGAGAAAGAAAAGAAGGGGACCCTGTACGGGAAGGGCAGAAGTAGAAGAGAAGAACGTCGAGAGGGACCTTCACCCCACGTGTTAGTGTCGGGTCAGACCCCTACTGTTCGGGGGTGACGGTATGCTGAAGTCGGTTTGTAGGGACCTCAGGTGACCGCCGGAGAATTAACCGGGGGTGCCGACCAAGAGGCGAGTACGGGACGAGGTTTTAATCTTCGTAAACTACGTCTGTTTTCAAGAACTTTAAGGTGAAGGACTGTGGGACGGGCAGGCAGGAGTGAGATTCTCTGTGTGTCACAATGTCTGTTCGTCGAAGGAGGGTCGTCAATGTGTTTCCAGTCTTTTGAGAGTCTCTTAGTTTCGTTTCATTTACAGACGGACCCTTAATGACTTACACACACACGCACCTTTCGATCTAGAACATTTTCCATTTATAGCATCTGTCTTTCGACTCCCTGGAAACACAAGAGTGACAAATGACACTCTAAATGTCTCAGGTGCGAAGAGTCAGGATGTAAACCACGACGCAAGTCTCCGGAGGTGACAGACGACAGTAAATAATAACCGGAGTGTGGACGAGGAGAGACGAGAGGGAAGGGGTGTAAAGACCCTCTACCTCAAAAGTAAAATCAAATCTAGTTTACAAGCAATACCCTGGTAAATCCACACCGGTCCTTAAATTCCAGTAGAGAAATTTTTATTACGTAAAGTCTTTACAAATTTCTCCTACGACCTTTCATCAAACAAAAGTTATAAATATTGACTTCTTTTGTTTTTAATCTGGTTCCAGAGATGAGGAGGGTGAAAGTCGTCATCGTTCTTCTTTTTGTTCAATGATACGACAGACTTTTACTTTCACTTCCAACGAGTCAACACAGGTTGAGAAACGCTGGGGTACCTGATGTGCGAGGTACCTTAAGAGGTCCGGTCTTATGACCTCACCCACCGACAAGGGAAGAGGTCCCTTAGAAGGGTTGGGTCTCTAGCTTGGGTCCAGAGGGCGTAACGTTCGCCCTAACGCCCTAAGAAGTAGCCGATTCAGTGTTCCCTTCGGGCTTTGGTGTAGGCATAGACCGGTTGAGGGACTGAATCCAAGACGTCGGGACCCCGTTCAAGTTCTTGCCTCATGAACACTCTGCACACCTACAATGTGGACCACCGACTGTAACCCCTTTCTCCGTCCGATGTCAGGTATTCCAGCGTTTTCTCAGCCTGTGTGCAATCGCTGATTTACTCTTTGTATCCACCTATCTCGACTTATAAGAGGTCCTTCCACCGGACCTTCTTTTGGACAGAAGGTGAACCCAGGAACGTCGGTACGTAGAGTGTTCATGAGGCGAGAGTTTACACCGGACCCGGTCGTCTTGGATTCACTACCTCAGTCGGTCCATACCCACACCAAAGTCTCGTCGTCTCGAGTCTGAAACCCCAGTGCGTTTTGTGTTTCACAGAGAGCTACGTAGAAGGGAGCTGAAACACCAAAACTCACACCAGTGATCTTGAGTGAAGGACTTTGGAGGGGACGGAGTGAACATGTTGCACTCACTCCTATTACGAATGTAGAACCTTGTTAACCCTTTTGTCTTCTTACCCTACATCCTTGTGTGTCTCGTGTCACGGGTGGGGCAGGAGGCGAGACTAAAAGACGACTCTCTTCAGTCTGGTGGTATGGTACACTATGGGTCGTACTTCCGGTACTCATCGCAAGGTCGAAGACTGTGGATGTCCCTGTGGGTTCTTCTAAGTGGTCAAAGTTACAGACAAAAGGTTTCCAAGTCTTATATTTGGACTTGGGAGACCCACCATTAATCGTCGACTCTTCCATTACCTTAAACGGACACTTTTATCATTATAATGTATAGGACTCCCCGACGTTTTGCGAGCGTCAATACTAGTATGTGGTAACGCCTACACTCACAGAGTCCGAAACTTTCGATTGGTGTCGGATTACGTACTTCATCTTAGACTCACACTTAAAAGGTTTTAGACAAAGGAACACCACCTTCTGGTCTATTTTAACACCTAAATAAAAGAGGAGTTTTTATTTTACGGTCAGTTTTGGTTAAGAACAATAGAGACACGAGCTCAAGTAGTTTTGGACCGTCATTGCACTTTCTGTGACTTTTGAACGACTAAAATCTTATTATTGCTGAAAGTTTTTTACCGACTGTGGTTGTTCTACAAACAATGTCCACCGTATTCCTACCTCAAATTGGTCACATCGATTAAACTTTCCGAACCACTGTAACACACTCGACCTAAAAAACTACTAGATAGATTATAAAATCAACGTAAAACCAAAAATACGAGTCCATTTGGGTTGTTGTAGTGTTACCTAATAGAAGTCTACATCTTCTTTGACACTAACAAGATTCGTAATAAAAGTTTTTCTTAAGGAGTGCGACGTGCCCCTAAAATTTTATTTTATCACAACTTCATGTCAACGAAATGTTACAATACAATCGAAGACGACTTGTTACTTCACTTAATCGATATGCATATGTATATAGGTGAGAAAAAACTTAAAGGAAGGGTAAATTCAGTGGCGTCTCCTAACTTCACAAAGGACACGAGACCTCACCCAAGAGTAAATCAGTAAATAAAATATGCATCATAGTTATCACATAACATATATACATGTTATACGTTACATATACATATATATGACTCGTATCTATGTTAGAGTCGACACATACGTTAAGGTCAAGGGGTTAAGAAGGGTAGGGGAAAAAGGGGAACCACGGGCATGTAAACACGAGATACAGGAACAGAGATAAGACGGGACGTTCATCCAATTAGTCGTGGTAAAAAGATCTCTAGTGTATATACACGATTACATACTAAAAAAGACTGAAGGAAGTGAGATATACTGTCGGAGATCCAGGTAGTCCACCTTTAAAAAACAGTCAGATTCCAGACAGATCTGTTCCGATACCAAAAAGGTCACCAGTACACACCTACACTCTCAACCTGATATTTCTTTCGACTCGTGGTTTCTTAACTACGAAAACTTGACACCACGACCTCTTCTGAGAATTCTCAGGGAACCTGACGTTCCTCTAGGTTGGTCAGGTAGGATTTCCTCTAGTCACGACTCACAAGCAACCTTCCTGACTACAACTCCGACTTTCGGGTTAGGAAACCGGTGGACTACCCTTCTCGACTGAGTAAACTTTTCTGGGACTACGACCCTTTCTAACTTCCGTTCTCCTCTTCCCCTGCTGTCTCCTACTCTACTAAGTTACCGTAGTGATTGAGTTACCCTTACTCAAACTCACTTGAGGCCCTTGACCACTACCTTTCCCTCCGGACCCCACGACGTCAGGTACCCCAGTGTTTCTCATCCTGTACTACCTCGCTGACTCGACTTTACTTGAAGGATCTTACTATTAAAGATTTACCATTAGACAGACAACCCTTTTGTGTGGGATACGGTACGTAGTGAGAACTTAACAACGAAACTCCCCGTTCACCTCTTTGGACGACCCTGACACCCGTGGACCCGACACTGCCGACTCCAACCTATAGGACTTCTGGGCGGTAAGGGGAGTGTGAGTCACCGTGTCGACCTTCATGGTAACGGCAGAATAAACAAGACCTGGGTACACGGTCATGATCTAGTTAAAAATTACTAGTTAACTGGTACTTCGAGTTCTAAAAGGGAGTACGGGGAGTAGTTGTTTAACCAGAGATTAAAGGTTCTCTGTTTCCATAGAGAAGTCATTCTCTCCACGAATAGAGGATCTCTCTACGTTACCTTTTAGTCTTTGTTAGACTTGACCCTTTTATATTAAAGTAACGATATGTATTGTCGTATCTTTATCCTTTCTTGGTTAGCAGGTACAAATTTCGGTCCGAAGTCGTTATACACTTGGTACTTGAAGGTCTACATGTTCGACCAAAATCTTTTCCGTCTCCTTGGTCTCTAGTTTAACGGTTGTAGACGACCTAGTACCTTTTTCGTTCTCTCAAGGTCTTTTTATAGATAAAGACGAAATAACTGATACGGTTTCGGAAACTGACACACCTAGTGTTTTTGGACACCTTTTAAGACTTTCTCTACCCTTGTGGTCTGGTGGACTGGACGGAGAACTCTTTAGACATACGTCCAGTCCTTCGTTGTCAATCTTGACCTGTACCTTGTTGTCTGACCAAGGTTTATCCTTTTCCTGATGTCGTTCCGACATATAACAGTGGGACGAATGAATTAAACATATGTCTCATGTAGTACTCTTTCCGATCCGACCTTCTTCGTGTTAGACCTTAGTTCTAACGACCCTCTTTATAATTATTGGAGTCTATACGTCCACTGTGGTGGGAATACCGTCTTTCACTTCTTCTTGATTTTTCGGAGAACTACTTTCACTTTCTCCTCTCACTTTTTCAAACGAATTTCGAGTTGTAAGTCTTCTGATTCTAGTACCGTAGACCAGGGTAGTGAAGTACCGTTTATCTACCCCTTTTTCACCTTTGTCACCGACTGAAATAAAAAGACCCGAGGTTTTAGTGACGTTTACCATTAACGTCGGTACTTTAATTTTCTACGAATGAGGAACCTTCTTTGCAATGCTGGTTGGATCTATCGTATAATTTTTCGTCTCTGTAATGAATCAGTTGTTTCCAGGAAGATCAGTTCCGATACCAAAAAGGTCACCAGTGCATACCTACACTCTCAACATGATATTTCTTTCGACTCACGATTTCTTAACTACGAAAACTTGACACCACACCCTCTTCTGAGAACTCTCAGGAACCTGACGTTCCTCTAGGTTGGTCAGGTAGGATTCCCTCTAGTCAGGACTCACAAGTAACCTTCCTGACTACAACTTCGACTTTGAGGTTATGAAACCTGTGGACTACACTTCTTGACTGAGTAAACTTTTCTGGGACTACGACCCTTTCTAATTCCCGTCTTCCTCTTCCCCTGTTGTCTCCTATTCTACCAACCTACCGTAGTGGCTGAGTCACCTGTACCCAAACCCACCTAAGGCCCGTAACCAGTACCTGTCCCTCCGGACCGCACGACGCCAAGTACTCCAGTGTTTCTCAACCTGCTCTGACTCACTGACTCGACTTGACCTTCTGCAGTAAATGTAGCAGAGGGTTACGACATTCTTCTTACAACGTCGGAGACATACAAGATTCAGATGCTAAGGAATGTGTCCAGATCCGTACGTTGAGGTGTCCCCAAAGACTCAAGAGTCTACGGGAGAAAACACCTGGTTTAAGGGGTTTCGACTTCTACAAATTTTTTATGGAAAATACCCCTAGTTTACAGTAAGTATAGTTCTAAAGTAAGGTAACGAAGCTCCGTCTATACTTCCGTATTTACACACTCATAAAGGGGTTCTCTACACCCCTACCACGTCTTCTTTTGTACTCGGTTTAGAAGTTTCAGGAAGTGTACTCTTAATAAAACAACTAATTTCTATCCGTCATCGAACAGGAAAGGACGGGGTCCATTCAAACTTCTCTTACGTTCACCCACAGACACATCGGGTGTGAGAGAAGAGCCCCGCCTCACCCGTTACCTTTCTCCCCTTACTGGAGGTCTGACGACGGAACCAAAGACCCGGGCGACCGGGTAGCCCGACGGACCCTCCAGGACGTACCGGCGGAGACAAAAGGTCTTTTTACGCCTTTACGAGTCAAGTCTTTACGACCGAGAGTCCTTCTTCGAGTACTTGGGATCGGGGTGGAAGCCGAGTCGAGGTTTCAACACACTCACTGTAGAACATAGGGGACCACAACATAAATAGGACCTTTCCCCTCACCTTTTGTAGTCACCAGAAGTAGAATTACCCGAAAAAGAGTGGTTAAAACATTTAATTTCATATTTTAAAGATTGATTCACTTTACTACCTACGATTGATTAGAATTGTACCAGTAGTCGAGGATCCTATATATGTATAGTTTAGTACTACGACATACGAAATTTGAATATAGTGTATAATAGAGTTATTTTGATCTTTTTTCTTAGTTTCGTATTAAAACGAACTTTCGGGTCTGCCTGACTAAAAACGTCTAAAAGAAAAAGAATGCCGGCTCGTTCCTCGGAGAACCACAGTTTCAAGGAATTCGATGTTTTGGCTTTAGACACCCACCATCAGAAAGACACACACTGTCTGACAGGTATGGGATCTCAACTTTCGAATTTCACTCACTAAAGTAGGACTAAACACAAGACTACACGTGAGGAGGTTATCATTTTTTTTCCTCTTTTCTCTCCTTTGGTTCTTTAATTGATATTTACTACTCGTTGTATTGATCTTCGTTGTATGTGAAATAGTCACACGACCCGTGGGTCGTCGTATACTACTGAGGATCAACGTCTCACTGGTTACTGTCCTCATACAGAGACGTCCCGTAACCGAAAGAAAAATAACATCTTTACCTGACCCTTAGTCCGTGCTCAGGTCAAAACAAAGAATGAATCTTTAAATCACCAAAAGACCTTCGTAGGTTTCCACATAATACTAAAAAAAATATAGGGAAACTTTTTGTCCCAAGATCACCAAACGGGATATAAACATGTCCCCACATAAACTATCTGGGTTAAATATCACTCCTGCCCAGAGTCCAAACGGAGGACACACCGGTGGTCTCTAACCGAATAAATAAAGAAAAGTACAAATTGACGGAGACGGGGACTCCTAGAGTAATCTCACTCCTTACCCATATTACTTCTGCTCCCAACCAATACGCCGAGAAGACCTAGGGTCCGTGTGAGTGTAGGAAGGTGTACAAGGACGTTTGGATGCATCTAGGAGTCCCGTCGTACGTTGTCCTTTTGTTCGTTCCGTTTCCAGATAAACGTAGGTCCCAGGGACCCTTCCAGTTGGTAAGTATGTCTAAGAGAAGAAAAATGGAACGTTTGGGTCCCGTACGCGTCCTCCCATTTCCGAGAAGTACGACCATTTCCCCCCGCCGGTGTGGTTCCTGTTAAGGTGTCGAAGTGTACTGGATTTTCTCCGAGGTATTAATTTATATATATGCATATATTAATTGTTTGGTGTACCGGGTCTGTAGTCTTACTGTCTATTTATTTCAGATCCTAACACCTTAGGCCCGAGGTTGACATAAACCAAACCAGTGAAACATTCCCAGTCACTCCAGGTCCACCTCTTTACCGTTATATAAGTAGACTACCGGAATCAAGGTCCGTCCGAAGGAGACACAGTACCTCCCTCTCGTCTCCAGTTCCAGTCCCACTTCCAAGTCCTGTGTCCCGGAGGCAACAAGATGCACGAGAGGCACACTTCTTGGTGGACCGGTGTTCGTCTTCCCCAAGACTCCCTACCGGGACGTGCACAGTCTTCACTAGGGATACATTCCTTTGGGAGACGGGAACAGGGGTCTGAACATTTTTACGGTTTCACTTCACTTCAGCGAGTTAGCACAGTCTGAGAAACATTGGGGTACGTGACATCGGATGGTCCGAGGAGACAGGTAGCCTAAAAGGTCCGTTCTTATGACCTCACCCAACGGTAAAGGAAGAGGTCCCGCAGAAAGGCTAGGTCCCTAACTTGGACCGAGAGGGTGTGACATCCGTCTGCGAAATGGTAGACTCGGTGGTCCCTGCAGGTTGACCATCTCTACGGTTAACTCTTAGTTTACACTTTGTTTATTTTTTACAGTCATTATCAGTTCTTGAAACAGAAGGGACCAAATTAGGAACACATACTTACTGCACCGGAGTCACCACTTCCGGAGACCCGTCCTATCTAAATCTCTTCTTTGCCATTTTCTCGTTTTCCGTCTGAGACGGCACTCGTCGGTGTGTCCCGGGGACGTTTCCCTACCAGATGGGGTGACGGTTCGGTCGTCGGGTCGTACCTAGGTGGGTCCCCACCACCTTAAGTCCACGGTTACCTCATCTTAAACAGGGAAAGGGAGACGGGTGTCTTTGTCTCTGTCTCTCTCTTTCTAGTCAGTGGGTGTCTGTGTCTGTACGTCGGGACCTAAGTAGGACTCAACTTCTCTTTGTAACGGAGACGAATATAGAAGGCAGTGGGCTGAGGGTAGAAAGACGAAAAACACCAAAAGGGAAAGACGGGGGAGTGAAAGGGAGAGGGACACCTATGGACCCGTACCTCGAGGACGGTCGAGGAACTCCCTCCCTCTGAAGAGAGAGAACAAGTTGATCCTGTTCGCCTTATGGTGGACCAGGTACCGTCCAGAGGTTTTTCTTGACACTCCCCTGATTTCTTACTCGAGTTGACTTTTCTGGGTTCCACCGGTCTTCCGACCCGTGAGTCCTCCTTCCTACCTCTTGCATCCTGGGTGGAGTCACACGTGCACGGAGAGTGTGCAGGTGGCCCACACGTGCGGTGTGCAACGGAAGGTCGGAGGACCCAGAATGAAGAGGCGGTGGAGGGAGCTGGAGAGGGGAAGTCCGGACTGCACCAGGAGTAGAGAGTAGAGACTCAAAGTATCTGACTCTTTGAACATTTACTACGTTCGGTTAAAGAGTGTCAACACCTCGGACCTCAGACCGTAGTCTCACACCAGGAGTTATTCCCGAAACGTTTTCCGATGGAAGAATGGTTACCACAAAGGGAGAATCGAGTCAACCATTTCTTAGACGGACGTTACATCCTCTAGACCCAAGCTAAGGACCCAACCCTTCTTCCTTCACCTCTTCCTTCACCGTTAGGTTAGGTGAGGTCACAAGAACGGACCTCTTAGGGTGTCTATCTCCTCGGACCACCCGATGTCAGGTGCCCCAACACTTCTCAACCTGTGTTGACTCGTCGATTTGGTGGTGGTGGTGGAAGAATGGTTCAGGAGAGTTCTTCCTCCCCTTCAGGCAGGACGACAGAGGGAACCAGGAGAGGAACAGACAGACAGAGGGACAGACAAAAAGACAGAAAGTACAGAAGAATATTCCCCTGACCAGGATAGTACCCCCGGGACGAGAGTACGGGATCCCTGGAGGGTATCTGGGGGCACCTGGGGTTGAGGATTATAGTAGTGAACACGTAATCCCGAAAGCGTATACTTAAACCCCCTCCCGTCTTCGTAACAGACCCGAAGGGCCCACCGAGTTTCCACTTCTTAGACGGACGTTACGGCCTCCACGTCCTCAGTACCCTTCAGTTAGTCTTCTATGTCTTCATATAGAGACCCATCTCTTCTCGGGGACCTCTTCCCGTACCGTTGGGCGAGGTCACGGGAGAGGACCTCTTAGGGTACCTCATATATATCAGGTACCCCAACGTGTCTCAGCCTGTGTTGACCTCACTGAATCGTGCGTGTGTTATACAGTCACTGTCGGTCACCACCACTATTATTATCGATCGAAGAGTGTCATCCCGTCTGTGACTCCAGTCGTAGAAGACACTTCTCAGAGTGACGGAAAAGCGTCGGTAGGAGATTCTAGTCGTGTAATAATCGGCGTGTAGTCCCCATTCCTACGACTGTGTTCCGGACGTCGAAACGGCCTTTCTAGGCTCACCTTCTGTACTTCCGGACACAGGACACCACCTGGCGGCCCCCGACATCATTGTAGCCCCCCTCCCCCTCCCACCTAACACACTATCCTCGGCTCCTGCCCAACGACGACGAGGGTCGTGGGATCAGGAGAGACGGGAAACATAGTCCCATTCACTACGGAAAGATTCAATTAAGAAACTAAGGGAAGGGAACGCAAGGGAACAGAAGAATTTAGTACCTTAGTATGGGACCTTCTTCCGGGTACCAGTAGTAGTAGAAAGGGCATAAGGGTCTACTCGTTGTAACTTGATTTGAACATTCTCTTGCACAAGATTTACCGACGCACAAGACATATAGGGTGTGCCTAATTTCGTGTCTTTAAGGTCCTACGTAATTACGGGGTTTGCAAGGGTTTTCGTGGAACAGATATATACAGTACACTAAGTGACTAAGTGATACCTGGACTTACTTGTTTGTCTGTCATCTACGAGAAGGTGCTGCTCACCTACAAGAAGTTTCATTTGGTCTTTCAGTCACCGTCTCTTTGTCTCATTGTATTGTTTCATATAATGATAAATTTTAAAAAAAGTTTCATATAATAACTAGTTACGGATATTTTAATAAAAGGTCAGTTAAGAGTGTATAATTTTTTTGAAAATTTCCTATACTATAATCAACTGTTGTAACATTATATCTCCATTGAAAATTTAAGTGCACTCAAATCAAGCCGTCTGGAAAACAATACTAATGTCACCGTGAAAACAACAACTTCACTTCAGCGAGTCAGCACAGACTGAGAAACGTTAGGTACCTGACATCGGGTGGTCCGAGGAGGCGGGTACCCTAAGAGGTCCGTTCTTATGTTCTCACCCAACGGTAAAGGAAGAGGTCCCCTATAGGGACTGGGTCCCTAGTTTGGGTCCAGAGGACGTAACGTCCGTCTGCGAAATTGGAGACTCGGTGATCCCTTCATAAAAAACAACAATCGTCCACGAAATTAGTAAACCAGAATTTTAGTTCGAATTTGTCTGAGATGTGGAAGCAGAAAGATGAACGTTCCAATTTCCATTGTATCCGAGATAAAAACCCGAAGGGACCACCGAGTCACTTCTTGGAAGGACGTCACGTCCTCTAAGTCCAAGTCAGGGACCCGACCCTTCTAGAGACCCTCTCCTTTACCGTCATAAAAACGGACCCTTAGGGTACGTGACTCCTCGGACCGTCCGGTGTCAGGTGCCCCAACGTTTTCACAGCCTGTGTTAAATCTCTGATTTGTTGTCGTTCTTTATGAGATAAGAACTCGGAATTAATACGTAGGTCGGTAAAAGAGTACATAGTACTGAGGGTTTGTACTACACTCTTCTTCTTTCATGTGTAAATTGTTAAAAACTTTCTTAGGTTTAGGCTAATCCATTAGTTAGACTAAATATACGACTTAGACGTCTCACTTCGTGTTACATCTTTTTACTCGACATTAACAAAACCCTTTACAAGGTCTCTGTGGTCTTTCTGTAGCAAATGTTATTCAATAACACTGAAGGAAAAGGAACAACAAAGAAATATATAACATTAATGTCATAGCTAATAGAGACTTCCTAATCAGGGATGATTCACTTTTAGCCCGAAGGGACCACCGAGTCGACCATTTCTTAGATGTACGTTACGTTCTATGAACCCAAGCTGAAGACCCAGCCTTTCTAGGGGACCTCCTCCCTTGTTGATGGGACAGATCATAAGAATGGACCTCTTAAGACACCTGTCTCCTCGGAACGTCCGCTGTCAGACACCTCAACGTTTCTCAACTTTTCCTGACTCGCTGATTGTGAAAGTGAAAGTTCACTTGTATTGGACGAAACGGACCAATTTAGTCATTTACAATGTACAGTAACTGAGGATCGTAAAACATAGTCAATCATTGGTCTCTCATTGACGAGTACGCAGGACTCGAATAGTACTCTATCAAACCTAAACACTCTCAGTGGAGTACGAGTTCCATCTTGAGTAGAAAGGGCTACGTCCACTTTACGTAGGAACCTAATTGTCTAATTGTAACTCCTACGAAACTGAAAAAAACAGACGATTCTTTGTTTTCGGCTTTCTGTGTATTTACTCAACCAGAATCGTAAACGTGAGGATGAGAGTCGTTCATGGAATCTAGAAATCCTCGTTAAGATTATTAAACGAATCATAAAGAGTGGTCTTAAAAGATCTCCTTTTAGGTTATGTCTTCGTAACAAATGTATGTGGAAGTAACGTTCTTTTGTACCGGAACCCAAAGTCTAAGTAAAATCTTTTTATCACCTCATCGGAGTTCTGACTCGTAACGTCGGGGTGGACCTTACCTGTAGAAGTCCGTTACCTCGTGAGTGTTTACAAGTAGGTACCCACCTCCCCCCACCCCCCCGTAACAAGTTCAACGCGATAACGAGAATTTAATTTTTTCCTAGAATTAAGAAATCGACAGGACTTTATTGAAAGTCAAAATTCACTTACCTTAGGAGACTTTAGTTCGTCCAGGTAAACCGTAAATTAGGCCACCGTTGATGAAGAGTCCGTCTTTCCGGAAAGATATTTATCTTATGAAATTAGAAGATTACTAATTTAGGTTCTCGGACGGTGCATGAAAGGAAGAAGTTTATCAAAACAGTATCGAAGTAAAAATATGAGATAGGTAAAGGATCCTTAAGATTATACAGAAGGTTGAAGTGGACAAAGTAAATTAAGAAGATTTTATGGGAATTCTATTCGAATTATACGCTGGATAAATTTTCGTATTTATTTATGTGAATTCAGGTAATCTCAGTCTCCAGTATAAACCGAAATGTTTCTCTAGTAGAAAAACTTATTCTTCTAGTATCTTAACGGGTCGGTACTTAACATCCAAAATACGGTCTAGGAGGGGTTGATGTTACTCGAAAAGGTAAATTTACTAAAAAAGTGACCACCTTCTAACTCATCCCGTTATTAGGAGACTTTATGAGACACCTCGAAAGTTCATATTCTTTAGACCTTCCATGACATGTAGGAATAAAAATCCTAGTTATGTTTACGTACGTTAAACCAGTACATACGTGTGTACGGACGTATTTGTCCACCGGAACTCTTGACTACGTTGGGAAAACATTTTCTTTTTTCAGTTGATAATCGTTCTTATAAGATGAAAACATGTGTAAATGTTAGGTATTTAACTTGAGGATCTTAAATAAGTTTTGATTAGTGAATTTGTATTTATATTATGATATTTATTATTATTATATACCTTATAATATCGTGTGATTTTTAATACTGATATCTTAGGTATATCTTCTTATATTTAACATCGTATAAAAGAACATTGTGTAAGACAATACTTTTCTCGTCTAAATGGTGATACTAACGTTGACACAATTTGTTATATATATGTATAATTCGTATGGATCCGTATGTGTGTGTATGGTTTACTTTTAAGAAACCAATTCTAATGTAATTTGTAAAATTTTTTACCATATAATAAAACGAAGTCGATTTAATTTAAATAATTAACATTTTTCTATTCGAAAGTTTGTGACTATAAACGGTCGATTTGAAACAATACTTTGTTTATTCAAATTTTCGTGATTCTTGTAAGGTCGTAGTACTGTAAAATTAATATTGTAACGTAATCACATGAGTTTCCAAAGACTTTTAAATAAATGCATTTTCAACAACCTCGCTTTCATTTTCCCCTAAGGTCGCAGACACACTTCTACACTAAAACCCCACTAATCCCCTCGTCACCTCTGGACTAAAGGTAAAACCACTTTGTCACTGACGTCTTAAGTAAGAAAATTTATACTGTAAAGCCGCTTCTTCGGACATTCACGGCACTTGTGTGTGTACACAGACAGAGAGACCAGTGCCATAAGACTCGGTCCTCAGTCCTCAATCCCCCACAAGTATTAGGTCATGTCCGTCGTCCTGGGGCACATAGTCTAAAGAGGTTCCGGTCAGTTTCTCCCATGACAAGTCTCCCTTTGGACGTTTATGACCTTTAATCCAGTCACACAATCTCTTGATTAATCTTGTCAGAGAAGTATTCTTAGTCCTTTACACATGGGCTCGATAAAGTCATCGACACCCCTTCTAAATGTTTCTCCCGTCTCGAATCGAAATCCGCTCCCCTGGGGAAATTTCTCTCCCCAAGGACAAAGTTGACAATCCTTTGTGTCGACACAAACAAATAGCCCCCTTTACCATTCAATACCTTCGAGAGGTTTTGTTGTAGTGAAAGGAGGTGGTCTTCCTCCTACTTCTATCCACAGAACACCGTCTGTCCGAAACAGACAGGGTAAACCCCCAGTCTTGTTCGAAGTGTTTTGGAAGCGTAAAAATAACCTATTACTCCTCCGTCTTTGGAGCGGACGAGCGGACAACGGAGCTCTCAGACCCCCCTTCTATCCAGGGTCGAACAAACGAGTGATCCCTGGTTTAGTGGGAACCACTAAAAGCAGTTGACAGTCCTCATCCGTCTATAAAAACGTCCTGGCCCGTCCTTTAATCCGATAATTTAATGTCGGAAAGAGACTCTCCGGGACAGCCAGACAAGAGGGGAAGGATGTCTACAAGATAGTTTCGTTCAGTAACACTGGTAAATAGAACGGTTTGAATTTTATGGAAGGGGTCTTGATTAAAAAGGGGGTCATGAACTCCAGAAACATGAGAGACGGAACGAAGGGACTAGAGTATACCTAGATTCTAATTAAACGTGGCCGCTCCTCAAGTTGTTGTTTTAGTTAAAGTTAACCCAGTCTGCCCCAGTGACGCCCGGGTCCTCACACTCCTTTCTTTATCTAATAATAGTAAGGTCTTCGTGTTACGATTCCGAGTCAGACTCCTCTCTCTTCGTGTAAGGGTATTTTCGTTATTTATTACGAAAAGTTTCGGATTCTTTGATTATCCTTAGCCCGAACAAAAGGTGGTCTCAAATGACCTAGATATGTATTCGTCCAGTCGATGTGGGAACTCCTCCGTTCCTGTTAATCGTTTACTCTGAACCCCATAGAGGACACGTGCTCCGGGCACACGGGAACAGTGACAATCCCGGTGACTATCCAGAGGACAGAAGAAGAAGAATCGTATAAATTTAATTCGAGAGTGACTGAGATATCTTTATAAGAGACCGTAAAGTGCACTTCACACCATCCTGTCCTGAAGTCTCGTGAAGAGGATTTTTGTTCCGGTTTGTTCCCAACATAAATAAAGGGAAACAGTGACTTTACATGGTAGTCACCTTTTCCGTAGTCACTCATTTAATTTTGACTCGACACTTGTAGTGCAAAAGTCGAAAAATGAACCAGTGACTCCACTTCTCTTATGATGCTTCAAAAGACAAGAACGGAATATTTTGCCGTTTTACATATTACCGAGCAACTGTCAAATTAATCAAATTTTACATAACCACCGTACCTTTTATAAGGAATAAAGAGAAATGAAGAGAAGTGAGTTTTACACAAGCACCCATAGTCGGTGTATCTTTATGTAACACGACTCATAAGTCTTGTTACCTATCTACATAGTTGGGACCCAGAGTTTGAGTTAACTCGAACACAGTCTCATAGAGCGTCAATTCTTTGTGACCCTAATTGTTTCTAACAAAAAATTAACCTTTTATTCTATTACGGGAGAGAGACACGTTCACCAATGACATCCATCATGCACGATTCAGTGAAGTCAAGACAGGCTGAGACACTCTGGAATACCTGGCATCGGGCGGTCCGAAGAGACAGGTACCCTAAGAGGTCCGTTCTTATGACCTCACCCAACGGTACGGGAGAACGTTCCCTAGAAGGGCTGGGTCCCTGACCTGGGTTCAGAGTGCAGAGGACGCAACCGTCCACCCGAGAAATGGTGATCGCGGTCGACCCTTCGGATAACAAACATTCACTTCCATAACAAATCAAATTGACGGTGTTCCTAGGACCTTTTAACATGTTGAGACGAAAGTTAGCGTGTCCAACTTTATTCAAAATCAAATAAATTCGTTTCTCTAAATAACGTCCGATGACTAACAGTTTTCGTGACTTCTCTTCGACACGATCCGACTCCAAAGTTCAAACTGATGGAGATATTATGTGTGGAAAACGGACGTCGGAGTCCTGTAGTGTCGACCAAGTTCTTGGGTACTACACCAACCGGCGAGGTTCTCGTGTAGTGTCTTACCGACAGAGAATGGAGGAGGCAGAGGATACTAGGTTGTTGCTTAGGTTGTAAGGTTCATTCAGACTACCTGTCTTCTCTATCACGTAGATCATAGAAACGCAGGTAATCAGACTTTTTAACTCAAAACAAAAAAATAAAAATAAAAAAAATCGAGAGGTCGTAGATGCGAGGATTTGTCCCAACCTGGTTGGTGGGTCGTCATGGACGGTGTCATCAATAATAGGGTTAAAAGTACCTTTCCTCACTTAAATCCCTTCTAAAGATATCGCGTTTAAGTAATATTTCGGGGGTCCTATCGGTCCGACTCAGTTTATGCAGGGTTTCGAAGAACGCTGAGGTGAGGTGAGGTGACGTGTCAGGTGGTCGACTCGTTTTGACGGTATACGTGTGATGACACATATTTTAACCCTTTGTCTTTACCGTTGGGTGAGGTCATAAGAACGGACCTCTTAGGACACCTGTCTCCTCTGACCTCCCGACGACAGCTCTCCCAGCGTGTCGGCCTGTGCTGACTTCCCTGAATCGTAGGTTACGTACGTAACCTCTTCCTTTACCGTTGGGTGAGGTCATAAGAACGGACCTCTTAGGGTCCCTGTCTCCTCAGTCCACCCGACGGTAGATACCCCAGCGTCTCAGTCTGTGCTGACTTCGTTGGATCGTCGTCGTCGTACACATTTTATCTACTGATTATTCTTGCATGACATGTCGCGTCTGTCGAGTCACGTCTCGAGACGCCACTGGAGTTACCCTTCCTTCAGGTTCTCTCTCCCCTAATACATATGTGTATCGACTAAGAGAAACGACATGTCGTCTTTCATTGTGTCGTAATATTTCGTTGATATAAGGTTAAAAAAAAATTTTACACGAAGATTTCAGAAATGGACGTAATCAAAACTTCTCCTCTTTCTACGACCAAGAGTGACCCCTCCCCACCGTGGGACTACGACTCTGAGCGTCCTCCAGAGCCCTCTGTGGAGAGGTAAGGAGACACACCTTACCTCTAACCTCGTGCTTCGCTCTCTTTCCGGAAAGGTCCTCTTTTCGTGACAACGCACCTATTTCCGTGTTTCCGTTCCCTAGTGTTGCTTCCCACTCTGAACAATTTTACTCCTATTCTCCGTACCTTCCCCTCTTTCCCGGGTCTCTGTGCAAAGGAGTAGGGTGACCCGAGACCAGACGTTAGACCAGACCCGTAATGTTGCAGTGACTCCATAAACTCTACCTCTCACTACACCAGTCTGACTATGAGGTACTTTTAGTCAGAGAAACAGACACGAGGACTCATTACCTTCCTCTGGAAAGGATTGATACACGAGTGTTGTGTCAGTTTTGACCGTCGACTGGTCGATGGTACTGACCTGAACCGAGGACCCACTGGACAGACACACCTGTCGCTAACATTCGACCCTTCAGTCCTAGTCCCACTCTGTGTATCTCGGGGCAAAGTACATTTTCGTTGTCACAAGACGACATGTGTTTTGTGAGTAAAGATGTTTGTAGACACTAACACATTTCACCATCCCTTCCTTCGGAAACCTTAAGTGTTCTCCCTTCTTTTATAGTTTCACTCTACACTTATGTTTAGTCAAGTCAAGTCAAGTTAAGTCAGCGAGTCAGCAGAGGCTGAGAAACACTGCGGTACTTAGCGTCGTCCGGTCCGGAAGGACAGGTAGTGGTTGAGGGCCTCAAGTGAGTCTGAGTACAGGTAGCTTAGGCACTACGGTAAGTCGTAGAGTAGGAGACAGCAGAGGAAAGAGGAGGACGGGGGTTAGGGAGGGTCGTAGTCTGAGAAAAGGTTACTCAGTTGAGAAACGTACTCCACCGGTTTCATGACCTCAAAGTCGAAATCGTAGTAAGGAAGGTTTCTTTAGGGTCCCGACTAGAAGTCTTACCTGACCAACCTAGAGGAACGTCAGGTTCCCTGAGAGTTCTCAGAAGAGGTTGTGGTGTCAAGTTTTCGTAGTTAAGAAGCCGTGAGTCGGAAGAAGTGTCAGGTTGAGAGTGTAGGTATGTATTGGTATCCTTTTTGGTATCGGAACCGATCTGCCTGGAATCAGCCGTTTCATTACAGAGACGAAAACTTATACGATAGATTCAACCAGTATTGAAAAGAAGGTTCCTCATTCGTAAAAAATTAAAGTACCGACGTCAGTGGTAGACTTCACTAAAACTCGGGGGGGGGGTTTTTTTATTTATTTATTTCAGACTGTGACAAAGGTGACATTTACAGAAGTACCCCTTTTTATAGATTTCTGGGAGTCAGGACACAAACCTATTAATATTTTTATTTCAGGTCTTACTCAGGTAGTGGATCGAGAGGACTTACATGACCTTGAGCGATTTTACCGTACTTAGGGCGTAAAGGATACCGGTCACTTCCTCCTCTCAGTCCTTAAGTCATCTTATTCCAGACATCGGGAGGTCGGAGTCTGACCTACCCGGGTCTCGATTTAATGACAGATGAATGCTTATACTTAAACCCGAAGGACCCATCGGGATCACCATTTCTTGGGCAGACGGTTAAGTCTTTTATATTCTCTACGGCCAAACTAGGGATCCACCCCTTCTAGGGGACCTCCTTCCGTACCGTTGGGTGAGGCCATAAGAACGGACCTCTTAGGGTACGTGTCCCTCGGACACCCGATGTCAGGTATCCCAACGCTTCTCTACCTGTGCTGACTTTAATGTCGTGTGTACGTACGAAGTTATACTTAAGTCGGGTTCGGAGGCCCGTCTCGTTCTGAAGGGACCACCGAGACTGCCATTTCGCAGACGGATGTTACGCCCTCTGGGCCCAGGTCAGGGACCCAACCCTTCTAGAGGACCTCTTCCTTTACCGTTGGGTGAGGTCATAGGAACGGACCTTTTAGGGCACCTACCACCTTGGACTATCCGATGTATGTCAGGTACGCCAACGTTTCTCAGCGTGTGCTGACTTGTTGCAGTGAAGTGAACGCCCCTCTCGTCGTTACCTCCTTCCGGGGAGGGAGTACTCCACTGTTAACAAGACACGGGGGTCTAGACGAGACCAACACCGACCCGTGTTCGTACCAAGACCGTGTAACATTGTAATGTCCGTGAGTGTACGTATACGTGTGTGTCTGTTCGTACACACACGTGTGAGGGATGTGTGAACTCGCGGTTTGGGGATTCCAGTTGTCGTAGTACTGATTGTTTTTCGATGTCGCACCCTTGAACGGGAGTCGGGACCCGTAGCATTCTCTGGGTACCATTTGTGAGTGTCCTCTTACAGACACCCCAACCAGGATCACTTCGTTGTAATGTCGGTAGTGAGGAGGACCAGAAAGACTTTCACTTCACTTTCAGTGAGTCAACACAGACTGAGAAACACGGGGTACCTGATATGTCAGGTACCTTAAGAGGTCCGGTCTTTTTACCTCACCCATCAGAACGGGAAGAGGTCCCCTGGAAGGGTTGGGTCTGTAGCTTGGGTCCAGAGGGTGTAACGTCCGTCCGCTAAATGATCGACTCGTTGTTCCCTCGGACTAGAAAGCTCGGGAGGAGTCAAGTCAAGTCAGTAAGTCAGAATAGGCTGGGGTACTTAATGTCGTGTGGTCCGGAGGGACAGTTAGTGGTTAAGGGCCTCAAGTGGGTTTGAGTACAGGTAGCTCAGCCACTACGGTAGGTTGGTAGAGTAGGAGGAGGAGGAGAGGAACAAGGGAAGAGGAGGACGGGGGTTAGGGAGGGTCGTAGTCTCAGAAAAGGTTACTCAGTTGTGAAGCGTACTCCACCGGTTTCCTAACCTCAAAGTCGAGATCGTAGTAAGGAAGGTTTCTTGTGGGTTCTGACTAGAAGAAATCTTACCTGATCAACCTAGAGGAACGTCAGGTTCCCTAAGAGTTGTCAGAAGAGGTTGTGGTGTCAAGTTTTTGTAGTTAAGAAACCGCGAGTTGAAAGTAGTGTCAGGTTAAGAGTGTAGGCAGGTACTGATGACCTTTTTGGTATCGCAACTGATCTACCTGGAAACAACCGTTTCATTACAGAGACGAAAAGTTATACGATAGATCCAACCAGTGTTGAAAGAAAGGTTCCTCATTCTCAGAAAATTAAAGTACCGACGTCAGTGGTAGACGTCACTAAAACCTCGGGGGGGTTTTATTGTGACAAAGGGGTAGATAAAGGGTACTTCACTACCCTGGTCTACGGTACTAGAAGTAAAAGACTTACAACTCGAAATTCGGTTGAAAAAGTGAGAGGAGAAAGTGAAAGTAGTCCTCCGAAAAATCAAGGAGAAGTGAAAGACGGTATTCCCACCACAGTAGACGTATAGACTCCAATAACTATAAAGAGGACCGTTAGAACTAAGGTCGAATACGAAGAAAGTCGGGTTACAAAGATCGGGAGGACCTTTCTACCTCAACCTTTACTCTTCCTTTTTGACTCTTACGAATAAATACCTTTACCACAGTCCATTCTTCTCCATTACTAAATTAATTTGTTGACATCGTCCGGAAAATTTTGTATAAACACTTTCGTCTTCGACCTTTAAATGTTGTTGGAAAGTTGAAAGATCTCTGGATCCATTCGGAATTAAAACGGCTATTTACCCTTTCTGTCCGCTTACTTTTATCTCTTTTGATTCTGCACATATGTGTGTGCATTTGTGTATACATTTGTTCGTCATGTGAACGTACATATCGGTATACGTATATATATATATATGTGTACAAGTGTATGTGTGTGTCTTTGTGTACATATATGTCAAAGTTATTTCGAATAATAGTTTTACACTGTCGTGAATTGATCTGTCCTAGAAACTTTCACGCATTGTAACCGTCCCCGTGATTCGCGCCCTCCGGCGCTGGCCGCGGCGTGATTCGCGCCCGCGCGCCCGCGCGCCGGCTCTCCTCGATGGGGTGCAGGTTCCAGTCCCCGTCTTCGGTCCTCCTGAGGTACGAACTTCCCGCCGCCGGTTCTCCTCAATGGGGTGCAGGCTCCAGTCCCCGTCGTCGGCTTTCACGGTCCGACCCTTCCGGGTCCTTGCCGGTTCTCCTCGATGGGGAGGTTCTTCTCGATGGGACGTAGGCTCCAGTTCCCGCTGTCGACGCTCCTCGATGGGGCGCAGGCTCCTCGTCATCGACTCACCCACGTCCTTCGGGATCTCCTCGATAGGGTGAAACTTCCGGTCCTTCCCGGTGCCACTCCTCTAAGGGGAGGAGGTTCCATTCCTCGTCGCCGACCCGAAACGACTAAGGTTTATCCTTTTCCTCATGCAGTTCCGATATATAACAATGGGACGAACAAATTGAATATACGTCTCATGTAGTACTCTTTGCGACCCGACCTGCTTCGTGTTCGACCTTAGTTCAAACGACCCTCTTTATAGTTATTGGAGTCTATTCGTCTACTGTGGTGGGAATACCGTCTTTTATTTCTCCTTGATTTTTCGGAGAACTACTTTCACTTTCTCCTCTCACTTTTTCAACCGAATTTCGAGTTGTAAGTCTTTTGCTTCTAGTACCGTAGACCAGGGTAGTGAAGTACCCTTTATCTACTCCTTTGTCACCTTTGTCACAGTCTGAAATAAAACCCCCCGAGGTTTTAGTGATGTCTATCGACGTCGGTACTTTAATTTTCTGCAAATGAGGAACCTTCTTTTCAATACTGGTTGGATCTATCGTATAAGTTTTGGTCTCTGTAATGAAACGGTTGTTTCCAGGTAGATCAGTTCCGATACCAAAAGGGTAACCAGTACATACCTACACTCTCGACCTGACACTTCTTCCGACTCACGGCTTCTTAACTACGAAAACTTGACACCACAACCTCTTCTGAGAACTCTCACGGAACCTGACGTTCCTCTAGGTTAGTCAGGTAAGACTTCCTCTAGTCGGGACCCTAAAGAAACCTTCCTTACTACGATTTCGACTTTGAGGTCATGAAACCGGTGGAATACACTTCTCAACTGAGTGACCTTTTCTGAGACTAGGACCCTCCCTGACCCCCGTCCTCCTCTTCCCTTACTGTCTCCTACTCTACCGACCTACCGTAGTGACTGAACAACCTGCACTCAGACTCACTTGAGGCCCCCAACCACTACCTGTCCCTCCGGACCGTACGACGCTAAGTACCACAGCCTTTCTCAGCCTGTACCGACTCGCTGACTTGACTTGACTCGACTTGTAACCGTCCTCTTGATTTCGTGGGACGTGAGACTTATCCTTCCACTTGTAGAAATACCTCTGAACAAACTGTGGGAATAACCTTTGTAAGTAGTATGGTCACGTACCGGTCCAGAAAAAAATAATCCTAGAATAGGATTTCTATTTATCCTTAAACGTATAGCTAAATAAATATCCCTTTAAGTGAGTCAAGACAAAAATTGTTTTTCTTTAACTTTTTTTTTTGAGTGAAATACATCATCTCTAAACACTTATAAATTTTATGTTGTAATTCGTCGGTAAATCTTAATATAGTATGGATATTTACATAAGTGTATATACTTCTAGGACTCACCTTATTTTTATCGAATATTTCGTCCAATATATGATACTTGGGTAAATATAGGAGATTCGTATTTATATATAGTATTCTCGACATTATTCAAAACTCACTTCAGTGAGTAAGCACAGACTGAGAAACGCTGGGGTATCTGACATCGGATGGTCCGAGGAGGTAGGTACCCTGAAAGGTCCGTTCTCATGACCTCACCCAACGGTAAAGGAAGAGGTCTCCTAGAAGGACTGGGTCCCTAGCTTGGGTCCAGAGGGCGTGACATCCGCCTACGAAATGGCTGATCTACTTCTCTTATGTCTACTGAAAATGGAGGTAAAGTGCATCCACAAAAGTTTTATAAATTGATGATTGTTTACTTACACACTAAAATAGTACCTGTATATATTCGTATGAAACACAATGTATAATCTTTAGACAATAAGTAGTGATGTCCTTGAAGAAGTTGAAAAGAGAAAAAGACTTTTCAGTTAGAGGAAGTCTTGGACCAACATTAAAAAAAAATTAAGTAGAGTTATAAAAATGTTTCATAAATATCGTTACTGTACAATAGTACTCTGTTTAGACCATTTTGATATTTCATCCTACGTCGAACATTGAAAACCCTTTTGAATTATTCACATAATAGTAGTCTTATTTCTCATTAAGAGTGTATCAGGCAATTTTATCTCCTTTAGTGACGAAAGGGATTCAGTGTTTTTACAATGGAATCATTAGTGGACTTTAAGAGGAAACTAGGGAAAGGATAGGATACGTTCTCTTAAGATTATGTAAACGGACAAACACCCGCACGAAAGGTAATACCTAGGATAAGGGGAACAAGGTGTCGGAAGATAAGTCGGTTCTACTACGAATACTTTCTCTTTTGAGAAATGCACATACAAAAGACACCAATCCTGCGGACACAAGATTGTTATGTAGACTCTCTTACAGCTCGGACTTGATACTACCTAGTCCTTTACACTGAGCACAAAGTAACTCTACCACGGTGTACCCCTTCTTCGGTTCTTTGAACCCAACCTCAGGGTCGGGGTGATAAGATTTCGACAAACAGAGGTCGAACTAAGAATCAGAGAGACTGAAGTCACCTGACTACAGACTTACTTAAGGTTTTAAGAAAGAGAGAAAGGAAGAACGTTCAAAGTGCAGTGTACTCAATTATACTCCTGGTTGTTTTCGGAGCACTTTTAAACCGTTCATATTTACAAATAGATTTACAACAACTTAATTATTATGTATGTATGTATAATTGATATTCTACTAAGATATAATAATAGAGATTAGTAAGAGACTGGGGAACAAGAAGTGTCGTTTCGAGAAGGAAAGAGTTATTGAGTATTCCGGTTTTTTTTTTTTTTTCTTATGTACCGTGACTCCACCCGGGGAAATTTAGACGTGAGGTTACGTTTCTCCATTTCTTATTTTTATTTAAATAGTAGACTGTATACTTTGTTTTATTTTTATCGTTTTTATGTATTTTAGTATTATTTTATTACATTTTTATATAGGGAAAGATACGGTCACGGTTCGTGACTACATGCATAAAAGGTATCTGACTGTATATAAGGTATACCGCTAAGGTATTCGTCTAGGTAGTAATAGAGGCAAAACGTAGACTTCTTTGACTTCGTTTGTAGTTCCACTGTGTTGTTCGTTTCACAGGGTTCTGTCAGATCGAGGTATCGACAGAGGAAGCCGTACACCGAAGAAGGTAGAGTCTTAGTAAGACTTCTCTCAAGTCAAGTGAGTGAGTCAACACAGGTTGAGAAACGTCGGGGTACTTGGCGTCGTGTGGTCCGCAGGGACAGGTAGTGGTTGAGGGCCTCAAGTGAGTCTGAGTGCAGGTAGTTCAGTCACTACGGTAGGTCGGTAGAGTAGGAGACAGTGGGGGAAGAGGAGGACGGGGGTTAGGGAGGGTCGTAGTCTCAGAAAAGGTTACTCAGTTAGAAGCGTACTCCACCGGTTTAATGACCTCAAAGTCGAAATCGTAGTAAGGAAGGTTTCTTGTGGGTCCTGACTAGAGGAAGTCTTACCTGACCAACCTAGAGGAACGTCAGGTTCCCTGAGAGTTCTCAGAAGAGGTTGTGGTGTCAAGTTTTCGTAGTTAAGAAGTCGCGAGTCGGAAGAAGTGTCAGGTTGAAAGTGTAGGTATGTACTGGTGACCTTTTTGGTATCGGAACTGATCTACCTGGAATCAGCCGTTTCATTACAGAGACGAAAACTTATACGATAGATCCAACCAGTATTGAAAAGAAGGTTCCTTATTCGTAGAAAATTAAAGTACCGACGTCAGTGGTAGACGTCACTAAAACCTCGGGGTTTTTTATTTCAGACTGTGACAAAGGAGCAGATAAAGGGTACTTCACTACCCTGGTCTACGGTACTAGAAGCAAAAGACTTACAACTCGAAATCCGGTTGAAAAAGTGAGAGGTGAAAGTGAAAGTAGTTCTCCCAAAAATCAAGGAGAAGTGAAAGACGGTATTGCCACCACAGTAGACGTATAGACTCCAATAACTATAAAAAGGGCCGTTAGAATTAAGGTCGAACACAAAGAAGGTCGGGTCACAAAGAGTACTACAAGAGACGTATATTCAATTTATTCGTCCCACTGTTATATGTCGGAAGTACATGAGGAAAAGGATAAACCTTGGTCAGACAGCCAGGTACAGGTCAAGATTGACAACGAAGGACTGGACGTATTTCTAAAGAGTTCTCCGTCCAGTCCACCAGACCATAAGGGTAGAGAAAGTCTTAAAAGGTGTCACATAACACTAGGTGTACCAGTTTCCGAAACCGTATCAGTTATTTCGTCTTTATCTACAAAAAGACCTTGAGAGAACGAAAATACTACTAGGTCACCTAGAACCGTTAAACCAGAGACCAAAGGGACGGAAAAGATTTTGGTCGAACTTGTAGTCCTTAAAGTACCAAGTGAATGACGACTTCGGACCGAACCTCTTAAAACTCGTAATGAAATGATCACACACTCTACTCACGTTAACACACCATCAAATTCGTAAGAAACCGTAACGGAAAGAAACCCTAACCTTACTTTTGACCAGAAAAGGTCAGGACACCGGTGACGACTCAAAAGGGTTAAACTACCGTATAACTCACGTCGTGAAAGTATCGTAGTAAAAAGTCCTAAACTTTATCGAGTTGACCTTAAGGTAGTGGAGGTGATCGAAACAAGTATCACTACGAAAGATTCCGGGTGAACTGAAGTGTAAGGTCCTACAGACCGAGATCCACTCAATAATATGGTAACACTAATAGAACCAGTACTTCTAGAGAAAACATTTCAAGAAGACACATAAGAACGGTGGAGAAGAATTATAGAAGACGAAGACAATCCAGGTCTGGTAAAGACAGGAAATAGCTCGAGTAGAAACGTACTTTACAAGGGAACCATAGAGATTAACAGAACTTCTCTAGAGATCAGAAAGGATAAGACAAGAAAAGGAGATAAAGAAACGTAACTAGTGACTCTTTCCGAAAAAATAGAGAAGAACGATAAGAAACCTTGAGACGTAAGTTTACCCATATAGAAAGGAAAAGAGGAAACGAAAAACGGAGAGAAGAAAAGTGTCGATAAACATTCCGGAGGGGTCTGTCGGTAAAACGTAAAAAAAAAGTACATAAAAGGTACCCCTACCAGAACTAGGGACAGAGGACATGTTACAGTGCTTGGAGGTAGGAATCAAGTAGTCCGTGAGATAGTCTAGATCAGGGAATTTAGATAAAGAGTGAAGGTGACATATTAGTATTCCCTAAACTAAATCCAGTATGTACTCACCAGATCACGAAAAGGGATGAAAGAAGTTAAATTCAGACTTAAACCGTTATTCCTCAAGTACTAGACTCGGTATCAGTCGAGGGTCAGGACAAAAAGGACTGACATATCTCGAAGAGGTAGAAACCGAAGTTTCTTATATTAGTTAGACTAAAGCCACAACTGGTAGACCACTACAGGAAGACTTCTGTTGGTTCCCCTTTTCCCTGTCAAAACAAAATAAAAGATATACGACAAAAGTAAACTAGGACACAAGGGTAACACTGAAATTATCTTGTGTCTCATGACACTACTTTTCCCTTCCAGGGTGGCAAATGACTCGAGTCAGTACCAGAGAAACCGGCTCATGTCAAACATGACTCTTCGTATTTCAACATCTTAACCCTAGAATCTACTTAATAACCATTTCCAGTTCCCAGTTTCGTTTGTCCGAGACTTCGTCGAACCAAATAAAGGAAGAGAATCTAAATTAATGAAGACTTTTAAAAGAGTGATAAATATTTGTTTATATTGATAAAAGTAATAAAAAGTTCCTGAGAGAAGTAAATAGCTTCAATAAACGTTGTTCCTTTAACTTGATCTTACTCTAGGTTCTCCAAGAAGAAGTAAATGTGAGAAGATGATTGTGTGTCTACTCTGTCAAACCTTCTGATGGAAGTTACGGTTGTTGTCACTACCATACAACTGATGTTGTCCCATATCGGTGTATTAAAATGTAAAGAAGGGACTTAAATTACCAGAAACTTAAGAAATAAAGTATCTAATCTTTTTAATCACAAAGTACCCCATGATAAAGGTCTTAATTCCGAAATTAGAAAGTCACTAATTTGGAATTATGAAGATTTCGTAATACTCAACATCACTTATTCCCTTTTTTGTCCAAATATATACACATAGTAGGATGGTTGTCAAACTATTCCTTTTTAATTTTCTTTTATGAGGACTTAACTGTCCCGGGAGTTCTTACTCATATAACCATAAGACTCACATGAGTTTCGTAAGATTTTATCTATGCATCCTGTTTAACAGCTACGAAACTAGGTCGTTCTAAGTAAAAAAAAAGGAAAAATTAACACTAAAGAATTTCAAAATAGAAGAAAAGGAGAAGAGTGACAGTAAACCTCGTAGAGACAGTCTGTTCAAAACTTTAGGATTTGATTTTTTTTTTTTAATTGTTATATAAACTAAACACCACAATATGAAACGTCCAGAAGTTCTAAGATTTTCACAAGTCTTTGGACTTCTCTATAAAGAAAGGTAGACCATCTAAGACCACCGAAGATCCCACCTACGTTCAAGATCCTGGGTCCAGACTCTACTTCCGGTACTGAAGACTGGTAGCTCTTACATCGGTCTTCGAGTGACCGTAATATAAAGATTTGTCTCGGTTTAATTTGGTGTAATAATGTGTAATCACTATGATGCCGAAGGATCTTTTAATTCACACAAAACAATAATATCCTTACGTGACCGTTAATCATCTACACGAACTAAATTTTAAAATTATACAAATAAGTGACAATTATAACATACTACAATAGGGTGTGTTAAACAAAAAAAGTCGTCGAAGTAATATTCTCTTGTTGTAGACATCCGTCTCTTTCAATACTAACTGTGTGCATGTTCATTTCATAACGTATCGTTAAAACAAAAAAATTCATACTCTGTAGAGGAACCATTTTATACGGATGACATTCACCTTATTGAAACATGAGATTTGTTTCTCATCTACCCAACCAACTTTTGGTTTGTAATAAAAAAAATCAATCGACATGATCTTATTTTTCCTTCGAGAAGTCACCGTCTCCCGACCGGTGTCTCCCTGTTTTACTACGGGTGAGTGTGTCTACACTACGGGTGTTCCCTTTACCATTTTATACAAAGGGGAGTGGAGACTCAGAGTAAACATCCTTCGGACACTGACGTTGCATTTTTATCTTTTCATTTGAAGGTCGTAATTTTTTTTTTTTCGATCAACGAGTTAACACAGGTTGAGAAACACTGGGGTACCTGACATCGGACGATCCGAGGAAACAGGTACCCTTAGAGGTCTGTTCTTATGACCTCACTCAACCGTACGTGATGAGGTTCCCTAGAAGGGTTGGGTCCCTAACTTGGAACGCAAGGGTGTAACTCCCGTTTAAGAAACGAGAGACTTGGTACTCCCTTCGATCGTATTTTCAGGGCCCCTTAAGGAACATGAGTTCAGGTACCACGGACATTCACTGTATATAGTCAGTCGGGACCTTCACCACTGTCTGGGTTTCGGAACCAGGAGTCCTCGTGTCCTACGGAGCCCAGTCGTCTGAGTGCAGGTAGGACCGACTCGTCTTTCTGTGCCCACGACCTCTACGCCGGACTCCTGTCACCAAGGACCCTACGAGAAAGTCGAGTCATGATGCACCATCGACGTCGTCCCACGAGTCCCCACGAGTCCCCACGGACCCACTACCCACGGACGGATCTACCACCTGGAACCACGTCGGTGGTACCCCGTCGTGGGAGAGTTCAGTGGGGACCTCTGAAACCTACCTTCGGTCAGGACCCGAGAGAAGGAGGAGTACATACTCCTCCAGTCTACGATTTCTTCACCCGAAGTCACGTCCTGAAACAACATTGGATCCTCGGACTCACTGTCGGTCACCGAAATATGTGTGGACAGGAAATATGTGTGGACAGATGAGTCTAAATGAAAAGACCCCATATAAACCCTCTAAATCCGATTATCCCTTAAGGTACTCTTGAAAACCAACCATGGTAACTTGACATACGCAGTAGTCCGTTATTACTCGTACTATTATTTTCGTATTACTATAAAATGGATTATCTATAAATTTAAAGATTGCAAACCTCAGGTTACACATCTGAGTAATTTTATCTAGTGACTTTCACTAAACCTTTCCAAAATTTAGTATGAATATAGATATAAACAGATATCTCTGTTTATAATTATACAATCCGAGAAGTTTTTACATTTTTGGGTGAAAGTGTCTTTTATAGTAAGACTCAACGACTCTACGTAGGAATGAGAACCAATAAGTTCACTCATCACCTTACTTTGTCGAAATAAAATTAACTATAAAAGTTTTGCACCTTTTCGAAGTTTTCACTACAAAAGGGTATTTTAGTGATGTTTCTTTTAGTGAAATATCCTCTCTGTTAAACAAAATAATAACAATATGATAAAGGGGTCTACTGACGTTATATATCAGTGAAAGATTTTTGAATCTTTTATATTTTATATATAATTTCAATGTGATTAATGTAATGGGGTTATTTAGTTCACAATTACTACCCACAAGTTTGTGTACACACTAATGTACATACCTATTGTATCTACTGGGAAATAGATAATAGGAATCAAATGTAACCCCAAGTGAGGATCACAACATGTGAGACACTCAAAGCTGTTACGGACTACTACACATAGGTAGTAATGTCGAAGTATTCCCTATTAAAGTCACGGGGTCCGTAAGACACACGAAGTAGACCAGTAAAAAGAGAAGGAAATTTTGGACCTCTGGTGACTACAAGTGATAAAGGTATCAAAATGGAAGGACGAAACCCGAAGAACCCAGGTGGTCCATGTCTTTCTTCTCACACGTGTCGATAAAGTATCGGGTAAAGGAATCAAAAGACAATGAAAGACTCGTGTGCCGGTGGGTCGGTCTCGACTGTAAAGGGTCAAACGGACAGCTACACCCGGGTACAGATCCAAAACCGGTTATCTTCCGTTTGTCTTTAATACATACCTTGACAGTGACGAGAACTATTTCTTATAAAAGGGGAGGAGTACCGAACCTCGGTTTACACCTCCACTTAGAACTACAGACGTCTGTGTCTCCTGTCTCTGATCCTTACCTCCTTACTCTTCCTTGTTCTTCACCCGAAAACTCATTGGGTTCTCCTTCTGGTCCGAGTGGTCAGACTAGTCAACATTACGATGTACTCTGCATTTGAGGACAAGATATTCTAAGCACCAGCCCCCGAAAATAATCTCGTAGAATTTGAAATGGGATTGTGTGATAAGAGAATAATTCGGACTTATGTTAAAATAAGAACAATGTATGATTAACCTTCGTAGTACGACTCTAAAACAAAAATATATAAGATACAGTCTAAAAAGCTTTACGATAAAAACAATTTATATGTACATGTACTCTCATAATCGTTATAAAAAAGAAAAGTAGTTCAGAACTTACTCAACCGAAATAACTGTGATAGATGAAAACTCTCAAACTGTTTGGGGGGAATATATCAAGAGTACCACACCATTATAGTCTCTACCAATTCGGAAACTAAAAAATAAGTCACATAAAGTGTGTTTAATAGAACGAAGAAAAGAGAAGACACCAGAAATCTGATAATTACAAAAGTAAAATTTTTAGTTGAAAATTTATTCAGAAGTTTAAGTAGCATATAAACCATTTAATAGGAGAATCACAGGTATTACAAAAGAGACACTAATAAATAATTAAAATTCGAGAGACTTGTGTCACTGAGAACCCCTCCTCAAACGTGTGGACCCCAGGAGAAAACGAAGTAACGTAGGGACCTCTTATGGTCACTTCCCGTAGAGACGTGTCCCCAGTGATCGTAGACACCAAGAGTGAGATGTCAGTACCCCTACCCTCGACTCAAAGGTGGTCCTGTATTCTTTGAAATTCAGTCTGAAAAGATCTTAGAAATTCTTAAGTTTACTCCCCAACTCAATTTTGTTTGTTTGTTTGTGACTCTGAAACTTCGGGTGTGTTAACATAACGGAGATAAAAATTAGTCGGTAACCTTCTTTGACTTTAAACGGGGGAAGTCGACGAGAACCCTTACTGACGTCCTGAGCCAAATAAGTTTCCCCTCGTAGTCTTCCCACAGATGTTGTTCTCTGAATCTTGTTACCGAGACGAACACGTCTTTTTTAACTATACTCGAAAAGATAAGAACAAACTCTCGAGTCGTCCGTTTCTTAGACGGACGTTACGTCCCTATATCCTATGTCCCCAAGCTAGGAACCCAGGTCTTCTAGACGGTCTCTTCCTTTACCGTTGGGTGAGGTCATCAGAACGGACCTCTTAAGGTACCCGTTCCTCGGACCTCCCGAGGTATCACAACGTTTCTCAGTCTACGCTGTCTCGTTGAAAGGATAGTGAAAGTCAGAAGAATCTTTGATCTTATTGTAACGGTGTTGTCCATAATTCTTTTCTACCTAGAATCCTTCAGACTTATCACACCTTTTAATTTAACTCGAAACGTTCCGTAGTAAATAGTGGTCTCGTTTGTTTTTGGTTGAGTTTTCGTTTACAGTTGGTTTTACCTTTATAGTTCCCTGTATCTAGGTCCTTTCCTCTTTGTCTTTTTCACAGACAAATGAGAAGTGCATGTTATCGATCCTCGATGTGTCTTCGTCAACTGAATGTTTTGGACAACACTTGGTCAAGAGGGATAAAATTGGTACTTCTTTGCACGACTGAGTTGACGTATCAAGAAAGGTTACTTGTCTCGTGATTTTTCTGAAACTTGACCTCAAGTCCTCGGAGGGTAAACCAAGGTCGTGGTTGACCAGTGTAGACGAAGGGAACAGAACTCTTCTTTAGTGAACTAAAAGAATAAGTTTTATCAACAACTCTTAGTGCATAATACTACGTATGTATTTAGAATAGAAACCTTTTCGTCTTCGGTGGTCGTAGTTAGACGGAAAAAACATTTTTGAAAGAATGACCTTACTTTAGTATATTGTATTTCGATAGTAAAATTGATAAAAAGTCCTAAGTCAAATCACTGTAATAAACGTAAGTACTACAAGTCAAACGAAAACATCGACTATTCTAACAAACTCCGTACTACACTCATCACTTGATTTTGTAGTGCTAATAGAATAAAACCGAGTCTTGTCCTTTATCAGTTAATAACTTTTCCTAGGAAGGGTCCTTTCTACCATTTTTTAAAAAAAATTTTTAGTCTACAAGTCCCCAGAAATTTTTAGGATGTCAAGTTAACTCCATATTTGTCTACTTTACAGAACAGTTTTGGTGTCGAAATCTACCACGTCTACAACGTTAGTTCAACTACTCTGTTTTAAACTCGTTCTGGGCATTGCAGATATGGAGTCCTTAGTCGTACTCAATACCTGGTGAATGGTCATTACTTACCTGAAGCATCGCCGTAAGTGATCAACGGGACGAGTAGAACAGAACTCATTAATGGAATTTAGTTCAGTTCTACACTTTAGTGTCTAGTTGTCGAATGAGTCTGTTTATGAAAAAAAAAAAAAAATTTCTTTCTTGAAATAATTCACATACTTCAGGACTATACACGTTATTAAGAACTGGAAATCAAGCCGAAAAATTTTTTACCGAGGTCAAAAAGTCGTCAGACTAAGATTATAACTTCGTGGTACAAACAAAGTCACAAAATTGAAATAGTCCAGAAACGAATCAAAAAAAAAAAACAAAAAAAAATCACGGTCACGACCGAAATATTTTCACGTTGACCACTTCCGTGTGCCTGGGATGCGACTCTTCCTGGCATCCGAACCAAAGTACGAGACAACGGGGTCTTAAGTGTTGTGAAATTAGAACCTCGAACACAAAACATCCCCTGGAAGACACCTTTCCGGATCGTCCGCCCACCAGTCTCCTGTCTGTCTGCCGTACCCGACTGTAACACAGACAGACAAAGGAGGGGTAAGAGGTTCCCACAAATATTCTCGTACCGTAAGACTCCTGGGTCCCGAACCTCACACCCTTACTCCGAGTTTCGTCACGCCCGGTGTGGTGTCTCATTTACCCGGTGACCGTCGGGGTTCTACGGTCTTAAACGAATTTACGTCTCTCTTCCGTTACCCCAAGACTCCTTGTACCTACTAGCCCCTGGATAGGGCAAGAAACAGTGAGTGAAATAAAGAGACACAAACGACGATGAATGTACCTTTTATCATCTTGTTTCCCTTTACACCTGTCGGGTATTAAAGGGAGAGTCGGAACTCGGATTCTACCTCTGACAACCCTCCTGCACACATACAGTTCTTCACTTTATTTCTGTCTCTCAAAGCACGACGGAAAGGTGACAGAACCATTCTTAGTTTATATATACGTGTACACTCAGTACACTATAGTCAACACGTCAAACCTACTGAGACAAACGAAAAAATTTTTGTCTTGTACTAATATAAAATTATGGTTTTATGTTGTGTAGGTCATTTAGCTACCGTTATTCTGTACCATAAAGTAAACGTAACGTACTGTTTACCAATTGTAGAAATGAGTATTTACTCAAAAATCTTTGGTCGTTGTTTTGTGACTAGATGGTTCCCTTTACTTTGTGTGTGTATGTGCTTTTATTTTATTGTGTGCACTGATGATTCCTAATTCACGTATACTTCTACTAACTCGTCTAGTTATTGTCTTCTTTTCGTTAAAGAAACATTATTGTATAATTGTTTCTACTTTTTAGGTCGTCCAAATCCTTTGTCTGAGTGTATCTGTCTGTGACCTCCGACTCTAAAACTCCAGTGTAGATATAGTCCCCTTAGACATTAAACCTGAGTTTTATATTTAAAACTTATACCAACCAGAATAGTCAAGGTTAAACAACCCTAATAAAGTTGTGTAATCAACCTATTTAAATGTTAAATATGTATTTGGAACCATAAAGGTTCTTTTCTATGGAAACGGTTAGAAACAAAAATTAGAATTACAACCACTAAAACGCATGTTCACTTTACAAGACTGTAAACGCGAATTTCGATCGTAACTTGTTACATTCCTACTTACTACTTTATGTCGATTATCAATTTTAATAACGAAGAATTCTTCTTACTCTCACTTTCAATCAGTGTGTAGTACAGTCTGAGAAACGTCAGAATATCTGACATCGGACGGACCGATGAGACAGGTGTCTTAAGAGGTCCTTTCTTATGACCTCACCCAACGGTTAAGGAAGAGGTTCCCTAGAAAGACTGACCCCCTAACTTGGGTCCAGAGGACGTAACGTCCGTCTAAGAAATGGTTGAATCGGTGATCCCTTCGACGAAATTCTTCTCACTTCTTCGTTTATTTTTCATAGCATTCAACTTTTTCTCTAGTGTCTTCTTTCCTTTTTGACATAAAATCGTCGATACTACCTTGTAAAAAAAACGAAAAATCTGCACTCCTGAGTGGAAAAGGAAACGTATCTTGAAACGTTCAAGACATCATCGGAGACGAGTTTCGTTACGGTCAAAACTGAAACAATTTACACCACCGTATAATACCAAAACTAAGATTCATTTTCCGTGTTTATACATACTCTAAGATTTTACGAAGACGGAAAAAAAATCACAAAGTTATGTTTATTCTGTTCTTTTTTCTTTCTTCGGGTATCCTTCATTTAAATGGAACTTCTATAGTTGGTTCTTATCCACTTCATGATAAGATTTGTATAAAAACATTAATTATATCACACTTTGAAAGTAATAAAGAAGTGTTTATGGATTCAAGTAGTTAAAGGGTATATTACATTTTATACTAGGGTAAATTACTCTTCGGTCCGGAAGACACGGAGTCATGTCCTGGACGAGTCGCGGTTCCAAAGGGTCCCTGACACCTTTGGGGGAGTGGTAAATGTCCGTAGGTGCCTGGTAGGGGAATAGAACAGAAGACAAATGTAGGAGATCGGTCAGTGAATAAGGTGTCAATCAAGAGTCCGTGGTGTAAAGACGGAAATTGGAGTTAGAGTCGTTTTGGTAGGTACTTTTATTAAAGTTGTTTCGTCATAAAAAATTACGTAATTTTATTTGCGAATTAAAAGTTTTATTTCTACACATTTCGTACGTAGAATCCTTTAGTAAAAGGCTGAGCTAAAGTACAACTATGAGAGAATTCTACCCGTTTTTATTTTTAATCAAACGACTGAAAAGTTAGAACTCTTTCAAAATTTTAATTTTTATATATATATCAAAAACGTAGGGAACCACTGTACAGCGTACAACTACTAGACAAGTTCGTGGATTTGCAGTAACTGACTTACTGTTTTTCCCCTGGACATTAGATCCCCAAGTGGTCGGAGGACGGCGGGTACTTCACGAGGACAACCGACACAAAGGACCTGTAAGGAATCCTTCGGACACCGGAACGGAGAGAGAGAGAATTCCAAGGGGGAGGAGGTCATTGGTGCTGATTCACTTCTTGACTACAGAGGTCCTTTAGTAGAGAGGAAGGAGACATTCGAGTCGGAGAGACGATTCACCTCTTGGTCTCAGAGGTCCTTTGGTAGAGAGGAAGGGTTGGAGTCCAAGAGTCCGTCAAGTAAGGTACCTGACCGTCGAGAAAGACTTCTAGAAGGTAACGGAACTTGGTCCTAGAAAAGGGAACTTTTACATGAGGCGTCAGGAATGAAGTCAAACCTCCACCCTCTTCCGTCGTATCTACGCTCACAACGGAAGGCGTAGTCGAAAAAGTGAGAGGTCCCATTAATAAAGTGGAGGGTGTGGAGGAGAGCCCATCGACAGAGAAAGTCCTACGAGGGTCTGTCGTTCAATTAGTCGGGACAGAGGTTGGAGGGAGACAGGAGAGTAAAGTAGTTCCCTTTTTCGAAAAGAGGTCCTAAACTCGTTTACAGCAGTAGGAAGAGTTTGACTGAAATCTTTACCTAGTCAAAACTTTTCCGTATTTAATGAACCATGAAACGAACACTGTTCGGCCCGGTCGATACTAAATGTCTCATTTACCCTCCCCGACCGGTCGTTCGAAGAGACCGAGGACGAACACCTTCTCTATTCGATCACTTTAGGTACCTTTACCGGTATTGCTTAAAACCTCACTCACTCACTTTCAGTGAGTTAGTATAGGCTGAGAAACGCCGGGGTACCTGATATGTCAGGTACCTTAAGAGGTCCGGTTTTATGACCTCACCCATCGGAAAGGGAAGAGGTCCCCTAGAAGGGTTAGGTCCCTAACTCGGGTCTAGAGGGTGTACCGTCCGCCTAAGAAATGGTCGACTCGGTGGTTCCTTCGGGTTCTCATGACCTCAACCACCGGTACGGGAAGAGGACCTCTAAAAGGACTGAGTCCTTATCTTACTTAAAACCTCTTTAACATGTTTACGTTTACGATAATCTTTCATCGAATTTCTTGGGGAGGGACAGACTAACACCCCTCGAGCACAACTGTGTGTCGTTAGTGAAAGTGTCAGTGTAGAAGAACGGAGTTCATCCATCGACCGAAAGGAGGGAAATAATATTTACAGGATTGAACTTCGAAATTCTCCAGACTCTACCGATTAACGTTCTAGGTGAGGAAGGGAGAAGTAATAGACCGTTAAGGCGTAGTACGAACCTATAAGTCGACATCCACTTCTGTGGAAATAGACGGACACTTAAGTGGCAGAAGTGTCTTCGTAAAGACACCGACTCGATTCGGGGTCTCCTTTCGTGACAAGCCTCGTCTCCTCAAGTTGGTCTCCGGTGAGAACCTTATATACACTCCTTCTCACTCTCCGTCCCCTCCCTCTCTAGAGCGACACGGTGACCTCTCTTTATTTTTATCGACACTTACAATAGTAAAAGTTTAACCATGATCCTTGACCCTCTGCACTAGGTGTATGGTTCACTGTCGCCCGTACTACGTCGGGGTGGTCAATTTCCGGGCTCCCTCCGCACACTAATTCGGCAACAATAGTCGAGGACCGGTCCCGTCGTCCGCCGGTCCTGTCGGCCGTCACGAACGTCGGGTAGACGACCGGGACAGGCGGATGGAAACGTCTAAGCAGATTTCCCCTTGTGCCTTGGGACTCGAACGGGCAGTTTAACGTCCCGGTTCCCCACCCCCGCCCCGTCCTACTTGCAAAGGTTTGGGCCCGTCAGAATTTGTGACAAAAGGGGTAGTAGCCTTTCCTTAGTTCGAACAACAACTTCTATAGTGTTACCTTGTAGACGGAAAAAACAAAGTAAGGTCGTTAAACGCTAAGAGTGATGTCGGGGGAAAGGTATTACTGTCTACTATAAATCTGAATGTGTCAGAGAGAACAGACTTTCTACATCTCTAGATTATGACTTCTTTTCCTCGGAAGTGTCAAGAGTTTCGGGGTGGAAACGAATGGCAGAGGATCAGACTTTCTTATAGGGGGAGGGGACCTCGTACGATGCACCCCCACCTACCATTCCTCCGTCTTTGTATCTATAACGTATAAATCTTATTTGTCTTTCTAAATCCTACTTTTGATTCTCTGTCTAAAATCTGAATTTAAAAGAATTAACCTCTTTACTAGATGGGGTACTATTCCGGTTTTGGTATAGTTACGGAAACTCCCATCTACAGACTGTGTCTAGAAAACACACAAACCCGTCGTTAGGACGTCTCTGTCGGGAAACCAGGTCTCTCTCGAAAATACTGGCTACCTAACATGTCGATGGAACCCGTTGATGACGGAATTTGGGTTTTCCCTTTCACAATCAACGAGTTAATACAGGCTGAGAAACGCTGGGGCACCTGACATCGGGTGATCCGAGGAGACAGGAACCCTACGAGGTCCGTTCTCATGGTCTCACCCATCGGTAAGGGAAGAGGTCCCCTAGAAGGGTTGGGTTCCTAGTTTGGACCCAGACGGTGTGTCGTCCGTCTAAGAAATGGTCGACTCGGTGGTCCCTTAATTTGGGTTCCCTGGAAGATTTTTTGAAACCTGAACTAGGAATTGGAGATCTCGACCTTTAGGTGTTTTGTTTACTACAAAAGAATTTCCTTTTTAATTTCCCGTGACAAATACACATGGTTGGTACCCTTTCTATGACACAGAGGTGACCCTGTGTCAGGTGGAGGAAAGAGTCCGGTGACATCCGAGTGTCAAACCCGTTCCTCCATCGAAAATATCTTCAATGAGAGTATAGGAATAAGAGTATTAATTCGGGACGTCTAATTCAGTAATAAGAGAACCGAAGTTGACCTAAAGAGAGGGTTTAAAAAGTGGTTCAAATAAAGATTTCTGAAGTTATAAGTAGTGATTTTAGACATAGGATGTCTAAGTGTTTGAGCGATTTTTTAACAATACTATAAGTTTATTCAGACTTACAACAAGTCAGTGAGACGACACAGGTCAAGACACAACGGAGGACCTGACATCGGGTGGTTTGAGGAGACAGGTACCTTAAGAAGTCTGTTCTTAGGACTTCACCCAACGGTAAGGAAGAGGTCCCTTAGAAGGGTTTGGTCCCTAGGGTGGACGTAGAAGACGTGACCTCCGTCTAGGAAAGGGTGACTCAAAGGACCCTTCGAGTTTAATATACGAAACATTTGGGGAAAAATCCATACCATGACCTAATGTATGGTTTCTTTGTCGCGGCTTTTTAACTACGGAAACTTGACACCACAACCTCTTCTGAGAACTCTCAGAGAACCTGACTTTCCTCTCGTTTGGTTAGGTAGGATTTCCTTTAGTCGGAACTTATAAGTAACCTTCTTGACAACGACTTCGACTTTGAGGTTAGGAAACCGGTGGACTACACTTCTTGTCTGAGTAACCTTTTCTGGGACTACGACCCTTTCAAATTTTCACCCTCCTCTTCCCCTACTGTTTCCTACTCTACCAACCTACCGTAGTGACTGAGTTACCTGTACTCACACTCATTTGAGGTCCTCAACCACTACCTGTCCCTCCGGACCGTACGACATCAGGTACCCCAACGTTTCTCAACCTATACTGACTCGCTGACTTGACTTGACCGAACGTATAAGTATAATCTTAAATGAGAAAAGAAAAAACAATTTAAGTTTAGAAGATCGTTCTGAACTCTACTTAGAGACCTTATGAAATATAACTGAAACGTTATAACGTAAAATTTGAAAAGGGAATTAATTTAACTTTCACCCCCCAGTACAATCTTTCCATTTGTTAATGTCACGAACAGTAGTCGCTGATTTCAAAAGAAAGTAAAACGAACTACGACCATATTGGTAATGAAACTGGAAAGAAAAAGAGAACTTCAGGTACGGCAAAGAGGAGATGTCCTCATCAATTATAAGGGGTATCAAGGGTTTATTAATAAGAGAATACGACGGTCATTCTCCGGTCACTGCACAGTCCTTTTGGTATCGTAGTGCGTCCTACCTATTTTTATACCTTTCGTCTTTCTGACCCCTCACATAGAGACCCCGGTCTGACTGACTAGGTTACGGACGTAACTGTGCGTTAACTATGGGTAACACCGACATTCTGCCCAAGTCCGAGTAGAAGGAGAACCTCCTTTTCGTGTGAAACCTCCGTGCGTGAACCGTACCGGCACGAACAACCATGGAAGTCAAAGGTTATACGGTGTCATACAACCACATTTATGTTTTGTAGAGAGTCCCATCTAGTGACGGTGGTTCGACGTCTAAGAGATTGGAATCCAGATGTGATCTGGTAAAAGTTGGTAGAATAAGACTCTAACTCAAGGTCCCGTCACCACGTTGCACCGACCGTCCCGAGGTCTTGTAATTACGACTTGTAGCAGTCGTGGCAGATACGTTACCACACAACAAGGACAGTGGAACTGTCGACGACTTTCTGAAAGATATTAATAGGATGAAATTTTTTTAGTGTCGTCTTACTTCATGTTCGAATGTTCACACCATCGTTGCACACTTGGGGACATCTTCGCTGACATACTAGTCGTTGTAGACCCAATGTCCACACTTACACTTCCAGCGTAACGGACGATTAATTACAGATCTCTCTGGGTAGAGCTCCTGCCACGAAGGGGGTCTCAATTCATGGTGCACTTTTCCTTTATGTCGGATTCGACCTCTGACTATAGTACATTGGGAAGTCTAGAATCTCCCATTTCTTTATGTGTAGACTTTTGAATTAACTGTGAAAATTTCTGTACTTTACTTCCACTAAAACAACAATCGAGGCGTAAGAGGGTCCCTTTGTAAGGTAAGGTAACTACCTCTGACAGTTTAAAAACAAGGTTTCGGGTTTATTCCACTACTTCCGACTCTTGATAGAAAAGGGACCTTTTACGTACAACTTGTACTTGTGTAAGACCTTCCCTAAAATCCAACAAGTCTTAAAGAGACTACAAGGCCAATGGGTTTAGGAAAATACCTATGTTTTTTTTTTATTGATCGACTTTAGTTGTAACACTTCAACGAGTCAACACAGGCTAAGAAACTCTGAGGTACCTGACATCGGATGGTCCGAGGAGGTAGGTACCCTAAGAGGTCCGTTCTCATGAAATCACCCAACGGTAAAGGAAGAGGTACTCTAGAAGGGTTGGGTCTCTAGCTTGGGTCCAGAGGACGTAACGTCCGTCTACGAAATGGTAGGCTCGGTGGTCCCTTCCGATTTACAAGTTGATCCCTTATGCAATCTCGTTTAGGGGTTTAGGGCCATGGGACCTAAGGTCCCTTACCGAACACTACGTAAGTCCACCACTTACTATGCTCTTCACTCAAAAGTACCTTCTCACATCCGTCGGCAGGACCAAGGTACTACTCGAGATGACTAGGGTACCTCCTACTCACCTGTCAGAACAGTGTAAGGTAAGACGATCAACTGGTTCTCTTCATACCTGATCCGAGACTTTTGTGTTCACCTGATAGGGGATGACTTTCAAGAAGACGTCAACAATAAGATCTTAGATTAGATCTCTCCTTTCCACACCTCTGTGGAGTTCACCATTCTTTCTAGTCGGGAATCTGTGTCTGATAATTTCGTAATATCCCTTGAAAGCGGACATAGACACACGAAACTACAAAGAAGTCTAGTGTTCACGAAATTACTAAAGATGTTCACGGAGAAGGAGTAGAGAAACAAAGGAGAGACCTAAATTTTACGTAGTTGAAAGAAAAAAAAAAAAAAAAAAAAAAAACTCTAGACATACTTGAACCTCTCGTTTACTCGTGGATGGACAAACAACTGAACCTTTTGAAACGAATAAGAAACAAGAAGTCAAGTCAAGTCAAGTCAGCGAATCAGCACAGACTGACAAACACTGGGGTACTTGGTGTCGTGTGGTCCGGAGGGACAGGTAGTGGTTGAGGGCCTCAGGTGGGTTTGGGTACAGGTAACTCAGCCACTACGGTAGGTTGGTAGAATAGGAGACGGCAGGGGAAGAGGAGGACGGGAGTTAGAAAGGGTCGTAGTCCCAGAAAGGTTTACTCAGTTGGGAAGAGTGCTCCACCGGTTTCATAACCTCAAAGTCGAAGTCGTAGTCAGGAAGGTTACTTGTGGGTCCCGACTAGAGGAAATCCTATCTGACCAACCTAGAGGAACGTCAGGTCCCCTGAGAGTTCTCAGAAGAGGTTGTGGTGTCAAGTTTTTGTAGTTAAGAAATCACGAGTTGAAAGAAGTGTCAGGGTGAGAGTGTAGGTGTGTACTGGTGACCTTTTGGTGTCGGAAACAAGAATCATCTTCCTTGATCTGAGAGGGTCCTTTGCGATCCTTCAAAAACCATCATTTATACGACGACCAGAAGAAGTACCCTAAATACGGGAAGGGAAGTGGAGAGAAGTGACTTGGGAAAGGAACCCTCCGAGAAAGTGGTAAGGAAGATTTCAGATCAAGTTCAGTACCACGGGAAGTGGAAGTGTGTTTTAAGATATTATTAATGTACAAAAGATCCTTTATTTCGGGTTTACGGAATCAGCCATGAATTGAGGGAGGTTTTATATTAGGGCCAAACACGGTTAGAGAATAGAGTACTCATGGTGTATCTAGTTATAAAGTCTTGTAACATGACACGGGTTTCTTTAGTTCGAAATGTAAAATAGATAAACTTTACGGGAAGGAAGGAGGAGTAGGAACAGGGAATTCAACGATGATAGGAAATTCTACATAAAGTCAGATAGGGGTTTTGAGGTAGGTAAACATAGGTTTCGTTCATCTTACTGAAGGAGAAAACTTTCTTCTATATGGATATAAAACAACAATAACAAAAACAAGTGAACGATACAGACTGACAAACGTTGGGGTACCTGACGTTGTACGGTCCGAGGGGACAGGAAGTGACAGAGGACCTCAAACGAGTCTAAGTACAGGTAACTCAGTCACTACGACAGATTGGTAGAGTAGGAGACAACGGGGGAAGAGGAAAACGGAAGTCAGAAAGGGTCGTAGTTTCAGAAAAGGTCACCCAACCGAGAAGAGTAGTCCACCTGTTTCGTAACGTTGAAGTCGTAGTCATAGAGAGAGAGAGATGAATAAGTAGGTAGATAGATACATATAAAGACGGTCTCGACATTGTGGAAACAGGACCTTGTCCATCATATAAACAGAATGAGTATACACACAAAGAGGATATTTCAAATTGAATCTGTCCCATATGTCGATCATAAATGAAATAAGTTCGTAGTAATAGAGTAAATTAGGAGAAATGATAGTACATTCTGACCAGAACGATCCTTGTTAAACATCTTCTCCTTCTCTCATTTCTTCAGACAATTAAATAGTTTCCACACCAAAAGAAGTTCCCGTCCAAACTTTAAAGTGGGGGGAACATGTTTGGAGGTTCGAGATCCACACGAATGATGAACTGTAGAAACAAAACCTTCCCTACCAAAACCTACTCGTAAGTCTACTGTTGACGCTACTTTTTGACGTAGAACTGGTCCAATGAAGTTATGAGAACCGACCGTTCTCAGTTCTTTTACCTACTTCCTTGAATATGATCATGACGTGTCGAAATGTTGTAATCGAGAATTTCTGACACACTGACTAAGTAAGTCACAAACTTCATTAATTTCTGTGGACGTCTTAGTTCAATGTCTTTGCAGTGACTGTCGTAGGCTCCTCCAAGAAGGCCACCAACCCACCCATGACTCGTGGTCGACATGCAAAAGTCTCTGTAGGAATAGTATCGAGGTGCCGGTGAACTGTCAGTTGGGAGGTGCTTGTGAGCGTTTGTCCCCCTTTTTTTTAACAACTTAAAGTTTAGACGAAGTTCCCCTGTCTTTTATTACTGTGGGAAACAAAGAACACAAACAATCAAATAACCTTATTTGAAAGGAAGAAAGGAAAATAGAGTAGAAGGAGGAAATACTTTTTCAGTCGTCTTTAAGAGGGAAAAAACACTTTAAATATCGTGAGAAAGAGGATTTATTGCATTCTTAACGTTCTACACTCAATGATTTGTTACGACTCTTTAAATGTACGTCGTAGATATTAGAAGTGTGACTAAGACTTTATGTCCAATTAAAGGGGGACATAAAGAAAATGTATATATCTCTTTAATCTTTTAGACGGAAGATAGTTTGAATTAATTAACTATCTAAATTTAATACTTACATAAAAACTTGATCTATTACGTGTGAATAATCTCTCAGTTTATACGGTATATTATTTACATACTAAAACGTGGACATACAACGACGTAAATTCTAATCATATTAGTGATATCAATTAACCATCGTGAAGTCCAACCTTTATAGGGTTTAATCTTGATGATTACACTAGAACTATTGTATTAAGGTAAAAGAGTATGTGACAGTTTCCAAGTTTTCATTAACTAAGTATATTTTTAAAAAAATTGGAAACCTTTATATGGAGTAGTTATCCTAAATGAACAAAAATGTACGGTACTCTTATACTTATATTTTACCAAACTCAAGTGTCTTTACTCGTACTTTCTTTCATGTGTTCTAAGACACATGTAAAGTAGGATACTGTTTCCGTTCTTTTTCTTTGAACACTAATTCTACTGAGTGTATGGTTCGTCGTAGACGAAGGGTCCAAGAGTAAGACATTGACAGAATAGTCAACTCCTTTGATTTCAAAGTTCCTCAATTCTTTGGTTGTCCATCTTACGTGTGTTCGAGGAAGAACGGGACACAAGGTATGTTCTGGTGTACACGTGCACATGAGTGTCCATACACACGTTTGTGTGTGTACGTGCGAGACACAATCACGGACTGGGGGGTGTGACCGGACCAGGTCGACGTCTCAGGTCTGACAGTCGAGAGTCGAACTTACCTCCGTCGAGGAGGGGACATCCCACCCGCCGTTGAGGAGGGAAACCAAGGTCCATACGAGGAGGTTAAGAACCAATAGACCTCAAATAAAAATTAAGAGAACTTCTTTTTTCTCTTTATCACATCAGACACGTAAGAATGACCTTTGTACTTGTATGTATGTCTTTGATAAGAATCAAAACCTTCTCCCTTTTTTGTTTCCCTATGTGGTCCGAGGGTAGACGAGGTGGTCGAAGCACCCTCAGAACAACTGAAGCATTTAGTGGTTTCGAGAGTCTCGAACAAAGGAGAAGGCAAATTTTTTTTTTTTCTCCTGTAATATGAAGGACGAGGTTCCGATAAATTAAATCTACTGTTCTACATTCGTCACGTCACTCTGGGTGGCACACTCCGTGTCTCGTCTGGGAGTCGTTCAGTCGACTGAGTCTCTCCTTCGACGGCAGGTGACTGGCTTTCGAGGAACGAAAGGAACGAGTCACTACCGCCGAGATCGTCAAGGGTACACCTCTACCCTCGGACCTTTGTCCTTCCTCTCGGGTCTCTAGATGGGGTCGTCTTTCACCTGGGGACCCTTCTGTCTTTGTCGAAACGTTACTACTATTCGGTTTACGAAGACTCAAATTGACAAACCTTTTCGCTAAAGAATTCATACTGTATTACCACTTCATACTAGAGATGACTTTTTGGATATTTCATAGTAGGACTGACGGTTGAAACCCTACGTAAAATATTACAGACACCAACTACTAAATGATCTATACTTTCAATAGAAGAACATTATATTTTTAATGTACTTTCGATAGTAAGGTTCTGATGTCTCTTTGTAAACATACACACACACACTATGATACTTTCAAGTATTTCGAGTTGTCTTAACTCTTGTCACAGTACTCTGTAAGTTATATGGCACTTTTGACCCGAAAAGGGATACTTAACGGTAAGATCCTCCATTGTCGAGTCTAATAAGTGTCTATAAAGACTCTTGGACGACTTACCGTCCTCTACACGTCTCGGGGTACCGCACATACGACCAAAAACGAAAACAGTGAAACAGTGACTCACGGTCTGGGAGGGTCAGTAGTGGAGATACTGGAGACTCTAGTTTTTAAAGTCTAAACACCCCGTCACCCTGAGTCAACGTCAGTCCTTTACGAAGAAACTAGTTTCCTATGGATAACGTGTTGTACACCCTTATGAGAGGTCAAAAGTTTACGTAACTGAAATCGATTTGTTATTCGTTACCATGGTCCAGTCCTACGAGCGGGACGGTTGTTAGTTCCTACGACAATGTATAAGGTAGAGGGGTTTCACCTCTAAAGACTCATTTTAAGATATACCTCAATGAAGAAAGACCCTTATCAATAGTCGAGTCCGACAATATTGTTTGTAAGGTCTCTGACCCCCCGAATTTGATCTTTCTGAATAAGGAGTTCCAAGACCTCCGACCGAGTTCTAATTCCACGGTCTCACAGGTGACAACGAGTCTCGAGAAGGACCGAACGTCTACCGACATAGAGAGACAGAGGAAAGTACCGTCTCCTGTCACTCCCTCTCTCTCCTGTGTCGAGAGAGGACCACCGAGAAGACTGTTTCTCACGATTAGGGGTAAGTGTTCCCAGGGTGGGAGTACTGGATTCGTGGAGCGTTACCGGGGCGGAGGGTTATGTGTAGTCACCCATTCTGAACTTTCACATAAACTCCTCATGTCTCAGTGAGTCACTTATCTTGTCAAAAGGAGTATAGACACGAGGTCCTCGGTATAGGTAAGTAAGACCCTTCTCTAAGAGTTCAAAGTCGAACTCGGACAACGGCTGTAATTTACTCGATCAAGACGGAAGAGACAGAGATAAAAGGGTTAATTTTTAATAACGTTATTTCAAAGGACTCCCAGGACCAAATCACTAGGGATCTAAAACAGTAAGTCTGTTACAACGTTTGTGACTCAGTCTGAGGACCCCAAGTCTCTGACCACGAACTGTAAGTATTGGCAACAGAAGGGTAAACATATTAAACGAAGTATTTACTCGTACCAGAACCGGTCCGTACACGTTTTATAATTATTCGTTTCTAATATACAATTAAATATTTTTCCTTTATTTACTCAAACCCATAGAAGGTACACGAGTCCTGATACACACGACAATAAAACCTTTATAATATAAGTTAAAAAAAAAATTCAGTGTGTCTGGTTAAAAATTTCCGATCCATTAAACAGGTTTCAGGGACTCTATCCGTAATTTATTTACTATCTGGTACTTAGGGTGTGTCAAAGAGACTGGTAAAGATGAGGTATAATTTCAGAGAAGGTCACGTGTGTACTTTTAGACACCGAAACTTGTTCTGGAAAAGATGGAAGAGTCTGTATCGTTTCGACCTACGATGTATATTTTAACAGTTAAAATATGGGTTCAATCACTTTTTTTAGTCTTGACGTTCGACCATCGATGTTGATACTTTAGTGTTACTAATACTTCTACGAGACGTCAGGTATATGTAATTGATATCTAGCCAGGACAATTTTAGGGATAAATAAAGACAACGTGGTCCTTTCCTATTTGTCTTAACGAAAAACGATCTCTGTCTTCTAATACAAGAGTAGAGTCCCACTTAGGTCGGCGTCGACCCGGAAATACTAACACTGAGTAAACTTTACCGAGCAATAATTTTGACCTAACAAAAACCTAACGCTGAAATAAGTTAACTCTGTTAATGCACAAGACATACTAAGTTTAGTTACTAAAGTCCGTCGTCAACTAATAAAGTCGAATTAAACAACACGGAAAACGAAAAAAATCTGTCGGTAACCTATAGTTTCAGACTTTAATCTAAAATTAAAGGAAAACCCCTTTAAAGTGTACATATAACGTAATCGGAAGTATTTACGGTACTACGAAGAGAGGAATACGTTCAAGTACGTGTGCGAGTCCCTTGTCGGTAGGTGCCTGTCGTTTCCAAATGTCTAGGGGTGGGTCACCGAAGACAGGGAACTTCAGTCCAGTCAGAGACTTCGTCTCCTGGTCAATTCATGTAAACCACCTTGACCGTGAAGAATAGGCGGTCGGGTCGAGGCCTCGTCAAACTACTTTGTTAAAATGGTAGAGGTCCAAGAAAAAAGACACGAAAGACCCCACTTCCCGAGTCTTTAGTTCTCATCGGGGCCCTTTACGACGGACTTCAACTTCACTTCTACACACAGCCGTCCTTGTTTAACGGGTTCGGGTCGAGGGATACTTCGTACCCTACTACTTTGTATGCAGTCGTTTGTTCAGAAGGGAGGTTGAATAGTTCTACGGACGCCCCGACTCACGTAGGATGTCTCCACCAGTACAGGGGAGGCAGGGGTGAACACCGTCTCCGTTAAAGATGAGTACACGTCAGAGAAGGACCAGTAAGGGACCTCAACCGTCATTTTAGTAGTACGGGAACCTACTTTATTACTGACGATCAAAAACTTTTATGTGTTTTAGTACTCTTAATCTATGAGTGATGATCGTGATCTATGCATACCAATTATTAGGTAGTACCCACAAAAGACTGTTCCCTCCATTTGCAATGTCCCCTATCCTACACGAAGTCTTCCCACTACTAGAGGTACTTGGTCACTTCTTCACTTCACTTTCAGTAAGTCAGTACAGACTGAGAAACGTCAGGGTACCTAACATCGGGGGGTCCGAGGAGACAGGTACCCCTAGAGGTCCGTTTCTGCGACCTAAACCATCGACAAAGGAAAAGGTCCCCCAGAAAGGTTGGGTCCCTAGCTTGGGTCCAGAGGGTGTAACGTCCACCTAAGAGATGGGTGCTTGGTGGTCCTTTCGGGTCCAGTCATACACTTAATGATTTTATAAGTACAAACATCGTTAGAAGTCGAAACGTAAAGTTCTTTTCTTTTTTACCCTGACTCTGATACTCGATAGTTTCTCTGTCATTCATCGGAGTAACCTGAAACTTAGTAACTCAGGTTGAGGGTTTAGGTGCGTATCCATCTAGGGGTCTAAAATTTTGTCGTCCTAGACAGAATTTTCGATCCGTCCTCCAAAGTCGTAAAATTCCCTTAAACCAACGACACTGGACATTTTCGGGAAAGTTGAATTTCCTACCTACTACAATACCAACTGACTCGGAGGACACCCCCTACTCCTGACTACATTCCCTCCATAAATTTTTCATGACTCTGAATTTATATATATATATATATATATATATCAGGATAAAACATGTTAAAATGTAATTTTGGTTCTCTCAACTTGTTTCTACTGAGTAACAACGTCCCTTAATGAGTCGGATTTGGTCTTTGACTATGTTGACACAGGAGATTCGAACTTTAGGTTCGACGGACGATGAATTTGTCTCTTAAGTACCTATTTATTAAAATTTTTAGTATAGTTTTGTTCCTTGCGAAATGATAAATGTACACCGGGTTCTTCTTAGTCATCGTGCACGGTCTTTTTGTAGAGTCGCTGAGTTATACGTGGGACACTCGACGTCATTGTCACGTCCTGGTCCCTTGTCTAAGTCTGGTCGTTTGTCTCTCGGACTTTTATTTATGCGTAAGTCCAGTTTGTTAGTGGAATGGGATGACGCATTCAGAAAAGGTAATCTTCGTGGGTACCGAATGTTTCCCTCTCTTTCCTCCACGACTGTCTTAGACGACCGAGACTCCGACCCACTCTTCCCGTCCACCTCTTCCCACTCTTCCCGACGTCCGAGACTCCCACCTCTCTTCCCGTCCACCTGTCGTTTCAGTCTCCGTCCGTCGTACCGCTCACCCCCGTGACCCTCAATTTCTCCGGGGGTCTACAACATACCAACCGTATTTTATTATTCCTACAATCTCACATTCTTAACATCCTTCGTCGTACTTAGTCTCTCAGGCGAATTTCCCTTCTAGTAATCTGAACATGGTCCCTCTGAACCGGTCCGGCGTCTTCTCTTTTCGTTAACAGTCTATACAACTCTTCAAATCTTGTCCTCCCGGGTCTTCTTATCGAGAAGAACTCTACCTTTATCTTCTCAATCCTTCCTTTTCTCCCAACCCTTTCTCCTATTGAGAACTAATTGAAACGATATCTTTTGGTTGTCCCCACATAAATCGAGTTGTTACGTTTATCGGTGTCAGGGTAACGACCACAATTAAATTAATCTTTTCTAGGGGGTAAAATTTGTCAAAATAAATTCCTTTAAAGTTTTCTTGTATCGTCTTAAAGAGACCACCCCAAAAATTACTCAGTGGTAAAATCCTTTATTTGTGTCTTATGTTTTCATCCTCATATAGGTCCCTTGGAGTCTGTTCACCGACACTAAAAGTGTGAGTGTACGAACGTTATCATTGATTCATCACTACCTACGTTGCATTTAAGGTTTTACTCAGTTAATTTATACTTTTATTCCGTTGTAAACTTATCCACCACCAAATCAACGATTCAGTACAGTCTGAGAACGCTGGGATACCTGGTGTCTGGTGGTCCGAGGAGACGAGTACCCTAAAGGGTCCGTTCTTAAGATCTCACCCAACGGTAAAGGAAGAGGTCCCCTAGAAGGACTGGGTCCCTAGTTTGGGTCCAGAAGAGGTAACTTCCACCTAAGAAATGGTTGACTCGGTGGCTCCTTCGATAATAAACTTATCGCCTCTGTCGTAAAACGTACAAAAGGTACTCAAGTTTTAGAGTCTCGTTGTTCTATAATCTAACACGAAAAGTTGAAAAAACTAGTTACTCTAGTTGAAAAAAGTTGTTACTCTAAAATTTAAACGATAGTGGTGTCACTTAACGTTACCATTTAATTTTCGAATTAAATCTAAACGATTATCTTTAGTGACTGACTTGTTAAGTTCTAGACAGACAATTTATGTTAATTTTGATGTAACCGATTTGTGTCGCATTATGGACATATGTTCGTTTCCTCCTATTTCGAAGTGGTGTTCCTCTTTAGAATAATCCAAGAATTGCTTTGTCTGGTCTGGGTCTCTGACCGTCGGACCAGGTAAACGAGGGGTCGATTTTATCGATATGGAACGGATCAATAAAAGAGTTTAAAACTTCGAAATATAACAATGTTACTGTGATATCCTTATTACAGAGATCTGACTGACCCACATTGAACCCATCGGAGGTGTTCCGTCCGTGAGTGTGAGAGTAAACGTAATTGTGTTAAGGAAGAATTAGACCACTACTACATTTATCGTCTGTCAGAAACTGTAGAGTGAAAGAATAAGATGAAACCTTCGACGGATCTGCATGTGACGTTCGTTAAACGAGGAAAGTCTCGTGTGTTTTCTACCTAAGTAAATTCGTTTTTAATCTCACTGATTAACGTATAGACTCGAGGTTTTACGTAGATAAAAAAAAAAAGAAAACACATTCGAGTTTCCTAAATATCTTGACCTTCAAAAGTGAGTCTTGAGGTCAAACTCTGGACCTGTAAAGAGTAAGAGTAGAGGAGGTAGAGAGGTATGGAAGATGTACCCAGGTCTCCGAGATCGACTGGTTGACTTTTTTTAATTTGAATCCCAAATTCCGGTACCATATCCACAATCCATTCTTGGACAGGACAATTACGATGAAGACAAGAATACTTTAATCGTTACGTTACAAATAGTGTTTTTTCATTTTTTCTTTCACTATACTTCACAGACAAAAAGGGGGTACTCATAAGTGACGTTTGATTTAGTAAAGACCGTGACATAAAGTAATTGACACGTTTTAAGAGGTTAAATCAGCGGAACTTAGAGAGAAAAGTTATCTCTGTAAATGGTTAGAATTCTCCGTAATCTTCATCTTACTCTTGTCACGATCTTATTACGTGTTGCGTAGACAGTGCAAGACCCCAGACTATTTACGATCGACGGAAAGGAAGAGGTTAAGACCAAGGTAAGACCTGTGAGTTGGAGCGTGGATGGACCGTCACCGGTGTCTCCCGGTTACCCCGAGTCGCAGGTCCGCTCGCACTAGAGCCCGACGGTGTCAGGAACGCCCCACCTTGTCCTCCGGGGTCCTCAAGTCTCGACACACCGACGTAGTGCGACTGTCAAACTGTGGTCTATGCCGCTTACCACTTCATTACCAGCTCGCCCTAAATGTATGTGAGTCGTAGAGAAATAGGGGTTTCAGACTTAAATATTTGTCCGATTTTTGCTTACGGAAAGTAGTCGAAATTAAAAGATTACGTCACTGGGTAGGAGTGTGACGTATTATTGTCCAGGGTCTCACTGTTAATTTTATTTAGTGGGATGCCTTCTATGGTAATCTTCATAAGTACGGAGTAGTCACTGGCTTAACAGAGTATGTTATATAGGACTCCTTTATAAATATTGACATTGAAGTCGAGGGGTTTCGTGTTAGACTAATTATAAGACGGGAACGACATCCAAAAAAGAACCTTTAACTTTGTACCGAATTTACAATAAAAGACCCGTCGGCAGATTATAACAAAATTACCCTTTATGGTTACCGATTAGTACTTGGTTATCGGTAACTAGATTTTACCTAATGGAAAGACGTCTCAGGCCCTCCTTCTACTCGTAAAAGTGTAAGGAGGGAAAATTTCTTTTTGAACAATTAGGTAAAAATGAAAGAACTATTACCCAATTTTCAGAAGACTTTCCTGAAACTTTACATTTTATACAAGGAGAAAGTGAGAAATTTTTCAAATAAGATTCACTACTTCCTTACATAAATGTCTTCACCCAGACCCCACTTCTTCGGAACTCCTAGATAGGTAGAACTGGGGACTGGGAATGGAGACCCCTTTGAGCCCTTCCGAGTTCGACGAATTGGTAGAGGACTACTCAGAGAGTCAAGGATACCCTCTTTCTGTGGTTTCCACGTATAAATCCGTTTGACGAATAAGACCGTTTGTGATTTTTCCCGGAACTCCACTGGACACAACCTCACTCACCACTGGTATCGACGACATCAGTTTTCTGTGTCTTTTTTAATCCGTGTCTGGAAACTCTAGTTTCGTACCACACAATCAGTCGAACCCGCCGACATTGTATTACAGTGACTGACCCGTTGAATTTGTCGTCTGTGAACGCATGATATCAGGATTCCGGGTGCTTAGACGTTAGTCCCCGTCGTGGTACTCTAAGACCCCTGGGAGACGACGACCGACGTCTGCCGGTAGAAGAGTGTCACAGGAACGAGTAAACCGTCCTTCTCTCGAGACTCCAGAGAAGAATGTTCCCGTGATTAAGGTAGCACCCCCAGAGGTAGGAGTACTGGAGTAAATGGGATTGGTTGAGGGTTTCCGGGAGACGGAGGGAGACCCCGAACCCCGACGTGGAATACCTAAGCCCGTCTGTACAAGTCAGGTAAAGTGTGTCGTTCCTGTACAGATCGTCAGTTCCTGGACGGTTACACTGCGAGAAGGTCCAGTCTGATCTTCTGACGATCAGTCCCTAACAGATCAGGACCCTGGATCTCCTGTCCACGAGAGTAAAGACTTTCTGCTACGACGAACCAAGAAACTACACAGAGGAGTGCAGACACAAAGGGCATATAAGAAAACAACGACTGAAGGATCAAACTATCATGTGACTCTAGAATACACGATAGTTAATCAAACTCCTCTATTAAAACATTTAGTACCAGAGGTTTGGTCTAAAATACAATGCTGGATTTAGACTGAGTGTATATGAGGTGTAAAGTTTCTTGACGTGTTCTTTACCCCCGTGTCCCTCTGGAGATTCGGGAGCTGGTTCTCCTTTAGTGTATTCGCACAGAACGTTACAGGTCTATGGTCGAGATGGTAGACGAAAAGTCTGAGAACCGAAGACTCTGAGAAAAGAAGTGATGATTCCTTTCTATGTTTTATTAGATTTGAACTTTAGGGTAATAAGTGGAAGGATCAAAAGTTACAGGATAAAATGATTTATCTATTGTGGGGACGTTTGTCGGACTTTTCATCACCATTCTCATTACGTGTCGTTACGGTCGAAACTCTCTCTCTCTTCGTAATTATACTTATTTGTCGGAGAACACTTGTTCCCAAAATACAATTGTGAAGAGATCGTTTAAAGAACGACTGAGCAGGGATCTTCAGAAGACTTCCGTCTTCCGAACTAGAAGACTTCTCCTGAAGTAAAAGCACTAAATAAAAGTTACTTAAACAGTGGGATGTTGGGAGAGAAGCGGGAGTGGGGAGAAGGATGGGGACCTGTTAGTGAATGTCTTTAAGACGACATTTTATTTCTTCGAAAACCTTTGGAGACCGAGACTCTCGTTCTCCCTCTTCGTCTCTCTTCTGGAACCGAGTGATGAAGTCGTGCCTTCGAACGTCTGGAAGGAGACCAATTATTGACTTTTGGGACCTTGACCTCAAAGCTTCGGTGTGATTCCCTTAAAACCCTTTTGGTATCGGTTACAGACCTGGAATCAAAGGAAGAGACGTTTTACTTCTACGACCTAAGTTACTGTAGTTACTGACAAAAATTCAAAATTGTAAAATAGTCAAAACCGAACAACTCGAAAATTGATCCTCGAACTTAAACCAGTCCATCGTCTGCCTCCAACTCTTTCTGGGGTACTCAGACGTGTCACCAGGTACCTCCTCCACTCGAGTCCCGACCTTCTCGTCGGGTCGACGAGACGAGAGTGGTACGTCTGACTAGAGTGTCCTCAAACCCTTCACAACTCCGGGGTCTCGTAGTCCCCTGATAGTGTCGACACTATCGTCGTAAGACCATCGTCAATCGTAGGGCATCCACTGACGACCCTCTGTCCGTACCCTAAAAGACGGTCACTGGAATGTTTCCTGTCTATGTTGAGGGTAAATTGTCACTCCTGTAATTCTTTCTCTATAGTACTTTAAGGTGTTTTAAGATGACTACGGTTTTCGAGTCGGAGACACGTGGTAACGACTTAACTTTGAGTCCCTGTCGCAAAACCAACTTCATCTTTTTTTTTTATCGAAACAACGAAACGGTACGTTTCTCCCTGTGTTTTTAACACACAGGGTTGGACCCTCCAAAACCACTCTTCAAAATATCGTTTGCCAAGTTGTCACCCCAACGACTTTAATCCCACACACGTCCCGAAGGATCCACCGTGTCACACTTCTTAGGCGGACCGTCATCTCCTCTGTGTTCTCTTTGTCCTAGCTAAGGACCCAGTCCTTCTAGGGGATCTCTTCCTTTACCGTTGGGTGAGGTCATAAGAACGGACCCTTTAAGGGACCTGTCTCCTCGGACCACCCGATGTCAGGTGCCACAGCGTTTCTCAGTCTGTGTTGACTCACCCATTCGTTGGGGTGTGTGTGTGTCTCGGAGGACGAAATATAATTAGACGAGAGTCCGTTAGACTACTTAAAGACACCAAGGAAATTACACCGGAGTCCATTAGAAGGACTTCTCGAAGAGACCAAGGAAATTAAACCCTGTCTTTTACGACTGTAGAAGGTGCATAACCATCAAATCGAGACACACGACTCAGTGAAGTCAGTACAGACTGAGAAGATATCGGGTGGTCCGAGGAGACAGGTACCCCTAAGAGGTCCGTTCTTATGACCTCACCCAACGGTAAAGGAAGATCTCACCCTCTCCCCCTTCCTGTTAGGGACAAGTTTCTACACATTTGTTTCATTGAGATTTATAACCTCCTTTTACGATTCGAATTATACCGAGACGTGAGTATTAAGAAATTTTAGGATATACAGTAGTGAGACGAAGTTTTGGGGGGTTTAAATTTCATTATCTGTTTGATTATGCGATTTTAAATACGTTTTTTTCTAATTGTTCTTCTACCTCAAGGTAGGGGTGGAAGGTGAGTTTAGTTTTCGAAACCGCTAATATCTCTATACATTTCATTTACTTAGACGTTATGCGCAGGAGTTCGCAATCGTACAAATATCAACAATTCTGAAGGGACCACGGAGTCCTCCATTTCACAGAAGGATATTAAGCCCTCTGGACCCAAGTTAGGGACCCACCCCTTCTCGGAGACCTCTTCCTTTCCCGTTGGGTGAGGTCACGAGAACGGACCTTTTGGGGTACCTGTCTCCTCGGACCATCCGATGTCAGGTACCTCAGTGTTTCTCAACCTGTGCTGACTCGCTGAAGTGAAGAAGGTCGACAATACTTCGCGACGATATTGGTTTCGCCAAATCATCGACTAACTGGTCACGTCAGGAGACTATAACCGCCCGGTCACACAAGGAAAAGATCTTCTGTCGTACTCATGGGTGGAACAAATATAGAGAAAAATAAACACAGGATACAAGAGTACAAATTAGTAAAATTTTCATTTAGGTCATAAGTTTACTTTGTTTGATATCAAATACATTGGTTAAGAGATACCCTTCCATAAATACGTTTTCTAGGGACAATAGGTCAGAAACGTGTGCAGGGATCACTAAAAAGATCCGTACAGAAACCTAAACCCTGACGACCCAGTTTCCCATGTGTTCGAAATTCTGAAAACTTTATAAGTACCCCAACCCCTGTCACGTGACGGGTATATTCAAGTCTCCTGTCGATCATCCTTTCTGTCGTTGTAGGTCGGATTGTCCCAAAATGGCCTCGGAGGGAGGAAACCCAATGTCCGGGATCTCGCACTTACTGTTGGGTAGTGGTCCTCACGTCTCTTGACTGACTAGTCTACATCTCACAATAATTTTCGAATTTGTGTGTCGTTTCGTCCACTGCCGAATGAAAGAGTGTGTGTGGACATACGTACGCACGTGGTTACATGTGTATACATACGCGCTTGTCTGCACGTGGGGCTTTGTGACATCAGTTCGAAGGTGAAGTCGTCTTTTCCGTGGAGAAATTCTGTAATATATTGGTACTTTAGCAGTCTTGACTAAGACACTAAGAAAGTCCCTTTCGTCTTGGGGGCAACTTACTTTGTCTACGGAAACGACATGCGGAAAATATAAGTTGTCTGACCGTGTATTTACGGTAAACTCTCCGAAGGTAAAGATACCGCGTGTTCGAGTTCTCTGTCCAGTCGGACTTTTAGTCTACATTATTCTGGTAAAGGTTTGCGTCTCAGTTTACGAGAGTCAGTATTTCGTCCATTTAGACGATACCCCGTTGTTCTCTTGAGTGGTTTATGGAGAGACTAAGTTATAATTTTCTCTTTTTAACATGGTAGAACCACGTATGTAGTCTTTTCACACCGTAGAGACGACGAGACGATCAGGTCTCTTTCACCCTGGGCAGACTCCTTTGAGTCACAGCAGGTGTATGGAACCGGAAGTACCCCGTAGTCCCCTGCCTATGGAGGACACTGGGTCGGTACATTTTGAAAGGAGACGGAAATCGGTATCGAAACGACGTTTGGGACGTTTAGTGAACCCTCGGACTACGAGAGTTTCACTTATTGACTCAGTCCTTCACCCAAAGAAGATGTTTGACGCGTCGTCCTACTTTATAGGTTCACCTTTGGTACCTCCTCGTTTCCGAATCTCCTTTCTGTTTGTTAACGAACCTTGGGACACGACGAGTCCATGTACGTTCCTTACAATCTTATAAATAAGTCACTTACTCACTTACAGCATCCTCAAAATTAGCTATTAATTTTATATAAAAGTTTCTAGTAAGAACATTTCTATCCTCAGCGGCTATTGATTGGTCAAACCTCTTTGACAGTGTCTCTCGACAAATGACGGGAGTTAAAAATGTTATTTAGTAGTTTCTTTGTCGAGTAGTGACCCCTGGAGGGTGTAGTGGGGAGCAGGAACGGGGTCGTACAGTTCAGGACCCGAGGACCTCTTAAAGTTTGAAGTGACCCCTCTCTAGACCAAAACTCTTACGAATATAAGACCGAAAGTGAGGTCACAATGATTGTCAACCAAGACCCAACACCAACGCTCCTCCGAAATATTTAGTCGAATACAAGAAATGCGATTTCGAGTCTCTTTGTGTATACAGTACTTCTACAAATTAGTGACATCTCTAAACTAATGAGTACCTCTTCTTTTCACGTCAGTGTAACCCTCAAGAGAGAAACCAGTAGGTGTATACTCTTGTGTTTCTTTCATTCGGTCATATTAAAACTAAATCGGTACTTCAGTAAAATTTTAGTTTTGGAAAGGGAAGAAAAAAATAATACCCTAACTTAGTAAAAAAAGACTCACGAATTTAGTGTTCTAAAATCATTGGGTTCTATAATCGGTATATTCCAAGATAAAATTAAGAGACGGAGACGGGAAGTGAATTTATAACCACAAGGGAACGTAGCATTGGTGTCTCAGAAATAAGAAGGTAGAAATACACCTTTAATTGACTAAGATCGTAGAAGTTCTTATTGGAGTCTATACGTCTACTGTGGTGGGAATACCGCCTCTTCCGTTAACGTGGGGTGAGGTCATGAGAACGGACCTTTTAGGGTACCTACCTCCTCGGACCACCCGACGTCAGGTACCCCAGCGACTCCCAGCCTATGCTGACTCGTTGAAGTGAAACTGAAAAGTGAAAGTACGTAACCTCTTCCTTTACCGTTGGGTGAGGTCACAAGAACGGACCTCTTAGGGTCCCTGCCCCCTCGGACCACCCGACGGCAGATACCCCAGCGTGTCTCAGTCTGTACTGACTTCGCTGAATCGTCGTCGTCGTCGTCGTCGTCGGTGGGAATACCGTCTTTCACTTTTCCCTAATTTTTCGGAGAACTACTTTCACTTTCTCCTCTCACTTTTTCAACCGAATTTCGAGTTGTAAGTCGTTTGCTTCTAGTACCGTAGACCAGGGTAGTGAAGTACCCTTTATCTACCCCTTAATCACAGTCTGAAATAAAAAACCCCGAGGTTTTAGTGACGTCTACCACTAACGTCGGTACTTTAATTTTCTACGAATGAGGAACCTTCCTTTCAATACTGGTTGGATCTATCGTATAAGTTTTCGTCTCTATAATGAAACGGTTGTTCCCAGACAGATCAGTTCCGATACCAAAAAGGTCACCAGTACATACCTACACTCTCAACCTGACACCTCTTTCGACTCACGGCTTCTTAACTACGAAACCTTGACACCAACCTCTTCTGAGAACTCTTAGGGAACCTGACGTTCCTCCAGGTTGGTCAGGTAAGATTTCCTCTAGTCAGGACCCACAAGAAACCTTCCTGACTACGATTTCGACTTTGAGGTTATGAAACCGGTGGAGTACTCTTCCCAACTGAGTAACCTTTTCTGGGACTACGACCCTGCCTGACCCCCGTTCTCCTCTTCCCCTCCTGTCTCCTACTCTACCGACCTACCGTAGTGCCTGAGCTACTTGCACTCAGACTCACTTGAGGCCCTCAACCACTACCTGTCCCTCCGAACCGCACGACACTAAGTACCCCAGTGTTTCTCAGCATGTGCTGACTCGCTGACCTGACTTGACTCGTAGAAGATCTCGAAATTAATGATATAAAAGTGTTTTTATTACTGATTATAGAGGATTAAAGATTTAGACACAGGGTCAGACATAGGATACATGTAAAATATAGATTGGCTTAGGTAAAGGTACAGAAAGGAAATCACTTGGTCTCTGTCTCCCGAAGTAAAACTTCCTACCACATCACCTATGAGGTCCAGGAGATCTCCTTTATACGGCAGTTGAATCTCAAGAGGGGAGGTATGAGGAGAGAAGATTACAAGTGTAGAAATCCAAAATCACGTAATTTTTCCTCGAGGTGTCTTAAAAAGAGACGAAGACGAAGTGATAAATGACAAACATTTGTCATTCGGTGCACGATGAGAAAACGTTGGGGTCCTTGACATGGGACGGTCCGGGGAGACAGATACCCTAAAGGGTCCGTTCTTATGACCTCACCGAACGGTAAAGGAAGAGACCCCCTAGAAGGGTTGGGTCCCTGACTTGGGTGCAGAGAACGTAGAAGACGTGACCATCCGTTTAAGAAATGGAGACTCGGTTGACCTTTGGTAGGTAGTCCTCCGCTGGTAAGAACAGAGGTCAAGTAAGAAGGATCCGACCCGATTGGTAAGGTTACTTTAGAGAGTTTTATGATAGTTAGGGGGTAAGAGTTGAACCATTTACAGTGGTGTAGGATTGTTACAAGAAAATTAAGTCTATACAGGGGGGCCCCTCTCACAGAGATTCAGGATTAAAGTTTAACACTATCGTAGATAGAGACACTTCTTACACACGTCGGAATTATCTATGAGACTGAATCAACCAGACCCCACCTTACGTCCATGACAGCTAAAAAGTTACACATCGGTTTCAAACCTTGAGGACCCAATTTTACCTCGTTTACGATAGTTGAACGGGAACCGGGTTTAGAGATCGGGTTTTAAGGCGGGGGGTGGCGGCGTAGACAAAAAAAAAAAAAAAAAAGGAGGAAAGATGAGAGTGACATAAAAGTCTAGGTTTACCCTTTTACATACACTCGACTCGAATCTAAGGTAGTTCCATTGTCTACGATGAAAGAGACCAGACAACTCTCTGGAGGTTTGTTACCTAACTGGATGGGGAGTTAGGTAACGAGGTAGTTACCCCCTTGTCACTTGTCTAAATTCCTAAACATAACAGTGCGGACAGGGGTCCCGTCCAGATACTTTCTGACTCCTCCCCGGGTAAATAAACTTCGCCTCGTCCCGCAGACATGAAACTTCAAAAGAGTCTGGTACACGACTACTGCAGACTTGAAGAATGATCATTAGTCGTTCCGTTCCAGACGGTCCTTGAACTGGGGTTTGAGGTCCTTTCTTCTACTTGGACTTTTACCACAAAGGTCCTATCGATTCCACCCCGATTTTGTTCATACTTCTGTCTAGTACTTTTTTATCTCTTTTACTGTCAAAACGACACCTGACTCTGGTTTTGAGTGGGAATCTCAAATTATCAAATTAAGGAACTGGAGAAGTCACACACTGGTCGAGAAGAAGAGAACTGTAGACCGATTAGTTATCGTTCCAGACTCGACTACCAGAAGAACTGTGAGCAGTGATAAACATACATATAAAATACACAAACTACACCCAGTAAGTTACAGAAGGAGTAGGTGGTCTGTACGGGAGACCTCGGACAAAAAAAGAAGGGTCACACTTCGTAGTTCTCCATGAACGAACACAGTCTTGTTCTGGGATGAATCACGCGACACCCTCTACCCATTCTGGCGTCTCGTACAATGTAAGATAGGTATACACATTAATTTTCTGTCTCAGACTACTTTTATTTTTCGTTTGTTGTGGGGACTCGGAAGACGGGGTTCTTACTACAAATTTAGAATGGAAAGAGTATAAAGTTATACTATTCTTCTACTTATACGAGAAAAACCTTTGGAAGGTCAAACTTAAGTACGAAAGTTTGTAAATATAAAGCCACTGTCCTCAAAGATGAAGTTCATCCTTGTATAAGTTTTTCACATAGGAGACTAAAGAGACGTGAATCCCTAAAGACATAGTGTGTCCCTATACAATAGTAAACTTTGTTTTAACCACCAAGTGGTCTCATGTTCAAAACACACCCGATCGTGTGTTAAACATCTTAAAGGTAGTGATGAATCTTAATAAGACCTATTGTAGTGATTGGAACGATGATTAAAGGTGAATAAGTTATAAGTTCCTAGTAAGAGAAAGTTTTTCGTTAAAACTACAAACTTATTTTCTACATGCAAAAGACGAAATTTTTTCAATATTGTGCTTTATTAAACCTAAGGACCATTTCTTCGAGTTCTCACTTTAAAGTATCTAGTGAGTAAGAACGTCGGTCAAAGAGTAAAGTGTGAAAAACCCGAAGTTAAGTTTAACTGGTAGGAGAAGGGGTTGACTAGGTAGGGTTTGGAACTATTACAGTATCTGTTTTACCCTTTTTAACTCCGAAAGAGTAAAATAAGTTCTTAAAGATATCGACAACGTGTAAGACGGAACCTTTGAGAATCTACTACGTATATCTCGAATAAAGTGTTTTCTCTTGATTTACGTATTCGTGAAGATAGACTACTGTTACCAAGTCTCGTTGATTTGATATTTCGTTTGTTTGTTTTTGGATATGTTACTTTTGTATTATATATATAAGAGGTCGATTTGTACCACATAAAGTTCAGATGTATTTTCTATTTCTATACATTCGTTTCTTACATTTAGGTGATAGAGTTAAATTTTCACCATTGTAGAAGTATTTACTTTTTATAGAATTTCATCTCGTAAAGTTAGTTACTTAAAATAGTGGACGATGTATAATTCAAGATTCACCACTACAGTACTACATTTTACAATGACACCGAATTTTTTCTTTGTTTAGTCGTTTACCAAAAGTGTGTGTGTGTGTGTGTGTGTGTGTGTGTGTGTGTGGGACGTAATTAAATACAGTCTAAGGTACTATGTTTAGATGAGTTCGTGTAATTTCAATAGATGTCTCTCTAGAAACGAGTATTCATTAAGGAGAATTTTGACATAAGTAGTCTAAGAATGATCCTTGAATTTTAGAAGAATGAATTTCTTTCTATGACTCGAGAGATATAAAGATTTATTTTCTTTTTGATTCATTTACTTACTATTTAGTCTAGTCTTGAGTAGTATAAACTGTTCGTATTTGTTAGAAGAGAAGGTGACGTGTAATAACAGTGGTCACACCTACGACTACGGAACACATCATTGAGTTACTATAGAAACCGGTCTTATAATCCTTTTCCTATAGTACCTATAAAAAGGGTCGATTTCAAAACAAATAAATAGAATTGTAAATTGTTTCCTGTAATCGTCCCTAACTCCCTTTTTTTTTTCCTTTTCAAGTGGAGTTTAAGAGTGAGGAGGTTTTTCTTTTGAAATAATTCTAAGGTTTTATAATAGCCTAGTGTACCATCAAGATGAAGATCAAAAAATTCCTTAGCGGTAAGACGAGAGGTATCACTGACATAGTTAAATGTAAGGGTGGTTTTCACGTTCTTTTATACTCTATCGGTTCGTTACCTTATACTAACTACAAGTAAAAGAAGTAAATTTTACATTTCGTTGGGAGTGACAAGGTATCACAATTAAATGCAATTTCAGAAGTCTGACGGAAAGGCGGTTGTCCCTCCGACCTTTTACGTGTGCCTACTTTAGGTTATCGTAGAAAACCTAAATAGTTCCTAAAGGCTTCATTCTTGTCATAGTCGTAAGACTTAAATAAAGCTTAAAGAGTATCTCCACGAAACCAAGACAAAACGACGTTTGCGTCGTAAAAAATTCTTATGGTTGTACATTTTTTATGTTCTGAGATCTTTTAGACGTTCTCCTCGGGTTTTAAAGTGTAGCATAGGAGAAAACCTGTGCGGAACATCTGTGTCTCCGAAGGTGGTCGTTTTCTGAATCTAGGTTGGCATGAGACGGGTGGGGTGGGTACACGAAAGTGGGGTCGCGTACGTAAGATGTTTCTTTGTTTGTCTTGTTTATAACACCAAGAGGGTCCGATGTACCGGTTGGTGACCTGGTAAGGTCAAAACGGAAGGTACCATACTCCCAGAGGAGTCACGAAGTTCGTGGTTAATTGTAAGAAAAGTTTGGTTTTCATTCTTAATTACCCCTTTCCGGGGGTTTGTAAGACCAAAAGAGACTTTCTGTTTTAAGTCTTACTTCAATTTCCGTCTTAGAGTTCTCCCGGAAAAAAAAGTAGTGTGTTAAGGTAATTATGACTTTCGTTTAGTAAACTTTGGTTGTTTTCCATGACGTTGGGTACCCTGTTACACCCACCCAAACGACACTATGCTGATTTTGGGCTGCTTCTCTCTGCCCTTTGAATGACCTTTTATTTACTATATTTGACACCCGCCTTGAGTCTTGTACTCGCCACGATTGACCTTTGAGTTACTCTACTACATAGTCGTCCGTCCACCCCACAAAACTGTTGACTTCACTTTCGTTACGTTGTTATTTATAAAGCGAACGTGTGGTACAAATATCCCGAAGGGTCCTCAGAGTTCCCATTTCTGAAGTGGACGGTTCGTCCTCTACGTCCTCTGTACCCAAGTTAGGGGCCCGGTCCTTATGGGGGCCTTCTCCTTTACCGTTGGGTGAGGTCATAAGAACGGACCCTTTAGGGTTCCTGTCTCCTCGAACCACCCAATGTCAGGGACTCACCGTTTCTCGACGTGTACTGACCGTTGATTTGTCGTTGTTCGCCACAGATAAAGGGACCCTTACTGAGACTTTAAACGATTTTTGTGGACAGTGTCCAAGTTCTTTCAGTAGAATTGAATGGTATTGAAAAGTGCCCTTGACTAGTCCTTTTGTTTTCGGACGGGGTTCAGGTCTGTTCAGATTGGATCCTTACAATCCCATAATTCTGTTCTTCACTCTAGTCCAACTATCAACCTACACCCCTCTGTTAGTTCCCAGTGTTTGGGTCTACGGTCAAGTCACTCCAGTATTTTCGGTAATATGTCACCTGATCTGGACTGTATTTTGTGTGACAATCAGGAAACGTCCAAACGGACTCCTAAAAGTGTTGACGAACCCAGTCTTCTGTGACTGATATATTATTCATGAAAGATCGTATATCCGATCTCTTCCACTACCGTGGGGTGAGGTCATGAGAACGGACCCTTTAGGGTACCTGCCTCCTCATACCGTACAACGTCAGGTACCCCAGAGATTCTCAGCCTGTGCTGACTCGCTGAAGTGAAAGTGAAAAGTGAAAGTACGTAACCTCTTCCTTTACCGTTGGGTGAGGTCACAAAAACGGACCTCTTAGGGTCCTTGCCTCCTCGGACCACCCGACGGCAGATACCCCAACGTGTCTCAGCCTGTGCTGACTGCGCTGAATCGGTCGGTCGGTCAGTCGTATATCCGAATCTTCGATATCTACACAATTTCTTTATTGTACTCTAATACATTTTTACCCAAAATATCTTTGTACTTGAAAATTATTTTAAGTCAAGTCAAGTCAACAAGTTAGTACAGGCTGAGAAACGCTGGGGTACTTCACGTCGTGCGGTCCGAAGGGACAGGTAGTGGTTGAGGGTCTCAAGTGAGTTTGAGTGCAGGTAACTCAGCCACTACGGTAGGTCGGTAGAGTAGGAGACAGCAGGGGAAGAGGAGGACGGGGGTTAGGGAGGGTGGTAGTCTCAGAAAAGGTTACTCAGTTGAGAAGTGTACTCCACCGGTTTTAATTTAATTAGTTTAATTTCGTCTAAATTTTTCATGAAAGATCGTATATCCGAATCTTCGATATCTACACAATATCTTTATTATTTACTCTAATAAATTTTTACCTTAAATATTTTTGTACTTGAAAATTATTTTAATTTAATTTCGTCTGTTTTTAATTATCTGTATATTTCTCGAATACTTTGTAACATACTTTTAGTTATACCGGAGTTTTTTACCCGTTTCCCATACTTGTCTACTAAGTGTTTTCGTCCTGACCAATTATGTGTACGAGTGAAAGGGATTTTTAGTCTCTTTGTGTACAAACGAATAGTTTCGTCTTGTGTAACTATCGTGTGTGTGTGTGCTATTTTCAAGTCACATTATTGTACCTAAGTAAGTGCGACCACCCTCCATTTCGATCGACCAAATAAATGGTCGTTAAACTGTCATATACATTCGATGCATGTGTGTGTTGATCTCGTATGATATGTACCTTAATTCTTTAAGAACATACCTTTCTTTCACTTTCGGCGAGTCAACACAGACCGAGAAACACTGGGGTACCTAACATCAGGAACCTTAAGAGGTACGGTCTTATACCTCACCCATCGGAAAAGGAAGAGGTCTCCTAGAAGGGTTGGGTCCCTGGTTTGGGTCCAGAAGACGAAACGCCCGTCTAAGAAATGGTCGAACCCTTCGGGTTCTTATGACCTCACACATCGGAAAAGGAAGAGGTCTCCTAGAAGGGCTGGGTCCCTTAGTTTGACCCTAGAGGACGTAACATCCACCTAAGAAATGGTCGACTCGATAGTCCCTTCGGGAGAGATACCCTGGATATGATAATTGTCATCAAAGACACAAAACATCGTAATATATCAAGTTTTATTACAAAAAACATAAAAGATAAAAAGACATGAATTAAATATTCTCTTCGTCTTACTGAAAGTAAATATTTTTATGTTTGAGGGTGTGTACGAAGGACACGTCTCGAAAAGGTACAATCGGACTGGGTCGAGTAGGTCAGATATATTTCAAATGGGTATTTCATTTTAAAAGTGTCATAATATCTTAATTTTGAGATGAAACTATAACTTTGTCTAGTGACGTGACCTACCACTCAAGTACGATTATGTATTATTACCCAGGAACCCTCGCTTTTTACCAAGGGTAGCTCGCAGAAAGTTTTATAATAAATTTATTTCGTTACGACGTCTCTGTACCAAAAGTAGTAACTTCACCTCCAAATCATGTAGATCGACCCCAAACTCACTCGAACTTTGTGAATTGGGTACAAAGACCCATTTTCCGTCACTTCCCGTACCTCAACCCCCGGATGACGTTCTCAACCCTCTCATACCTCAACCCCAGAGACTCGTTTTCAAGGGGTTCTGGTGTGACAGGACAACTCGGGAGGTGGACGGTGTCCGTACAGTTCTCCCCCAGGGTCGTTCCCCGGAAGTCAGGGTCGTAGCCCTTCTGATCGGTCTCGTCGGTGGGGTACGACTCAAGAGACGTATACTTTCTTAGAGGGACGTAGAATTTACACTTGTGGTTCAGAAATTCGAGGTACGTAGGGTCCTTGATTCCCCGGAACCGGTGTGGTGTGTGGGAGTCTCTTGGTCCGGGAGGACAGACACAACTCAGCCCCGAGGAAGGACGGAACGTCTGGTAGGGGAGAAGGGAGGTAAGAAAATAAAGAATAGGAAACTAACATAAGACCTGGGACTCAGAAATTTCGTGTAAGTTTCGGTTTTTCTTGGTAGATGGGACCTTGCTTAGTCTTGGTTCGGTGTCGACTGGTCGTAGGAAACGATTTACGTTCGGAGGAACCAGGGGGTCTTGGGCCCACGATACGAACTAACTGTCCGACGACGACGACGACGACGACGATTCAGCGAAGTCAGTACAGGCTGAGACACGCTGGGGTATCTACCGTCGGGTGGTCCGAGGGGGCAGGGACCCTAAGAGGTGTCGTTATCCTAATTTTAGTCCGTCTCGGTAGACTGTCGACGTCATGTTGCGAGACCCTCTTCTCTTTTCGGTCACAAAACTCTTCGGCCCGGACTCCGACCTCGACGTGAGACCGACCAAGACACAGACGTCCAGACACCCTCCATCTCCCAAGGGGACTGGGTAGGGACCAGTCACCACGACGAGGTACGAAGGAGACACCCCCCGACGATTGGCGGAGACACCCTACGTCCCACGTGTCACTATTGAGTCGAGTAGAGTACGTAGGTACTTTCGCACTGTCTAACACCTGGTGACTCGGCGTACGGGCAGAAAATTTAAGTTATCACTAGAATAAAGACAATGTTAAAGTAGACGAATTTCTGCTCGGTCCCGGTGTCTTTTCTTAAGGTAAAAGAGTTTTGTCTGAAAAGAACCTTTGTAAGGTAAATGAATAATCTTTAACTGTAGATGAATCTTAGTCGTACAAATTAACGAAATGTATTAGAGTCGGAGGGAAAACTCTTTTGTTTTTATTACGGTCTTAAGAGGGGGAAATGAGTCCCGAACACCCCAGTGTGTCTCAGCCTGTGCTGACTTCACTGAATCATCGTCGTACATACACGCCAAGGACATCACAGGTAAGGTTCACTTTACACATTCTGGACCCACTTTCGTGATTATTCTATAAAGGTGCGTCCATTAACAATAGAAGAGAGGGGAGGAAAACTCTTAATTCTTTAATGCATTTACTATTAAAGTAAAAGACTCATTCACAAAACCGTCAGGTCTACCCGTGTGCACGTAGAAGTGTTTAATTATAAACAAAGTTTATGAGGTTCGTTGAATAGGGAAGAAGTAATTAATTTAGTTAAGAGGGCTCTTTACGAGAGGTTCAAACTTTTTGAATCACAACTGGTACCTGTCATTAAGTAAATACTTGTAAGACAGGTTAATTTTGTCAACATATTGTAGTTCCTGAAAAAAAAAAAAAAAGTTGTCTAATGACCTCACTTGATAGGTAATCAACACTGTACAGGTGTCGGGGGCATTTGACACCACACGTTTACATCGAGACCGTATGGGAACGAGGGGGGGTCACTCACACCCGAAGTACACACTTCTACTCTTGGGTCAAACAAGTACGGTTCCGGTGCACTGAAGTTAGACTGGGTTACTCTCTCCCCGATCGGATGTAGATTGTACTTTATTCAGTCTTTCTCTTTTTGTTTTTAGCTAATGACTTGTGTATGTACACCTTAGATCTTTCTAACATACCTCTTCCGTTACCGCTGGGTGAGGTCATGAGAACGGATTTTTTAGGGTACCTGTTTCCTCGGACCATCCGACGTCAGGTACCCCAGCGTTTCTCAGACTGTACTGACTCATTGAAGTGAAAGTTAAAAGTGAAAATACGTAACCTCTTCCTTTACCGTTGGATGAGGTCACAAGAACGGACCTCTTAGGGTCCCTACCCCCTAGGACCACCCGACGGCAGATACCCCACCGTGTCTCAACCTGTCTGACTTCACTGTCGTCGTCTTTCGTCTTTCGTCGTCGTCTTTCTAACATGTCTACCATGTCTACTAGAATAAGCGTTTCGTCTTTATCTCTGAGTCTGTATCTCTTACTTACATAGCTGAGGTTCCTCCCCACCCCCATCTTACCTAACCCTCCAACCCTAACTGTGTATAGGTGATGACACATGTTTTATCGATTACTCTTCCACGACGTGTCGAGTCTCTTAAGGTGACTATGAGTTGCGAGACGCGATCGGATTTACCCTTCCTTTAGGTTGTTTCTTCCCTATATGTACACGTATATCGGCTAGTGAAACGGCAAGTTGTCTTTGATCGTATTGTGACATTTCGTGGATGTGAGGTTATTTTAAAAAAATTATATATTTTAAAACTTTTTTGTGTGTGTTCTTCCACGTTTGTCAATTGAAACCTCTATATCCTCCTTCACAACATAAGGATCTTAGTAATAATAACGTTTGTGACAGGTAATGTTGATGGAATAAGCAGGAAGACAAATTTTCTACCCAGACGAGAAACCGTCAATAACACAATTCTGTTCCCGAACGGCCCACCACGATCACCACTTCTTGGACGGACTGTCACGTCCTCTCCATTCTTTCCACCCAACTCAGGGACCCACCCCTTTTCGGGGGCCTCTTCCCGTTCCGTTGGGTGAGGTCATAAGAACGGACCTCTTAGGGTACCTGTCTTCTCGGACCGCCCGATGTCAGGTATCCCAGTGTGTCTCAACCTATGCTGACTTCACTGAATCGTCCGTGTGTGTACATTCTGTCTTGTAGCGTCAAGTCCCCGTCCCTTCGATTACCCCCGTCTGACCCCCGTCCCGCCCGACTCTTCAGCGTCGACCTCACCACAAAAACCGTAGTGATAGGGTGTAGTGGGTAAGCCGTCATCTGACCTAGTGTAGTGGATCTCTACTGAATCTTTTACAAACTAAGGAAATAAATTAGTGAGAGGACGACGACGGCGGAAGAAAAGGATAACTGGCTTTAACACGGGGTCGATCTACTTACCCTTGTTTGGATTTTCAGTACAACCGTAGACCATTTACAAGGTCTTCGTGTAGATATCAGTAGTATAAGTGGTGGACATAAGTGACTTTACAGTAAATTTTGTGTAATAAAAAGATGACTCTGGGGGTGATATGAATCATCTGAGGAGATCGTACGAGATTAACGTTATGTAATGTTTCTGGCAAGATGTTATGTACTCTTTTAGATCCGAAGACACACACGGAAATACCAGGACGACGAGTGTACTATTTTAATAACCGATTTCTTGTTAGGAGTCGCGACCCAATCCACATGACTGAAATGTATCGTCATAGTTTGAACACCATGGAGATTGATGACTCGATTTTTAATGTGTCACTAACAAAATAAAATGAGTCCTATTCTCAAAGGTTAAATGACGATAAAAATTCGTATGATTAGAACCAATGTTGAAAATCAAACCTTTGGTCTGATACTTCACCTAAGACCGATATAGTAGAGATTCTACTTATAACTAATGAGTGCGGTGAGTTGTCATAGAGTCAAATAAGTAGGTCAAGGATTTGTCATTACGAAAAGGGAGAAGTAACGTTCATCCTTACACGTCCGTGTACTATACTATAAAGAGTCTCACAGACCTAAGAAGGTCCCCACCGTCTACGAAATTTTTCCGTCTTATTACACTGTGAGACCGGAAGACAGAGGGCGCCGTCGACACCGTCACAAGAAAGATCGAGGATCTGACCCCCTTGGAGTGACCGGGGACTGAGGTAGACTTCCAAGATTTTGGGTGTCCAACGAGACCCGATCTCTCACCCACAGTCCCTGACCTTCCGGGAACTAGGACCCTCTAAGGTCTTAGGTGGCCGAGACGACGACGTCGACGCCGATTGAGCGAAGTCAACACAGGTTGAGACACGCTGGGGTGTCTACCGTCGGGTGGTCCTAGGGGGTAGGGACCCTAACAGGTCCGTTCTTGTGACCTCACCCGACGGTAAAGGAAGAGGTTACGTATTTTCATTTTTCACTTTCACTTCAGCGAGTCAGCATAGACTGAGAAACGCTAGGGTACCTGACGTCGGGGGGTCCGAGGAGACAAGTACCCTAAAAGGTCCGTTTTCATGACCGAGATCCTGAGGGGTCTCCGGACCAGTTTGAAAGGAAGTGACTCAGGTGGAACGTAACACGAACCTGTCGAATACGTCGGGAGACCGACAGAGGGGTAAAAAGGGGGTATCCGTAAATGAGATATATTCCTTGAGTATAGGAATAAGGACTGAACCGGAGGTATAGAATCCTGGGTCGGTAACTACTCCTACACTTTTATAGATACCTTTAATTACTTATAAACATCTTACTCGTTTACCCAATAACTCATTAATTTGGTTACCTAATTTACCCACTTAATCTCCCTACCTACCTAAATCCACGGTTAGTACGTACTAAGACTCTCAACTTGATATTTCTTTCTACTCGTTGCTTCTTAACTACGAAAACTTGACACCACAACCTTTTCTGAGAACTCTCAGGGAACCTGACGTTCCTCTAGTTTGGTCAGTGAGGATTTCCTTTAATCAGGACTTATAGTTGACCTTCAAGTCAAATCAAGTCAACAAGTCAGCACAGACTGAGAAACGTCAGGGTACCTGGTGTAGTGCGGTCCGGAGGGACAGGTAGTGGTTGAGGGTCTCAAATGGGTTTAAGTACAGGTAACTCAGCCACTACGGTAGGTTGGTAGAGTAGGAGACAGCAGGGGAAGAAGAGGACGGAAGTTAGTAAGGGTCGTAGTCCCAGAAAAGTTTCTCAGTCGAGAAACGTAGTCCACCGGTTTCATAACCTCAAAGTTGAAGTTGTAGTCAGGAAGGTTACTTGTAGGTCCTAACGAGAGGAAATTCTACCTGAACAACCTAGAGGAACGTCAGGTTCCCTGAGAGTTCTCAGAAGAGGTTGTGTTGTCAAGTCTCCGTAGTTAAGAAGACACAAGTCGAAAGAAATATCAGGTTGAGTGTAGATATGTACTGATGACCTTTTTGGTATCGGAACTGATCTACCTGAAACAACTGATTCATTACAGAGACGAAAAATTATACGATAGATCCAACCAGTATTGAAAGGAAGGTCCCTCATTCACAGAACATTAAAGTACCGACGTTAGTGGAGACGTCACTAAAACCTCGGGGGTTTTGATTTCAGACTGTGACAAAGGCGACAAAAGGGTAGATAAAGGGTACTTCACTACGGTAGTAGAATCAGAAGACTTACAACTCGAAATTCGGTTGAAAAAGTGAGAGGAGAAAGTGAAAGTAGTTCTCCGAAAAATCAAGAAGTGAAAGACAGTATTCCCACCACAGTAGACGTATGGACTCCACTAACTGTAAAGAGGGCCGTTAGAACTGAGGTCAAACACGAAGAAGGTCGGGTCGCAAAGAGTACTACATGAGACGTATCTTCAATTTATTCGTCCCCCTGTTATATGTCGGAACTGCGTGAGGAAAAGGATAAACCTTGGTCAGACAACAAGGTACAGGTCAAGATTGACAACGAAGGACTGGACGTATGTCTAAAGAGTTCTCCGTCCAATCCACCAGACCATAAGGGTAGAGGAAGTCTGAAAAGGTGTCAAATAACACTAGGTGTGTCAGTTTCCGAAACCGTATCAGTTATTTAGTCTTTATTTACAAAAAGAGTCCTTCAGAGAACGAAAAAGCTACTAGGTCACCTACAACCGTTAAACTAGAGACCAAGAAGACGGAAAAAATTTTGGTCGAACTTGTAGCCCTTCAAGTGCCAAGTACATAACGACTTCGGACCGAACCTCCTAAAACTCGTAATGAAATGATCACACACTCTACTCACGTTAACGTACCATCAAACTCGTAAGAAACCGTAACGAAAAGAAACTCTAACCTTACTTTTGACTTGAAAAGGTCAGGACACCAGTGACGACTCAAAAGGTTTCAACGACCGTATAACTCACGTCGTGAAAGTGTCGTAGTAAAAAGTCCTAAACTTTATCTAGTTGACCTTAAGGTAGTGGAGGTGATCGAAAAAAGCATCACTACGAAGGATTCCGGACGAACTGAAGTGTAAGGTCCTACAGACCGAGATCTTCTCACTAGTGTAGTAGCACTAATAGACACAGCACTTCTAGAAAAAACATGTCAAGAAGACACATAAGAACGGTGCGGAAGAATTATTGAAGACGAAGACAATCCAGGAAATAACTCGGGTAGAAACGTACTTTATAAGGGGACCATAGAGATTAAAAGAACTTATCTAGAGTAGAAAGGGTAAGATCACAAAAGGAAATAAAGAAACGTAACTATCGACTCCTTCCGAAGGACTAGAAAGGAACGATAAGAAACCTTGAGACGTAAGTTTACCCATATAGAAAGGAAAAGAGGAAACGAAAGTCGAAGAGAAGAAAAGTGTCGATAAAGTGTCGGAGGAGTCTGTTGGTAGACGAAAAAAATTACGTAAAGAAAAAGAACCCCTACTTCCCGACTACGATTTCGACTTTGAGGTTAGAAACCGGTGAACTACACTTCTCAACTGAGTGACCTTTTATGGGACTACGACCCTTTCTAACATCCGGACTCCTCTTCCCCTACTTTCTCCTAATCTACGAACATACCGTAGTGACTGAGTTATCTGTAGTCAAACTTGTTCGAGGACCTCAACCACTGCCTGTCCCTTCGGACCGCCCGATGTCAGGTACCTCAGTGTTTCTGGCTTGCTGACTTGACGCGACTTGACTTGAAGGCACCAGTTATATTTTCTCAGGCTTCACCTTTGTTTAAAATTTTTCTGGATATTAGGATACGTAAAATTATAAATCGGTGAATGTACAATGTTTACATATAATGTAAACAACCTACCTGTTTCCTTGTTTACTATAAAACTTGTTGTGGAGAACTGGTTGAACATTAATTTATGTACACGTAAGTACAGATTTCATATTGTGAATGATCGAAACACTGACTCTATTTTAAGAATTCACGAGAGTTGGAATCTAAAGAATAAATATTTTTCTTATGTTAGTGTACCACAACACTTCTAATTTAGACTATTGTCTTCAATAGATTCTAAAGAAAAGTCTAAATTATGTCTAGTGAAAAAGTGGGTTGGGAGTAGAGGTAGACCTTTAGGAAAATTGGAACTGTGTTTATAGAACTGTATTGAATAGTGGAAGTGACACTCGTGGGATAAGTTCGACGGTGGTAGGAGCGGACGTCTTAAGGGGATCGGAGGATTGACCAGAGACACAAACGGGGATTGTCACGTAGAGACGTGTGGTAAGTCGTATTGACACCAGCTCAGACACAGGTCTAGGACCCTCAGAAACGACCAGTCTCCTTCTCGACACCGAACATGAGACTTTCTTTTCACGTGATGGAAGAGACTAAAGGGTAAAGAAGGAAACTGGTCGTTTCTGAGGGTCCAGACCGGGGACGCTAAAAAAGAGGAAATAGAAGGGAACAGAAACCCTTGTGTGAGTCGGAGAAGAGACAAGGAGACCGTACGGTTGCTACAAAAACAAAGTCCCGAAAAGGACGTTTATGGACGAACTGACTACTAAAGGAGGGAGTCTTAGAACAAGGAAAGAACCAACTAAGATGGGGCGGGGGTCGGGGGGTAGATAAATTTAACGTTTTGTGAGAAAGGTTACTATCGGGTGATTCTCAGAGAATAAGATCTTCTTAAGACGTATCGTAAATAGTGGAAAGGTACGTATGTTAAATGAATAGATAAAACAGTTATATCATTAACAGAGAGGACAATTTAGTCTTCAAAGGTCTACTATCTCTAAAGAACAAACAAAAGAAATGACTATGTAGAGAGTAAAGATCTGGATGGAACATGGAAAATTTTACATAAACAACTTATTTACTCACTTCCACAGAGACCTGTAAATAGGATTGTACATGATCTTGTCCTTTCTTTAAGTTCTTACGGAGAAAAATTTGATTTTACCCTGTAAATTAAAGAGTTATAGACGACGACGACGACGATTCAACGAAGTCAGCACAGGCTGACACACACTGGGGTATCTGTCGTCGGGTGGTCCGAGGAGACAAGGACCCTAAGAGGTCCGTTCTTGTGACCTCACCCAACGTAAAGGAAGAGGTTACGTACTTTCACTTTCACTTCAGTGAGTCAACACAGGCTGAGGATCCCTGGGGTACCTGACGTCGGATGGTCCGAGGAGGTAAGTACCCTAAAAGGTCCGTTCTCATGAGTTATAGATCAATGACCCGTTTATAAATGAGAATGACAGGTGAACATATGGAAAGAGACTATAAGCACTCAGATTATGAAAAGTCAAGTCAAGTTAAGTCAAGTCAGCGAATCAGTACAGACTGAGAAACGTTGGGGTTCCTGACGTCGTACGGTCCGGAGGGACAGGTAGTGGTTGGGGACCTCGAATGAGTTTGAGTACAGGTAACTCAGTCACTACGGTAGGTTGGTAGAGTAGGAGACAGCAAGGGAAGAGGAGGGGTGAAGTTAGAAAGGATGGTAGTACCAGAAAAGTTTACTCAGTCAAGAAGCGTAGTCCACCGGTTCCTAACCTCGAAGTCGAAGTCGCAGTCAGAAAGGTTACTTATTAGTCCTGACTAAAGGAAATCCTACCTGACCAACCTAGAGAAACGTCAAGTTCCCTGAGAGTTCTCAGAAGAGGTTGTGGTGTCAAGTTTTCGTAGTTAAGAATCCACGAGTCGAAAGAAAATTAAAATTGAGACTAAATTTTTATGTAAAATTTAGTCGAAAGGAAGCCGCGAGTCTACAGGTTGAGAGTGTAGGTGTGTACTGATGACCTCTTTGGTATCAAAACTGATTTGCCCGGAAACAACCGTTTCATTACAGAGACGAAAAATTACATGACAGATCGAAAATCGGTGGCGGAGGGGGGGAGGTTTTTTTTTTTTTATTTATTTATTTCTTTGCTTTTGTTTTGTGTACATAAGGAGGCAGAGATGGTTGTCACGTACATGGACCTGATGACCGTTCTGACGGACTGGGAAGTGTACACGTACAGAGACTCGAAGACTTAAGACTTTCTCGTCAATGTGAGGAACAAACCCCCTTCACTTCGAAAAAACACTTTAACACACTATGAGTGCACTTGATGTTTAACCGTGAACAGTACTCATGAACGGTAGATGGAGATGTTCCTAATTTGGTACACGAAGACGTCGACGATTGGAAGTTGTGTGGACCTTTCTCCGGTGCTACCTCTCGTCTTCACTCCACAAGACACGAGTTCCCTTTTGGACCGTCCTGTCCAGAAGTCTGTCAATCTGTAAAAGTCCCCGACTAAAATACTCGGGTTAAAAACATAGAGGGGTATAGATCTTTTCGTGATTTTAATAAGTACCACTATTGACAAGGAACACTGGTCGTCTTTGGAAGACCTTTTTATACACGAACTAACGTACATAGGGGAGAAGTGGTTTTAGTGCATATATGACTGGAAGGGGTGACAGACAAACCTCGTCAAAGGGTCCCGATAGACTCCACGACAGAGGGTCCGACGTCAGAAGTAAAACGGGGTTTATTTTGAATTGAACGTGAGAGTACAACCCGTAAGAAAAATTCAACTATAAACCTATGTAAAGTAAGGTGGTGAGTTTGTTTTTCAGAACGATCGTCTTTTATACTTTGTATATTTGTTGGTTTTATATAAAAATTTAGTCTCATTTTTTAATTCTATTATAGAAGTATGACATTGTAATGATAAGTAAACGTTGAACAGGTAAACAAAATAATAGACGATTGGAAGTACTTCTTTGGTCACCGTCGTTTACTGTTGTAAAATTCTCCCTAAATATCTTCGGTCACAGATGGTCGATTTTGTAGAGGAATTTATTCCTTTGTACGTAGTAAACTAAAATCTCCTCCCTATTGAACAGGATAGAGTTTCTTACGGAGTAAGAGGACCACGTCCTCTATTTCACACAGGGAGGGTCGTTCCTTCCGTGTCCCTAGGACTTTGCGAACAGAGTTCCTTGACTAAAAAATAAGAAAAAAAGGAGAAGATGGGAAAATGTAGAAAGGAAGGAAAATAAGACAGAAATAAAATCGTGGATTCATAGATACATGGTGAGGACGGTAGTAGGAATTTTACTTTATGACAAACTACCTACTTAAAGACATCGAGTTCTTGACATACATACATACGAAAGGGATAAATGATTGTCCACCTCGACCTTAAGATTGTACTGAGAGTTAAAGGACTCCAGTATGAGTTTCCTTTATTAATTTCTATAGAACTATTTACTGTTGACTTTATATATGTATATATTAGAAATTGGGTTCTACTAGTGAAACTTCCCTACCTAAAAAACTATATGTAGTGTGTTGAAGGCTCACAAAGAACTCGGTTTACACAATCAAATACCGGTGTGAGACGTGTGTGTAAAGAGTACCTGTCAGGGTGTCTTAACCGTAACTATTTTATAAAAGTTCCCCACTTTTCCTAAAACATTTATCTTTGTAACGTGAACTTGTCATGAATTTTCGGTGTCACGTGGGTCTTCGGAGGTCCTTTAGTGACCACCGACCTGACAGGTCACAGACCTAACTGTCCTAGTCTCCTGGTATCCTATCTTTCCGTGTGACCAGGTATAGTTTCCCATTTTCACTCGCATACGTTTCAAAAGGTATGCAACGACACTCAAATTCCGTTGTAAATCAACGTCTGTTATCACTTAAGTTAGGTAATTTATTGCGACACTTTATCACACGTACAGATGACTGGGAGTGTTAAAATATCTCGACACGGTGGAGTACCTCTGTGTCCTCTGGTCAAAGTGAAGTAAGAATACTTGAAATATATGGGTCCTCGGGTCTGTAGGACGCCCCGACTTTCCTACCTCCTTTACGGTTCCTTCGACTACACCTCCTTGGACAGAGGTATCCCCCTACACCTTGGAAAGTGTATGGAGAAAGGAGGATTCTTCCTCGGTCCACCCTGACTGTACCCTTTCCACTTGTTTCCATGGATGTACACACACACAAACATACACACATTCCTATGAAGTCAAGTCAAGTCAAGTCAGCGAGTCAGCACAGGCTGAGAAACGGTGGGGTACTTAACGTCGTGCGGTCCGGAGGGACAGGTAGTGGTTGAGGACCTCAAGTGAGTTTGAGTACAGGTAGCTCAGCCATTACGGTAAGTCGGTAGAGTAGGAGACAGTAGGGGAAGAGGAGGACGGGGGTTAGGGAGGGTCGTAGTCCCAGAAAAGGTTACTCAGTTGAGAAGTGTACTCCACCGGTTTCATGACCTCAAAGTCGAAATCGTAGTCAGGAAGGTTTCTTGTGGGTCCTGACTAGAGGAAATCCTACCTGACCAACCTAAAGGGACGTCAGGTTCCCTGAGAGTTCTCGGAAGAGGTTGTGGTGTCAAGTTTTTGTAGTTAATAAACCACGAGTCGAAAGAAGTGTCAGGTTGAGAGTGTAGGTATGTACTGGTGACCTTTTTGGTATCGAAACTGATCTGCCTGGAAACAACCGTTTCATTACAGAGACGAAAACTTAGACGGTAGATCTAACCAGTATTGAAAGGAAGGTTCACAATCCCTTTCGTGTGACTAACTTTGGCGGGTGGGACCGGTCCGTGGTATCATTGGTAAACGTACTCAACAAAATGCTGTCCTCTAGGACTATTCCTTATGTCTTGATTATTCGGTGGTGGTTGACCTTCTCAAGTCCTTTTCAACTTTCCTCTGTGGTGCACAGATAGGTGAAGGGTCTTAGGGAGAGTGATCGTAGGTAGAACCGACTCCTTACGCACGTGGTGGTCCTTTCTGAGACTTAATCTCACTAACCGGTTTCTGGTGGGCCTTTGATTAGGGTAGTGGTATTTTGGGCTGTAACGCTCGGTGCGTCGTCTCGTCAAGAGGACCCAAAGGAGTGGGATGACGAGAGGTGGGCCCACGGGAAAGGGTTATTTTAGAGAACGAAACAGTCGTCTACACAGAGGAGCCTGTTAAGTAAAGGTTCACAATCTGTTCTCGGGTCAAAGTCCGAGACCTTTCCCAGGGGGAAGGACGTTGTGTTCCTCATTCACAGAAAATTAAAGTACCGACGTTTATATGAATCTTTCATCTATTTAACCAAACGTGGTCGATAATGATGATATACACAAATAAAGGATTAATCGCGTAAAGAAGTCCGAAGGGTCCGTCGTGGTCACGATTTCTTAGACTGACGGCTTCGTCCTTTACGTTCTCTGTGTTCCGGTTAGGGACCTAACCCTTCTAGGGGACCTCCTCCTTTGCCGTTAGGGGAGGTCATATGAACGGACTCTTTAGGGCACCTGTCTCCTCGGATGTCAGGTACCCCCACCCGATGTCAGGTACCCCAGCGTTTCTCAGTCTGTGCTGACTCGTATGTGTGTATGTGTGTGTCGAGAAAAAACGTCGGGTTGTCGTAAATTTACTATGTGAGGCTGAAAAAGTTTGAACGAACTTGTCGAGACGGCGATCAGTAAGGTCTTTACACTTTGGAACCCGAGAGATTCATGGTATTATAAATTTACTAATCTCGTCGAGAAAGTAATGATTCTTATTTACTTTTATAACATGTTACTAGAATGAGTAACAACTTGTCGTATATTACCTATCTTTGACTTTCTTAAGTATCGTTTTACTCTTACTGTAAAACTTAGTAGCCAATAATTCCTATTTGAATGAAAGAGTATGTTTTCATTAATTTAGTTTTATCTTCGACAAGTTCCTTCGAGAACAAGGAAGAACACAGACAGTTGGTACAAAATATCTGTCACAGATAAATACAGTTCAGGTGTCTAGTTTACCTGTCGTTCTTATGGCGTTTCTCTTGACGTCAATGTTGGGTCGAGTTAGGTTATTAGAAAGTACGCAGTGGGTTCAATTTCGTAGATTTTTTATAATTTTAGTAGTAACCGGGTTAAAACCGAAGTGGCGACTATAACACAAGTTGTTTTTGTAAACTGGTTTTAGTTTTGACTCAGTTTGAAAAGGTTTGAAATAAAGCTTTCATCAATGTTATTTGTCATTGTGACTAAGTGGATTTGGTGTTTTAATTTCTTACAAGTCTCTTCTACTACTACTACTACTCTACAGAAAAATTTCTGACTTACCAAACGGTCTATGACACGTTTGACACCGTCTTCGAAGTGAAGTAAATAAAGGTTTTATTAGGATACTCACGGTACGAAAATAGTACAGTACAATCTTATTGATTTTGGGAACAAACCCACTCTTTTGACTTCGTTTTTCTTTAGTTTATTGAACCATAGAAGGGTTATCTTTACCTTATTGTTCCCTACTGTCTTATTGTTTCCAAAGAGACTAAGGTCGTAGACCCATACGTTCATAGTATAATTTCATAAAAAAGACATCAGTACGTTTATCCTTTTAATTCTGTGATATTGTCGAGATGAATTGTCATTTGTTCAGAAATCTTACTGTGTTTTAAATCACCTTCCTGTACGTCTTTTGACCGAATATCTTAGGTATGTATTAATTTTGATACGAAACACAAAATATCCTGTAGGGACTACCGAGTCGCCCATTTCTTGAGTGGACATTACGTATTCTGTGTCCTCTACGTCTAAGGTAGGGACCGAACCTTTCTAGGGGAACTCCTCCCGTTTCCCGTACCATCGGGTGAGGTCATGAGAACGAACCTCTTAGGGTTTCTGTCTCCTCAGACCTCTCGATGTCAGGTTTCTCAGTGTTTCTCAACCCGTGTGTGAGTATATCGAATAGAATATCAAATTTTTATAGAATATCAAATTTTATGATTTTTTCGTCCTCTGAATACTTAAATCTATAAGTAGTAACTCAATGGTCACGAAAACTCCAACTTTCAATGTTTCTATTTATAATTCTGTAAGTTTACCTTAAAAATTTCTACAACCTCTATATTATAAAAAAGGTATAACTAAAGAATAACTTAAACAAAAGACTCTAAACAGAAGTTTCAAGAAATTAATCTCGTCGACTGACCAAATGTGTTTATTTTAGTTCACCTTCGAGGCCTTTCAGGGACGTATCTCAGTTCGTCTTGAGTCTCTACGACGACCTCGTAGGAAGAACTGGGTTTCACGACGACTCAGTAGTGTCCACGAGTCAAAGTTGTATGACGTTATAAAGGTCTACGTTTATTTACTGTAGCACGAATTCAGAATAGTTATTCTACCATTTATAAGTAGGGACCTTAAGATGAAGGACCTGTTTAGTCGTCGACCTTCCCTGTTTCTTGTCATCTCTCATTTAAGGAATGCAGTACTCGTATTTATGAAATAGAAGACTTAGTAAATATACTTTCTTAGTGTGAAAGTCTTTTAATAATTGACTACTCCTTTTTTGTTCCTTTTTTTTCGATCCACCTTGGGTTCTTCTTCTCCAAGAATACAGTCATAGTTTTAGCTACTGGGACTACGACCCTTTCTAACTCCCGTCCTCCGATATCTCCTACTGTACCAACCTACCGTAAAAACTGAGTTACCTGCACTAAAACTCGTTTGAGACCCTCTATCACTTCCTGTCCGTACGACGTCAGAAACCCCAGCGTTTCTCAGTCTGAACTGAACCGTTGACTCTTTGTTGTGGATCTATTGACTTATAAGTTCAGAATTTTCGTTACTCGACAACTTGGTACTTTTACATCTTTTGAATTTTCGTACAATGATTCACTTTCTTCGGAAAAGTTAGACCTTTCCGATGTATGACATACTATGTTTGATATACGGTAAGACCTTTTCTGTCTTGACACCTCAGTCATGCTTACAAGATCCACGTGATAGGGGACTCTACCGGGTCCCTGTGTCTCGGCTCCCCTACTTCTCACACCACGAAGACTTCGCCCAAGTTCGTCTTTTGTCCTTGGAGGCTTGGCGCAAGATGGAGTCACAGGACTAGACCTGACTAGACTTTTCGTCACACTCCAAAGGGACGTCTCCACGGATACTTTTGTTTGTATACACCTACACCTGAGTCTATGTACGTTGACCCATCTGGAATAATAAAAAAGGGTGACTAAACGTTTTAAAATGAAACCAGTCTTGCGTAAAACTATTATTTTTTTTTTAATCATTCTTATTTCTCTACATTTCCTGGTTTACGCACAGAAAATTTTCAATAAAAATATGTAATAGGCTCTTAACTCGTGTAAAGAAATGCTTTTTTATTTTAAGAAGAGCCCTCTTTTCTACTTCGAAAGAGTAGTGGTTCGACCCGGACGTTTAGGGAGGTGATAAGTGTGGGCAGTGGGAGGTGGGTTTAAGGTGCAAATTAATTTCCCTCAAAACGTTACTAGACACAGGAAGAATAGTCACTCGAGAATTTAGGATAAAGTATAAGGTGTGACGGGTAACTTCAGACACGTACTTTTCGTTGTGTCTGCGGAACGACAGTCCCGGAGAATCTAAAAAGATTGTTGGGAAACTTGGACTCGAGCAAAAGGGAGTATTAGTCGATTTAGGAGTTTGAAATTCCTTACTGAAAGGAGAGAGTTTCGGGGAAGAAAAGAAACTGAGAAAACAATGTTAATATACGATGTTTCTTTGACCTCTAAACAAAAGATGAGAATGCTTTTTCTTTTTTTTTTTTCGGTTTGGTCAATGTCTTTGTGTGTCTATTTTGGAAGTATAATAGACATCATCAAACATGTGTAGAGAATTTTATCCTCTACCTCCCTCTTTCGGACAACAAAAATAATTGTGTAAAGGGAAGAGCTTCGAGACTTTGTTAAACCTTTCATCGACGATTCCCTTGTATAAAACCCTCTTGAGTTTGACTGGACGTCGTAAATCACAAAGATTTACGTGTCAGATACCTCTAACGGCACAGTAAGAGATAAACGTAGAGGAAGCTTTATAGAGAAAAGTCATGTTATACCGATCGTTCATGTTATATCGAGGTATTTATATCCTTTGGGACGAATGAAATTTCAGTCCGAAGGGTCAGTGAAGGAACGATACTTTTGTCTTTGACTGTGTTTATATAAAATTTTTTCTTCTTCGATTGTGTATGGAGACCAATGGTTTATACGCAACGTTAAAGAAAAAAATTTAGTGTGAGTGAAAAAATAATTTGTTACTTCTCGTGTAACTTTCTTTGTGCGTCTCGTCCTCCGAGTAGTCCCCCTGTCCAGAACCCGGTCAGACAAGACATTGTTGGGTGTCTCTCGGTAACCAGGATCCCACTTTTAAGTGAGTGACCCTCTACTACGAAACCTTTCAGTAATAATCTTAAAAGTCGCTCTTTCTGTAACGAAACTTATGATTTAGACAGGGAGATTCAAAATACCGGAATTTGGAACAATGAATTCAAGAGACGTAGGGTGATACGAGTCGTCAACGTATACTTACTCTTGCGAGTCAAATGACTCAGAGTTTCTAACAGAGTGTATTATTCCACACTTCACTGACAGGACATCAGCCGTGAGTTAGATGTCTTTGGAAGAATGAACAGTCATACGAGACACAATAGGAGGATTCTTGAGCTCCCTTATTTGGTGTCCCCCAAGGGCCCTTCTATAAATTTTGATTTACGAACATGAACTTTATAATTCCAAGTTAGTAGGTTTTTTAAGTGAAGACGCTCTTTGTTGTAAGAGGTCTCGAAAACCTGTTTACTACACACTTATATGTGTTTACCCAAAAATATCTTGAACAAGGCACACACGTTGTATTAACACCTCATACGTGCACACATTGACACATTCGGGACTTAAGACAAGTCTACGCAAATATAATTGAATTAGCTACAATCCGTAAATTTTATAAAAGTCTATCTACACTGAAAAGGGTTGTGTATTTAATACTACTTCGCTAGTCTTTTCTACTTTTGTCAATATCAGTGTCCTATATACATATACACATATGTATATATACGTGTCAATATTAATTTCGTATCTATACATCGACCACACATTGTTTAAAAATAGGATGTAGAATGTTACGTTTAAACATTATAAAAGAGTGGTTTATGAATTGTACCATGAATGTTTTAATACATTTTATAATCTAAGAGTAGTCACTCCTACTATATTGGTTTTACAAATATATGGACTTCATTAAAATTGAAACTCGTCTAGAATTACTATTAGCCTTTACAGTAAGTAAGTAAAAAGAAGAACTCCTATACACGTGTGTCCCGACACGACAACGACAACAAGTCAATGGGTCAGCATAGACTGACAAACGTTGGGGTACCTACACCACACGTGTCTCTATTTAGTAATTTGTGTGTGTGTGTGTGTGTCTGCTTTGAAGTTTGTTTCAATACGTTTGTGTAGTTTGACTTTAGAGTTCCTCTAAGGTACGGACCTCAAGGTCCAGAGTCCCCAAGGTACTGGACTCGTTCCCCCACAGGTTGGTACTAAAGTCCTCGGGGAAGACAAGAGAACAATCAGTGACTTACACGTTCTTTATGTCTCATCTCATACATGGAATCCATACGGTCCTTTGACTAGTCGTAGTTGGTGACACTCTCATTCTTTAGATCCCGGAGTGTAGTTATGTTGTAAAATAAAACGTTTACCTTAGACTCTGAATTAAGGGTTTCGACTCACAAACCGAACAAACATTATTGTTATTATTTGTGTCCTTCGACCTTTCCATGTCGGACCGGTACAAGGAGCTGTCCTGTTTGTAGACGAATACTCTGGATATGTGACACAGGTCACCCAATTCTTTCGTCACCACAGGTAAAGGAAACAGTGAAGACAGTATTTACTTCAAGATTGAAACATTGAAGTGGAGGTATTGTACCTCCACAAGGTTTCCTAGGATTCACGCACGGACTCACTCAACACGTACTCACGCACATACTCACTCACACATGTACTCACTGACACACGTACTCACTCACGCACACACACACGATTCAGTGAAATCAGCACAGGTAGAGGAACTCTGGGGTGTCTGACATCGGGTCGTCCGAGGAGACGGGTACCCTAAGAGGTCCCTTATGACCTCACCTATCGGTAAAGGAAGAGGTCTCCTAGAAAGACTGTGGAGAGGACCGTCCACCAAGAAATACTGACTCGGTGGACCCTCCGGACTCCCTAGTAAGAAGAGGTCAAAGTTGGTTTTTGACTTAAACACGTCTCACTCGTGGAGGGGAGGAGAGTCCAGAAGGGACCTCTGGGTCCCACAGTCACTTCCCGGAAGACGTGGTTTCCGACTCGGTCCGTCTCCTTCGGACCTCTCTCTGGTACCTCCGGGTTCCCTCCTCTGTGTTTCTGTCTAACAAACGGTAACGGTGCTACAGAGATTCAGTTCAGGTTTGACCGATGCTCCTGTCGTTGGGACAGAAACGAAAGTCTACGTCGGACCCACGGTTGGTCTCAGGAAGTGAATGACTCTCGAATGAGACGTGACTGTAGTTTCACATTGTATAGAATCCTACCTATTTCGTGTTCCAGGATGGTATAGCCTGTCCCTCGATAACTGAATAACACTGTTTGGATTACCTTTTATTAAACTTTTTATTAATATATATATTTACATATTGACTCAGTGAAACGACATGTCTTCTGTAATTGTGTTGTAATATCCAATTTATGTAAAATAATGTTAAATAAAAATTTTTCACATCGTATCTGTTACGGGAATTTAGTGGGACAAGGGGGTTTTAGTGGACCCCGTGTCTCTCTGTGGTGTTAGTCGGAGTCACCGGTCCGTCTCGACCCTCAAACCGAGACCTCGTGGGGTGGAAAGGACTGTCGTTCCCGGCCCGGACTCCAGGTGTGTCGTGTTAGGGTCAGTTACCAGGAGCATTGAGAGATTCTTCCGCCCTGTTCTTAATAGTAGGAGAAAGTGTCTACTCTTCGTCCCTGAGTCTCCGAGTGACTCTGAACAGGAACAAAGTATCTACGACTTACCACCTCGGTCCGGGATTTGTGCCGTAGGGTTGGTCCTGTAAGGGATTTGGTAGTAACCCTTTATTGGTCTGTAAAGGAAAAACCAAGTGCAACAGAGTACCGAGTGAACGACCTGAACGGAGTAGTGTCCGTACGGCAGTACTCAAACCACCGACAGGGGTCCGAGAGGGGAGTCCCCCCTGTTAACCTTCTCCTCAGGCTCCGTCGACGGGTCTCTTCAGGGTCCGGACCTTAGTTCCCACAAACGTGTCCTAAATGTAGGACTTAAGTTCTACTGACAATTCATTCGTTTACTCGATGGATTAATATCCGTCTATTGTTGTCTCGGAGAACTACTTTCACTTTCTCTTCCACTTTTTTAACCGAATTTTGAGTTATAAGTCTTTTGATCCTAGTACAGTAGGCGAGGGTAGTGAAGTACCGTTTATCTACCCCTTTGTTACCTTTGTCACTCTCCAAAATAAAACCCCCCGAGGTTTTAGTGACGTCTACCACTGACGTCGGTACTTTAATTTTCCGTGAACAAGGAACCCTGTTTTCGATACTGGTTGGATCTGTCGTATAATTTTTCGTCTCTGTAATGAAACGGCTGTTTCCAGGTAGATCAAGTTTCGATACAAAAAAAGATGATCAGCGCATACCTACACTCTCAACCTGATATTTCTTTCGACTCACGGTTTCTTAACTACGAAAACTTGAGACTAAAACCTCTTCTGAGAACTCTCAGGGAACCTGACGTTCCTCTAGGTTGGTCAGGTAGGATTTCTTCTAGTCAGGACTTTTAAGTAACCATTCTCACTACGATTTCGATTTTTAAAACCGGTGGACTATACTTCTTGATTGAGTAAAATTTTCTGGGACTACGACCTTTTATCTTCTGACTTCCGTCCTCCTCTTCCCCTACTGTCTCCTACTCGACCAACCTACCGTAATGTCTCAGTTACCTGTACTCAAACTCAGTGCAGTCCTCAACCACTACCTGTCCCTCCGGACCCCACGACGTCAGGTACTCTAGCGTACTGACTCGTTGACTCGACTTGACTTGACTTGTTGTCTCGTTTCATCTCTCCTCGGTCGGTCCTTAGGGAGAGGTCCTTACAGAGTCGTCGGTGTGTCCTCTCAGATCAGGGGATTTTGTCGAGGAAATACTCTTTCTTCTTCCCTGGGAACTTACTTACACTTAGAGTCTGAATCCCTTTGCGTCACAGGTCACTCCGACACCTCACTGTCTTAGAGTCGAGCTCTTGGTCACTGATCGTGGAGGGTCGTCACTTCGGACCAAACCTTTTCCACGCCCCCCGAGAGGATAAGACTTTAGGAAGCTTAGTCTTCCACTTTTCAACAAGGTTCTTAGGTGTGGTTTTTTAATTAAACGGAAACTTTGGAAAACCAGTTTTTGATTTATCGGGACTGGACAATAAAATAGAATACGGTTTCGTCTGTGTCCAGGTCAGGGACCCAATACTACTAGGGGACCTCTTCCTTTACTATTCGATGAGGTCATAAGAACGGACCTCTTAGGATACCTGTCTCCTCGGACCACCCGACGTCGGTCGGGTACTCCACCGTTTCTCAGTCCGTACTGTTTCACTGAATTGTACGTGTGTACGGTTTGACGTCAAATCTTACAAGAACTGTGTATTACACTAGACGTGTAAGAAGAGCCCGGAGTCTGTGAAACCCTATGGGAAGAAGACCGTTCGTATGAGACTTTATGAATGTCCACGTCCGAAGGACCTCTCGTCTGTGGACGGACTTCTGCGTCGAGCGTCCGGAGACAGACCTCCCGATTGTGTAGAGGCCCTAGGTCCTCCACACGACTTGAGAAGGGACCCCAGACTCGGAGCCAAGAAGGAATTCCTCAATGGTACGGAAGGGAATTCAATTGGTAAGGAGCCACGTGACTAACTCCGAGTTCTGATTGATACGAAGGGAAGGGGGATAAAACATATTGACATGGATTGCTTTCGCTGCATAATAATATTATGTGTCCTAAGAAAGTGACATAGAAACTGAAACTTCTATGTGTAGTAGAGTGAACTGTTCTCAACTGGGTCGTGTGTAAGAACACCTAACTTGTAATAGAGTTCTTTCCATCAGAGACATGCACACGGACATGTATACATGTATTTATATATATATGTTTACACATACGTGTATATGTACATATACATGTTTATACGTACATTAAATTCGGACTCGTTCAGTCAGAACTCCTTTCATTAAAAATAAACAAGCCAGTAAATCAATAAATAAGTTGTTTATCAATTACTCGTTAAAAACCAAAAACAAGTCAGCGATTCAGAACAAGTTGAGAAACACTGGGGTCCCTGACGTCGTGCGGTCCGAAGGGACAGGAAGTGATAGAGGACCGTAAATAAGTTTGAGTACCGATAACTCAGTCACTACGGCAGGTTGGTAAGAGTAGGAGACAACAGGGGAAGAGGAATAATTACTCGTTATTTATGAATAGTTACTTGTTATTATAATAACGAATAATTACTCGTTATTAACACCCTTTATATGGAATTCACTTTCTCTATTTTTCCTACGGACACTTGACACCTAAATCTTCTTATGTCATTTCTATAAGTATGATAGGGATAGTCTGAGGAGAGTGCACTCGAAACGTCTGAGTAGATAGTTTGGGATTTCCTGCAGCTTAAAGATTGTTCTAGTTTGGGTTCCGTTGGTCTGGTATTGGATTACTCTGACTTCGAAAATAACGCAACCGACGGCAGGGCAGGGTCATTGACTTAAACGGATGACCGCTAAAAAAGACAAAAACACGAAACAAACTCACCAAGGAGAGGACTTAAGACATTGGTAGTCCGTGACTGGTGTGGAGACAGACAGGTTTGACCGGTGTGACGGGAAAGAGGAGTCGGAGAAAGGTAAGGTGTCTCTCGGGAACAAAGATGTCTAAGCCAGAGGGTGCACCCTGGGTCTTAAGAATGTTAAGGAGGAGACATAGGCGAGGTAGTGGTTCATAATTACGTTCGGGCCGATGGGAGGGAGGGAAGGGCAATGGGGTAGTACCCAATTCCAAAGTCGGAGGTGTAAAAGTAGTGCAAATCAAAGATAAAGAGGGAAAAAGGAAAAAGTAGGAAACATACATGAGGGTGATCCTTTTGGAAGATTTCGTATGTATAAAAGTCCCAATTAGGAACGAGTCGTGGAAAGTCTAGACAAAGGGGACCGGGTCTTTCGTTGTACACGTCTGAGAGTCTCCGTCACCCTGGTACGTACTGGACCGAGGTAAGATAGAGAGTCGGGGTGGAAACGCAGGAAGCGTAGTTCTCGTTATCGGGACATTAGTGCTGACTGGACAGAGTTACGGACTAACAATAACCAGAGGAACATACTGTAGCGTAAGAAACTAATTCCCGTTTCAAACAACTTAACTAGAAAGTTCGAGATCCTCTGTCACACGACAGAACAAATTATTACAGACAAAATTTCCTCCTTTAGTTACTGATATCTTTCCTTACCTTGTGTAGGGAACACTAGTTGTCGTTCCTAAATTTCTAACACTGTAAATGAGAAGTCCCTACTGCGGAGCCCGACTTCGAATACTACTTCGTCGGAAGGAGTCGAAGTAGTACTAACTGTCAACACCCGATCGATTAAGAGAAGACATCCCCCGCCAGGACCCCCGACAACGTGGGGACCGGAGACAGGTGGAAGACGGTCATGGTGGGGTAGTAAAGTCGACACTGTTGGTTATACAGAGGTCCCAGGGAACTCCATATTCTTGTTGGGGTCAACTCTTGGTGGGGTTATTTTGACGGTTATTGGATAAGTAGAGTGATAGTGATTGACTTATTATTTTATTATTGTCTTCGTTATCATTGTATATAACTTGAAACGACATGACTTATTAAAGGAGTCACATTATGAGTGGTGTCGGGGTTTTAAATCAAAGACAACAACAGGGACAAAATGTCTGTTCTTTCGACTTTGCGTCACTTTAAGTCACTTCTGTGTTCGGGACAGACTCCGTCTCACTTAAGACCAGAGTCTGTCATACGAAGATCCGTAACCGCCATGAGAATCGAGTGGAATCACGGTCGTTATAAAAATCGACATTTCTTTTTTTTAACTATAACGTCTTAAGGTTAGAAGTTTGAATTCAAGTAAAGTTTCTATCGTAACTAGAATACCTATTTTTTATGTAAATTTTATTCTTAACAAGTAACAACAAGTCAGTGTTTCAGCCCGGATTGAAAAACGTCAGGATACCTGACGTCGTACGGTCCGAAGGGGCAGGAAGTGACAGAGGACCTCAAACGAGTTTGAGTGCAGGTAACTCAGTCACTATCGTAGGTTGGTAGAGTAGGAGACAGTAGGCGAAGAGGAGGATGGAAGTTAGAAAGGGTCGTAATCCCAGAAAAGGTCACTCAGTCAAGAAGTGTAGTCCACCGATTTGATAACCTCAAACTCCGAATTCATTCTCTATAAAACTTCCATTCCTACCGATGGATAAAGTCAAAAGTCACTTGCTAATCTATCGTTATAATTTCCAAGTATATCTTGTAACCGTGATCTCTAGTCGAAAAAATAGAATGGCTTTAAAAAGGTTTGTAAGAGTATGGCCTCCCATATTACATTTACTCTCTCGTCTCGATACTTTAAGACTTCAGTAATCTATAAGTAGAGTTTCACAAGGACGAGGAAACAAAATGATATAGAGAAAAATAATTATATAGTCATTACAAACACTGACTTCTCATTACCAAGATAATCGATTCTTTTTGTACTTCGGTTATTCTACAAAAGGAGTTTCTAAAATGTTCACGTCGACGGTCTTGAACACGAATACTATTATTGTACTCTTCTTTAGATTAAATCTCGTTTTTGTTATCACTATTAATAAGCTCAAAGAGAAGTTTTAGAGTTTAGAAGTATTTGTGTATAGACTAGTAATTAGTGAGTTGACAGAATTAAGAAAACTCCCATTATCTGGAAAACTAAGTCAAACCTCTAAAAATGTTGATTTATCAAAATTTCAAGAGATACGTATACGAAATAATATTACACTAGAACTACAAAAAGTTTATCCTTTCTAAGGTAATTTTACGTTTTATGAAATTGTCAAAATATGTTTCACCTTCAGTATAGTGATTCTTAGCTGGTGATTTATTCGGACAACTATGGACCAACAGATCAGGACCTGAATATGTGTCCGTGACAGATCTTTATATGCCACATTTGAACTTAAAGTGAAATAGAGAAAATCGAAGTCAACACGTAGACACACCAGGATCACACTAATCTGACTGATCAAAGGACACTCATACCAAAGTCACACAGACGGGAGACTACGGGAGAACGTTATGGATGGTAGAATGAACCCAAAGAGAATGGAACCCACACCCCATAGAGAAAGTGCCGACGAGGTCGTTTCGCGTCGTCGAGGAGGAATAGAACCTATTTCCCATAGAGGAATGGCGGTGGGAAGGACTGGAAGTTGGACCCTATTGAGGAAATCCGGGAGAACGCGAGTGCGTCGGTGGCGTGGAACCTGTGTCCTACCGAGGAGGGCCGGCTGGGACCGGAACCTGTGTCCCACCGGGGAGGGCCGACGACGGGGACCGAAGTCTACGCTCCACCGAGTAGGGCCGACGGCGGGGACCGAAGTCTACGCTCCACCGAGTAGGGCCGACGGCGGGGACCGGAGCTTGTGCCCCACCGAGGAAAACCGGTAAGGACACGGCAGCATCGGACCGTGGGAACCGGTGACGGGGACTGGAGTCTGCACCCCATTGAGGAGAACCGGCGGTGGGAAACCCATACCCCAGGAGGGTCGAATTCGGGGACTGTAGCCTGCACCCCATGGAGGAGAGCCGGTGCGTATCACACGGTCAGTGTCGGTGGTACGGACGTTCTGTTGGATTCTGCCCGTCCAGTAACACCTCTCCAGACTGTCTTACACCAGGTGACCTCTTCCCTTACCGTTTGGTGAAGTCATAAGAACGGAACTCTTGGGGTACTTGTTATACTTTACCGTTTTACTATCCGATAACTTTCTCCTTGAGGGGTCCAGTCATCCACGGGTTGTGTGATGACCTCTAGTCACCTCTTTATTGAGGTCTTTCTTACTTCCCTACCTCGGTTTCGTTTTTGTTGTGGGTCGACACCTACACTGACCACTATCTTCGTTTCAGGTTACGACATTTGTCGTCATAACGTAGTCAAGTCAAGTCAAGTCAAGTCAACGAGTCAGCACAGACTGAGAAACCCTGGGGTACTTAGCGTCGTGTGGTCCGAAGGGACAGGTAATGGTTGAGGACCTCAAGTGAGTCTGAGTGCAGGTAACTCAGAAGAGGTTGTGGTGTCAAGTTTTCGTAGTTAAGAAGTCGTGAGTCGGAAGAAGTGTCAGATGAGAGTGTAGGTATGTACTGGTGTCCTTTTTGGTATCGGAACTGATCTGCCTGGAATCAACCGTTTCATTACAGAGACGAAAACTTATATGATAGATCCAACCAGTATTGAAAAGAAGGTTCCTCATTCGTATAAAATTAAAGTACCGACGTTAGTGGTAGACGTCACTAAACGTATCCTTGGACCTTACAGTCCAGGTACTTAGTTCCGTTTAACCTTCACCAGTTTGTTCTCTACCGTTCCCACTTACAGCTGTAAGATCCTTAGTCGCTTGATTTTACCTTACCTTACCCACTTAAATTGAGTCTACGGGTAATATAGATGATGACACCCGTCCTTAGGGAGTCTTCTTTACCTCATCGGTAGTACCAGTTGTTTTCTGAGGTTTTACGTCATGAACTTACGTTAGAGTTTTTGTTGTCTTACTAGAGACAAGCAAAGGTTCCGTTTCGTAAGTTATAATGTCATTAGGTTCAGATACGGGGTTTGGTCATTACGACTTCTTCGACTTCAACTTACAAGATACTTCTGGATGGAAAATCTTGATTGTGGGGTTTTTCTACAGGAAAAGTAATATCCCCTGACCTTACGTTTTCATCCTTCAGTTCTTTGAGGACCTCATTGTCCGTTTAAACCGGAACCTTACGCCTTACTTCGTCCCGTTTCTGGTTGTCTCAAGACGGTTCTTTTACGTGACCAGTATCGTTTGTGTGAGAAGGTTGTTGTGTTCTCTTCTGAGATGTGTACCTGTAGTGGTCTACCAGTTGTGTTTTTAGTCTAAGTAATATAAGAAACGTCGGTTTCTACCTCTTCGAGATATGTCAGGTGTTCTTGTTCTAGTCCTCGACTGAGGAATAATGGTTTAAGTCTGAGTTTAACTTCTTTCATCCCTTTTGGCGATCTGGTAAGTGCATACTGGATTTAGTTTAGGGAATACTAATATGTCACCTTCACTCCTTATCTAAATTCCCGGATCTAGACTATCTATCTCACGGACTACTTGATACCTTACTCCAAACACTGTAACATGTCCTCTATCCCTAGTTCTGGTAGGGATACCTTTTCTTTACGTTTTTTCGTTTTACCGACAGACCCCTCCGGAATGTTTATCGACACTTTTCTTCTCTCCACTTTTTGTTTCCTCTTTTCCTTTCTATATTCGTAGACTTACGTCTCAAGGTTTCTTATCGTTCTTCTCTATTCTTTCGGAAGAAGTCACTAGTTACGTTTCTTTATCTCCTTTTGTTGTCTTACACTTTCTGATCTCTAGAGAAGTTCTTTTAATCTCTATGGTTCCCTTGTAAAGTACCTTTCTACCCGGGCTATTTCCGGTCTTTATTTACCAGACATGGATTGTCTTCGTCTTCTATAATTCTTCTCCACCGTTCTTATGTGTCTTCCTGACATGTTTTTTCTATAAGTGTTGGGCCTATTAGTGCTACCACACCAGTGAGTACATCTCGGTCTGTAGGACCTTACCCTTCAGTTCACCCGGAATCTTTCGTAGTGATGCTTGTTTCGATCACCTCCACTACCTTAAGGTCAACTCGACGAAGTTTAGGACTTTCTACTACGACACCTTCACGACGTGAGTTATACGGTAGTTTAACCCTTTTGAGTCGCCACCGGTGTCCTGACCTTTTCCTGTCAAAAATAAGATTAGGGTTTCTTTCCGTTACGGTTTCTTGCGACTTTTGATGACGTATTAACGTGAGTAGAGTGTGTGATCATTTCATTACGAGTTTTAGGAGGTTCGGTCCGAAGTCGTTATGCACTTGGCACTTGAAGGACTACAAGTTCGACCAAAATCTTTTCCGTCTCCTTGGTCTCTAGTTTAACGGTTGTAGGTGACCTAGTAGCTTTTTCGTTCTCTGAAGGTCTTTTTGTAGATAAAGACGAAATAACTGATACGGTTTCGGAAACTGACACACTTAGTGTTATTTGACACCTTTTAAGACTTTCTCTACCCTTATGGTCTGGTGGACTGGACGGAAACTCTTTAGACATACGTCCAGTCCTTCGTTGTCAATCTTGACCTGTACCTTGTTGTCTGACCAAGGTTTATCCTTTTCCTCATGCGGTTCCGACATATAACAGTGGGACGAATAAATTGAAGATACGTCTCATGTAGTACTCTTTGCGACCTGACCTTCTTTGTGTTCGACCTTAGTTCTAACGACCCTCTTTATAGTTAGTGGAGTCTATACGTCTACTGTGGTGGGAATACCGTCTTTCACTTCTCCTCGATTTTTTCGAGGAACTACTTTCACTTTCACCTCTCACTTTTTCAACCGAATTTCGAGTTGTAAGTCTTTTACTCCTAGTACCGTAGGTCAGGGTAGTGAAGTACCCTTTATCTACCCCTTTGTCACCTTTGTCACAGTCTGAAATAAAAAAACCCGAGGTTTTAGTGACGTCTACCACTGACGTCGGTACTTTAATTTTCTGCGAATGAGGAACCTTCTTTTCAATACTGGTTGGATCTATCGTATAAGTTTTCGTCTCTGTAATGGAACCGCTGATTCCAGACAGATCAATTCCGATACCAAAGAGGACACCAGTACATACCTACACTCTAAACCTGACACTTCTTCCGACTCGTGACTTCTTAACTACGAAAACTTGACACCACAACCTCTTCTGAGAACTCTCAGGGAACCTGACGTNGAGGAACCTTCTTTTAAATACTGGTTGGATCTATCGTATAAGTTTTCGTCTCTGTAATGGAACCGCTGATTCCAGACAGATCAGTTCCGATACCAAAGAGGACACCAGTACATACCTACACTCTAAACCTGACACTTCTTCCGACTCGTGACTTCTTAACTACGAAAACTTGACACCACAACCTCTTCTGAGAACTCTCAGGGAACCTGACGTTCCTCTAGGTTAGTCAGGTAAGACTTCCTCTAGTCGGGACCCTAAAGAAACCTTCCTTACTACGATTTCGACTTTGAGGTCATGAAACTGGTGGAGTACGATTCTCAACTGAGTAACCTTTTCTGGGACTACGACCCTCCCTAACCCCCGTCCTCCTCTTCCCCTGCTGTCTCCTACTCTACCGACCTACCGTAGTGACTGAGTTACTTGCACTCAGACTCACTTGAGGCCCTCAACCACTACCTGTCTCTCCGGACCGCACGACGTTAAGTACACCAACGTCTCAACCTGTGCTGACTCGCTGACTTGACTTGACTTGACACGGAGACACATCCGCCTCAGAATCGTTGACATGGTGGTCACTTCAGGAGACGGAGACAGAAGTCTACGAGAAGAGAGGAGAAGAATATTCCTCCTGCGTCGTCTCTATTTCTTAGACGAACGATTACGTCCACTACGTTCTCTGTCAAAACTAGGGACCAAACCCTTCTAGGGGACCTCCTCCTTTACCGTTGTACGAAGTCATAAGAACGGACCTTTTAGGACACCTGTCTTCTTGGACCCCCTGATGTCAGACACAGCAGCGTTTCTCAGTCCGTACCGACTCTTTGACTCGTCTTTTTACTTTGTTTCCGAGACTTTTGAGTCTCACCTATGTCAACTTGTTCCGAAACAGTTTGAAAGGACTTGGGTTCGTGGACTATGAACTTTGACATTTACTATATAGGCAAACACCAAAAACAATAGTTGAAGAGGGGACAACGAATCGGTAGGGGCGGAAAAAACAGAATGGTTTGGGGGACTCAAGGGTCCTGTAACCGTATGGTACGTAATACTTAGATACAGAAACGACTACAAGAAAGAGACGACAAACACTGTAGGATGGTCGAAGACAGGACTCACACACCTTCTTGACGACAAATAGGAAGTTCTGAATGAAGTAAACGAGAGAGCCAATATTTACGACCACTGGGAATCAAAACGTAGGTCTCGCTCTCCAACTTTCTATAGTTGTCACCGACAGAGGGGAAGGTGAACCCCCAGAGTACTCCAGTTACCCTTAAAAATTAGTAGAACAATAAAGGTTATATCTAGTGTGTACTATGGATTATCAAAGATTAACTTATCGTCACAAATTGACTTAACTTGACTTGACTTACTTTTACTTCACTTTACCCAACTATTACGGGACGAAAGTGGCTCGTCGACCTTCCTATTTTATTACCTATCCATAAATTTATGACTGAGGTAGAGTATATTAGACGTCCCAGAACCAGTCTAATGTATACAAACGAAATTTCAAATGTAGACATTTTCCTTTTATTAGTATTATTAGATAGTACCGTAAGATTTTACTAGTTTACTCTTATGTAAATTGTTTTCGTGTCAGTCAAGGATCCTGTAGCACCTAACAGTGATAGAATCCTGGATTCTGCACCTAGATCGTCTCTCTACCGTATTGAACGAGACCTAAACCAAAAGGAAAAGACACAATAGTGATCATATAAAAATCCGTTACTAGATTTACACAAAGAAATTTACCCTATATTGTATCGTGGCAATTACGACGACGACGACGACGATTCAGCGAGTCAGTACAAGCTGCGGATCGCTGGGGTACCTGACGTCGGATGGTCCGAGGAGGCAGGTACCCTAAACGGTCCGTTCTTATGACCTCACCCAACGGTAATTATTATTAAACGTTTATATGTAATTATGGGGAACTGTACTTTTCTTTTTTTGATAAGTTCAACACTAAATTAAGAAAAATTAACAGTGTTTGTAGAAAATTCGATTAAACTTTTTGAAAGAACAACCGTTTGAGACCCTATGTTATTTTACCAATTTTGTCACTCTGTAGAGGACAAAAGTCGAAATTGTACACTTCTCAAACCTTCAATAGTGAGGGTATGAGTATTATTTTATTTTCGACTTGTTTGACTTTTAGCTATTGAAAAGAACCTGGGAAACCTCTTGACTCCAAAGTCCCATTCGACGGTGAGACTTTAGACCTCCCGGTCCACTTGTCTAGTAGTGTCGGTTCTAGTCGGGTGGACCTCGTCTTCACCGACGTCGGTATTCGACATCCTTGTACATTATCATTAAAGATACTTGACGACTCCCGACTCAACCTACTCGTACTCCCATTCCCGGATACCCTCTCGACGACAACAACCCCCGCAGGGATGTGAAGTACCCAAAATGGATGTCCTTGAAACTGTCAAAGAGGACCCATCCTGGTCTCTTACCGGGTCAGGACCGAGATCCCGTCCCTTGGTCTCCTAAGAGGTATTGTTTCTGGATGAGTGGTCCCTTTTTGAACTAGTCTTTGAGAGGGTGTACCCTTCCCCGTACAGTGGTTAAGGTCTGAAGATCTAAAGGGTAAAGACGATTGGATCCCCTCCTCCCTGGATTCTTTGTAGAAACTTCTGGTGCCGGGTCCCTGGGTCTGTGTGATTTAGAGACTCTGTATTAGTACTCCAAAAGTTCACACATCCCAGTTTCTTGTATAGGGCAGAGACCTCGGAATTTTGGTGTCGTCGCCCCGAGGTTTCATTTTTGACTTACAATCGAATTTTGTCAACGTTTTGATCACTAAAACTTCGGAACCGTGGATGTCTATGTCGTCTGTAATTTTGTATGGGTCGAGGTTCAGTCTAATCGTTTTGGAGTGTGACTTTCAGATAAATGGAGGCAAAGATAATGAACTACATCCTACAAATGAAATCTTGTTGTCATTGTTTTTTACGTCCAGTACCATTTTTATGGTTCTTGTCGTCAGACTTCTCTATTCTGTTCGCAGTCGTAAACAGAAACTAAAATCTTAATGGGGTGTCCCTTAAATTTTATCGATAGCAATTATAACCGAAGGGTCCACCGAGTCACCATTTCTCCGGCGGACGGTTACGTCCTCTACGTCCTCTGCACCCAAACTAAGGACCCAGACCTTCTAGGGGACTCCTCCCGTACCGTTGGGTGAGATCTTAAGAACGGACCTTTTAGGATACCCGTCTCCTCGGACCACCGATGTCGGGTACCCCGGTGTTTCTCAACCCTATGCTACCTCATGTGCCGCATAGTAATTAGTAATTATGTGTTTCCCCAGTTACTTTCTTTTTTTCCTCTTTTCTACCGTTACATTGATATCTTTATCTTTAAGATTCTTTTTGAGTTCTCCTGTACGGTCTTTATCTATAACGACATCATCTTTACTTCTTACAAAAACTACCGAAATTGTTACCGTCGGGTGAGGTCATGAGAACGGACCTTTTAGGGTACCTACCTCCTCGGACCATCCGACGTCAGGTACCCCTGTGTTTCTCAACCTGTGTTGACTCGCTGAAGTGAAAGTGAAAAGTCAAAGTACATAACCTCTTCCTTTACCGTTGGATGAGGTCACAAGAACGGACCTCTTAGGGTCCCTGTCCCCTCGGAACACCCGACGACAGATACCCCAGCGTGTCTCAACCTGTTCTGACTTCGTTGAATCGTCGTCGTCCTGTATAGATTCGTTTTTGTTACGTAGTCACTCGAACTTTCCTTAGTTATCTCGGTACAGTTTTACGTTTCTTTCTCCGTAAATTTTGAGCAGGGAGTATAAAGGGGAGGATCAAAGTGACTCGTGAACTATGTTAATTTAAGACAGTTAAGAGAATCGTTGTCTTCGCTTCCCATGTGAAAAGATTACGTCACACACTTCGGTCGTATTGGAATTATCATTATTGTTTGGTCTATTTCTGTAACGTTCCTTCTTCTTGTTGTCTTGTTATGTAAGGTACTTGAGACTACGTTTTTAGGAGTTGTTTTATAACCAATCAATGTAGGTTGTTATATCTTTTTTTTAACATGTGATAATATTTCATCTTCAATATGGTCCATACGTTTCAATTAATAGACACAAAGAGTGATCAGTCAAACATAAGAACCAAAGAGTGACTAAAGAAAATTGAAATTGTTATTGTCGTTGTTGTTGTTTAGATACTGTTAGAGTATTAATCTTTGAATAAAAAGGTGTCGACTCCGTTTAGGTCACGACGATTCAAGGGGACGAATAGTAAAATCTGTACGGTAGTTCTTTTAATCTCCTCTTTACCTCCCTTGTGTCTTAGTATAGTACTCCTACGAAACGGGTTTAGATAAGAAGTACCAAAGCGTTAACAACAAAAGGTATTTTAGCTAGAGGTACATCTGGCAATACCGTTTAAAGTGTTGTTGATTATGTTAATGGGGGTTTACCTCTCTCCCCCTCGTGACACTCTTTCACACTAGAATCACTTCTTTCTTAATAGCCCCCCCAGTATGGTCAAAGGTCAGAAAAGTTCCTCGAACCTCACTTGTACACAACCTCCACTCTTAATATAACTCCTCAGAAGTAATTGTCGACAAAAAGTAGTCCCTAAATCTTCAATCGTGGACATCCTTTCACTCTTAACTTAAACCTTACCTAATGGATGGAACTCATCTTCACAACAACCCACCTCGAGTTTCGTAAACGATTCTCCAGACCTCCTTTCGGTGACTTTCCCGGTAGGAAGGTCGACCTGTCCGGGTCCCCGTAGTCCGAAAAGTGGAAAGATAACATATTCGAACTCGACTGTGAAATGTGGAGACTTCGGATTGGGGGGTAATCGATTACCATCAATATTGTGACTGGATCGTTTTGACTACCTTTTTTCAGTTAGATTATTCTTATATTTCGTAGATTGGGTCAGAGATTACGTATCCTTTTTGTGACTTCAATGAATTTGTGAGGGATATTTTCACAGGATAAAGTCGAGTGACATTATTTGTGAAGAACTTTATAGATCTCGGGATTTTTCAATAAGGTCTTTTATACCGAACATAAGGATAACATCTATTAGAAGATAATAATGGAATTTTACTGACAAAATTTTTTTTAAAAAAAATTAACCTTCTATTAACGAAATGTTATAACAAAAACGAAGACGGTATTAACTTTTTGAGTCCCACTAACCTCGTGTCTACCATTGCTATCAGGAGAGACTCAAGTTTGTGTACTTAAATTATTTTATAATTATTGTCTCAGAAATACCTAATACGTCTTTTGGTTCAGTTCCTCTACGGGTATCGTATTTTCTTCCTTCCCGGGTCTCTCGTCCACTCCTCGTTGGTGCCGTGAACTGGTCCACGACTACGATTTGTTTCTCTCTCTTCTGGTTTTTCTTCTTCTGCCTATTTTGGTGCTCTACGACCCTACGTAAGATGGACTTTCCTTCCAAGTCTCAGAGGAAAAAACAATAAAACCCGATCGGTTCTTACCCTTAAGAAACCTCTGTACAAGTTAAAGACGAGAATTCCTCTACTTTCAGGTCGTCCCTCTATCCATTACCTATTACTGGTGACTTGACTTAGACAAGTGTGCGTCATCACTCGTGTCCGGGGGCTCGCGGTACCGCGAGGTCTCCCCTGCCTGTCACCGCCTACTTCCACTCTCTCCCCTTGTCTCGACTCCAGGGCCTAACCCCGCGAGGTCACTCTGTTCAGGAACGAACCGGAGTACTTCTGGACATGACAGACTGACAAGGTCAGACTTTTACGACCAGATTAACAGAAGAAGCCGTATCTCCCACCTTAATTGGAGGTCAGCTATACTTTCGGGTGGTCTTAAATTGAGGGGTCTCCGTCTCTCAGTAAGACCAAATGTACACATGTCTCACATCGTGTGTCCGAATGTGCGACGTCCTTGAATTTTTTTATAAACAACAACAACTTATCTCTTGCGATAGTCTCTACTTGACACCATTTGATCCTCTGAGATCAAAGAGGGGGTTCCTGGTAAGTCGGAATTGAGGTCCTCCGGTCACGTTACATCCTTTTCGTGTCTACAACTACCTCCTGGGAGACAGGTGACCTTTAGACGAATTTAAACCGAATTGACGTGACGTTGCCGACAACTATTTTACGACTGAATCGTAAAGACACTCCGGGACAAAGGGATAACTCTTTGTCTTCGGTCCACTCTTCGGACCGGGTACAAATCCAGACGTGTCACTGTACATGTATTGTGTACGTATGTATGAAGACACGGACATACGTGTGTGTGATCGGTCTCATAGGTACGTAGACCCTATTAACAGGTGTACGGACCCGGTTCATCTACTTCAACCTCTGTACACGGTGATTCAAAAAGATTCGAGATCCACGAACACCCGGTGAAATTATTATTTAGTATTATTGAAATTATTATCGAAGTGGTCCTACCCGGAGACGAATATGGACGACATTGTGTAAAATGGACGATAGTGTATTGTGCTCATTGTATAAGGGTGGTTCTTAACAATCGCACGGTCCCTAAGGTAAAACGAGTCCCCAAGAAGAGATTCTCAAAAGACGGGTAAAAGGGAGACCTACGTTCCACGGGTGCTCCAGTGAACCAGACACAGAGTGGTCACGGTACACCGGTGGGGTGAGGTGGTTTCCCGACTTTATACCTGGTCTACCCAGATAAAACTGTCGACACCAGGAGAAGCGTCAATAACTACTCCGTTTCACTGTGACTCATATAATCTCTTAATTAAAAAAATTCTTGAATAAGCTAATCTCTAGTGATACGTTTATAAAAACTGAGAAACTGGGATTATTTTATTCTTATCGATAAAACTGGGGTATCTGATCTACGGTTTTTTTGACAACTGTGGTGTACAAATGTTTATGTTTTACAATTTTCTTCAAATATGACTGTAGTAATTAAAACAGAATTTATACGCGAACCTACCTATGAGAATTTGAGTTGAAGGTCCGATGTAAAAGTATGTCCTGTCGTTCAGTAAAGGTAAAAGAAAGGTAACACGAAAATGACTTCACGTTCATTTCAACTGACAATTTCTTTATGGTATACATAAAATTTCACTTCCAAATGACATAAATATAAAATTACGTTTCGGTTAAGTATTTATATCTATATATTATCTTTAGTAAAAGGGTTAAGATTAAAAAGTTCTTTTACAATGGCTAAACACAGACGGTTCTTCAAAAATAACAAAATAACTGAAAATTTGTTCATATTAAATAAAAGACAATAAAGTTTATATACGAAAAAGACTTCGGAAAAAAAGAAACGTAAAAATTACAATAATTGTATATTTATCGTCCAATCCACTTTTCAAACAAGTCCAAAAAGGGATTGTAAGAACTTGGGTGAAAAATTGGTTAGACTATGAATGCGTCAAGAAGACAGATATCGTTAAAGTGGTACAAGGTAAAATCAATAATAAGTAAATTAAAAAAACCTTTTGGAAATCGTTATTATCAGTGATCTGTAAAATATCTCCGACTATCGTAGGTAAATGAATAACTACACTTTTTCTCTTTAGTAATCTTACCGTTTCTGTGTCCCGACCTCCCGTACAACCTCGTTCTTTTTTTTTAAGGAGAGGGGGTAAAGGGTGTGTACAGTCAGTACGGTCTGACAACTCTTACGGTCCCCACCGGGGGTGCTCGGAGGTGTAAAAGACATACTCATTTTGTTGTAAAAGTTTACGATGTTAGTGTTTCACCGACAGTAACGTCCTATCGTTAATTTTTCTTTTTATAATATTTCTATGTCTATTAAATATAAACAAACACACTGACGATTCAGTGAAATCATCACAGGCTAAGAAACACTGGGAGACTTGGCATCGGGTGGTCCGAGGAGACAGGTACCCTAAGAGGTCCGTTCTTATGACCTTACCCAATGGTACGGGAGGAGGTCCCGTAGAAAGGTTGGGTCCCTAGTTTGTACTCAAAGAACGTAGAGGACTTAACCATTCGGGGATAAAGTTCGGTTACTATGTAGAAAGACCTAAGCGAGAGATACGACTGTTGACAATCACAGTCTTCAAACGGTAAAAAGGTGGTACTGGTAAAAGACCTCAAAAGACTGACGAGGTCACGGGAGGTCGTTCCTGGAGAGAGAACAGGGAACTCCTTTACCTACTATCGTCACCAATAATCACCTACAAATAGTGGATAGGAAATTTTTTCGGTGAAGACACCAGAAACGGTTAAAGACGCTACGTTTACGAGGGTTACAACGACTTAAGTTTGGTGGTTGAACTGGTTTAAACTTCGACTCTTCTTTACGTATGTAGTGACCATCTTCGTCTGAGGTCGGTGTGACTCCCGACGGTCGAAGAAACAGTGAGACCCTCCACTACTCTGCTCTTCAAGTAGTCTTCTTATCCCTGAGAAGGGGTTACAGACCTCCCCTCTTTCCCTCCCCGCCACGACCCATTCCATCCTATAATACAACCTAAGACCCCACTTGTAAAATCCCACTCGAGGGTCCACGACTACCTTCTCCCATGATTCGAATAGCTGGTCACCTTTAGTTAAAACTTCAAAGTTCATATAAAGAGTCAATAAAAGTTTGAGTAGTATTCTTGGTGTATCTCCAAGATAAAAATTTCACGTACGAACCAAAATTGAGTTTACTTGACCTAATCAGGAAGATCCCTCTACGAACACTTTACTATCAAGTCGTTCACTCGTTCTGACCCTTTGAGTCTTAAACTTGGGAACTGAACCTCACATAAATGGATTCCCTCTGGTTCGTCTTACCACAGAGGGATGGAAGCGACACTGACTTAGTGGAACCCTTTACCTGTTTAAGACAACGAATCGTCGGTAGGGTATCTAAGTCTAAGGTGAACAAACCCGACCCTCGACCCCCTCTAACCTGTAGACATCCAAAGTTCTCGTGGGGTCCTCTCAGATTACACGTCGGGGACCACCCTTGATGGCTGTCCACCTGTCTCTGACCTCCACGTGAGTCTTGATCTCCTTTTAATTACAAAATTCACTTTCGTATTTTGTAGTGTTGACGTCGCGCATCTGGGTCCTCAGACACACTGAGTTATTTGACGTCGGAGGGAGTCTCGAGGACAGACGAAAGGAAGACACAGGGGTCGTAAATCGGCCACCAACCGTATACCCTTAGGATGTTATTTACAACTCACTCACTCACAGGATTAACCGAATGGAGTAATTATTGAACCACTATTACACAACTAATTACGTAATAGAACAAGACTCACAGTATAAATGTAAAGATGTCCTGGTAGACGTCTGTTACTGAATTGGGTTTCTTTACGGAGGGGGCGACCCTTCCGTCCACCCCTTCCGTAAAAACTAATACGACAATGTGAGTTTAACATAGTACACCCAGCGAATAATGATAATTCACTTCAGATCACAGGACCGTATCAAATAAAAAAATTCACGAATACTCTGTGGTTGAAGGATCGACGTTCCATGTCGGTTCCGAAAACTTTCTCAATAAAATCTTTCTCGAGATTGTCTATAGTACATGTATAGATAAAATAAAAATGGTCTCTTATTAACGAAATGTTCCAACACAATCAAAGACGACATGTTGTTGTACTTAGTTGACACACATACGTATAGGGGGGAGGGAGAACCCGAAGGGAGTGTGGGAGTAGGGTGGGTAGATCCAGTAGCGCCTCGTGACTTGACTCGAGAGACACAATATGTCGCCGAAGGGTGATCGAAGTGTGATAATATGAATGTGTATGATCACATGTACACATGTGAGGATACATGTTAGGATCGAGGGTCAATTGGGGTGGGAGGGAAAGGGACGAGGTACAGATGTATAAGTAAGAGATCCAGACACAGAGACAGGGATGGGACCTTCCTCCAAGTAGACATGGGAAAGAGATCTATTCGTCAAGTTCTATAAAATCACAAGTCAGTCAAGTCAGCGAGTCAGCACAGACTGAGAAACGTTGAGATACTTAGCGTCGTGCGGTCCGGAGGGACAGGTAGTGGTAGAGGGTCTCAAGTGAGTTTGAGTAACTCAGCCACTACGGTAAGTCGGTAGAGTAGGAGACAGCAGGGGAAGAGGAGGACGGGGGTTAAGGAGGGTCGTAGTCTCAGAAAAGGTTACTCAGTTGAGAAGCGTACTCCAACGGTTTTATAACCTCAAAGTCGAAATCGTAGTAAGGAAGGTTTCTTGTAGGTCCCAACTAGAGGAAGTCTTACCTGACCAACCTAGAGGAACGTCAGGTTCCCTGAGAGTTCTCAGAAGAGGTTGCGGTGTCAAGTTTTCCTAGTTAAGAAGCCACGAGTCGAAAGAAGTGTCAGGTTGAGAGTGTAGGTATGTACTGGTGAACTTTTTGGTATCGGAACTGATCTGTCTGTAAACAACCGTTTCATTACAGAGACGAAAAGTTATACGGTAGATCCAACCAGTATTGAAAGGAAGGTTCCTCATTCACAGAAAATTAAAGTACCGACGTTAATGGTAGACATCACTAAAACCTCGGGTTTTTTTCAGACTGAGACAAAGGTGACAAAGGGGTAGATAAAGGGTACTTCACTTACCTGGTCTACAGTACTAGAAGCAGAAGACTTACAACTCGAAATTCGGTTGAAAAAGTGAGAAGAGAAAGTGAAAGTAGTTCTCCAAAAATCAAGGAGAAGTGAAAGACGGTATTCCAATCACAATCTATTCCATTTAGTTTTTCATCGTAAAAGAAGGATCCCTGTTCTCTAATAAAGAAGTAATATTTGTACCTGAATAAGGTTGCCTCTAAAGAGTAAGAACCACATGTGACCGAAACCTCAGACTTGTACCTTCTATAAGTTCCTACGAGGACCGTGGACACCAAATGAACTCTTTGTCGTGCGTAGTATAAGACGCGCGACTGACGGTCAATGCTTCCGTAGTCCCGGGCGGACGAGAGTCAGACGAAGGGGGTGTACAGAACGGAAAAGGATGTGACAAGAGAAACAAAAGATTACTGTTAATCTGACCTTAGGTTACTCTCTCTTGCTCAAAAACAAATGATGGTTAGTAAGACGAAACTAATGAAGTTTCACTCGTTAGTGGGCCAGAGGCCACGTGTCCTTTGTACGGGAACACCCCCCGACCGACAAAGGGAGTCGGAAGAGGCGGACCCAAAACTCCCTTCCGCCTGACCTATGTGGGAGACCCACCTATGTCCAATACAGTCAGATGCGTATGTAGGTGGATCTAGGCTTGACACACAGAGACCAAGGGTCGAGTACCACTGAAACAGGAGTCCGTCGTAACCGGTCTTAGACGTTTACAAACACCAACAGTGTGAACCGTCCACTCTTCTCCGATGACCATAGATCACCACCTCCGGTCTGTGTGACCTTTTGACGGTCGTACGGGTCCTGTAGGGGACTTTTACTTTGAGACGTCGGGGTTTGCAGTTATTGTGTTCTCTTCGACTACCTATAGATACAAGTGCAGATAGAGACATATAGAGTTTCACTGTGTAGGGACCTGTTCTCGACGTTTGTCAAGAGAGGTAGAGACAGAAGAGGCTGGGTATTTAAGACCCTCCCGTCACTACCGGAGTACGACAACCTTGACAGTGTATCGGATCGTGACGAGAAATCTGTCTCTACGTGACACTTACGAGGGTCTTTACTTTGGACTCTTGGGTCGTCGAAAAGACGGGGATAGTGGAGGGAGTAACTGGAGTGGAACGATATATTTCATTAAAGAAAACAAACCGTGGAAATTCCGAGATATTTTCATCTGTGTCACGGAAGTCCTACCTAGTAACATTAGGAGATGGTCGTGGAACCGAATTCCGTGACACGACAGATTGATGTGTTGTGTAGGGACTCAGTCTACTCTGTAGGAGACTGTTTCTGGTTCCACTCTTGAAGTGTCGACAGGAACTGCAGGGGAAAGGAAGGTCGTGAACCGGACGTCACTCCAAAGGGGTCGAGACCGAGAAGACAAACGACAGATTTGGACGGACCTTTGATCGTCCATAAGTCGTTTGTTCCGTCCGTCGGGAGTCACCAGATCGGGGTGGGGCAAAACAGTAGAGAGGGGTGACGCCTGCCTGCCGTGCGTGAGGAACACACAGGGTGTGTGTGGTACCTCAACGTGTGGAGAGCTGAAACTGTGGACGAGAGTAAGATCTCAACGACGAGACGACGAACCAAGGGACTAATGACGGCGCAGGAGTCAGTCCTGCGATGAGGTTAAAGTAGAGGACCCTACTGAACGGACCACCAGGACCAGGTCCCTCTACGTGGCACAGGTTGAGAAACGCTGCGGTACCTGACATCGGATGGTGCGAGGAGGCAGGTACCCCAAAAGGTCCGTTCTCATGACCTCACCCAACGGTAAATGAAGAGGTCTCCTAGAAAGGTTGGATCCCTAGCTTGGACCCAGAGGGCGGAACATCCGTCTGTGAATTGGTAGACTCGATGGTCCCTTCAGGTGCAGAATCTCACCATTGGGATAAGATAAGAGAAGGGGTACTTTGGCAGGGGGGGATTGGGGGCGGGACTCGGGTAGGCGAGGACTCACTTATCTCACTGCTGTGAAATCGTAGGTAGTGGAGTCACTTATCACAGTCACCGTGGTCACTTGAACCGGACCGGGTGTCACCACAGGTGTGTGTGTATGTGTACGATTGTTTTGAGACGGACCGAAGACTTCCTGATCACTGGATAGTCCTTTTACTTTGGTGACACACTTGACATACGTCTGACAGAAACTCTTCGTCGTGCCTAGAGATTCTCTTGTCGTTAGTAACCACGTAAACACACAATATAAAAGAATGTCGTCACTGTGGTCAATTAGTTCCGTCACCCTCCGTCTTCCTCTCTTTCATTTTTAGAACGGTTAGACCCGACATTTCGTGCTCGTCCCTGAAATTCACGGAGGGTGGGATGAGGACTCAGAACGACCGTACGAGACCTCTGGTCTGTCTTAGGAGCCCAAGACGTGTACCTAAGTGAGTGTGTCCAGGAGTCAGTCCGTCAGTTGGTGTGGGGTACGCGCACCTCCTCCACCCCTGTTGTATGCCTCCCTTTCGTCGCACGGAGACCCCAGATCGACACAGGCGTCTCCTGTACGAAATCAGGTCCTATGGACTCACATAAAGGTCCACAGGTCCATAACGTGCTTCCTTCTCACCTAATGAGTCTAGTGTGTGACACACCAGGTCCACGTATTCGTACCTACTTTTATTATAAAAAAAAAAGAGGTTTCTTCGTCGTAGTGACCCACCTTTTCCAAACCGTAGTTTGTCGAAAGAGAGGGATCGAAACAACCACTAAAAAATAGGAGTCAAGTAATTGCACCCCGTGGTCATGAGAACGTCCTGAAAAATCTCTCACTTCACTTATTACCCCTGTGTCAAGTCAGCGAGTCAACACAGATTGAGAAACACTGGGACACCTGACGTCGTGCGGTCCGGAGGAGCAGGTAGTGGTTGAGGACCTCGAACGAGTCTAAGTACAGGTAACTCAGCCACTACGGTAGATTGGTAGAGTAGGAGACAGCAGGGAAAGAGGAGGACGGAAGTTAGAAAGGGTAGTAGTCCCAGAAAAGGTTCCTCAGTTAAGAAACGTAGTCCACCGGTTTTATAACCTCGAAGTCGTTCCTTGTAAAAGTCTTACGAAGGACGGGAATTGACTGTAACATCGATAAAAGAAATCAGCAAGTCAACACAGACTGAGAAAACACTGGTGTACCTTATATCGGACGGTCTGAGGAGACAGGCGCCCTAATGGGTCCGTTCTTATTACCTCAGCCAACGGTAAACGAAACGATCCCCTAGAAGGTTTGGGTCTCCAACTTGGACGCAGGGGACGTAACCGTCCACCCAAGAAGTGGTGACTCGGTAACCCTTAATCGATGATAACTACCGTGGGGTGAGGTTATGAGAACGGACCTCTCAGGGTCCCTACCTCCTCGGACCTTCCGACGTCAGGTACCCCAGCGACCCTCAGCCCGTGTTGACTCGTTGAAGTGAAAGTGAAAAGTGAAGGTACGTAACCTCTTTCTTTACCGTTGGGTGAGGTCACAAGAACGGACCTCTTAGGGTCCCTATCGCCTCGGACCACCCGACGGTAGATACCCCAGTGCGTCTCAGCCTGTACTGACTTCGCTGAATCGTCGTCGTCGTTGATGAATTATTCAAAAGGACCCCCAAGTCTACCATTTCTTAGACGGACGTTATGTCCTCTGTATCCAAGCTAACGACCCAGTCCTTCTAGAGGACCTCATCTTTTACCGTTGAGTGAGGTCATGAGAACGGACCTCTTAAGGTACCTGTCTATTCGGACCACTCGATGACTGGTATCCCAACATTTCTCAGTCTGTACTGACTCGTTGATCACGCACGCACGCACGTGTGTGTGTGTGTGTGTGTGTGATGATAATATGGTAATCGTGACGATAAGTTGGTATTACATTCTGACCCTTTTCCTACAGAGTTAGTGTCCGAATAACATTTCTCCTCTAGACTATAGTTTACAGTAGTAAGAGTTTCCCCATTAAAACGGGGGCCGGGGGACCCTCTTTAAACCGTTTTAGACCTCTACAAAGTAGTAACAGTGTCAATCACCCATGACGACCGTGGATCGCCCACCTCCGTCCCTACAACGATTTGTAGGACATTGCACGTCCCACCGGTGGTGGAACGTGTTGACAGGTCGGGTTTATAGTTATCACGGTCCACCTCTGTGCGACCACCTTCCCCCGACACGACCCGGGTGTTGTGTCCCACTTAGCAACGTCGGGACCACAGTAGGTGTGGCTGTGGAGGAGTCCGCGTGGTATCGACGGTAGTGTGGAGCTTGTGATGACAACGTGATGACAAAGACTAGTCCCAGACTAAACTTCCCTATTTTTCGTTATTGTTAGTTGAACTACGGTAGTTTGATGACAGCACCCTTCGGAGGACGGGGGACCCTGGACCCGTATAACGGAAAGAAAAGGAGGAGGACGACTCGGTAGACCCCTTTGATCCAGGAGGACTCGTGTCGACCCTGACCCCTCGTCCGGTGTAACCGCGGTCTTCGGTCGTCCCGGACCAGGGCCCCCCGTCCCGCAGCCCCCCAACGACCCTCAGTACCGGGCCCCGAACGGCTCACGTTTCAGGGGTCGTTCAGACGAAGGGTCCTTTAGGACGGCGACTCGGGTGTCGTCCTCGTCTTCCCGGTTCGCGGGTCCCGGTGGGGTGGGACGGGGAGGAAGACGGCCGTGGGAAGAGTCCCTTGGTTCCGACGGAGTTGCTCCCTTACTTTATGTTATTCAAGTTCTCTTTTGGTCTGGGTGGGTCGAGAGGGTAGGACCTTCCACCGTCGACTCAGTGGAGCCTCTGCGGGATCCAAACCTACGATGGTTCACTGTGTTGGTGGAGGGGGGAAGGGTGGAGGGTCCCGCGTGAACGACGGGATGCTCGAGGACCCTCTGCCACCCACACGGCGGACCGAAGTTCCCTCTCCCCGTGTTGGACCATTGGAGAGGTCGGGGGTCTGAACTCAAAGTTTCCGATAGGAAAGGAACCTTCTTGAACACTCACCCGTAAGGCACAGGGAAGTCTCTACGATTATCATAATTATCGTTACTAGCAACCGGAAACGGTGCACGGTCCAATCAAGATCTGTCATGACGTCTATATTTGACTAAAGTGAGGTACCATGGTGTCCATCTTTTCACTTTCACTTCAACGAGTCAGGACAGACTGAGAAACGCTGGGGTACCTGACAGTGGATGGTCCGAGGAGGCAGGTACCCTAAAAGGTCCATTCTTATGACCTCACCCATCGGTAAAGGAAGAGGTCCCCTAGAAGGGTTGGGTCCCTAGTTTGGGTCCAGAAGGAGTGATGTCTGTCTGTGAAATGGCAGACTCGGTGGTCCCTTCGGTTCACCTTTCGTACCCTGATTTCTCAGGTCAACTAAAATCTCACACTTGTCGTAAGGTGTATGAGTCTCGTACCGACCCTACAGCTCAATTGGTAGGAAACTGTCAATGGACTCAAATTGTGAGTACTCATTTGAAATCCTTTCACGTTGATTTTAACTGAAGTGGACCTTCGAAATTTTTAGGTCGACTCTTTTGGTACAAGATTTTCACTTGGACCCTAAATCTAAAAATTAGAACAACTAAATCTATGTCGGAAGAGACGTGTCACCGAACCATATCAACCCACTCTTAGTCGACTCTAGTCTTTTTTCAGGTTTGTCTTCTTAAAACCCTCCTCAAAAAATAAGGGAGACTCTCAAAAATCACTTCGACTGAAGCATAACCGAAACGTGCTCCACTCTTATTGAAAGTCAATTGAACTGTAGTCTGTTCGAGTACAATAAAGGACATTTTCGATGAAAAATTTAGGAACTTCTACCAAAATAATTTTTATCTGTCTATTAAATGGACATAAACACGACTCACAGTGTAAGGATCAATCAATTTAGATTTGGACTTACAATCCTTCTTTGATAAACTTATTCCAGGAGTTTTGGTGGGAGGTAGGGAAAGGTCGGGGGCGGGAAAGTGTCTGTGGTAGTCCTCCGAATTGCCTTAGTGTCTCAAGTATGTCCTGTCGTTGTGTCAGTCTATACCCCCTTCTCGCCTGGATGAGGTAGGTAGGACCACGACTTCGTCGTTGTTCCATGGGTTTCGAGTCCCCTTCATGAATTGTGTGTTTAACTCGAGATCGTCGATACTGACATAACGTAGTCAATCGTGAGTTAATCCGACTCCGTGTGTTCGGGACTTCGTTGACCTTGACGTGAAACGTTATTCCTCTCCTGCAGAACGTGTGGACTCTTTCTAGCTCAGACACGTGAACTCGAACAGAAGTCTTCTCTCCCACTAGGACTGTCACCCTCCTCTGTCTTTCGACAGACCCGACGACCTTTTACACCCTAGATGTTCCCGTCTTAGAATCCGTTCCAGCAATATGTGTGGAGTAGACACGTAATCTCATTCCTGGACCTAGAAGTGAAGACTAAGGTGGATTCCACCACACTCAGATACCCCGGTGGAAGTTGACAGTTATACCTTCTTAGACCGGTTGACATAGTTAACCTTTTACATCAACTCTCACTATATATCAAAAACTTTTCAGTATATTGATAATACTTCTGATCTGAGAATATAACCTCTTCCGTTACCGTGGGGTGAGGTCATGAGAACGGACCTTTTAGGGTCCCCGTCGCCTCGGACCATCTGAAGTCAGGTACCACAGCGATTCTCAACCTGTGCCGACTCGTTGAAGTGAAAGTGAAAAGTGAAAGTACGTAACCTTTTCCTTTACCGTTGGGTGAGGTCACAAGAACGAACCTCTTAGGGTCCCTGACCCATCGGACCAGCCGAAGGTAGATACCCTAGTGTGTCTCAATCTGTACTTACTTCGCTGAATCGTCGTCGTCGTCGTCGTCCTCTGAGTATATGCAGTGAAAGAATAGACTATGGTTTAGGGTTGAGAGAAGTGGAGACATGATAAATTATTTACGTTGTCATCTCTTTTTATACCTTTACATATGTCTCTTTTATTTGTTCTTTTCACACATTTCCTTCTATTAGTCTTTCCCTTAATGGAAAGGGTTCTCTTATAGTCAAGTCAAGTCAAGTAAAGTCAGTGAGTCAGCACAGGCTGAGAAACGTTGAGGTACCTAACGTCGAGCGACCCGAAGGGACAGGTAGTGGTTGAAGGTCTCAAGTGGTTTTGGGTACAGGTGGGTCAGCCACTACGGTAGGTTGGTAAAGTAGGAGACAGTAGGGGCATATGAGGACGGAAGTTAGAAAGGGTCGTAGTTCCAGAAAAGAGTACTTAGTCATGAAGGGTAGTCCAGTTACATAACCTCAAAGTCGAAGTCGTAGTCGGTTACTTATAAGTCCTGACTAAAGGAAATCCTGACTGACCAAACGAGAGGAACCGGGTCTCATGTACAAATCGTGAATAAATCTATCATTTCCATACCAAAAGAAATACAAAAGAGAACTGAGATTTCTCTTATATGCTAAAACGTTAATAATTTCAGAATGTAAAAATTAGTTTTGTATTTTGTTTGCCTTTTAGGAAGTTTTGTATCATTTGTCCAACTCGATAGAAGACTTGAGAACGATTGTGTCGTGTATAAGATTTCTTCGCCTATCTGCAACCAGTTTTGTGTGGGGTCACAGAAAAGAAGGAAAAAAATGAAGTCATAAAATAAGTAAGTAAGGAGACAGTTAGGTATAAAAAAAAGGGTTACAACAGTTCTAGTATCAAATGAACCCCTCATTTTATATACTTCCCTTCGTCATCTGTCGTTCATTCCTACCATCAGACTTGGAGTCTCAATACGGCCGATCACCCACTCAAAAGGTCCACCGCGTCATCATTTTTTTTTGGGATGGTTACGTTCTCCGTGTTCTCTACACTCAAACTAGGGACCCAGTCCTTCTAGGGGACCTCTTCCTTCATCGATGGGTGAGGTCATAAGAACGGACCTCTTAGGGCACCTGCGATGTCAGACACTTGGACGTTTCTCAGTCTGTACTGACTAGTGTGTGTCTTGTTCCACTCGTTTGTGTACCGTGACCTTGGGTTAATCGTGTTGTCCTGTACGGACATGAAGACCCCCAGTCTCTTCTGAAGTTCATCCTCACTAACTCGACTCTAACTGTTCCCAAGTCTCGACGGTCTACCTTCTGTGTGACGGGAATTCGATAAGGGTTTCTTCTTTGCACAGTAAGGGTAAAATCGGTGATTTTTATTTGGTAAGGATTTTGTCCCTTGGATCAGTAGAAATAAGGTAAACTTGTCACCGTCCTGGTACTCAAGTCCCTGACATTTACTGATAAGTAGGGACTTGAAAGAAGAAGGTCAAGTAGAACCGGGTCTCATGTACAAATCGTGAATAAATCTATCATTTCGTTACCAAAAGAAATACAAACGTCTTTTAGACCAGAAATTTTTTGTTTAGTAAGTCTGAAACATTCTAACCCCGTTTCCTCCTCTTTTACTTACTTTTATTCGTGTATATAAGTTCAGTTTGAGTAGAAGAGTTTTGATTTAAGTCTTAAGAGTCAACAGTCCAACTCCATTTACCAAATTCTCTCTATTTAACGGTCAGAGGGACGGGTAATTTCTGTCTCGAACTCAGGACTCGAGACAACTGATATTTTGAGAACAGGACCCGTATCTACTTTACGTTCACTCGTTCCCAAAGGAATCGATTCGTACCCCTATGTGCCAGTCCATCGTGTGGTAGTACCTTCAAGTGCACTTCCGGCTGTCTTCTTGAACGTAAAAACTTCACACTCTTCATTCATGTGTTTTAGGTCAAGTAATCGGAACAACTAGAATCGGGGTACGAAAAAGAAGGACAACTAAGGACGACTGCACCTGGGTCCTATGGAGACCTCCTCAACTAGGGACGTGGATGGACTCGTCGAGTCTGAAGTACAGGAGATAGATCCTTGAAATAGATCCTATGTCGTAGAAATCAAGAAATCGTAGAAGGGATATAAGATATTATGGGTCATAAGGACGGAACTTTGGGGTACCCGTCTCCCAAAAGAAGGTCTCCCGAAACGTCGAGTCTCTCTGACTGAATAGCTTCTAGTGCGTCGTTCATTCACTACTCAGAAACTTAACGGACTTTTAATTACGTCGTTTACGTCACCAAGGGTCTTCATATTGTATGTTCTGAGTCTCAAGGTCCTTACTACCGAGTATTTCTACACTTCTTCACCTACTGACACCTGTGACTTCTAATTACCTTCGATTATTATTCTAACTTCTAACTTCCGCCCTCCTCTTCCCCTACTGTCTCCTACTCCTTCAACGTACCGTAGTGGTTGGACTACCTGTACTCAAACGTATTCGAGGCCCTCAACCACTACTTGTCCCTTCGGACCTCACGACTTCAGGTATCCCAGTGTTTCTCAGCCTGTGCTGACTCACTGACTTGATTGACTTATTATTCTATTTATCTTCATGACAGTTAAACGAGTGTCTATGAACTGAAACATTTCTCGTTTGTTTTAAGTATAGTTGGTCACAAATAATACATATTCTTTGAAATTAACTACGATTTTTTTTTTTTTTGTTTCTACAAATTCGTGTCCGAAAGAATGGTCACAATTTTTTACTCTTACAAATATCTGATACCTTGAATCTCGTATCCTAGGTTCTTCTCTCTAAAATATATAATATATAGAAGTTACTTCGTCTTTCTGCAATACGATCACGATTATAAAGTCATTGTCATATTTTATCGTCGTAAAGTTATTTTAAAATGAAAAACTTAGATTTTAAAATTCTTTCACTCAATAAGATTTTAATTGGGTGACTGAATTCCTTTCACGTGGAATCAAATCCCCGAAGGGACCACCAAGTCTACCATTTCTTAGACGTCACACTCTCTGAGTCCAAGTTGGGGACCCAGTCCTTCTAAGGGACCTCTTCCTTGACCGTTGGGTGGGGTCATAAGAACGGACCTCTCCAGGTATCCCAGAGTTTCTCAACCTTTGATGGCTTCACTGAATCGTACGTACATACGTGAATGTTACCTCTTCCGTTACCGTGGGGTGAGGTCATGAGAACGGACCTTTTAGGGTACCTGTCTCCTCGGACCACCCGACGTCAGGTACCCCAACGACTCTCAGTCTGTGCTGACACACTGAAGTGAAAGTGAAAAGTGAAAGTACGTAACCTCTTACTTTACCTTTGGGTGAGGTCCCAAGAACGGACCTCTTAAGGTCCCTACCCCCTCGGATCACCCGACGGTAGAGACCCCAGCGTGTCTCAACCTGTGCTGACTTCGTTGAATCGTCGTCGTCGTCGTACATGAATGTTTATATGTAAATGTATGTAACTATATATAATGTTTGTATACGTAACTATGTTAACATCTATATAACCCCAATATTCTCTTAATATTCCACTGTGTAATCTTCCACTTACTTTGTACTTCAATTTATAAAAGATTAAAATGATTGATGACCTCCAATAATTGTTCATGAATCAGTAACGTCTGTAAACTTTGTTATGTCATTTCTTATTAATTTTTAGTTGAATAAAAAGAGAAGTATGTATTTGTCAAATAAAAGAAATAAGTTCATACATAAAAATAATATAAAGGTAAGTTAATCTGTATTGAAACTTTTTTTTAAATTACTAAACACATTACTAAATGACACAAATATAGATTGAAACATGAAAGCCAATTATCTCAATATTGGACAAACCCTAAGAATCGTCTGTCTTCTCGTGATTGGACACTCTTTCTCGTATCCTTTAAACCTACCTTTCCTCTACCATATCCTGAACATCTAGGATTTCATCTTTGAAGTTTAGACTCGTGTCTATATATAAACATGTGATCGAACCAATAAAAAAAAATTTGGTCGTTGTTTGACAAGAGACAAAGTTTTTAAGATCTAATATTTTTCGACTAAAAGAATTGATATAAGAAATTACACTTAGAGACTCAAAACATAAATAAAGAGAATGTATGTAATATATAGAGAAGTCAAGTCGAGTCAAGTCAGCGAGTCAGTACAGGTTAAGAAACACTGGGGTACTTAACGTCGTACGGTCCGGAGGGACAGGTAGTGGTAGAGGGTCTCAAGTGAGTTTGAGTACAGGTAGATCAGCCACCACGGTAGGTCGGTAGAGTAGGAACCAGCAGGGGAAGAGGAGGACGGGAGTTAGGGAGGGTCGTAGTCTTAGAAAAAGTTACTCAGTTGAGAAGCGTACTCCACCGGTTTCATGACCTCAAAGTCGAAATCGTAGTAAGGAAGGTTTGTTGTGGGTCCCGACTAGAGGAAATCTTACCTGACCAACCTAGAGGAACGTCATGTTCACTGAGAGTTCTTAGAAGAGGTTGTGGTATCAAGTTTTCGTAGTTAAGAAGCGGTGAGTCGAAAGAAGTGTCAGGTTGAGAACGTAGGTATGTTCTGGTGACCTTTTTGGTATCGGAACTGATTTGTCTAGTAAAAACCGTTTCATTACAGAGACGAAAAGTTATACGATAGATCCAACCAGTATTGAAAAGAAGGTTCCTCATTCGCAGAAAATTAAAGTACCGACGTCAGTGGTAGACGTCACTAAAACCTCGGGTCTTTCTATTTCAGACTGTGACAAAGGTGACAAAGGGGTAGATAAAGGGTACTTCACTACCCTGACTTACGGTACTAGAAGCAAAAGACTTACAACTCGAAATTCGGTTGAAAAAGTGAGAGGAGAGAGTGAAAATAGTTCTCTGAAAAATCAAGGAGAAGTGAAAGACGGTATTCCCACCACAGTAGACGTATAGACTCCACTAACTATAAAGAGGGCCGTTAGAACTAAGGTCGAACACGAAGAAGATCGGGTCGCAAAGAGTACTACATGAGACGTATCTTCAATTTATTCGTCCCACTGTTATATGTCGGAACTGCATGAGGAAAAGAATAAACCTTGGTCCGACAACAAGGTACAGGTCAAGATTGACAACGAAGGACTGGACGTATGTCCAAAAAGTTCCCCGTCCAGTCCACCAGACCATAAGGGTAGAGAAAGCCTTAAAAGGTCAAATAACACTAGGTGTGTCAGTTTTCCGAAACAGTATCAGTTATTTCGTCTTTATATATTATATATATATATATAATCATATAGAGAATGTATAGAGAATAGAGGATGTCTGTAAGGATTTAGACACGGGATTAAATATACTACTTAATTTAGTAATACTTACATGGATAAATTATATATCTAATGGATATATAGTATACAATGTATATATATATATATGTGAATCATATATCGTGAGTTAAAAATTTTTGGAAGACGATGTTATTCAGATCGTGAAATAGATCACACGAAATATATAATTGACTATTAATGTCGATAGTTATCGACTATAACTACTAATAAAATCATAAAAAATGTATTTTGTTAAAATGATGATACAGAATGGAATAGAATTTTGGTCTATCTCAGTATGCAGCAATAAATTCACTAGACAAATACCCCTTTACTTTCATAAGAACTATTAGTGACACAAAAACCTCGAACACAACTCCTCGATCGTGAGTTACTCACTATCGGAAGTTCAGACTTTCACTTTCACTTTCAGCAGGTCAACACAGGTTGAGAACACTGGGGTACCTGATATGTCAGGTACCTTAAGAGGTCCGGTCTTATGACCTCACCCATCGGACAGGGAAGAGGTCCCCTAGAAGGGCTAGGTCCTTAGCTTGGCCCCGGAGGACGTAACGTCCGTCTAAGAAATGGTTGACTCGATACTCCCTTCGGGACTTTTACGGAACTTACCATCCGCTTACCAGAAATACGTCACCACTCTACTATACACTTCTCGTCGTTAGAGAGTATTTAAAAGATGACTTTAATCGTTCAATTTCTTCAGTGACGATAAGGTTCAAAAGTCTGTCCGTTCTCTCCTCGTTCACGTAGTACTCCCCGAAAAACCTCTTGAGGAGGAGGACACTCAGTGTGACTAAGATTTAACTCTCACTTGAACTCTGAACTACCGTGTCATTGGGGTGCACATTACACGACTATTAATTCAGGGAGACTGTTAATGTAGTACGTAATCACCCGAGTCGGACTAGGTAATGAGTACTAGTTCCAGAACCTGTTTTGTTTTACCCGTGTGTTCCCTGGTAGACACCTCGTCTACGAGAATCCTTTCTTCCGCCGGGTCAAGACAAATGCATTACACTAGACACCTCCCACCTTCACCCCCAGGGAAGTGGAAAGGGTCACTCTTGGTGCGGGTATCTCTGTTGCTGTATATTGGAACGGTAGAAGGTCAGATTTCATCTTACACCGTCTCTCGAGCATCAGTCCCTACTAAGGTCGTATAGGGTTTGTAAAAGATCATTGACACGACGATAGCTCTCCATCGGTGTTAAGAGGTAAATCTTTCTGGGTTCGACAAATTTATAACCTAAATTTACCATGAAACGTAAATTATTGAATATACATTACCGTTTTCCGTTTAATTACGTAGTAATACTAGAACTTAATATTCTGAAAATAGAGGTTTTATATGAAAACCATATGTATAGGTGTGTGTACGTATGTGTGTACATCTGAAATTTAAGAGTACGTAAATTTGTGTTCTTCAATTCTGAAAAGGAATTTTAAAGATATCGTTGTACTAATTATTTTTAAACCAAATGGTCTATGTGTGATTTTCCAGTTCATTACTTTTAACAGTCAAAATGTCAAAAGAACGTAATTTGGAAATCTTATCTTTTCCTTCATTATTTGAGACTTATATAAGTATAATTTTTAGTTGTTTTTTCGTTCGGTTGAAAATTTTTAGTTGAAATAGGGTCCACATAATCGAAAGATGAAACTAGATGTATAAACCATAGAGGTGAGAATAAGAATCTATCAGCAGACATCAACAAGATCCCTCACGACTATAGGTTGGACCCACATAAATATTCTAATTTGGTCAATAAGACATCAATGTAATGGTTTCGTCGGAAGTAAACTAACCACCCGTACGGACGAAATGACCAAAAATTCATAAAACTATTTATAGAGACGGAGATTCGATGTTATTTGTACAAGTTATAATAAGTGTAAGTAATATTTGGATAATCGACTCGTTTCCAGTACTTGAGTATAAAAATTGTAATAAAGATTCCTTTTGTACCCGAATTTAGTGACAGTCTTCAGAGGGTTGACCTTCTTCTTAACAACCTCACCCGAGGAGGGTTACCCACGGAACGTGTACGAGACCTATAGTTCCCCTAATCATTGAGGTGTTTGAGAGAGTGTTCCATTTCGAATCTTTTATCATAAAGGTTTCGACAACCGTGGGAAGAGTTGAGAATAATTACGTTTTTTACTATTATGGTTATTATTGATTTTACTACTAATAATATAATGTACCGTTTCCGTATTCCCTGAGGAAATGGTGATGCGGGGGGGGTGTAGGACGGTAACTACTGGAGGAACAGAAAGGTCCTGGGGTAAGACTGAAGATCTCAGTGTTCTTCCACTGTCGAATCCGGTCTACGAAGAACACTCCATGAATACAGTAGACAGCTCACTGAACGGGGGAAATGACTGGTCGGTTTCGGTGCATCACTTCGTCCACTACGAAAGGATAGACGGAACAATCAAGTTGGGACCACTGGAGAAGAGTTTGAAGGGGCCTGGACGCCCTTGGGTCCTTGTGGAGGACCGAGTGGACAAGGTAAGTAGAGGAGTCTCATTAAGTTGGGGTCTGAGGGTCACGCTGGAAGGTGTCCAGACCCTCGGGCCTAAGATTATTTTTGAACCTCTACTTCCGTTTAGTCTACCCTAAGTTGAAACTTAATCCATTTCTCTTAATGATACTTTTATGAAACCATCCCTCCAGTCAACTCAACCGTACCCGTTGGATCCGTTGGTCTCTTTACACTGTCATCCTAAATCTCTTCTATTCGACCCTTCTTTGTTTTCGACCTACCGACGTCTGCGACACCGAAATTGGACGCAGAGTGGGGAAGATCAGAGGTCTGGCTGAATTTCAAATAAGACTATCGAAGGGTAATTCGATAATCGTCTCAACTAATATTAACGTTGATTGTCTAATTATCGGTTAGGATAGGAAGAACAACTGATCGGGAAACTACCTGAGTACAATTATGATCCCTTGAACTGCACGACCATTCTCTTGGTAGAGTGTGGTTCGACTATTTAGAAATCTTAGTGTCCTCTTCCTTTTCTTTTTTTTTTTTTCGTTTCCACCTTTTTTTTTTTCATTCTTTCATCATTCCTCCTCTCCTTCTCTTCTTAAGGTTGGAACATCCGTCGAGACAAAAAGAAGATCTGTAAACTAACTGACCAGAATATTCGTACGAGTTAACACCTCCCATTAACAAAGAGAGAAGGAATGGTTCCTTCGGGTCCCGTTAGTCTAGTCAGCACACGAGAGATTTATGGAGGAAACTTTTCGTACACAAAATCCAAGGTAAATAAACCAACGGTTAAGAATTGTAAAAGGGTAAGTTCCTCAGATACTACTCGTTACCCGTAGTCAGAGTCTTTGGATCACAGATCTTGGTAGAAAGTACCTCCGACAGTACCTAAAATTTCTTGTGACGTCTCTGAACCAGGAAAATTTTCGACTATACCCTTGTGTGTTACAATAATAAAACACGAAACGTAAACAGACATAGTCTCACTGTACACAAATCGTTCGGTAAACATACTCGACCCACGATGTGATTCCTGCAAAACACGTGGTAAAGGAAGTAAATGTCGTGTCTAGATACCGTATTCACAATAAAGTAGGGTTCATGTCTCAACCACTACTTGTCCCTCCGGACCGCACGACGTTAAGTACCCCAGTGTTTCTCAACCTGCACCAACCCGTTGACTTGACTTGACTGGACTTGACTGTCCCGGTCTCTTTATCTCCTACCTACAAATCGCTAGAAGGGTTTCAACGAGTCTACGTCTTGATTCAAAGATGGGATTCTCGAGAGTCTAAACGAAGTCAGGTCTGGGTATTCGGAACCGAACTCTCAATTAAGGGTCAATTCACATCCTATGTCCGTTCTACGGAGGAACAGGAAAGACTGAAATTCATCTCCCGAACACATTGGGTCACCGTCCGATATTTATCCCCATGTCCCAGGGGTCCGACTTTTGGTGTCTACACATCGGAGACTCCACTCTTCTCTGAGAAGACAAGAAAAGCGGTTTGGTATATGTCGTGTCTGATGCGTGAATTGAGAACGACATCGGGGTAATTATAGTGTGTCAACGGGGTCCTATATAGAGTCTATTCCTACCACTACCACTAAGGTACCAAGAGTCCCCCTTTCGACTTCGACGTAGAAGTTATGAAACCGATGGACTACACTTCTCGACTGAGTGACTTTTTTTAAGGACTACGACCCTTTCTAACTCCCGACTCTTCCCTCACTGTCTCCTACTCCACCAACCTACCTTAGTGGTTGAGTCACCTGTACTCAAACTCGTGTGAGACCTCTATCACCTCCTGTCCCCTCGGACCACACGACAGCAAGTACCCCAACGTTTCTCAGTCTGTGCTGAATCACTGACTTGATGTTGTTGTTGTTTTAATTAACATTTAATAACTTTAGAAAGGGGTAAAAGGGTAACAAGTTGTAATAAGTCTGTGTGTGTGTTACTGATGTCTTATTTTCCACTTTAGCGATATTCAGTTCGTCGGAGTGTCGGACCAGTTTCGGGGACTACAGAGGTCAGAACACAGGACAGGGAAAGACCAGGTGTGGTCTGTGCGTAACACATGTGTTCCTAAGCACGATACATTGTTCGGAACCTGGGAATATGTGGGAACTAAAATTACTTCGACAAGGAATAAATGAGTGTGTGTACCGAGTGTGAGGAGTTTGAGTCGAGTTGAGACTCAAGGGACTTTTACTAGTAATTTCCGTGACCCGCCGTAGGAGGCCCCGTGAATGGGTTACGACCCCTAGAGACGCAAGTGACGGGGTAAAGGAGGAGTCCTGTATCTCAGGAGTTCGGTAATCTACACCCAGACACAGGAGTCACTGAGAGGTCCTAGTTACGACAATCTTAAGTGACTATGCCTCTCTATCTTTTGGGTTTTCGGACTGACTTTTGGACTGGTTTAAGATCAACGGTCTTCCTATCACACTTCCCATGGAGAGTCCAATCGACCAAGTAAGGTTGTAAAAAAAAGTTAATTTCATATCAACACCATCTTATCATGTACAGTGTCCACATGCTATATCACTAAGTGTTAAAAAATATCCAATATGAGGTGAATATCAAAATATTTGATGGCCGATATAAAGGTCACAACATGGTACACAGGAACATCGAATAGAATATTTATTATGAGACATCGAGAATTAAGGGACAGGGATAGAACAGGAAGGTGAAATAAGGTGGTAAGAAAGAATTTAAAAAAATAACTTCCTATTAACGAAATGTCTTAAAATAACAAAAGACAGTTTGGAGTTGTGCTGAGTCGGTGTCCATATGTGTATAAGGGAGGGAAAACTTCGAGGGAAGGTAGAGGGAGGGGTAGAGTGGGGAGATCCAACTATGTCTCGGCGACAACCTCAAAAGACTCGGTACAGTATGAGATTGTGTGTATCTCCGTTTCCACCCTAGAGTGTGAGTCCCGTGGGTGGTAGACGAGAGGGGTTTCGCTTTGCAAGTAGGACGTCGTTCGAGTAGACTTTCCAAACACCACTACGGTTGGTCGAGGGGTTCAATTGAAACGTCAGGAACGGAGATAAAACTGTCAGTCCAACTCTGGCAGTCTTTTCGGACGGAGTACGGGTGAACGGAATAAATACTTCGGACAAGGTACCCAAGATTCTGCTGCACGGTGCTAGAAGATATCCTCGACTCACCCCACTTGCGGACTCCATCGGACTCGTAGAAGACCTCGACACGACATTAATGTCCGCTATTCTGTGTCTATCAAGAGTCTTCCCGACCTTCGACTCTCTGTGTCACTTGGTCCTTCCAAGGTTTTCTTCAGTGAGTGACGGAAGGGTTTGGGGCCTCTTGACTCTGTGACGGTCGGAAGCTAGAGACTTCGTCCAGGACCAGGTTGGCGTCACGTCCACTAATTATCGAGAACCCGAACCCTGCCATTGTCGGCGTCAGAAGCCCCTCGCCGACCGACTAACCTCGTGTAAAAACGGGTAGACGACAGATCGTGGTCGAGACTCACTTAATTACCCCCTCTAACTACTCTACATGTTTACTGACGGTCACAAAAATTACACTGTTCTTCCGTATACCCTTCCTGAGTCTTCTATAAGGACATGCGTAAATCTATCTGTCCTTTCGGTTACATTTTAGATGGGGGGTTTAGGGTTCAGACGTACATCATTGGAAAGTATAGTTCCTTCTTGGTGATGTCAGTATCGAAGTAAGTAGACCGTGCAAACCCCTTTCCTCTTAAGGTGTCTTTACCTAACGTCCTGACCGTGTCAGTTAGTCAGTCACAATCAGTGAGGCAGCACAGGCTGTGAAACGCTAGTGCACCTCACATCGGGCGGTCCGAGGAGGTAGGTACCCCTAAGAGGTCCGTTCTTCCGACCTCACCCCAACGGTAAAGGAAGAGGTTCCCTAGAAGGGCTAGGTTCCTAGCTTGGACCACCCGGGGGGCGTAACGCCCGTCTAAGGAATGGCAGACTCGGCGAGTCAAGAGGCACGGCAGGGAAGGAGACACGACTCACGGAGACACGGTGGATGTGTTGGTACACCTGTAACACGAGAAAAGACTCCGACTTCGTAGAAGAGACGGTAGCACGGGGGGTGTTGTGTGTGTGTGTGTGTGCGTGTGGCACAAAGTAACGAGTGAAAGAGTCTAGAAATTCTAGAGTCCAATTTATTATTGGGGAATCTACTTTGTGGTGACGAAGAATGCGACTGAATGTCTGATCAATCCGTCGACGTAAACGGTACATTTTTACAGAGAGTGTAAATAAATTAACGAACAGATCATGGGTCAAAACACCAATTTATATTTAAGATTCGGTATTCCGGACTCCGACAAGATCCGTGGGGTGTAGAGGTTACGTGTCGTCTCACACAACTACTTATAAACGACTTACAACGAATCCGTACGGGAACCAGTGCACACAGATTCTGATTGGACTAGGGGTACACAGGACATACTGGGAGAGTAAGATTATGTAAAAGAAGTAGCTTTGGTTACGTCAGACAGATTTTACCTTTATATTATAATAGCGACCTTATCATGAACACCATTAGACAACTACACATTCCTTAGTGAGGTTTTACATCATCGCATTTTACTCTCATTACTCACCAAAACGTGTACCAAGACGGTAAACCCGTCCCGAATTAAATTGAGTGAATCTTTGGTGAGGATGTGTATAAGGGGGTCCTATAGTCACATTTAACCGTCTTAGACCGTTGAGAAGACCGTACGAGGACCCACGGCAAAGTAAGGGCGAAGAAGTCCTTGTTGGACTTGAACTAAGACCAATATCCACATCTTGATACCAAGGGTTTGAGACACGGTTCCATGAGACACCACGGTTTCGTGGTGTTATTTAGGGGTTCCTACGGCTTTCCATAAAATTCCCTTTCCGTCTATGAGTATAAGACGGCCTGTGAAACACTCGTTACTCGAACTTCCTACGACACTAGAAAAGTTCCTGCAAAATAGAAAAGTTTTGATTCTACTCATCTATACTATTTTGTGTTCATGGTACATTTTTTTATTACATGCCATGCTTTACCTCCGTGTCACAGGTTTGGATTAAGGTTCCAAACTCTTTGACGTCACAGGTCGTCACATGTACACGGTAATCATTCTTTCACATCAATGGATTCTTTCTCTACTTTTGTAAAAAAAGAACGTCAAGACGTATGGTAAAAGAAAATTTAAAGATGATCTACCAATATTTACTCAGTTACTTGTAACTCTCGGTTTGAGCGAAAAAGTAGGTTGAAATAACTCCATACTAACTGTACATTGGAACATATTCAAATTCTACGTTTTACACTAAGAAACTATGTGTGTATATATCGTTTTACTATTGGTGTCATTCCAATCAATTGTGTGGGAAGTGGAGTGTATTTACGGTAAATCAACAACAAAGGTACAACTCTTGGAAATACTAGGTGAGAATTGAGAGGGGTAGGGTGACATTAACCCCTAGGTTAATGTAGGTTAAAGAGGTGGGATTAACCTACAAGTTCGGATGAAACAACCAGATCTTTGTTACCAAAGACGTATCTTACTAAGTCCTGATCTTTCTCTTCTTTCTCTCCCCTCTCTTCTGTTCTTCTAAACCCTTTCCTCCTCTCTTCCTTGAGGACGTCTACAGAAATTTATAAAGTAAATACTTAAAATTGAAAAATAAAACATGACCCCGAGTCACCTAAGTGTCACAACACAATCAACGTCCACATGTCGTTTTTACTAGGTCAATATGTATGTGTGTATAACTAAAATCATGTACAACGAGATAAATTTTCCCTATTGGTTGTTCTTGGATGATATACCGTGTACTCTGACACGAGTTATGAGACATTGTTGGATTTACCCTTTTCTTAAACTTTTTGTTATCTACGTACATATACAGCGTAAAAACATCTATGTGAAAGAGTCCACTACCTGATTAGGACCCAAATAAGATAATGGTTCATTAATAAGATAATGAATAAGATAATGGTTCTGGACATACAAAGTATACTTACGTAATATTCAAAATAATTTTCGAAAGAGACATAGATAACTGAATAAGAGTATACGTAAAAGAGTAAACGTATGTAGATTACCCTATTTCAACAGAATCAAAAGACCCAAATAATTTAATTGAAAAACACGGGTAAAGATAAAAAGAAAAATTTCAACTACACAACATCGAAAATGTATTCAACCAACAGTAGATCAGAGCACAAAAGTGTATAAGTGTATCAGACGACATCAAAAATAATCAAGAGACGATAGGTAACACAGTGTTAAAAAAAGAGGGTAAGACACTGAACATGAGACGATTAGACAGAGTTATGCAAATGACTAAAAATTTTCAATTTAATTCAAAAGGAAAGACTTCCCACTCTCTACATTGACGTAATATAATTTATAACAACGTAAATAACGGGTATAAGATTATCGAAAGGTGGACCCAGTTGTAACCACTATAAATAGACATTATAAGGAAGTAGTGACACGGGAACAAACAATAAAAAGAAAATAATTTCACTAGTACTATTGGAATATTTTACTCAGTACCTCCCGAAGGAGTAAGAGGTCGAAGACCTTTTAAAACTTTCGAAATTTCAACGATAATTTATTAACTGTTTTACCGACCACTTCCGAAACCCGAAGTATAAAACAAACACTCTATAATGACGTCTAAGTACCCCATACCTACACTCTCGACCTGTTTCTAACTCTTGACTTCTTAACTACGAAAACTCGACACTGCGACCTCTTCTGAGAACTCTCAGGGAACCTGACGTTCCTCTAGTTTGGTCAGGTAGGATTTCCTTCAGTTGGGACTTATAAGTAACTTTCCTGACTACGACTTCGACTTTGAGGTTATGCAACCGGTGGACTACGTTTCTCGACTGAGTAACCTTTTCTGGGACTACGACCCTTTCTAACTTTCGTCCTCTTCCCCTACTGTCTCCTACTCTACCAACCTACTATAGTGACTGAGTTACCTGGAGTCCAACTCGTTTGAGTCCCTCTATCACTTCCTGTCCTTTCGGACCGCACGACGTCAGGTATCACAGGGTTTCTCAGCCTGTGCTAAATCGTTGACTTGTTGTTGTTGAAGTCTAAGTCACCAAAATAACCTAAGTCCTAATTAATCCCAAAGGACAAAAAAAGAACTCGATCGAAATAAACAATTCAATAGATCCTTAAAAAGGTAAACTATATTTATAAGTTCAACTGAGTCTTAATATTTATAAGATGAGTAAAAATAGAAAAATTATGGTTGACATAATAAGAACTGTAAACAATAAAACCTGTAACTCCTGGTCTATCCTCTCCTAACATAAAAGTTGTCATAGGATGATTTACTTACCTTTCCATGAAAAACAGATAATACTAGTACCTTCAAGTTTAGTTTAGACATCCTGTGGTACTACCCATATGTGACTTTTCAGAGGTTGTAGTTCACGATACTTTGCACCTTCTGACCCTTGAGACTGTGAGATAACCACTTTTATTTTCAACCACGTTTGTGAGATCTGTCGGACAACCCTAATACATCTTTTTACACTGGATACCAGGGTCGTTAAGAGTCACATAAAGAGTTTCTCGGTGAAAAAACAAGTAATAGTACTAATATACTTATCCTTTCCAACTTATACTCGGTGTATACTCGGTGTCTCTGATGATCCTCGGATTTCTCTAGACATAAGTCCCGACTTTCAGTTCTGAAAGGTCTGAAAGGTTATGAAATAACAAGGACTCTCTTCAATTGAACACATCGACACCCACGTAAATACAGTTGTGTCAGAGGAACCAAAACCAGTGTCGAGTCCCTGTGGAAAAACGGAAAAGTATGACAGGTACCTCAAGAGAGTCCCTCTCTTGAAGAGAGTCCCTTGTTACCACTTTAAACTAAAGATCGTTGAATCAAGAAAAAAATTAGGGTCTTATACAAGTTAATATACTATATTAAACCACGAACTATTAATTCACTCTTTGAAAGTTCCAAACATGGTCCCGACTTTCAGTTGTGATTGGTCTACAGGGATAATAACGAAAAAGAGGAACAACAATAAGTTGGCGATCCAGTACAGGTTGAGAAACCCTGGGGTACCTGACGTCGAGCGATCAGAGGAGACAAGAGGTGATGGAGACCCCCAAACGAGTTTAAGTACAGGGAGCGATAAATTGGTCACTACGATAAAGTGGTAGAGAAAGAGACGACTGGGGAAGAGGAGAAAGGAAGTTAGAAAAGGTCGTAGTTCTAGAAAAGGTTCATCAACGGAAAAACGTAGTCCACCGGTTTCATAACCTCGGTTTCATGACCTTTTTCTTTACCGTTGGGTGGGGTCATAAGACCGGACCTCTTGGGGTACCCGTCATACTTTTCCGTATTACTACAGGGACTCGACACTGACTTTGGTTCTCTGACACAACTGTGGGTACTCGGGTGTCGTTGTGTTTACAGACGTAATTTTTACTGACATCCAGTCGAATCACATCTTTCATTATTTTTAGTTACTATTTTCATAAATTAAAGGAGGATACACAGAGGTTAACGAAAGATGTACAAGGGATATTGGGAAACATTATTCTTATTACATATTACACTTTTAGATTAATTGTTAAAATATTTAATTAATGTCCACAAAAAAATTATTTCAACGGTTTACAATTCAATTGAAGAGAGTCCCTTGTTGCAACTTTAAAATAAAGATCGTTTAATCGAGAAAAAATTAGGGTCTTATACGAGTTAATATACTATAGTAAAACACGAACCATCAATTCACTCTCTTTTTTATTTTAATAAGTCAGTAAGGTTAAAGTACTAATATTAAGTAGTTTCGTATAAATTCTCACTGTAGAGGTACTAAATTATTATTGTCTTTTTCCTAACTCTATCACATTCTATACTCAATTGTAGTCCCCATTAAAGATCCACGTCTCATAATGCACAAGTGACACACACAATCAATGAGTCGGTACAGGCTGAGACACTTGGGAACTTGACATCGGACGGTCCGAGGAGACAGGTACCCTAAGAGGTCCGCTCTTATGATCTCACCAATCGACGACGGAGGAGGTCCCCTAGAAGGGCTGGGTCCCTATCTTGGACCCAGAGGACGTAACGTCCGTCTAAGAAATGATAGACTCGGTCCGAGTGATACGCGTTTATTGTTAGTGTTGTTTTGATCGTATACGGATAAGGAGACCTGAAACTTCGTATAAAATTTGAGTAAGAGGTGAAACTAGGAGGACGACTGTGACTTTCCATGTATCCATCTGAAGTAAGAGACTTACTGTTCGACCTCCGATTCCCTCCAATTCCTTGAAAGGGTTCCTCGACGTAGATTTTATGTGGTCGGATCCTAAGACCGGAGCTTCTAGTAAAAAGGAAGGTGAAATATCGTGACAAGTGTTAAGTAATTGTTAGTCTGCGGAAAGGGGTGGTAACGGTGCGTTACCCACAGAGTCGAGAGGTACTTACGACGACCGGACCTCTGCCACGTTACACTCGGGTGTGTCCAGAGTCCCACGAGAGTAACGAACCTGAAGAAGAGGGTCCTTTTCTTATTCGAGGACAACTAGGATATTTGAAAACTTGACACCACAACCTCTTCTGAGAACTCTCAGGGAACCTGACGTTCCTCTAGTTTGGTCCTTTAGTCATGACTTATAAGTAACCTTCCTGATTGCTTCTTCGACTTTGAAACCGGTGGACTACGTTTCTTAACTAAGTAAACTTTTCTGGGATTACGACCCTTTCTAACTTCCACCCTCCTCTTTCCCTGCTGTCTCCTACTCTACGAACCTACCTTAGTGACTGAGCTACCTGTACTCAAACTCGTTCGAGGCCCTCAACCACTACCTGTCCCTCCGGACCACACGACGTCAGGTACCCCAGCGTTTCTCAGTCTGTGCTGACTCGCTGACTTGACTTGCTTGGAAATCTTCAGAGGTGTCATAACAGAAAAACTGTAGCACGAACGACCATAAAAATTTGTAAATCTTTTTAACGTATACACACTTTTACGAGTTCGTGTGACTTACGTCTCGACATTGGGGTAGCTACAAACAGGAGACTAAGAACGTCGGAGAGGGAGTGGGTGTAAGTCACGTAGGGTCGGTAGAATGGATATGGCAGGAGACTTTACAAAAATCAAAACGAGAATAAAATACACATTATAAGTATTAATATACAAACTTACTGTCGTATGGAACGAATTCCTTGATTCACTCCAGTCCAAAACACAGATATATATCGTTTCATAAACGGTGTCTCGTTCATAAGATTTAACCAAGTATTTAGGACACTCACACAATTCCTTCCTTTCGTCGTCAATATAAAACCCTCTCATCACACATAAAGACCTTATATTACAGACACAACTATAGTCTTTTTCAACCCCTATTTCCAATGACACCATGTAACTCTGGTGACCTATGTACGGACACTACTTTTTACTCTTTTCGCTTCGACGTAATCTGGTTTATTTACGTGCGTGTATCTCACTTTTACCCCACCATGGAAGCATCTAAAAATTTATTCGTCTCAGAGTCACCAGTTCAGGATACTGAAATCTCAATCTGGACCTTAATATGGAATTGGGTTGAAATGAGTACTTATTTATACGTTAGAATCTTTTAATAGAAGTGAAAGACTCCGGTTTAAGGGAGTACATACTTTACTTCTGTTATTTTTAAGGATAGAATATTTCAATGAGACTCTCCTGTCACTATCTTATTTATGTTCCTCGAATAGTCTCCCGAACCTTTTGTCTTTATCAATGATGATTCATCGATAGTTGAGGTAGTAGTAGTGGTAGTAGTAATATGATTATAACTAGTGTAACGAAATTTTACATGAGTTAAAGTAGGTCCATCACCAAGATAGAGTCCATCGTGATTTACATAAAGTTTAAATAAGTACGTCGTCAACAAGATTCAAAGTTCACGTACACTTTGGTTCGTCCTATGAAGTTCCCTGAAAGGTCCACCACAAGGACCATTTCCTGGACAGAAAGTTACGTCTTCTGTATTCTCTGAGTCCAAGTTAGGGACCTAACCCATTCTAGAAACCTAATATTTACTAGATCACTCTCTGAAAAACAACTACAGATTGTATATATAAAAATATGTAAATATATTCGGACCCGTTTGACTCTTTTTAGTCTTACGAGTTTTAGTTCAGGGACCATCTCCTGGTACCGGTCGAGACTATCTGAGGGTGACGGTAAGAGAGAGGTGATTTATATACATCTCCAAAAGTGATAGTCGTTTCTTGATGAGTGTAGATTAGACTCGATTTTACGGTCACTCAAGGTAAGAACAGGATACTTACCTCCATTTTACTTAGTCATGAGATTTCCCGGTCGCACGACTCCAGTCAACTCTGGTACGATGAATCCTTTTTCTCTATGTCGTGTACGATAGAAAGAGAGTCGATGTCACGAATAGAGATTCAAACTATGTATAACTCCCACCTATAAATTTTTCTTTCTGCGAACGTCGAGATCCGTGACCAGGTCGTACTCGACTTAGTGGTTCGTGGAGACCCGAAGTAGGCAAGAGAAGAGTAAGGAGAACTACTTACATTCTGTAGCGACGAGTCCTACGTTAATGCCCGTTATTTACTTCCAGAAACGTTTGTAGGGTACGTAAAATTTCGAGGGATATTAATGTTGTCGTTATATTAATTTATGTTTAAAATTTTTGTATGTCGTCTCGTCGTTTACATAATGATATCCTGGAACCGAAGTTTTGGTCTAGGACCGAACAAGGTTGAAATACCGAGTAATTGAAGTGAGCACCAAAAGTGCATTTGTACTCAGATTCACGACTCGTCCACGTGTCAGAGGTATAACCTACGTCATCCGACACTGGTGCGAACGAAGACGAGTGGGACGTACCTTCTCTCGTCGTTTCTCAACCCCTCCTCTACGAAGTCGATAAATAGGTCGAGAGAAAATTTTCCCAGGTTTGACATAGTAAATCTTCCTTCTAAATTCGTGAAGACTAAAGAGGGATCCGGTGACCCGATAGACACAGAAAAAACAAAATTGACAATCACCTAAATCTTCAATTCGAAAATAGAATTTTAAATGTCTAAGTTCCCGTTAGGATTTAGTATCGAAGACTTCCCGGACTCACTATTTTTATTTACTTAGAATAATGTAGAGAACGTTTATCCATATCTACATATCTATGTACCCGGTAGGTCCACCGTGTTCACCATTCGTCAGACGGACGGTTACGTCCTCTGTATTTCTTGGGACCCATTCCTACTAGGGGACCTCCTTCCGTACCGTTAGGTGAGGTTATAAGAACGAACCTCTTAGGGTACCTGTCTCCTGGGACCGCCCGATGTCAGGTACCCCAGCGTTTCTCAGTCTGTATTGACTTCGTTGAATCGTACGTGCGTACGTATATATATAAATAAAGAAAGACCTTAAAATAATAGTATATACATATCTATATATCAATATATCTCTCTACATATCGACCTACACTCTCAACCTGACACTTCTTTTGACTCGCGGCTTCTTAACTACGAAAACTTGACACCACAACCTCTTCTGAGAACTCTCAGGGAACCTGACTTTCCTCTAGGTTGGTCAGGTAAGACTTCCTCTAGTCGGGACCGTAAAGAAACCTCCCTTACTACGATTTCGACTTTGAGGTCATGAAACTGGTGGACTACACTTCTCGACTGAGTAACCTTTTCTGGGTCTACGACCCTTCCTAACCCCCGTCCTCCTCTTCCCCTGCTGTCTCCTACTCTACCGACCTACCGTGGTGGCTGATCTACCTGTACTCAAACTCATTTGAGGTCCTCAACCACTACCTGTCCCTCCGGACCGCACGACACTAAGTACCCCAGCACTTCTCAACCTGTGGTCACTCACTGACTTGGCTTGACTTATCGATATTAAGGAAAGACTTCAATCTCGGTCCGATAGACAACCCTTCCTTGACTTTATTGTCACGTCTGTCCTTCTGGACTTCACTAAAGAGTGTACTCGTTTGTGGTCTCTTCTGTCAGGTGTTCCACCCTTCCCTAAGGTCCTTAAGTCGTGGTCCGGACCCAATGACTATTACTTAAGAGGACTTCCAGTGACCGTAATTGTTTCCATGGGTAGTCATACAAAAAGAACACCAAGAAATTTTTGTTTTGTAGAACCCTTATTAATATCTATCTCTACGTATATAGTATATATACATATATACGTACACGTACATAAAACATACATTATTATACATACGTATGTAATATATGTTATATCTATAACATATGTATATGTATATGTACTGTCCAGTCTTACCAATCACCCCGTGACTAGAACAAAGAATCCGTAAGGACTGTATGAGAAGTCCCACAATGTACAGTTCTACAGAGTTAGAAAGGACTGAAGCGTAGACTGTTTTGTTTGTAGGGTCGAGGGACACCTAGTCTACTCCACCTTCAATGTAGTGGGTTAGGACTGAGACAACGGGAGGGAGACTGAAACTTTACTTCAGGGTCCCGAAAGTTCAGGAACCAGAACTTTACTTCGAGAGGTCGGAGGTTCCGAGGGTAGAATTCTGTATGTAAGAACCTACCGTAACGGCTGAGCTCTACCTCAAACTCGTTCGAGGTCCTCAACTAAAACCTGTCCCTCCGGACCGAACGACGTCAGACACCCCAACGTTTCTCAGCCTGTACTGACTCGTTGACTTGACTTCTTTCCCTTTTCCTACGTCCTCGTTTCCCCTCGTATGTGTGGAGACGTAGGTTAAAGGGTGTCTGACTTCGCACCTTTGAACCGCGGTCCCGTGGCCTTTTACTTCGACGGAAAGACGCGGAACTCGTATCAGGGACCACCGACACAGTACGTGGTGTGAAGGAGAAGAATAGTCGTGGGAAGTCAAATGGAAGTGCCACAGAAAAAGGGAGTATCAAAGTAGGTAAGTGGTCGAAGGGACCACCGAGTCTACCATTTTCGCAGACGAACGTTAGGCCCTCTGGGTCCAAACTAGGGACCTAACCCTTCTAGGGGACCTCTTCGTTTACCGTTGAATGAGGTCATAAGAACGGACCTTTTAGGGTACCTACCTCCTCGGACCACCCGATGTCAGGTACCCCAATGTTTCTCAGTCTGTGTTGACTCGCTGAAGTGTTAATGATAGAAGGACTTGGAACAACGACGGGTAGAGACGAAACAATTCGGAGTCCAGAGGAAGGGAGATCCTTCCTCCGGAGAGACTCGGGAGGGGAGGAGGACATACTTGTAGGAGGGGTAGGGAGGGTAAGTACTAGTCAGTGAAAGCGGTAGAGAGAGAAAGTTCACAGCCAGGAAGTTTCCTCCCTATTGGAAAAAACAGAGACATAAAGTCACAAGGCCCATATCGTGATAAATACAAGTTTTGGGGGCACAATATGGACGATACGACACGTCTAGCGACACCCACTACGGTAAGTCTGAAATGTTGTTCGGACACGTAGAACACGAGTCGAAAGTGCCCCTTTTGGGTTGCGACAGAGACTCGCGAACCGGACCGGGTACACTCCTTCAGCAAGTGGAGTCGGTCGACGACTCCTACGACTTCCTACGGACTACCTTTAACGTCCTTTCCACACTCCTACATAAAATCGGTTACAACCGTTAAACCTCCGTCAGACTGGAAAGGATCACAGAAGTCAGTAGAGTCCCCGACGTAGGGAAGTGTTCCATTCAAAATAACTGTGCTAGTAAAAGTTTACGTCTAGGGAGGACGTTTCCGAGGAGATGACACGACTCACGATATAAGAATCTTTCATCTCTTCCCAACGAACTTGTAAACGTTGTACGGAAAGGTCCTTTGCTGAGGTGTATCAACAACTGAAACGACGACGTCCAGGTATTTTACGCTACGACACACGAAACTAAAACTTCGACACCACGAGAGTAAATAATTCTACAGAAACGGAGGGTACGTAAGACGTGTGTCATTGAGTCTGTCTCCCACGACCCAAGTGCCCGTCAGTCCGCCGACCGGAGAAAGCACACGGTAACTCGAGTGTGAGTCGCACGACACACACCTCTGAGTCTCATTTTGACTCCTCCACAAAGGACACGACCGTGAAGGGATGTACTCTAAGAAAGACACACTTACGTTTCGGAGTATAGAATCAAAAGGACGTGGTCAGGGGTACGTGTTTTGTAAAGTGTCTTACTATTTCTGGCAGTCAAGAAGTGTTCAGGGAAAATTGATTTACAAACAGTTTATTATCCTAACGTAAGTCGTTGGTGTCCTTGACCAAGTCCCTCCTAGTATACTGGTTTCGGTCCAGTCTTTCCGGAGAGTAAGTGAAGACGACTTTTATAATCCTTTACTGGTAAGAGGAACACGACTCCGAATGAGCAAAATTCCTTATATTCGAACCTCAACGACTGTCGGTACCTACGATACGAGCCTATTCGAGATGTCCTTTTCTTAGATTGGACCTTCTTGTTATTACTGGTGTCGACTCGTGAACCTGGGTAACTCGAAGAAGAAGTCTGTAGAGACAAAGATCTAAATTACATAAAGGACAAACCAAATTTGGTTTGACTCAGTAAATGACAGTAAACGTTACTTCTCTCAAGACTGATTCTGTGAATGTATAGGTTCTATTTCGGTTGTCACTAGATACGGATCAAGTGTCAGGAAGACTGTGAACCTGAACCACAATCTTCGACCGTAAGGGTCACAGGACTAGAGAGGGACCCCTGAACCTGAACTTGTGTCCAATGACCAAAGACATTAATTCATATAGGACTTCTCAACTAAGATAAGATCCGTCAAAGAACTTTAAGTCTTGAGACGAAAGAACTGACGGAATCAGGGTACTTTCTCCTACGATTGTGTAAGATTTATGAGACCATGGTTATAAAAGTATCAGTCAACAGGAGCAAGATCACAGTATCTCTATACTCGGTATAGAGAGAGAAAGAGACGGTTAACACTTCTTCGCGTAATCGAAAGATTATGTTCTCACGAGATTAACATCCAAAGTACCACGTCGTACCATGGAATCCTACGTACACCAGAGACAGGGAATGTCGTATAAACTCCTGACTTAAGGAAGTCATTGGGATTGTTCCCTTTCTTTATTTTCTGTACGTCTGACTTTTCTTTTTTTCTTTATTTCCTTTTTTCGAGTGTACGTCTACCATACAAACAGATACCTCTTTTGGAGTTCATTACTTTGTGGTTTTGATGAGCATCCTACCTAGTCACTCAAAACGTTCCAATCCCGAAGTGGTATACTTAAACCTTCGTTATACTACGTCGGGTACTGAAGTCGGCAATCCCGTTGTCTTCGGTCTTCGTGTCACCTAAAAGATTCCTTCACCAAGAGTTGTAAAAGTTGTTGTTTTGTGTGTGTGTGTGTGTTTACCATTGATACACTACACTACCTATATAATTAATCGAACTAAACCCTATAATAAAGTTTTACACATAGATATACAAATATATCTATATCTATACACATATTTGTAGTACAGCATATGGAATTTGTTTGTGTGAAGTAACCAGTTAGTATGAAGTCATTTTGATCTCTTAACGTTACTACATAATAGTGTGTGGATACTTTTACTGATTGTTTTAATCATTGTTGTGGGTCTCTCACATACCACTCCTACAATTATCTGACGACCACACTTATATTTTACCACATATGTGAGACTTTCCGCCGAACCCAAAAAAAGAATAACAACAAACTAGTTTTGATGATGATGGTATTCTGGGCCATTAACGTGTGAACCCGGAAACACGGTCTCTTGACTTTTCGGTTCTGGTGTGTTTTTGGGTATGCGTTTATAAGTATTCTCAAACAAGTATTGTCGGTTCTTTCCTTTGTTGACTCTACAGGAATTTGTCCACTACCAATTTGTTAGGGGTCACCTCGGTATGGTACACTATGGTGAATCGCTATTTTTCATCTGATAGTTACGGGAACTGCTGGAACTACGTAGGGGACCCTTAGCACGACTCACTTATTTCGGTTACGGGTTTCCTGACATCCTAAGGTAACTATATTCTAGACTTCACAGTTTTAACATCTTTACCTCTTGTCTAATAGGTGACGGTCCTAATTTGTCTCTCACCCCTGTCCTTCCATCTCCCACACTGATATTTTCCTGTTGTCCTTCTTAGGAACACCCCTATCTTTGTAAGAGATAGACCTGACACAGGTACCACTGTAGGACCAACACCAAGAGACATTCTCAAAGGTTCTACTATGGTAGTCTCTTTCAACTCCCCTTCCACCTTCTTTAGAAGTAATAAAGGAAAAAAAAAAAAATCCAAATTAAAAGAAAAAAAAAATGGAGAAATCTTATTAAAATAAAAATAACTGAAAAATTAAAAAAATGTAATGTTATAACATAACCAAAACGGTACACAGTTCTACTTAGGCGGTGTCCACATAAGCACAAGGGGTAGGACTTGGGGGGAGGGTTGAGGGATGGGTATCCTAGGTAGACCCAGTAGGGTCACGTGGTCGGGGTTCGTAGGACGTAGCTTGGACCTGACCGCTAAGTGAAGTGTATACTATAATATGTACAAAGTTACGGTAAAAGGGTTTAGTAGGGTGGAAGTGGGAGAGGGTGTCTCAAGTTTTCTGACAAGATATATAGATACAGAGAAAACGACAGAGCGTATGTCCCAATAGCAATGGTAGAAAGATTTAAGGTTTATATACGTAATCATATTCTTATTTTATGAATCCTTATATAGATGGATTTCTTTGTTTTCTGGATATATATCTTTTGATATTTTGTGACCACTTTTTTTAGTTTCTCCTGTACTTATCTACCTCTTTATATGGCACAAGTACCTACTCTTCTCAGTTATATCACTTTTACTCATATGATGGGTTTCGTTAGATATCTAAGTTACGTTAGGGATAGTTCGATGGTCGCTATAAAAAGTGTCTTGATCTTGTTTATTAAAGTGTCAAACATACCTTTATGTTTTTTGGAGCTTATCGGTTTCGTTAGAACTCTTTCTTCTTACCTTGACCTTCTTAGTTGGACGGACTGAAGTCCGAGATGATGTTTCGGTGTCAGTAGTTCTGTCATACCATGACCGTGTTTCTGTTTTTATATCTAGTTACCTTGTTTTACTTTTCGGGTCTCTATTAGGTACGTAGATACCTATGAAATAGAAACTGTTTCCTCCGTTCTTATATGTTACCTCTTTTCTGTTAGAGAAAATGTTCACCACGACCCTTTTGACCAGTTGGTGAACATTTTCTTACTTTGATCTTGTGAAAGATTGTGGTAGTCAAGTCAAGTCAAGTCAGAGAGTCAGTACAGGCTGAGCAAGGCTGTGGTATTTAGCGTCGTGCGGTCCGGAGGGACAGGTAGTGGTAGAGGGCCTCAAGTGAGTTTGAGTACAGGTAGCTCAGGCACTACGGTGAGTCGGTACAGTAGGAACCAGCAGGGAAAGAGGATGACGGGGGTTAGGGAGGGTCGTAGTCTCAGAAATGGTTACTCAGTTGAGAAGCGTACTCCATCGGTTTCATGACCTCAAAGTCCAAGTCGTAGTAAGGGAGGTTTCTTTAGGGTCCCAACTAGAGGAAGTCTTACCTGACCAACCCAGAGGAACGTCAGGTTCCCTGAGAGTTCTCAGAAGAGGTTGTGGTGTCAAGTTTTCGTAACTAAGAAACCGTGAGCCGGAAGAAGTGTCAGGTTGAGAGTGTAGGTATGTACTGGTGTCCTTTTTGGTATCGGAACTGATCTACCTGGAATCAGTCGTTTCATTACAGGGACGAAAACTTATACGATAGATCCAACCAGTATTGAAAAGAAGGTTCCTCATTCACAGAAAATTAAAGTACCGACGTCAGTGGTAGACGTCACTAAAACCTCGGGTTTTTTTAATTCAGACTGTGACAAAGGTGACAAAGGGGTAGATAAAGGGTACTTCACTACCCTGGCTTACGGTACTAGAAGTAAAAGACTTACAACTCGAAATTTGGTTGAAAAAGTGAGAGGAGAAAGTGAAAGTAGATCTCCGAAAAATCGAGGAGAAGTGAAAGACGGTATTCCCACCACAGTAGACGTATAGACTCCACTAACTATAAAGAGGGCCGTTAGAACTAAGGTCGAACACAAAGAAGGTCAGGTCGCAAAGAGTACTACATGAGACTTATCTTCAATTTATTCGTCCCACTGTTATATGTCGGAACTGCATGTAGAAAAGAATAAACCTTGGTCAGACAACAAGGTACAGGTCAAGATTGACAACGAAGGACTGGACGTATGTCCAAAGAGTTCTCCGTCCAATCCACCAGACCATATACTTAATTTCTAGATTTACATTCTGGTCTTTGATATTTTGAGAATCTCCTCTTGTATCCGTTTTGTGAGAGACTGTATTTAGTGTCGTCCTAGGAGATATTGGGTGGAGGGTCTTATAACCTTTATTTTCGTTTTTATTTGTTTACCCTGGATTAATTTTAATTTTCGAAGACGTGTTGTTTCCTTTGATATTTGTTCCACTTTTCTGTCCGAAGTCTTACCCTCCTTTATTATCGTTTACTTCGTTGACTGTTTCTTAATTAGAGTTTTTATACGTTCGTTGAGGACATCGAGTTGAGGTCTTTTTATTTACTGGGTTAGTTTTTTACCCGGTTTCTTGATTTGTCTGTAAAGAGATTTCTTCTGTATGTCTACCGATTGTTTGTGTACTTTTCTACGAGTTGTAGTGAGTAATAGTCTCTTTACGTTTAGTTTTGGTGTTACTTCATGGTAAAGTAATAAAGAATATTGGTGTACACTCGGATGTGTATGGAGTTTTCAGATTGATTTTATATATTTCCTTGACGATTTCTTATATAAAGTAGTTATTTCTTTGACTGGGGTTTACCTTCGTCTAATTCTTAGTGTCTCGTTTCCCCTTTTATACCGAATGTAAAAGAACCGGTTCCAAACTGGACTTTAATTCGGTCAGGGGACTCTCTGTCGACTCACCACGGACATGAGTCTGGACGTCCATTGAAATACCCAATTTTACCTTGTCATGACACTCCCACTCCCCTGTCTTTAGAGAGCTAATTTATATACTAGAAACCCAGTTAAAAAGTTCGGTACCTATTAGTAGGAGTTTTACGAGGTAGAGTGGAGTGTGCAGTACTCCAACTGGGTCCGAGTAAGAAAGGAGAGGCGTGTCCAAACAAGGTGAGTTTGTAAAAGGTCTTGAAAGGTCGGTAGTACCCATGGGTATCCGAGAGGAGGGGTGGGAGTGGACTTTAGGGGAGGTAGTGTAAGATGAACCATAGAGGATGAGTAGAAAGTTTTGTTCGAGTCTGAGAAGACAAAGGGAAGGGAGTTGAGTGGTAGTAAGAAATATAGACAGTGGATTACTTACGTCTGTGACGTAAAATTACTAAAAACGTACAAAGGTACGATGAGAGAATCTTAGAAATTCTTGTTCCCGATGAAAAAAGAATAAAGGTTGTAAACATTCGTAGATCATCTAACCGATGGTAATCATCCTAATTAAACAATTTAACATCTGATTCTGAGACTGAAATAGGACGTGACTGTACTGTCATGGGGGGTGGGACTGTGGTTCAGGAAACAAGTAAAGTCAGACGGAACTCCTCTGAAAAAGAACCGGGGACTTCGAATTGACAAGTATCCATACTCTGTTACCTCTGAGTTCGATACAGGTGAACCGGTCTTTCGACTCCTGGAGTCCTCTTAGTATCGTCCCGTCCTCAATGGACCAATTTCGGTGTCTTTTTGGTACTTATAGTTAACCCTCAGACCTAGAAACTCTCCTACAAGAATGAATTATATTCTACTGGTCGACCCATTCGATCCATAAGGACTCAAGTTGATAGAAGATTCTGTCAGGTGAGGAGTATTCATAGTAGTCAGTGTCGAATTTTTACTAGGTCGTCCTTTATTTTGTGAGGTGTTTTTACAAGTAACGACTAAAATCATCCTCAATGTGTCTCAGACACTCCCTCTCCATCCGTCCATTTCCTTCTTGTCAAACACAGGACACTAATTACACGAAAAGTGACCACTGTAAAAACAACAACTGTGTTTCAAGTCCCCCCTAAACACAGGTCTCTTTCTATTTACGTTTCCGGTTTACAAAAGACATAAAGATAGTATAAGAGAATAAGTAAAAAAAAGTATTTGTGTGATCTCCAATACAAACGTTTTCTAGTAACTTACGTTGGTAAAAATATAGAGAACCTGATAAGGGTCCCAACCAAAAATTTGCAAAAAGAAAATAGAGTTTTCGGAAATCCTTCATTTAATCTTACAGTGTCTAAAACTTCCTCGATATCACAAGTAGACTGAATTTGAATAAGGGTTTTCAATACCACGACGATTTTTTTTTTTTTAACTAACAAAATATAAATATATATATATATATATATATGTAAAAAAGAAGACTTTCACCTCCTCTTTTGACGTCGTTACCTTTACGTATGCGTAACAAAAGATATTACGTTTTTATTGGTTACACATTATCTATGTTATCGTACTAACGTGCAATACGTGAATCTATTGCGGACTTTTCTACGAAATTTTTTCTTTTTTCTTGGTAACTTATACTGTTTATTAAAAGAAGTAACTAACTTACAAATCAGATAACAAGTGAGTGATTCAACACAAACTGAGAAACACTGGGGTACCTGACGTCATGTGGTCCGAAGGAACAGGAAGTGATAGGGGATCTCAACCAAGTTTGAGTCCAGACTCTCTTTAGGTTCTTGTGAAGATTCTCCGTGTAAAACCCACTAGTTGAACTTTAATCTTTATTTCCCTACCTTTGACTGATCATAGCTGGTAGGTACTTAATCCGATACACGACCTATGGAAACGTATGTAATGGAGTGGTACATATTTCCTAAACACAGTTATTTTTCATTACACCCAAAGAAAGATATTACAAATATGGGTATGAGACATATAAAACATTGGGTCTAACTCATCAGTTTGACTCCGAGAGGTTAGAGTGAAACAAATTGCATCTTTAATCACCGTCGAAGATTTATAAAATAAAATTTATCGAATAGTTATAATATAACTAATAGATGTTAAATAGAATGTCAGTGATAACATATTTCTTTACTCCGTCTTTTAAAAGGAGTCAATCTATTCGATGGACCAAATCTAATGTCTAGAAGAGTATTTTTCAGATACGGTCGAGAGACACATAACAAATGTACTTAAACATGAATAATATGGTCTCTTTCGAAACATTTACTTCGTTAATCACAAACTACGTGGAACCCGAGTCTTTGTTCTTACTGGAGTTATGAGTGTACTTTGTCGTTACCTAACTTTCGTTTTTGATTGGTCCCTTTTATCGTTCCGACATTGGTACGACTTATATGTAAGAGATCGGGATGTTTAACCACGTCAGACGTTTCTATGCTATTTGTCCCGATATAACGTACAAGAATTTATGTTGTACGTAAAGGGTACATGAAAACACGTGGTTAACGAAACAATTTACGAGACCTACGTTTAAGTTAGTCGCATTTGTATTAAAAACACGAAACTCTTAAATATCGTATATAAAAAACTTTAGACCAAAAACTAGCTAATTAGGGGAAAAGACATAAATAAATAAAAAATCAAGATCATTTCGTCAAGAAAATAAAAATAAAAAATATGTCATCCAAGAGTAATCAATAGGTAAGATATACGTCATAGTTATCACATATATACAATTTTCGGGTTAAGTAGGGAGGGCGTGTAGGAGGAACCATAGGTATGCAAACAAGAGACGTAGACACAGATATAAAGACGAAGTGTTTATACTAGAAGATACGGTGAAAAGATTCAAGGTGTATCTACGTAATTATACGGCATAAACCTCGAAGAGTCACCTTGATCACCAATTCTTGGGCAGATGGAGTACGCTTCTCAACTGAGTAACCTTTTCTGAGACTACGACCCTCCCTAATCCCCGTCCTCCTTTTCCCCTACTGTCTCTACCGACCTACCGTAGTGGCTCAGTTACCTACACTCACACTCACTTAAGGCCCTCTACCACTACCTGTCCTTCCGGACCACACGACGTTAAGTACCCCAACGTGCCTGTGCTACCTCGCTGACTTGACTGACTGACTGACTGGTTTCGTCCTCTGCATTCTCTTCACCCAAACTAGGGACTCAACCCTCCTAGGGAACCTCCTCCCGTACCGTTGGGTGAGGTCATAAGGACGGACCCCTTAGGTTACCTGTCTCCTCGGACCACCCGATGTCAGGTACCTCAGAGTTTCCCAACCTGTGCTGACTTCTCTGATTACATGGGTACGTGTGTGTACTGGAAAAGAAAAGAGAAAGGCATGGTGTGAGAGATCCAGTCCTTCGCTCATTCTTGAATCCCTCTGCATCGATTGCGTTGACGAGACCACCTTCATCCACGTGGACGTCTACGGTGTGGACCCTCCGAAGTGACTCTCACGCTCTGGAGTCCCCCCACAAGTATGACAGTAACAGTGACGTTTGTGAGAGTAAAACGAAGTTAAGTCCCTCGGGGAGAATTCAGACACGTCTTCCGTAGTTCTACGGTAGGACTCTTTTACTCAGTGAAGAACACTCGAACTGGAAGGGCCTACGTAGACCGGTGGGACCCGATTGACACAACGGAGAAGGAAGGGCGATGTAGCTGTAGGGGACATAGGGACAAGAGGACGGACGGAACTCGGAGGCGTCGGGGAAGGTGCAGATTGAGAAGTTCATGACGAAGAGTGTTCCCGGTGTGAACTTGGTGCTGACCCAGGACTTAGCCGAGGTGTCACAAAGGACCCGTCCGCCTAAGAGTCCGGGCATTTAAAGTAGAGTACAGTGGAAGACGTCAGTCTGTCAAATTCGACTGTAGTGCCGACAAGAGACTAAGTTATTGTTCTTATCCAGATGTGCAGACAGTTCATTCGGTAAGAATAAAAGTGTTTTTCCCTCGTTATTAAAACGAATAAGTAAATTGTACGTAGAGCACATGTCCATTCCCGATAAGTCTCTCCAGGAAAGAGAACTGGGAACTCCGAGACCTCCTTCTATAAGGACAGTAATTTACCATGTTTACACGTCTCTATAAAATTTATCGACTTCGGTCCTTCGACAACTATCCCTCAGTTTAAAGAAGTGCCTAAAGTTCTATATAAGAACAACCTTGAGTCTGATCTTCTGTCTCCGAGTAGCCGGTTTAACACTCTGTAGAACCCCTTTTATTTGTCGGAAAAGAGATCCACCCCTCGTACCTTTAATTTTCCTGTTCCAGTCGCTGATTTGTCTCAAACACACACCTGTCGTCTCAGAGTCCTCACAAACACTCCTCGTCTAAAGGTAGGTCGTTTAGAAAATTCGTGTCAGAGTTTGACTTCCAGTCGTCCAAACGTGTTTCCCCAGTAGTCAATTACAAAAATGTATTGAACAAATAAAACTAGGATCCATATAAAGATCCTTTTTCCATAAAAATTTATATATATATATATTAAACTAATAAAGAATTTAAAAATAAAATGTAACGTTCTCTCAAATAATTGTTACAGCACAAACAAAATCCACATGTTGTTTGTCTAAGTCAATATGTGTACACGACAACAAGTACGGGGAGATAAAGGCTGAGGTACCTGGTGTTGTGTGGTTTCAAAAGACATGAAGTGGTAGAGGGTCTCGAGTACGTTTGAGTGCAGGTAACTCAGTTACTACGGCAGGATGGTAGAGTAGGAGACACCAGGGGAAGAGGAGGACGGAAGTCAGAAAGGGTCGTAGTCCCAGAAAAGATTACCCAGTCGAGAAACGTAGACCACCGGTTTCGTAACCTCGGAGTCGAAGTTCGTAGTCAGAAAGGTCACTTATAAGTCCTAACTAAAGGGAATTCTAACTAAACAAACTAGAGGACCGTCAGGTTCCCTGAGAGTTCTCAGAAGAGGTTGCAGTGTCAAGTTTTCGTAGTTAAGAAACCATGAGTCGAAAGAAATACCAGGTTGAGAGTGTAGATATGTACTGATGACCTTTTTGGTATCAAGGTTGCGACACCTGAAAAAGTCGTTTCATTACAGAGACGAAAAATTATACGTCTGTGTCCATATTAAGTTACGTAAAAATTTCTAATATTTTTTGTCTCTGATTACTTTTGATATATGTATATATGTGGTATATGACAAATATATATATATAAATATGTGATAAATGTCATATAAACATCGTATGTATATATATGTGCTACACACACATGTACATGTATTACATGTATACACACACACATATGTGTGTGTGTGTGTGTGTTCGAGTGTACCAACCACACAACTCTCTCGTCGTAAATTCAGAGATTGACTTCCACACAGTCTCGGAGAGTCTTGTCGTGTTTAATGTAGTTTCCGGAGTCTTAGGAAGCCACATTAACAAACCGTGTCTTTACTGTCATATAAGACGTGAGAAAAGAAGACAGATGAACCCTTGAAAAGGATTATTAGTTCTACAAATTTCTCACAAAATCCAAGGGGAGTAGAATCTTTTATTATCGACACAAATAAAACTTTACACAGCATAAGAAATTTTAATATCTAATAAATACAGCAAACGAGTGGAGTAGTCCTTCTTGTGACGAGGGTCCTTTCCTCTAGATACAAAATAAAAGTTAAGACGAAGGAGTCCGGTACAGAACGAAGGTACGTGTCCTCACAGACAGGGGAAAACGAGGTAAAGACAGATACTCTAAAACTCGGCGTGGTGAGGGACCGGTGGGTCAGAGTCTAGGTCGTGGACGACATAAATGTATATCAAACAACAAGAAAACCAAATCAGTGATTGAACTGACAAGTACTGGGGTACCTGACATCGGGTGGTCCGAGGAGAGACAGGTACCCCGAGGTCCGTTCTTATGACCTCACCCGTCGGTAAGGGAAGAGGTCCCCCCAGAAGGACTGGATCCCTAGTTTGGGTGTAAGGGACGTAACCGTCCACCTAATAAATGATGACTCGATGTACCCTTCGGGGTAAATGTATATCATAAACAGTCGTCAACAGCAAAAGGAAATAGACGGGGGTCGTTATAGTAGAGTGAAGAACCTAACTGAAAGTGACAGCAGAGGAGTAATTATCTATAATTATATACGATTTGTATAGTCAATTTACATAGTAGGACAGTTTTTCTACACTACAACTACCTTTCTGTCGGCTAACACATGATTCGTCTTTCTGACGGTCTAGGTATTAAAAAAACTTTTAGGAAGAAATGATGAGTTATGTGTCTAAAAGTATACGACTGGAGAGGGAGAGATTGATATCTGTGAATAAAGGTTGTCGTTGAAGTAAATTTGAAAGTTTTTGTGTTGCACGTCAAGGTTCTTTATTGAGAATTTCTGAACAGTTTATAGAGGAAAAAGTTGATCAATCACAGAGATGGTGATAACTGAGTTTAGTCTTCGGAGTGAGAAGGATTAAAAGAGGGATTTCTGGGAAGAAAAAAGAGTTGTAAATTATTAGAGTATCATGGGAGGATGGTTTGATTAAATACTTATAATAAGATGGTAAATTGATATAAATAATCAAGTCAAGAAGACATGAAAAACCAGATTAGGGTAGTTCTTTGTGTTGTGTGGGTTTAAGGTTAGAAAAAAAAAAAAAACCGTATCGTTAACAATAATTTTTGTAATTTAACTTTTATGTATAGGGAAGAGGAATTTTTGAAGAACTAGTGAGTAACCAGTGTCATATTTCAGATTTGAGGATTCTTTTCGTATCCCGTGTATTCGAAGGTCAAGATTGAATGTGTGTATCGACGTCCGTGGGAGGAAGACTTGTAGGACAGGGAGTCAGTAGGTGAGACGTTTCGAGGAAAAGGATCTTTTGTTCATAGTGAACTGGTACGGGTCTTCCTTTCTCTGAACAGTCTTAAGATCTGTATCCCTGTGGTTCATTTACGTATAATTCCATTTGTCAAATAATTCTAAGAGATGGACGACGACGATTCAGTGATGTCAGCACAGGTTGAGACACGCTGGGGTATCTACCGTCGGGTGGTCCGAGGGGTCAGGGACCCTAAGAGGTCCGTTCTTATGACCTCACCCAACGGTAGATGGTGTGGCCGAGTTCAAGTGTGTGAACTGGAGACGAGTCTAAGTGTGTGAAAGAGTTTTCGTGTGCCTAGTACCCGTACTCTAAGAATTCAGACGTCTCTTTTCTCCGAGCGACACGTACAACTTTGCCTACAACCGATAACTAAGGACACTGTCCACTACCCACCAGAGAACACTTATGTTTCCAGACTACACCGGTTCGTTAGCTCTCTCCTCTTCGACTCTTCCCCCTACACTACCAAGTCTCGACAGACACCCGGAACCTCTTATCGGATGGAAAAGGTCTCACGGTCCCTGGTAGTTCTTGAAAGTCTACATGTTCGACCTAAATCTTTTCCGTCTCCTTGGTCTCTAGTTTAACGGTTGTAGACAACCTAGTATCTTTTTCGTTCCTTTAGGTTTCTTTATGATTTACAAAATTTAAAAGTCAGATGGGGAATATTTATACATAAATCAGTTTATTAAATTAAACAAATTTTTGACCCCATTATGTAAGTAATAACTTATTGAGACTTTTGGTTTTTACGTGGACCTTTAAGGTTACATTCCTAACAAAAAAAAGGAAGGGTAAAACTTAAGGACAACAGTTTACCGACAGATATCCGAAAAGACCTCTTTTTTTTTTAGGACTTTATAAAACACCTTTTCATCGTTACATCCGAATTCTTTACCATTAAGAATCGTCTATAGGTGTTAAAGTTATCTTTTCATTGAAATTTTTAACTTAGAGAAGGTCTAAAACTATAGTTAGTAAATAAAATTAATATTGGTAGAGCAAGGAATCTTATATAGAAAGGTAATAAAGAAATGGTTTAAAATTACAACAAAGTCTATTTCTACGTTTTGCCTTAACTAAAGAGGAATAGAACTATAGAGGAATAGTATACATTTGTACACCCCTACAAATGTTTTTATTGACCGTCACTTGTAAAGAGTTGACTGTCAAGTAGAAGATTGTGAAACCTGTCACTCGTAAGATACACCGACGTACTTACTACAAAAACAAATGAACAACCCTGTGTGTCTGTATTTGGTTTAGTGGAATGAAGTTTTGTTGTCATCGTCCTATGTCGTACGAACCCCGACCACGTGCCCCTACTGGGTCTCCCTACAACACCCCTCCCTCCACCCTCCCCCCAAGTACAAACCCTAGCGTACATGTGGGCACTACCTAAGTACAGTTACATACCGCTTTGGTTATGTCATAATATTTCATTTTATTTCATTTTTATTTTTCAATTTTTTTTTTTTGTCATTGTTTTCTCTTCGTTTGCTTTGTTTTCGAGAAGTCGTTCGCAGACATTGAACCCGGTCAATGAGATCGAGAGACACGTAAACGAAAGAGGAGTCACCAGTACAGAATCCAACAGAATCCTGCTCTTGAATCCTGATGTATTGAAGTACATTTTCACGAAGTTTCTCGAGTACTGTGGTTTATCCGTGAATTACACACAATCGACTTTGTGTTTCAACTTTCTGTAGTCAACACTGTCTAATGGAAATACATTCCAAGTGAAACGAGAAACCAGGACTTTGAAAATCTTTCAAAGGTAATGCACACGAGAAATCTATACTCTCTATCTCTTCCTTCGTCCGACTGTCACGGCCCACCGAGTCGCCATTTCTTAGACGAACGGTTCGTCCTCCGTGTCCAAACTAGAGACCGAGTCCTTCGAGGGGACTTTCTCCTTTGCTGTTGGGTGAGGTCATAAGAACGTACCCTTTAGGGTACCTGTCTCCTCGGACCACCCAATGTCAGGTACCCCAGTGTCTCCCAGCCTGTGCTGATTCGTTGAGTCGTTGTTGTTGTACTACTCCTACCGCAAGTCTGTGGCCTACTCTTTCTTCTCCAGTTACCCTCTCCGCATCTGGACGAAGACAAACTCTCAAATCCTCGTATATACATCTATGCACCGGAGTATCCTCACAATAAACATAAACTAACTATTTGTCTGATTTGTCTACCTGTGAGTGTCTCACTTATAGAACCTCTGTCTAGGTCTTAAATTAAGGTTCAAAGGGAAGTAGGAAATATTACCGAAGAAGATATATGTACTAACATAATGAGACATGTGCATAAAATATAATAAAAGATAGATGTATCCATATAAAACCATTGATTTTATAATGATAAGTCACCCGGTGTTGTGTGTTTCAAATTAAAACCAGTTTATTTTATGTTTCAGTTTTCACTGTCGTATAAATAAGTCGTCAAGGGTTGGAAAAACCGTAGTCGAAGACACCTTCTGTCAAAAAGGTTGTCTAGCCTTTACTAAGCTCACGTAATGTGTATAACACGTGAAATGAAAATTAAACTGCGACGGTTACTAGACTGTGCCCCATGACCAGACTCCCAGTCTCAACCCCTAGGGACATAATTGACGATACTATATGGTCCCCTTTTGGAAAATTTTGAGAACTTTACATTATCTCACCTACTCGAAAGATGACGGTAAAAGATCATGAATATACGTAAAATCTATTATCTTAACGTATACAAGATTTTTATAGGTAATCGATACCCATAAGAGTGAACGTAGGTCGTATAATCATTCATCGAAAACCGAAGGGAGTATCGAGTCAACCATTTCTTAGACGGACGTTACGTCCTCTAGGACCAAGTTAGGACCCAGTCCTTCTAGGTGACCTCTTCCCAATTCGATGAATGTGGCCATAAGAACCCGAAGGGAACACCGAGTCGATCATCTCTTAGGTGGACGTCACACCCTCTGGACCCAAACTAGGGACCCAACCCTTCTAGAGGACCTCTTCCCTTTCCGATGGGTGAGGTCATAAGACCGGTTCCTTTTGAGGTACCCAACATATCAGGTACCCCAGCGTTTCTCAGCCTCTTCTGATTCACTGAAAGTTTTTAGTTTTTAAACTCTATCGTCGTGACACGTTTAATAAACGTACTCACGCCTCTGTAAAGTCATCATCAATGACAGTCGAGTAGACTGAAACATTCTTACAAAGGATTCGTCGTCAGACTGAACTATACATCTTTTTGTCCCGATTGACTCACCGAGTAAAGAGTCTCGAAGACTGTCGGGGTCCCGAGTCGGTGAGACGAAATTAGGACGAGACGTCTATTACTAGAAGTAAAACCGTCTTGGAGTTTTACTGGAACTACAAATGTTGTTGTCCTTTTTTTATCGCTCGACTGACTACCGTAATTCTGGTTGTTAATTATCGTTTCTTCTTCCTTAAGGGAGAAGAAACTTAAGAGTGTATAAGAAATTATTTCCATTTTTAAGTATTAGGGAACGAATTTTTTAACACACGATGAGTTTAAGAGTAGAGTTATGTAAATATTATGACCTTTTTCACTAAAAGTCCAAAAATTTGTATGTTTACTACGAGGGAAAAGAAAAACTTTTGTCTCCCACTTTTATCTTTCGACCTTTTATGCTAAGTCTTTATATCGTGATATACATCCAACACGTTATCCTGTAAGTAAAGTACTGAAGTTTCGTTCCGAAAAAAATTGGGGGAATCCTTTTGGAGGGAATCTCTACTTTTTTCTATGAAAGTTCATAAAGAAATCTCAAAGTAAATGGTAAGATTAAAATAAAAAATAGGTTATTTTCTCTAAGAATTTTGATGGGTATTTAATGAGGTCCTTCCGTTTTCGTGGGAATTGGTACATTTAGTTCACTCCTAATTTAGTACGAACTGATAAGTACTGTTCGAAACCGACCCGTAATAGGTTTTATCTTGATTGTATGTGAAACTGAAAAGAAACCACATTAAATATCTTTACACAGGAAAAATACTGAAGGTATCGGAAATAAGAAATAAAAGGTAACTAATGTTCAGTCGGGTCAAACGGAACCCTGTACGTCATTCACTACTAAGTCTGAGTCTAGACAATGGTGATATAAGTCGCTACATTTCTTTTCTTTTGTCTACTGAGAGTTCTTGATGACCCTTTCGTGGTCGATTGGACTCGATTAATACGAACAAATGCTACGTAATACCGAAACTATTATTTTCGGTAATTGATTACAGGTGAGACGACACTAGTGGCATATCGTCTTGGGTAAAGTCTTTCCGAACACGAAAGAGACACGTCCAGTACAGGATCTTTAATCAAGTCGACTTTCTGTTTGGGAAAAACATCTTAGTTATCCAGTATCTGTGGATAAATAATGTTATGTTGATATATGATATCTAATATATCCAACATTTACCTCTCTAATTTAATTTATATGTTTTAAGTATCTTATATAATGTTTGTAAAATAAGTAGGTCGAGACGTCACACATTTCTCTAACTTTTCAATTTTAGTTGTAACTGATTTGTGACAATTCCATTCTTTTCCATCTCTCAGACATTAATATAACTGTCAATACTATCTTAAACCCCCCAGTTAATGAGTCAGACGTGGTAAGATTTCTCAAGTCCTTCGTACTGTTATTTTATTCTTAGAGAAAAACTAGAAAAGAGAACACATTTGTCTGGCTGACACAATTATTAAAATAAGTGTATTTATGTTTATTTCGTTGAGTAACAAGAACGTTTTCCTTTTATCCTAGTTATTATACGTTCGAATCAGTGAGTCAGTATAGACTGACAAAAGACAGGATACCTGACATCGGGTGGTCCGAGGTACAGGTACTTTAAAGGGTCCGTTCTTATGACCTCATCTAACGGTAAAGGAAGAGGTCCCCTTAGAAGGGTTAGATCCCTAGTTTGGGTACAGAGAACTCAGAGAACGAAACTGTCCGTCTAAGAAATGGTGACGTGGTGGACCTTTCGGGTAAAATTACACGAGGTATTAATAAACTCAAAAGGGGGTAAATTTTTCAATAAAAAATTTTTACCATGTTATGTTTATTTGAAATTCTTAAATACTAGGAATAAAAATATTAATGTGAATGTACACTGAGAGGATTTCTTGTTTATGTTTATGTCCTTTTTAAAACGTTTTGTGTAACGTAGAGTTGAAGTACATCTAATTACTTTATGGCCTTTGTCGGATGCCAAGGTTGCCGTCCTCTTACTATTTCACATAAAACTACAGAGATAAATCACCTCGTTACACCTTTTCACAATTTTATTATAAAATATCTCTCAAATGTCACGGTTCCTTTACAAATACCATATACATATCTTTTCATGTTCTTTGTGTTTGGAAATCTATTTTACTACTGAGAGATTCACGACAACGACGACGATTCGGTGAAGTCAGCACAGGCTGAGAGACACTGGGGTATCTACCGTCGGGTGGTCCGAGGGGGCAGGGACCCTAAGAGGTCCGTTCTTGTGACTTCACCCAACGGTAAAGGAAGAGGTTACGTACTTTCACTTTTCACTTTTCCTTCAGCGAGTCAGCACAGGTTGAGAAACGCTGGGGTACCTGGCGTCGGATGGTCCGAGGAGACAGGTACCCTAAAAGGTCCGTTCTCATGACCTCACCCCACGGAAGAGGGAGAGATTCACGATTTTCCTAATGTCTAGTTATCTCTATGATCTTTCTTTACCAACAGAAACTCATCACTTAAAATCCATTAGTCAAAAAAGGGAAAAACAGGAAAAGACATAGAACGTTGTAAAGTTTATTATATATGGTGAAAATTACCCTCCTCTAAATACTTCGAAAACAGTAAAACTAATTCTACGTTATCCGTGAACCCGAAGGGACCATCGAGTCAACCATTTCTTAGGCGGACGTTACGTCCTCTGGGACCAAACTAAGGACCCAGTCCTTCTAGGGGACCTCTTCCCTATCCGATGGATGAGGTCATAAGAACCTAAAGGGATCACCGAGTCTACCATTTCTTAGACGGACGTTATCTTGGACGTTGGGTCCAAACTAGGGACCCAACCCTTCTAGGGGATCTCCTCCCGTACCGTTGAGTGAGGTCATAAGAATGGACCTTTTAGGGTGCCTGTCTCTTCGGACTACCCGATGTCAGGTGTCCCAACGTTTCTTAGCCTATACTGACTCACTGATTTGTCGTCGTTTATAGGTGAATTTCTCTTTAGTTTACGTCGCGTCAATTTAAGTCGATGTCAGACCCCAACACGTTACATGTCCATGACGTAAAGGAAAGGAAGAATGATATTTCTTTCCTTTTATGTCCGCACGTCCTTGACCTTGATCTCATACCCTTCTCTCGACGGGAAACTATCATGACGCCTCTCCGAGACTAAACTCGTTTCCCTAGAGACTTTCAGAGAACGCCTTCTCTTAAGGTCCGTCCTTTTTGGTCTCGGTTGACGAACGTCCGTGGTTTCCGTCCTGTCCACTCCAGACCAGACATCTCACCCTCGTCTCTACTCTTGTCCTCTCGGAAGACACCTTCTTGTCTGGGAACTCAATTAAGGATATTTTTACTCATCCAAATGTTTCGTCTCTCTCCCTCTTTCTCTCTTTATTTCTCTGATTCTCCTCGGTCTGTCTGGTCCTCGACGTCGGAGACGCACACACACACACACACACACACACACACACACTCTCTCCGACCACGTCCTTCCATACCTTCTCTCGCCGTCCCACACGGAAAGTGTCCTTCGACTCGCAAATGGGGTGTCCATCACCCTTTCGTGACTTCTGGGTACTCTGGCGTCCGTCGGCACACACACTCAAACTCTAGTTGAAGACCTTCGGTCTCCTCCGTCTGAGAGTCCAGTGTGAGTGTCATTGGGTCTCGTTCCATTCTCTTCTTACCCGGACTTGGACTCCTCGTGTCCTCCACTAGACTCTCGGTGATTCCTATTCTTTGGATGTCGAGACCCGGTAGTTACCCTGTGAGTCTGTGTCCCTTACCGACTCTCCTACGGGAGGTGCTCTGAGGCTCCCTCAGACTTCCAACGGGTTCAAGTAAATCTCTGTGCCACGTATGTTCAAATGAAAAGAATCACATTTTCCATACTGCCCGTCTTCTGTTTCCCTCAGTGTGTTTTCTCTTAGAGGGTATTTCGTCCTGAGAACAGGAGTGGACAGTTGTCGGTTGACAGAGAGGTGGAGGTGTCACGTGACACTGGTTTTCCTTTCGAATACAGGTGACCCTGTGTCAGAATAATTTTACGTCTTTTGGTTTCCGTTTCTCTAGATCTCTCGTCGATGTGTACTACGTAGACGGTCTTCTTCTTTGTACCGTGTTAAAAATCGTGGTCATTACTTTGTCTAGCGATTCTTCTCGTTGACGGTTGGAAGTCAGTTTTTATTATTATTTTTTCTGGTACGGTTCCGTTTCTCGTTGACCCTCTTAAATAAGGTAGTCGTCCAGACGGGGTTTTCTTTAAAGTTTCCAATATAAAGACTATCTTTCTGTCATTGGGGTCTAACCTTCAAGATTCTGTACTGTCGCTTATTTGTCATTTCTTACACTATTTATACATTTGAATTTACAAGTTTACATCGAATTAAATTTACTTACATTTATTCGAAACTGTATTTGTATTGGTGTAAAATGGTCCAATTTTTACATTATATCTATTTTATGTGTGTTTTTTAACATATATTAGTCCTTTCCTTATTTTCCCTGATTTTGTAAGATCCCGAAAAGACAAAACCTTCCTCCTATTTACGTGGGTGTTTACAATACGAAACTGGTTAATTCTTCCGTCACACATTCAAGGTCCAATTCATGATTTTCTTCTCTTTCCCACTTGTGTCGAGGGTCTCAGTTTTTTCTTTTCTTTTCCTACTGTTTTCGTCAGTTAGGCTTTTTCCGTTCTCTCTTCTTCTTTGTGTCCGTCGACACTCCCTATGGTCTCCTCTAGCGTCTACTTTTAGGTCTAGTACTTTGACTTTCATTACCCGATTTGGGTCGTCACTTTCGTGTCGTAGACTGATTTAGTAATTTTTTTAGTGATCTAATAAAATCGTTCTTTTGGGAGATTTTTCGTCTCTTTTTTTATGTAGGACCGGTAAAAGGTGACTCTGTTTCAACCACATATTTAAAATTATAGTCTGTTTCATGTGAAGTACCTTTTATGAATAGTAATACTTTATATGAAGGAGTTACTACGTCACAATTTTAATAACTTTACTATATTGTTATAATACACGTTATCGATATATAGGTATAACTAGATAGTAGACGGATATTGGGTTGTCTTTACATTACGTGGATCTTTGCATTGATTAAGTTGAGGCGTACACGTCTGGTTCACCTCTTTCGCCGGCAAAGGTAGTAATGACGGGGGTCTGACCGACCATGGGTTTCTTGTGTAGGCCGCCCTCCTCCCCAGTTCGTGAGTGTCCCGAGTCGGCCGAAGGTCTTCCTCTTTCCTCACTTGGACCAACCACTTTAAGTCATTGCAGTCTCTTTTGGGGCCGGTGTCCCGCGATCTTCAACCCTCGAGAGGAAGACCCCGACGCCGAGGAAGAGTCGAGGTCGACGTGGGGGTACGGACGTGGGTGTCCCCGGGGGAAGGACGGGAACCGGGAGACCAAAACGGACGAGAATCCACACTCAAGAGTGGACCCCTGCAGAGCCTACACGGGTAGACGGAATTCTTCTTCGTCCAAGGGAGGACAGTCCAAGCAGCGGCCGGGGGTCCTGTCTTCCGAAACGTAGACTCGGAGGGATCCTCGTCGTTCGCGAAAAAGTACGGGACCTGGACCCCCAGAGGAACGGAGAGGGCTCGGAGAATCGTGGGACCGGAAAGGACCCTCCGATCCCCCAGACCGGGGGAACTGCCCGTCGGCGGTTCTTCGTGGACGCTGTGGCCCCCGAGTGGACTCGCCCCGGGCGGCACCCATGGTCCAGGGTCAGTGAGACGCGCCACTGGACGGGCGTGATCCGGGCCTCCAGGGATTCCTACACGCCCGCCGAGAGAAGCGTAGTCGCGGGAAGTCGAGGGTCTGAGACGGCTTCCTTTCGCCGCAGGACACACGCGCAGAGGGACCACCGGCCAGCCGAGACGTCACCTGACGCCCCACGCGAGGACAGCGACCGCTCGTCACAAGAGGGACTATCCGCACTCGGCGCAAGAGGCCGACGTGAAGTGGAGACGATGTCTATCTGAGAGGGATCTACAAAGACCTTGCTTGCAAAAGTTCGTACCCCAGGAAATAAGGAGTGAGTATTTAGGTCTAAGTAAAATAATTTGTCTGGACATGTAGCTCTGGTTGCAACACAACCAACACGACTTTGTCCGACAAAGAACTCTCTTGACGACTGGTAGGATTCTACAAGACGCAAGGGAGTTTACTCGACCTCTACGGACCTAAAGTGCTCCTGGGTCGTTATAAGAATTTGGGTCGAAGATTCTCCAGGAGTCAATAGTCTGCTGGGGACACAAGGCCAAGGACCCCACCCCCTCCCAACTTCCCGTCGTAAAAGAGAAAACCCCTACTCCTTTAGAATATTTCTCAGTCTAAGAAAACTTAGTCCCAGGTCCCACTAACACAGTAGACGACTCCAGATATGACTCAGTTTTCCGTCTAGTAAATAATATTGAGTGTAAGTAGCTGTATGGACTACACATCCCGAGAGGTGTTTGAAGAAGAACCAACGGTTCCTTCTTTCTCAGAGTCGCTGGGAACATTCTTCATCCGGTAGTCCTAAACCTGTCCCTACAGACACGGAGGTGGACGTAGGTGCTCCGACGGGAGTGAGTACCGGGACGGAGTGTTCCACCAGTGACTAGACCCCAGATTGCACCCACTCTCCGTCTCGACTTCGGGTCGACCCGGGTAGATTCGGTGATAGTCACTTTCGAACGTGGGGACAGAACCGTTTTTTTTTTTTTTTTTGGGGTTGTGTGGTGTAAAGGAGTTTAGCATTTCTTTCTTTTACTTCGACCACACGAAAAAGAATATTTTTATTTGTCTACTGGTGTCTATTTTCCGAAATTCGAGACGTGAATACCGATTCCCCTCCCTTTCCACTATAAAAAAAGTATGAATCCACAGGGGTACCATTGTACTTTTTGGGAAAGATGGGACGTTTGGTGGGAACACGATAGTTCTGAGGGGTTCTTTACAAACGGACAAACGTTAGACTCCAATTTGTTTTGATCTGGGTATATATGTTTCGAACTCCTTACAAATGGAAACTCTCGAAAATAAGGTCTTTTTAGTTGAGACAATAGAGTGCGGGTTCTCATCTATTTCGACGACGATGTTTGAACGAGTCCCAGCCTACTAATTGTAGACCTCCCGCAACCTGTACCCCCCGACCGACCGCGCCCCGATCACAAATAGTCGGCACCCACGAGCGGAGCCTCTTCGTGACACGATTCATAGGTCCCGGTTTTTACTTTCGGGGTCGAAACTGTTGTGTCTTTTGTCTTAACGTTAGTATACACCAGTCTTAGTACCCTTGATATCACCGTTTCCATGTATACTCTCTCTACAGTAAAAACCAACAACAAACCAATTAAAAAAATCGTTCACAGTCGTTAAGACACGTCGGGTCTGAGAAAGAAATTTTCAGGATTGTTAGTACAGGCGTCTATGCACCTTCGGTATTCAATTGTATCGGTTCTTCCATGTCTATTTACCGATAATGAAACGAGTAAATTTTGTCCTCTAGGTTGACAAAGATAGAAACACCTGAAATTTTCGGTTGTTACATAAAAAAATTTTTATTCTCAGTCTCTGTTTAGCAAGGTGTTTGACATTACGGACCATTAGTTGAAAAAGGTCGGAGAGGGTCCCGACACGTCAGTTATTTATTGTCGTATTCCGTTCTTTCTCTCCCTTCCCGTACACGTGTCAGTCCTGGTGGAGAACGAGTCTACACGGACGTTTCCGCGACAGGAGAGACACTGGTGTGTCTGAGGTGTGTGGTCTCCGGGACGGTACCGAGTACGTTGGTGCGACACCTTTGGCGTTTCAGTACCCGCCGAGGGTCAAATAAAAGGACATCGGTTTTTGGGTCGGACAGTGGACCTTCCGTCACCGGGGAACTATTAGGATTTCCTGTCGTGTTCTCAATCTTCGTCGTTATTCTTTGTGTATGGCGTGTAGGAGACCCATCTAAACCGCTGTCCGTGTAGCACCTCCTCCCTTCCTTAAGGTCAACGGAAGGAACCCCCGAAAGACGTCCGTAATACGTAACTCGAAAGTCTTGTCGGTACACGTTACTCTTAATAATTGAGGAAAAAAGAATTTACTCCTTTGACCCCGTGTCTTGCAATTCACTGTACCCCGGTTCGATTCCTGTTCTTGGTTCTATTCACTACTCTCCCCTCTTCTTCCTACTCCTCCACTTCTGTGTGTCTACACGAAGACCAGTACGTGTCTTGTGGAGGGGGCGGTTGAACTCTTACGTTCACCTTTTGGACCTATAGGCGAGTCAAACCTGGTACCGAGAAAGCGAATGATTGACCCTAAAGTTATTCAAGTTGTTGGACACGAAAAATCCAGGGAATAAGTTTATTTCTGTCGTTATGAATGGAGTCTCTCGGGAGACAATTACTCTACTTGAACAGATGGACCATGTGACCCCATTTCTGGTATGAAGTCATTTCTAAGCAGTGAACGATCTTCAATAGTGGTATCCTTAAGTAGAGTAGGTGTTTTCTCGGTAGACGTCTTATACCTCCGTGTCATTGACCAAAACCACTGTCAGAAAAGTTCTTTTCGTGTTGTGTTAAGTCATGACACATTATAAACATTGATTACAACATTTTATAGAGAGGTTTAAGATTTACATTATTTTTGAAGACACTCAGCTGTGATAGTCTCTTGTACAAGGGAACAAGGGACCACACTCACATCCGACCAGTACTCTGGGGCACAAAGAGGTTTCTATAAAATAGGACTACTTGGACTACTGGTGTGCGTCGAGTCACGGATAACGCACTGAAGTGACCACCCAAAGGTCAGAAGTCCAAAACGACTAAACATAGACGTCAGACCGAATAACAACAAGTGGTCGATTCACCACAGGATGAGAAACACTGGGGTACCTGACGTCGTACGACCCGAGGGGACAGGAGACGATAGAGGGTCTCAGACGAGTTTACGTACAGGCAACTCAACCACTGCGGTAGATTGGTAGAGTAAGAGACGACAGGAGAAGTAGAAAACGGAAGTCAGAGACGTCAGACCGAATGGAGACGAATAAAAGGAGTGGTCTAACAGGTAGTAATGGTATAGTATTAAGAACGTCCAGACCCATGTGTACACTTCTCGTCCGAAAAATTGTTCTCGGTGATATCACTTTCCACAAGGATCTTGTGAACACAAATTATGTCAATGTCCTTTTCGGGTGTTGTCGCGACCCTCCTTACTCTTGTAGTCCATCAAATAATAATTTCGTTATACCGTGTTTCACTTCTCCTTGATTTTTCGGAGAACTACTTTCACTTTCTCCTCTCACTTCTTCAACCGAATTTCGAGTCGTAAGTCTTTTACTTCTAGTACCGTAGACCGGGGTAGTGAAGTACCCTTTATCTACCCCTTTGTCACCTTTGTCACAGTCTGAAATAAAAACCCCCGAGGTTTTAGTGACGTCTACCACTGACGTCGGTACTTTAATTTTCTGCGAATGAGGAACCTTCTTTTCAATACTGGTTGGATCTTTCGTATAACTTTTCGTCTCTGTAATGAAACGGTTGTTTCCAGGTAGATCAGTTCCGATACCAAAAAGGAAACCAGTACATACCTACACTCTCAACCTGACACTTCTTCCGACTCACGGCTTCTTAACTACGAAAACTTGACACCACAACCTCTTCTGAGAACTCTCAGGGAACCTGACACTCCTCTAGGTTGGTCAGGTAAGGCTTCCTCTAGTCGGGACCCTAAAGATACCTTCCTTACTAATATTTCGACTTTGAGGTCATGAAACCGACCTACTGTAGTGACTGAGCTTCCTGCACTCAGACTCACTGGAGACCCTCAACCACTACCTGTCCCTCCGGACCGCACGACACTAAGTATCCCAGCGTTTCTCAGTCTGTACTGACTCGTTGACTTGACTTGACTTGACCACCAGGTCACCAATTCTGCGGTGCGAAAGTGACGGTTCCTGGGACCCAAGTTAGGGACTGGTCCCTTGATTTTAGGGTGTTCGACACTCCACGTCGGTTTTATTTGTTCACTTATTCCATCGGTTCAAACAAATTTCTCGACACACACGTGAGTCCTCAACCAAAGACCCTTCCACAGACTTGTGTCATCGGTTCCTTTATCAGTCTCCTTCCGAACACCGTCCAAGGTGTCACCCACCTACACCGTTAGAGGGCTCTTACACATTCTTTCCGTGGATACTGCAAGTTAAGGACTTCCTCCTGGTGACGACGGGTACGTTCCTCGTACCACCCGACCCCCGTTCTGCGGACGACCTCGTGCGGAGGTTTGGAGGCTCGTTCGGAAGGACGAGGCTTGCGGAAGGTGGGTGACGGGAAGAGTTGAACGTGTGCGGGGACTTTAGGCTCGAAGTTAAAGTAAACGTCCACCTTCTTGAAAAACTGGGAGGCCTTTTTTAGTTAGTGTGGTGGACGTAACAAAGTAACGGAACATTTATGATGAAAACCGTACAAATAGTGGTATATAACTGTAAATAAACAAATCTTCGGGTACACCTCATATATGTCATCTATAGGTCATCATTGAACAACTTCGTTTATTATGAAAAAGAACGTCCACCACTACACTATTCATCGGAATACACCTACTTACGAATCTGTAACTCTGAGTTGAGTATTCTTTACCGAAGAAACTAGACATAAGTAAATAAGTTAGCAGGTTAATTTTTTTGACACACTTGTAGGTAATGTACGGTTTATAATCCGTTCGGAAACTTCTACTTTTTTACTTAATTCGAAAGATTGAGATAAGTAATTCGAACCATTTTTTTAATAAAATTAAATATTTTTTTTTAAAACTCTTGTGTAGGTTCTAAAAAGGATCCTTTCGAAAAGTATCACATGTAACTCATTCTAAAATTACATTAGTGAGAAGATTTATTCTCACATTTATAAAACGAAAATCTTTCTCCATGAATCGCTCAAATAAGGGAGTTTCTATGTCTTTCGGAAAATCAGTAATATTTCTAAATTGTCGGGTCTCGGACTCTTGTCTTAAGTCACAAGAGTTCGAGTTCGACTCTTAGTTTACGATGAGTGCCTACCCATCCCCAACGTGGGACCTACCCCCTTGACTCTGGGGTGTACGGAACACTGGATTTCGAGTCTTGTATTTGTTTTCTTCGTTATAACATTGTTTAGGTTATTTCTGAAATTTTATCGGGTGTCACTTTTGTTTGTTTATTCTTGTTTTGTTCTTTTGTGTTTACCCAGGTCCCTGGTGTGAAACTCTTGGTTTTGATATGTATTACCCCCAGTGTGATTTACTCTTTACGACCAAGGTACAGGATTAAAGGAAAGAGTGGTCATTTTTACATGATATCATTTATTAAAAGAGGTAGATTTAAAAAGTACATTTGAAATGTTCAAATGTACTTTCTGAGTAAACTTTTCTGGTACTACGACTCTTTCTGGGACTACGACCCTTTCTGACTTCCGTCCTTCCCTTCCCCTGTTGTCTCCTACTCTACCAACCTACCGTAGTCACTGAGTTACCTACACTCAAACCCATTTGAGGTCCTCAACCACTATCTGTCCCTCCGGACCGCACGACGTCAGCTACCCCAGTGTTTGTCAGTGTGTGTTGACTCGTTGACTTGACTTGAATTGACTTCGAAATGTTCATAACACAAGGGAGCACCTCAAGTACGAAAGAATCCCGTGGACAAGTAGTCCGGTGTAGATAAGAACCCACTCGTTTCATTCACTCTTCGTCTTTTTTTTTAGATATTTTTGAGTCTATATGAGTTATACTAAAATTTTTACTGGTGACAACGGAAATATCGAATCATACATTTAAGACACATATCCGAAACGGACTTGAGGGAAATCTATGATTTTGAAAAGGACTAAGAAACGGAACATTAGAGATAAAAAGTCAAGTGCTTGGTGAATTACCCGGAACGAAAATTTTACCCTCTATAAGTGTTCTCAAAATGATATTATAAAAAAGTTAATATAATTCCCTCTGTCGTTTAGGGTTCTCTGGTAGAAAAGTTCACACGTAGGGAAACGGTCGAGAAGAAAACATATAAAATGATTATTAATGACTCCCCACAAATGGGAACTGTTACATACTTAAAGAAGGTCCTGTTGACGTACAAGTTTGAAGGTTTAATAAGAGAATCTGATTGAACAGTCAACAAGTTTTTACTTGATAAAAAGAATTACCTTATCAAAACTATTACCTAGCAAACCAAGAAAGAGTTTCTGTATTACGTTTCTAGAACACACACTAAGTAACACTCTAACCGTTCGAATTTCTAGTCTCTCTTTAGTCGTAAATGTGCGTGGGTACTACAAGTCAAGTCAAGTCAAGTCAGCGAGCCAGTACAGACTGAGAAACGCTGCGGTACTTGACGTCGTGTGGTCCGGAGGGACAGATAGCGGTTGAGGGCCTCAGGTGGGTTTGGGTACAGGTAACTCAGTCACTACGGTAGGTTGGTAGAGTAGGAGACAGCAGGGGAAGAGGAGGACGGAAGTTAGAAAGGGTCGTAGTCCCAGAAGAGTTTACTCAGTCGAGAAGTGTAGTCCACCGGTTTCATAACCTCAAAGTCGAAGTTATAGTCAGGAAGGTTACTTGTGGGTCCTGACTAGAGGAAATCGTACCTGACCAACCTAGAGGAACGTCAGGTTCCCTGAGAGTTCTCAGAAGAGGTTGGGGTGTCAAGTTTTCGTAGTTAAGAAGTCGTGAGTCGAAAGAAATATCAGGTTGAGAGTGTAGGTATGTACTGGTGTCCTTTTTGGTATCGGAACTGATCTGTCTGGAAACAACTGTTTCACTACAGAGTACTACGTGGTCTAGGAATTGTGTGAAGTGTTTCGACTGTACGTGTTCACTATCAACCTTACAGACAATGGTAAAGGGTCTCCTCCTCTGACTTCGTCACTCTCTTTCTCATTATTGACTAAAGTGTTGGTCTCTCCTCTCCAGTCCCCAAGTTGAACCCTCGCAGTCCAAAGACTCTGACGTGACTCACAGAACAACGGCAAATCAACGATTCATCACAGGATGAGAAACACTGGGGTACCTGACGTCGTGTGGTCCGAGGAGAGGAGGTGATAGAGGGTCTTAAAGGTTATTATCGTTTACTTCGTTAACTGTTTCTGAATTAGAGTTTTTATATCTTCGTCGAGTACGTCGAGTTAAGGTCTTTTTATTTATTGGGTCAGTTTTTTACCCGGGTTCTTGATTTGTCTGTAAAGAGGTTTCTTCTGTATGTCTACCGGTTGTTTGTGTACTTTTCTACGAGTTGTAGTGAGTAATAGTCTCTTTGCGTTTAGTTTTGGTGTTACTCCATGGTAGAGTGCGGTCAGTCTTACCGACGATAGGTTTTCAGATGTTCGTTATTTACGACCTCTCCCACACCTCTTTTCCCTTGGGAGAATGTGACAACCACCTTTACGTTTGATCATGTCGGTGATACCTCTTGTCACACCTCTAAGGAATTTTTGATCTTTATCTTGACGCTATGCTGGGTCGTTAGGGTGACGACCTGTATGTGTGGCTCCTGTGGTCTTAACTTTCTCTGTGTACATGGGGTTACAAGTAACATCGTGACAAATGTTTACGATCCTGTACCTTCGTTGGAACTGTAGGTAGCCGTCTACTTATCTATTCTTTCGGCATCATTTATATGTGTTCCATAATGAGTCGATAATTTTTCTTACGTAAACTTAGTCAAGATTACTCCACCTACTTTGATCTCGGATAATATGTCTCTCTTCATTCAGTCTTTCTTTTTGTGGTTATGCCATATTACTACGTATATATACCTTAAATCTTTCTACCATTGGTACTGGGATACACGTTCTGTCATTTTCTCTGGGTCTACATTTCTTGTCTGAAGACCTGAGACACCCTCTTCCACTCCCACCCTACTAAACTCTCTTATCGTAACTTTGTACATATAACGGCATACACTTTATCTAGTGGTCAGGTCCAAAGTACGTACTCTGCCCCACGAGTCCCGGCCACGTGACCCTACTGGGACTCCCTACCCTACGCCTCCCTCCACCCTCCCCCAAAGTCCTACTCCCTGTGTACATGTGGGTACCGACTGAGTACACTTACATACAGTTTTTGGTGATGTTATAACATTTCATTAATCGGAGGATAATTTTATTTATTTAAATGTTTTTTGTTTGTTTTTTGGACCTTCAGAAGGAACTTTTTTTTTAAATACAGGTAACTCAGCCATTACGATTCGCAGAGTAGGAGACGGTGGAGAAAGAGGAAAACGGAAGTTAGAAAGGGTCGTAGTAACTGAAAAGGTTACTCAGTCAAGAAGTCTAGTCCACCTGCTTCATAATCTTGAAGTCGAAGTCGTAGTCAGGAAGGTTACTTATAAGTCCTGACTAAAGAAAATCCTACCTGACCAACCTAGAGGAATGTCAGGTTTACTAAGAGTTCTCAGAAGAGGTCATGACGTTAAGTTTTCGTAGTGAAGAAACCATGAGTCGGAAGAAATACCAAGTTGAGAATGTAGACATTTACTACTGACCTTTTTAGTATCAAACTGATATACCTGGAAACAACCGTTTCACTACAGAGACGAAAAATTATGTGACAGATTCTTACTCAAGATGAGATTTTAATTTATATGTTATTCTACGTATCATAAGTTCCGTGAGTCAGTATAAAAAGATTGAACTAGGTCTTTTTTTTAATGAAAGGGACGGAGACTCGTTATATTAGAGAAGGTAAACTTAAACTTCTACAGAGATAATCAGTCAGTTTTTCTACGTACTCTTACTTGGTAAAGGTAGTTGATTGACGATTAGTCTCAAAGACGTATTTTTAGTACTTAAGACCAAGACCCAATGGTAGTCGTACTTTTTGGTATTACGAGAGAAAAAGGGAAAAAAAAAACCAGTGTAGGAAGTTGTATCTCAGAGTTTGGACAACGGGAAAGAACGACATTATCAGTGACCTTCTAAGTCCAGTGAGTAACTGTAAACGACTCTTGGAGGGACCGTATACTAAAACTCAGTCCACGGGGTACAAATACGTTTGTATTTGTCCTCTTTTAAAGACTAGAATCATGGGTCCTCCTACACTTTACTTCTGACGGACACTGTTAGTCAATAACTCATAGTCGATGATAACGTAATTTCATTTGTAACAGTGTTCACTTTAGTGCATTTTCCGGTAAATCTAATTTATTAAGTCCGACCGTCTAGTTCCCGTAGAATTGTCAATCTCAATCGGACACACGACACACAGTACAACACAGAAATTTACGTATGCGTGGGTGAAGACTGTCCACGTCTCACTGAGTCTTTCTTTTATAATTGAAATGGAAAGGTAATTAACATACGTTTTATTTTCGGAGAGAAATAATTATAACTCAAATGATAATTAAGACTGTGAAAATAGGTCTTGGTGTCCAGTATACACTGTGAACTCAACAGGGATCTCTTCCTACTCAAAGGCCCTGTGTCTCTCTGTCTTTGGAAAGGAGGTGACCGAGGACCCAGGATGCGCGTATGTAGTGTCTCGTGGACCAATTGTCCTAAATGTCTAATCCCATAAAGGACAATTAATTGTCCCTTTCCATTGTTATAATGGTACAGGAGTCATTCTCGTCCCGTCGTGAGTGTAAAGAAGGGGAGGAACAAGTCCAAGACAAGATCACGGTAGCATCTGCTTATGTCAGATTTTGGGTTTTACTGGTCCTTCTGAAAGTTGATGTCCACTTGACATCAAGTAAAGTATGAAGTGTCATTTACCTATACCACTCGAACACATAAATCGTATATCTATGCATACACATATTACGTAACCACCTACCTATTTACTTATTAATTTTGGGTCTTAAGCCAAAGGAAATGTTAGAATCATTTGACTCTAATCTGTAATTTACTAAATCCAGTTATCTCGTTTTCTCCGATTTCTAATTCTGTGTTCAGAAATTTAAAACGGTACGTAGGGAGTTTCATGTTTAAATACTTATAGTTTCGAATCTGAGAAACTTTTTGGTTAAAAATTTATAATCGAGTATTACTATCATATACATAAATAAAAATTTTATTTACATGTGTACATCGTGTCCCACACTTGGTTTCTACAAACTTGTTTGTTCCAATGTACTTCAAACCTCTATTAACAGATTTTCCTACCCGTTCTAAGGTATGAGATCACTCGTGGTATTACTAGGTCTTATTAAGTGTATACTGGGTCCCATGGGACTCCGGATAAGTTGAACCGTAGGAGTTGTAACGTATAGTGTGGATCATTTCTGTCGATAAAATTTTAATAGTTCACGTACAATTTTATTTTATCCGTGTGTACATTATAAACTTTATGAAATATAAAAGAAAATTTTTTTCAATGAACTCCTCTCGTTTTAACGATAAGATCAAACAGTCGTTTTACTTGTAACTTTACTGAACATATTTTCTTCCGTCACAATTCAGAAGGTTTTACATACATATATAAATGTATTTGACGTATTTTATTACAGTGAACCAAGTTGTCAATTTTAATATATTTTATATGAAAACATAGAGGAAAGAAAAAAGAAAATATGATTAGCAAATTGAAGTTGTAGTATTACAAATTCATTAACGAACAAAATTAATGAAATCCGGTACTTACTATACATATAGAAAAATTGTCGTTTAAGAATTAATCGTATAATTAGTTTTGTACTTATTAAATGTTCAAGTCATTGTCTACTTAATAAGATTTTCTTCGGGACAGGTAATTCCTAAGTCTTTTAAATAGTTAAAAAACTCATCAAAGACCCGTAGATTGGTTCTCATGGTGATCGATAAGTTACCCGATACTTCTTTTTACTCGCATTCTTAAAGTCATCCAGTTCCTGTGACTTTTCCAGTGGGTGCAAGAGACTAGAGAATGAGTCGAGACAGACTTTACGTTTCGTTTTTCCTCTTCGTCAATAGGGGTTTAATTGGAACTTTGATACTGGGTCCGTGTAGGACACGACCTCTCTATCTGTCAGCAGATGAGTTGGGTCACATGGGGCTCGAACTCTTCTCGTGACGTGAGGTTTACGTCGGTCAATACAATCGGAAACACGTTCAAGTGAGCATTCTCGCACTCCTGCTACAGTGACTCAAAGATTACTCCACAAAAGGGAGACCCGGTCACGCCTACCTACGTCCCGGAATGTTCGGTTATCCTACCGAAGAGTAGAGTTCTACGCAAAAAGATAGGAATTGTGCAAAAAGTGGTGATGTACGCGTGTCTGTTCCGGTGTATGTGTATATGTTGTGTGTGCCGTTGTGTGAGTGTGTGGTATATGTACATTGTGTGTATCTGTGCAGTGATGTGTGTGTGTGTGTAGGAGATCCTCTAAAAATGGGAATGATGACCAGGCGAGGGAACGACGACCGCAAGACGTTCGGGTCGAGGGGTGCACGCTTCGGGGAGGGAAAGGGGATCTCACTCTCAGTCCATATCTCCAAGAATGGTTCCTGTTCAAGGTGGGGACGTGAGGGGCTCACAAGGGACCTGTAGAACCCCCCTACAAGAGTGGGTAGAAGTGTCAAAGATGTAAACCGGGTAGAGCGTTAAGTAGAACCACCGAAGATGGAATCTCGGAGTCAGCCTCAACGACACCGTCGGAGGACAGAGTTTGTGCGGGACCCTTACGTGTGCGTCACTGCCTCCCGCCCCTCCCCACAAGGCCCCTGGGCTCTGGACGGAGGGGTCGACGAGAGGAGGACCCGCGATCCTAGAGGTCTGTGCGTGCATTATCATTCAAGTGAGTTGAAAGATGGGGGTCTTTACACGATAAATTTTCTGGTGGGTAATTTACATATGCCAGTTTAGTTTCGGTTTCTACTGGAAGTCCATAAGACCTGTATCCTTAGCCGTTTTCCTTTGAGTCAAGTCATTCTGACGCACAACTTATGTAAACTAATATAAGATCAAGAAGCTTTTACTTACCTGGTATACTGAGTCACTTTTAGAGAAATAAGGACCCTGTCTGAGTGTGTTTAAAATCCCATTTATTTATTTATGTTTAAAAGACCGAACTCCGTTTTTCAATTCCCAAAAGAGATGTCCTTTTTTATTGTATTGAAATCCCTCTGGTCAAAGCCGTGAGGTGATGTTTTAATGTAGACAAATTGTATATGATACAACCACTGTCTTATCTACTTGATATTATGTATCGTTAAAGTGATTTGTACATTTCGAGTTATTTAGTAACAGAAAATGATAGATTTGAGTTTCTTCGGTCTTGTCTTATATCGGTGTGTGTAGACAGTAAAAAAATTGGTTGCATATATACTCTGGACTAAAAGTAACACTACTGAATAAATTAAAGATAAGATACTAAACCTTATCTAGTATTGTAACAGGAGTCAGTAACAAATGTATTGTTTTAAGACAGAGACGTCAAGTAAAATTCCTTCTCATTTGTGCTTTAGATGTAAGGATTTAGGTCCCCGTTTTTTTGAGGTTGAACTTTTTTTTTTAGACTCATTAAGTCATTGTAAACCAGAAAATTTCATATAGATTCACTGAAAATTTCCTGAAAGGACCGTCAAATCACTGTTGTTGAAGTGGAAGGTCACGTTCCTCCAGACCCAAATTAGGGACCAGTCCCTCGGTTCTAGGGTCTACGGGACCCCGGTTTTTTTGTTTTGTATTTTATCTCCGTTATAACTTGGGTGTAGAGAACACAGAGGACGTAACCGTCCACTTAAGAAATGGTTGACACGGACGGTACACCCTTCAGATATTTATATATGTATAAAGATTATGTTTATATTATTATTATATATTATAATAGATGACAATAATATATTAGATAATAGTATATAATAAAATATAATATATATCTTAAAGAATATATATTATATATCATTATATAATATATATAAATGTAGTATATATATATACTATTTTACCCCGAACGGTCCACCGAGATCACGATTTCTTAGGTGGACGGTTACGTCCAATCTATATTCTCTACGCCCAAACTAGGGACCCAGTCCTTCTAGGGGACCTCTTCCCGTACCGTTGGGTATGGTGATGAGAACGGACATCTTTGGGTACCTGTCTCCTCGGACCCTTTGACGTCGAGTATCCCAGTGTTTCTCAACCTGTACTGATTTCGTTTAATCGTACGTGCGTGTATACATTATTTTATGAAACCCTTTTTACGTAAATTATACAATCCTTGTCTTATGAAGAAATAAATATATACGTAGTAAAAANGGGTTGAACTTTTTTTTTAGACTCATTAAGTCATTGTAAACCAAAAAATTTCATATAGATTCACTGAAAATTTCCTGAAAGGACCGTCAAATCACTGCTGTTGAAGTGGAAGGTCACGTTCCTCCAGACCCAAATTAGGGACCAGTCCCTCGGTTCTAGGTTCTACGGGGCCCCGGTTCTTTTGTTTTGTATTTTATCTCCGTTATAACTTGGGTGTAGCGAACACAGAGGACGTAACCGTCCACTTAAGAAATGGTTGACACGGACGGTACACCCTTCAGATATTTATATATGTATAAAGATTATATTTATATTATTATTATATATTATAATAGATCACAATAATATATTAGATAATAGAATATAATGTATATCTTAAAGAATATATATTATATATCATTATATAATGTATATAAATGTAGTATATATATACTATTTTACCCCGAACGGTCCACCGAGATCACGATTTCTTAGGTGGACGGTTACGTCCAATCTATATTCTCTACGCCCAAACTAGGGACCCAGTCCTTCTAGGGGACCTCTTCCCGTACCGTTGGGTATGGTGATGAGAACGGACATCTTTGGGTACCTGTCTCCTCGGACCCTTTGACGTCGAGTATCCCAGTGTTTCTCAACCTGTACTGATTTCGTTTAATCGTACGTGCGTGTATACATTATTTTATGAAACCCTTTTTACGTAAATTATACAATCCTTGTCTTATGAAGAAATAAATATATACGTAGTAAAAAGTGGACCTCCATAGATAAAAATACTTATAAAAATCCTACTAGATTAAAAATTTGGTTCTTAGATTATTTTCTTTACGCCATTTAGGTTCTTAATAATCCCTTTTACTTTATTTTGAAGGGACTACCGTTAGTGAAAAGTTTTCTCGTCCACATGACGTATAATCTCCTGTAGTCTCACTACTTGTACAACATGCTAATACCCCTTATAAAAAATTTACGAAAGTATGTGTATTAAGTACAAAAAGTGTTAGGACACTCCATCTAACTCCATCTAAAAAAAAGAGGATAAAGTGTACATCCTTTAATTTCGAGTCTCTCCATGTCACTGAAGGGTACCAGTGTGTCGGTCACTTGCAATGTCGACCCTGGATTTGATTTCAGGACTCCAGGTTTCCTTAGGATAAGGGAGACACTATGACAAGGGTCTGATGTCATGAGGGACGTCTTCCTTCCTCTCCACTACTTAATCTCTGACCGAGAGTCGTTTGACTTTAAACCTTCCGAAAGACTAAGGACCATAAATAATCAAACAACACCTTCTTCGTGAAAACACATTATTTTCGTTCATATCTTTGAATGTTATAGACGGTTTAAGGGAAACCTGTTTCGATAATTGACATTGTACCTATGTGGGAAAATGGATCTTCAACTCGAGAATTTTGAATAAACCCCTAAATGAGTGAACGTAAGTGTAACTCTGCACGGGTTTTTACAAACAACGTCTAAATAATGTTAACTTTTTCTCACCCTTTTTAGATTTATAGGTAATTGTTCTCTGTTGACGTTATTTAATACGATATAGATAAGTCCTCTAAATCACTTTTGTTCGTTCCATCTGGATACTCAAAAACTCCTTGATTCGGATCGTGTGTCAGGATGTACTTTTTCATGAATCTGTTGTTATAAACATCTTATTATAGTGAACATTTTTTTGTGTGTGTGTGTGTTTTGTTTAGGTGCTTTAAAGATATATTACAAATTCGGGTCACCGAAACGTACACACGCACGAACACCCGTTCAAGTCACTGATAGCACGTACTGAAACACTGAGGAACCTGACATCGGGCGGTCCGAGGAGACAGGCACCTAAAAGGTCCGTCCTTATGACCTCACCCAACGGTAAAGGAAGACGTTCCCCAGATGGACTGGGTCCTTAGTTTGGACGGAGAAGACGTACCCGTCCGTCTAAGAAATGGAGACTCGGTGGACCCTTCATCAAAACGTACTCAACTCTTACGAGACGAATACAAAGGTCTAAGTAGACAGGGACGTGAGAGACTTGCGACCGGACACCGCGACTGGGTGTCCCTATCCCCGGGACGGGAGACCGACGGTCAACCCAAACCGGTTACCACTACAGGAAGGACTCTACCCTAACGACTCCTCCCTTTTTCCTCCAACCCCAAAAACAAAGAGGTCGAAGTGACGGTTCGGTCCGAAGAGAGACTCGAGGACGGGAGACCGGGAACCGGGACCCGATACCATCCTTCCTTCCTTCTCCACTACAGACCAAAGGAATATAGGGTGGGTCCGGAAACACCTGTCTCGGACATAGTCTAGGAGAAGTCTTCTGGGATTAAATTTCCTAGGTAAACAAAGGACGACTCTTAGACTGACATCGATATATAAATCTAGAGACACACACAAATATATACGTGTGGACACGGAATGGCACCCCACTGGAGACAAGGGGGTTTTGCATACAAGTACAAAAGTTTGGGTCTTGGACACTTACACTAGAATACATCTTTTGTCCCAAAAACGTCTACAGTAATTTAATTCATGGACCTCTACTGTAGGAGGATCCAAATCGCACATGGGGTTTAGGTTACTGATCGTAGGAATATTACCTTTCATTCTCCTTCTAGACTCGGTGAAATCTCTGTGACCCTCTACTGACACACTTCTATCCCCGTCTCTGACCCCCTACAACGGGGTTTGGTTCCGAGTAGACTCTGGTGGTCTTCGACCTTTTCCGTCCTTCCGAGGAGGGGAAGGTTGGAGGTCTCTCTTTCGTCGGGTCGACTGTACCCTAAGGTGTGTATACCGGAAGTTTTGACCCTCTCTTATTTACGTAGAATAAAATTCAATAAGTCAAACACCTATTAAAATAAAAACCTTTGGTGTCCTTTACTTATGTATGGAAAAAACAGTTACAATTATATAAAAATTATATTCGTATCTTTTAAAGATCTTTGTACACCAATTATGAGCACATCAAAAGGAGACTCTTACCTTCAGATGAGGAGTAATGAACACACACATACACAGACCAATCTTACACAGATGAAACTATTAAATATTTTATACGATCCTTTTCTTCCTTGATCTCGGATCTTAGGGAACCTTCTCACACGAACAACCTACTGTCAATGTTTGCGAGTTGTCTTACTCAGAAGAGTGTCGTGACTCTTGGGGCAAATGGGCACACTCACCCCTCTGTAGTGTCTTATTTTTTCTGAAAAAAAAAGGAAAGAAAAGAGTACACACTATAAACATGTCGGTAGGAAGAGTCGGGAAGTGTTTACACTCCGTTTCTTGGACCAAATCCCAAAAGTCATTCCTTTACGATGATTGGTATAAGAACCTTTATAGAAATGAAAATCAATTTTACTTGTTCGTTCGTTTTCCGTCTAAGAAGTAATTACTGTGTGGTTTCTTTCAGCTCATACGTGGTAATCGGTATATTTTGTCAGGTGTTCTAGTACGATCAGACAAAGACGCGGGAAAAAAAGGGGCATTTAGTCACGTTTGGAGACTTTATAACTTCTTATTCATAAGTAACGGAACACCGAAACATACATACTAGCCAGAAGAAGTGTGTGTGTGTTTTGAGAACCACACGTTAAAACATCGTCTGATATTAAATCCCTCGTAATTTTACTTCGGGTTGTAAAAATATTTTTTACTCGTGACAACACAAGTTGTCCTTTATCGAGACCGTGCAACAGTCGGTTAAGGTTCATCTTCTTTCTACAGTATGTGTTTCTCTTAACGCGTTGTTTTACGACAATACAGGTGAATGGACTTTTATCACGATTGTAGAGTATGGTGAATTAAAAGTGGTGCGTAGGAGAGAGAAAGTTTTGTCATAAAAAACAAACGTTAAAATAAAGTGTACTAAGGTTTCTTTTTCCGAGAAAGTTGGGTCAGATGAAACTTTCTTTTAATTGAGACACGAATATCGCGTTGTTACTCCTATACCAACTATGTCAAAGTTTGTGTAGTAACTTAACCTCTAGTAATTCGTTTGGCACCAATGTCGTAATCCCATTGGACTATCTGTGTCAGGTGACGACATTTTACAGGTTTGCACCTCGACTTCTCTCTTTTTCTAGTTAGGAGACCCACAAAAAGAGTCAGAGTACGATTTATCGTAGAAACTAAAGAAGAGTAACCCAACTACTAAAAAAAGAGCCACCAACAACGAAGTAGCACAAAAGTAGCAGGCCAACCTAGCTGCACCGAGACCACACCAGTGACGAAGTGGTAGAAGAAAAGATTAGTGGACCCTGCAGGTCAAAGAGAAGGTCTGTGACTCCTCTGCCATCACCCCACTCCGTCACATAGCACGACAGAAGCGGTTCCCTAAAGACTTTACGGGACAGGACGTCAAGTCCGATGTCTCATTTGTCCTGAAAGCGTGGTCGGGGAGTCAGAGGACGGAGACAGGAAGAGGGTCCGGACTCCCAGAAATGGAACGTGGGTTTAATTGTGAGTGAAGAAAATAAGCGCACTACCAACATCTGAGGAGTCGGAGTCCCTTTGAGGACGACCACTACATTATCTTTGACGAGGATGAGATCAGAACAAAAGAAAATTATTTGAATTTTTTTTTTTTTTTTTTTTGGTGTTGGGAAAATCTTGTCAAAATTACAGATCCTCTTATTATTTTTACCATGTCTCTAAAAAAAGGATACGGGGTGTGGATCAAANACAGGAAGAGGGTCCGGACTCCCAGAAATGGAACGTGGGTTTAATTGTGAGTGAAGAAAATAAGCGCACTACCAACATCTGAGGAGTCGGAGTCACTTTGAGGACGACCACTACATTATCTTTGACGAGGATGTGATCAGAACAAAAGAAAATTATTTGATTTTTTTTTTTTTTTGTTTGTTGGGAAAATTTTGTCAAAATTACAGATCCTCTTATTATTTTTACCATGTCTCTAAAAAAAGGATACGGGGTGTGGATCAAAAAGACTAATAGTTACGGGATGTAAGTCAAGTCAAGTCAAGTCAGCGAGTCAACACAGACTGAGAAACACTGGGGTACTTAGCGTCGTGCGGTGTTCGGAGGGACAGGTAGTGGTTGAGGGCCTCAAGTGAGTCTGAGTACAGGTAGCTCAGTCACTACGGTAGGTCGGTAAAGTAGGAGACAACAGGGGAAAAGGAGGACGGCGGTTAGGGAGGGTCGTAGTCTCAGAAAAGGTTACTCAGTCAAGAAGCGTACACCACGGAATGTAATCACACCGCGTAAACGGTAACTCGAAGGGACCACCGAGTTAACATTTCTTAGGTGGACAGTTACGTCGTCTGTACTCAATGTAGGCACCTAGTCCTTCTAAAGGACCTCTTTCCGTACCGTTGGGTGAGGTCACAAGAACGGACCTCTTAGGGTGCCCGTCTCCTCGGACCTCTCGATGGAAGGTACCTCAGCGTTTCTCAACCTGTGCTGGATCACTGACTTTTTGTTGTAGTACAACTGTATCAAATAATTTGTTTCAGTTCTTAATAAGTATAAAAAGATGAAAAAATTGAATTATGAGAAAAGGACAAAGTCCTGTAGTATGGCGTCCATCGACAATATAGAGAGAACCGAGAAGTCTGACATTTCAATAGTCTACACGGAAACTACTGAAATTGTCAAAACTCTTGATAATCGAATCTTAAAACACCTTACGGGGACTTAACCCTAAAAAGACAAAACAAAAAAAAAAAAGGTACTACTAGTCTGACTTCAATTTCTCGGAGAACTACTTCCACTTTCTCCTCTCACTTTCCGTCCGAATTTTGAGTTGTAAGTTTTTTGGTTCTAGTACCATAGACTAACGTAGTGAAGTACCTTTTATCTACCAGTTTGTTACCTTTGTCACTGTCTGAAATATAAGAACCCGAGGTTTTAGTGACGTCTACCACTGACGTTGGTACTTTTATTTTCTGCGAACGAGGAACCTTCTTTTCGATATTGGTCGGATCTGTCGAACAATTTTACGTCTCTGCAATGAAACGGTTGTTTCCAGGTAAATCAGTTTCGATACCAAAAAAAGGTCATCTGTACATATCTACTCTATAAACCTGATATTCCTTCCGAATCGTGGTTTCTTAACTACGAAAACTCGACACCACAATCTCTTCTGAGAACTCTCAGGAAACCTGTTGTTCCTCTAGGTTGGTCAGTTAGGATTTCCTTTAGTTAGGATTTATAAGTAACCGCCCTGACTACGACTCCGACTCTGAGGTTATGAAACCGGTGGACAACGCTTCTCGGTTGAGTGACCTTTTCTGGGACTACGACCCTTTATAACTCCCGTCCTCCTCTTCCCCCACTATCTCCTAATCTACCAATCTGCCGTAATAGATGAGTTACCTGTACTCAAACTCGTTTGAGACCCTCTACCACTTCCCGTCCCTTCGGACTACACGACGTCAGGAGCCCTGACGTTTCTCAACCTGTACTGACTCACTGACTTGTTGTTCCACCTCCAATACTAAACCCTCACTCCTTCTGGTGTCTCCCTTTTCCCGGAAGAGTCGTGTAGTATAGGTCCCCTTCGTTCATTCAATTCACAATCAAAAAGTCAACACAGGTTGAGAAACCTTAGGGAACCTAAATCGGGTGATCCGAGGTGACAGGTACCGTGAGAGGTCCGATCTCATGACCTCACCCATCGATAAGGGAAGAGGTCCGTTAGAAGGGTTGGGTTCCTACCTTGGATCCAGAGGACGTAACGTCCATCCAAGAAACGGTAGACTCGGTGGTCCCTTCGGGGTATAGGTCCCATGAACAATAGTTGTGTTGAGTAGTGACTCCTGTAACCAGGAATAGTGGACCGACTCCGACATAGACATGTTGTTCAAAGGGATGACACTAGGACGAGAAAATAGGGGCAGTACGACAGTTGAAACCTTTCTTTAGTGACACGAGTACCTGAACCTGAAATTAGACTCAGACCTTGAATAATGAACAGTTTATCAAGTTGAGAAACAAAGATAAGAAGGGTAGACATTTTACCTTTATCATAAAGGAAACTTCTCACCAATTTTTTTACTCTTTAATGAATAAAACTCGGACCAGACGGTGAGAACCTACCTATAGACCATTTTTAACGACAAAGTATTCGTTATTAAAAGGATTAATCGAAGTTATCCAGTATTACATGGTTCACGTCTAACTTTCAGTACGGAATAAAAAATATTTTTATAGTATTGAAGTTTATAGTCTTATTCGATTCTACATAAATATTCAACAAATAAAGATTATAAGAAAAAAGCGTAAGTTAAAAAATTATAGGTCAAACTTTAATATGTAGGGTCTTACACAAGTAAGAATTATACAGGACTTCATAAACCTTTCTATCTAACACTAATCGAAAAACTACATTAAAGAGTCTGTGTTCGTGTTCATGATTCCCACAGTGTGACCAATATTTTTATAATGGTTCAACAAAATATGACCAGTCCGACCAAAACTTCCATTTGAATACCTCACTATATAAACTCCCTTTAGATTCCGGGAGTCGGTTCCTTTCCCCCACCACAGGTGAACTAATACTAAAATAATTATTAATATTTATAAATATGTTTGAAAAAAAATTATTTCTGGTTATTGGTTAATATCAAAATTATATGAAAAGACATAGTACCATATTTACTACGGAGGTTCATCTAATGTACACGAGTCATTACAGGGACCAAAAGAATTATCATTGGGTGGAAGTACTTTATTAGTATTCACACTGAGTACGAGGTCCCGAAATTTTGACACAAGTCAAGAGTGTTGGACACTTCATCTACCACAGTGAAAGTAAATCCAGACCTGACCCCGAGTGTCTCCTGAACTGGACAAGTTCCGACCTCTCGTCCACTCCTCTGGATGGACAGCCTGGTAGAGTGGACTCGGGGGGTCCCTTGCGGAGGTGAGGAGACGACGGAGACTACAGGGGACACCCTCTATGTAGAACGTGGGACTCTTGGAGGGTGACCTCTTCCGACCACTAAAAAGACGTCTCCTTTCTGAAAGAAGTGAAAGGTAACAAACGAAACCGATTCTACCTTTTCATGGAGAACCTTTGAGAGCATTTGAAATACAAACCTTTTAACTTTATCGTGTAACTCTTATTCGTCTTTTGGTCGGACCAGATGAAAAGTCTCGTCATTGTCCCGTCTTTTCTATTGATATGAAGATAATGATTTACAACCGGAAATCTACGTACGAAAAGATGTAAATAGAATGAAAGGTTTATTTCCCATTTAATAAAATATAGTTTTATTATATATTACTTTCTAAACACTATAAAGACATTCTTATTCTCTTTTATTATGGTCATTCGTAAGAAGGTTCGAAACGAATTAAATAAACCGTTTATATCTATAGTTACACTGTTTCTAAAAAAGATTCTTATTTTGGTACTTCACCTTTTGGAATCACGATCTAACGTTAGTGATATCAACGTAGTCCGATATTAATAGAATACTACATTACACATCGTTTTCTGTATTGTGTATTTGGAACCAACGTATAAAATAATCCGGTAACTAAATTCATATGAAAGTAAAATGATTACTGAATCACAACAAACTTTTCTTGGAGTCTCATTAACATGAAACAGGAAAGGGTATAAATAACCATTTCCCTGATAATATTATTTTATAGTACTTCTTTCGTGGAGAGAATTTACAGTCGACGAGACTCTATATGTTGTTACATTTCAGCGATACTGTATATTAATTTTGGACCCGTGTAAGATGATTCTGATTTTGACCGTCTTCACTTAATATTTTCGATCAATGGGTACATAATCTGTAAACTATGACCCTCCTTTAAACTTCGTTATAACCTAGTGGGTAACAACAACGACAACAACTCAGAGAGTCAGCATAGGCTCAGAAATGTTGGGGTACCTGACATCGGGTCCTAAGAAAAAGACACCCTAAAGGGTCCGTTCTTATGACCTTACCTGACGGTAAAGGAAGAGGTCTCCTGGGAGGGCTGGGTCCCTAGCTCGAGGACGCAGGACGTAGAGGACATAACCGTCGACCTAAGAAATGGTGTTCACGGTGGACCCTTGGGTGGTATAAGACGTACACTTTCACAGAGTCAGCACAGACTGGGGAACACTGGGGTACTTGATGTGTCAGGTACCTTAAAGGTCCGGTCTTATGACCTCACCCCTCGGAAGGGGAAAAGGTCCCTTAGAAGGGTTGGGTCCCTAGTTTGGGTCCAGAGGACGTCACGTCCGTCTAAGACGCGGTCGGCTCTATGGTCCCTTCGAGTATAAGATGTATAACTCCAAAAAATAGACTATATACTACACAGACATTTCAGAGGGTTCCGACGACATTGTTTCACACTGTTTTACCCACCGAATTGGTTGTCTTGTTATAACAGGGTGTCAAGACCTCTGCCCTTCAGATTTTAGTTTCACAGACTTCCCAACCGAGGCAGACTCCCGACGTTCACCTTTTAGAAAAGGGTCGAAGAGAGGAACTGAACGTTTGGTGGTAGCAGAGGGACACAGAGAAGTGTGACGGAAGGGAGGTACACACACAAGTCTAAAGGGTCAGAGAATACTTGTGGTCAGAATGACCTAATCGTAGGTGAGATAACTGGAGTCAAATCGAACCAATCGGGAGATTCCTAGGGAAAAGGTTTGTTCCAACGTAAGTCTTCGTGACCCTCGTTAAGTATGTAACGTATACCCTTCTAAGGGACCACCGAGTCTCCGATTTTCACAGACGGACCTTACACCCTCTGGGCCCAAGCTAGGGACCCAGCCCTTCTAGGGGACCTCTTCCTTTACCGTTGGGTGAGGTCATGAGGACGGACCTCTTAGGGTACCTCCCTCCTCGGACCATCGGATGTCAGGTACCCCTGCGTTTCTCAGCCTGTGCTGACTCGTTGAAGTGAAAGTGAAAGTACCCAATTGAATTAAGTTAAGTATTGTTAAAAGTTTACAAAGAAGGGTCGGAATACACCAGACTTATAAAGAAACGGGAACTTTAAGTATACAATTTAGGCTGGAGATTACACTACCATAATCGTTCCCTCTGGAAACCACCAGTCATAAAGTACTCCCACCTCGGGAGTAACTATCTTAATGAAGGAAGTATTTTCTCTGAATTCTCTCGAAGAAGTGAGGAAGGCAGTACACTCCAATGTCACTGTTCCGAACGCGTCACCCAAGAGTGGTCTATGTCTTAGACGACTCCAGAACTAGAATCTTAACAGTCGTAGGTTCTAATACTCTTTATTTATACATACGTTCGACGGGTCAGAGACCTTAAAACAGTATCGTCGGGTTTACTCAATTCTATTTAATATACTGAATCGTACGTGTGTGTGTATACGGGATAGAAAAGTAATAAAATTACCTTAAAAAATTGTACGTTTCGAAAAAGGATTTATATACATGTCACAAGAACGGACCTCTTAGGGGTACCTGTCTCCTCGGACCGCCCGATGTCAGGTACCCCAGTGTGTCTTAGTCTGTGTTCACTCACTGATTCGTGTCGCGTCGTATACAGGTATATATATATACATGTGTGTGCAACAAGCGAATATATTAAATGTTGAAGAATTAAGGTTTTAGTTTCATAAAAATGTACAATTTTGATGTAATTTAATAAACTTTTATATATTTTATGTAACTTTTGTATGTATCACTTATGAAGAGGAACGTATCAGATTTATTCTTTTACAAAAGAGACTTTTGATTGAAATCTTCGATTTAATATTTTAACTTCAATTTTTAATCTTAATAATAAAAAACCGGAAGAAACATATTTATGTGCTGACGATTATCTCCATCTACGATTTTACTGTCGATACGGTTAATTAGATTTCCATTAACACACACACACACACACACACACACATGAGTATGTAAGCGTGCATAGATGTATACTCTCTTTCTCTCTCCCTCTCTGTCATTCTTAAAAAGGTTTTAAGTGCTGACTTCCTATATTGTAAATATTTACTTGAAAGGTTAAAATTTACATGGGTCTTCAACTATTCGTCACATTCTATGACTCAGACGTCAAGATCATGTAGTACAAGATTTACGTTTCCTAAAGTTAGTCTAGACCCTATAAAAGAAAATTTTAACAAGGACTCCACTTGCGGTAAAGAAGTAAAAAAGAAAGAAACGTATGACTGTCATGATGTACATTTGCCCTCTATATTAAAGGAAAACTGTGTGTGTACACAGGATCTTCATCTAGTAGAATAGAAAAAAGGATAAGAAATTTTAATATTAATAAACACTTCTAGTGTCCCGAAGGGACCACCGAGTCTGTCATTTCTTAGACGGACGTCACGTCCTCTAGACCGAAGTCAGGGACCCAACCTTTCTAGGGGACCTCTTCCCTTACCGATGGGTGAGGTCGTAAGAACGGTCCTCTTCAGATACCTATCTCCTCGGAACACCCGACGAGTACCCCAACGTCTCTCAACCTGTATTGACTCACTGTTTGTAAAGTGAAGTACTTCTAGTGTTTCCCCCTTTTTTTTTAGGGTATTTTAATCAGTAAACCTTTATCTAGATGATCTCTCTTTGATAGAGGTTCTTATCTTATATACAGGACGGTTAGTGTCTTCATTTACGTATTTGGGTTTTAATGAACGTAAGGCCAGAATTGTTTTGAGTAATAAAGTCGTCAGACTCTTCAGGTGATTGAAACCTAATAGAGTTCTCATTAATGGGTCTTTTTCTTCGTTCATTTTTTAGTAGTCATTGAACGAGTAGGGAAATAAAAAGTGAACACACACAGTTTCTGTTGAACACAGACAGTTATCACATTTTGACTGTATATAAGTACTTTACATTATTGGTAAAATAAAGAGTTAGTCTACGTACCCAAGTCAAGTCAAGTCGAGTCAAGTCAAGTCAGCGAGTCAGCACAGGCTGAGAAACACTGGGGTACTTAGCGTCGTGCGGTCCGGAGGGGTAGATAGTGGTTGAGGACCTCAAGTGAGTCTGAGTGTAGGTAACTCAGTCACTACGGTAGGTCGGTACAGTAGGAACCAGCAGGGGAAGAAGAGGACGGGGGTTAGGAAGGGTCGTAGTCTCAGAAAAGGTCACTCAGTTGAGAAGCGTACTCCACCGGTTTCATGACCTCGAAGTCGAAATCGTAGTAAAGAAGGTTTCTTTAGGGTCCCAACTAGAGGAAGTTTTACCTGACCAACCTAGAGGAACGTCAGGTTCCCTGAGAGTTCTCAGAAGAGGTTGTGGTGTCAAGTTTTCGTAGTTAAGAAGCCGTGAGTCGGAAGAAGTGTCAGGTTGAGAGTGTAGGTATGTACTGGTGTCCTTTTTGGTATCGGAACTGATCTGCCTGGACTCAACCGTTTCATTACAGAGACGAAAACTTATATGATAGATCCAACCAGTATTGAAAAGAAGGTTCCTCATTCGCAGAAAATTAAAGTACCGAACCTCTTCTTGTTACGGGCCACCCTAGACAGCTCTCTGGTGAAATTATTTATCGTCGGACACCTTACGTAATCCTCCCAGTCTTCTGTTCACATATGAATAAAAGTGTAAAATTACCGAATGGAACTAAGAACGATATCAAGGAAACCTTGACTTAAGGTTTTGTCTTTCTTTACCCAAAAGGTTTACAGAGACAAGAGGGTCCGATTGTTACCTTCTTATATTTATAAAACTCAAAGTGGCAAAAGAGGTAACCGATCTTCTGGAACAACTTACATATTTTATTTACATAATAATTCAGTGCCACCGACGTAACCAAATTTAGTTTAAAGTAAAAATTTCTTACTGAGACTTTCCTTTTATATATCCAGTTCAACAACGGAGGAGTATAAATTTCATCGACTCAATATCTAGAGTTTATCGTAAAACTACCCTTGAATCTATACAGGAAGGTGGATCTTCGGGAAGACCCACGAAGTCACTACATGTCCCGGACTCCTACAGGTCTTTCAAACGTATATACACGAAAGTTCGTTTGACTAACGACAAAATGGTCCACAACAATAATTACGTCTTAGATTTATATACGAACAGTCCACTCTGACAGACCTTTGTAAGTCTCCCTGATACTAGGACATGTCCTCACGAAGAGTCTAAAATTATATTTACGTCTTGTGGACCCTAGGAACAATTTTACACTTAAGAGTAAGTCACCCAGACCGTACACCTGGTTCTCAAATGTAAAGCTCGTTCACGAATCGACTACAATTATAAGGACCAGTTGACGTTGTGCAACTCTTCGTTCTTAGATTTTATTACGTTTTCGAAAGTTATCATGAAGTAGATACTTTATGTCACAGGTATTCCAATTGCTTCACATGTGATTTCTTAAAACAATTGAGGGTCACTCACTTTGCCTATGTATAGATGTTCTAAACAACATTTCAAGTAGTACTGTTAAAAAAAAAACTTATTACGACAGTATTTTTGTTAAAAGAAACCTCCTTTTTTTTCTTTCAGAAGAATTTATGTGTCTTTATATAGTCTTAAAATCTTTCTGAAAGTTTACAAGTAAATTCGATTTTTTGTCTTTACTATATTATTGGTGTCAAAATATGTTACGGAATCGGTAACAGTTATTATTGTACCGTGATAAGATTGTTTGTTGTCTTTTATAGGGTGACCATTTCTTTATAGACCATACCCCTAATACCACGATATCTTTGTTACTCTTTTAACCTGTTTTATATATTTTCTTAACAAAAATCTATAACCTGATGTACGTCACGATCTGACATTAAGGACTCTATTCCCTTTAATTACTACCCTATGTTTGTTAACAGGGTCCAAAGACGGACGTCCTCTAAAGACCCGTCCCGAAGTCCTTACTCTTTAGGGTCGTCTCTGTGTAGTAGAATGATTATGTCTTAATCCTGTAGTCACTCCGACACCTTTAACCTTAAACGTACCGTTTATAGTTTCTCTTGGTTCGATGTATCCCCCCTTTTTTCCTGAGATATTTAAACGTATTGTAAGACCCCTTTTGACTTCCGTCCTCCTCTTCCCCTACTGCCCTACTGTCTCCTACTCTACAAACCTACCGTAGTTACTGAGTTACCTGTACTCAAACTCGTTCGAGACCCTCTACCACTTCTTGTCCCTTCGGACTACACTACGTCAGGTACCCCAGTGTTTCTTAGTTTACCACAGAACCTAGTTTATGACAGGACGAGTACATATATCGTCCGAAGAGACCACCGAGTCTCCTATTTCGTAGACGGACGTTACGTCCTCTGGACCCAAGCTAGGGACCCAACCCTTCTAGGGGACTTCCTCCCCTACCGTTGGGTGAGGTCATAAGAACGACCCTCTTAGAGGTACCTGTCTCTTCGGACCACCTGATATCGGGTACCCCAGTGTCTCAACCTGTATTGACTCGTTGATTCGTGCACATATGTATTTCGAAGTGTTCCGGTCTGTTTCCCGGTGACGACTTACGACACCCCCCTCTACAAGCTGAAACAATATCGATATGGGTCTCTAACATAATTTATGGGTTCCATCAGTCATCTATAAGGTCTTACAATCTTCTGGAAGGGATTGTCTGGAATTTTTTATTGACTTTCCTAATGTAACTAGACTTTTATTGTAGATTTGTTTGAAATTTAGAAATTTCTCTTGTCGATTTAGGTTTGTAAGTTGGTAAAATGTAAGTTTTAGAGTCCTTCTTTTGTTTTTCAATTTTTTTTAGTTTTATTTTTCAGTAGTCTTACATTGGGTATAGAACGTCTTTTCACTCAGTTATCTCAGTTTGTGTTACTTTCTCTACTACCTTAATCGTTCGTTACCGAAATTTGGTTCATCATTTATTCAATTAATTAAAAATCTTTCACTTGTATTACTCCCTATTTTACTTCCTATTTTTTACGTACCGTGAGAATCTTGACTTTTCACATTTACTTTTTATTTTGGTAATTTTAATCACCTTCTTATCTGTGATGTCTTCTTTATTGACCATTTGAACTTTTGTGACGTTATCTTCAATCGGTTTAACTTTGTCAAAAAATTTTTACCGACTTTTTAGTTTTGTACTTTTTTGGATATACTGATCATCTTGTGATATTTTTCCAAATTAGTAAATTAACAGTGTGTTTTACTTCTTTTCTTTTTCTTGTACCGTGTTTTCATAAAACTTCTTTATTCTTTACCTATTCAAAAAATGTTTAAATTACTTTTAAGAGTTGAGTATCTAAGTTCTTTTTTGAGGTTTGTTCGTGTTTCTTTCGTGGTCCTTCCATATGCTACGAGTCTAACTATTTTTTAGTCACGATTTCTCTACTATAAATTCTGACGGACTTCCTCTTTTTTTATATACATATCTAACAAATATACTTCACATAACGTAAATATATGTCCACTTTTTGATATTCTTATCGGCATATCAAAAGTAGTCTTCGTTTTGTTTCTTATTCTTTGAACTTGTATCAAAACTTCGCGATTTTCTCCTAACAGCTCATCTTAAGATGTACCTCACTGTCATAGAAAGTTTTAATTTTCATGTTAATAAAAAAGTAACTGTTTACACTCTTTTGAACAGTAGTCATCTAGAAGTGAAGTCCTTCATAATTTCTTTTCAAACAGTCATTATATTATTTTCCTTTATTTCCTATGTGTTTTCTGTGTGTCTACATGTAAATTCCTATTTCTTGTGTTATTGACCCTTTTTTCCACATATATACCTACATTTATATAAAGATGTATTTTTATATTTTACTAAAGAAAGAGTCTAAAATCGATTTTTATTTATTACGTTTAGAAGTGGAATTCTTTAGACCTTACTAATAAAGTCCAGTCTCGTTTATTGAACGTCTTATCTCTATAGACGTTTTTATTAGTAAATGTAAAGTAGTATACTTTACTGATTATTTAGTTCTCGTGTAACTTTAAGATTTATGTACCTGTTTATTGTGTATTTCTTTTATATACTTCATTTTGAGTATCTTCACTTTCTTTATATTTTTAGTGGTAATCTCATCTTCTAAAGTCATAAATAGAGAGTCACTAAATATCCTGTTTATCTAAAAATTTTTAAGAATTTCTCTTATGTTTTCTCAGATGTTTTCTGAATATTTTGTGATAGTTGGTCGAATTGAATTAATTATAAATATCTTGTGACTTGGGGTTTTGTTTTCTTATATATAAAAAAGTCGACATGTACCTTTTACATGACTGTCTGAAGTATCTAGTCTTTTTTTAATAAAGATTTATATATTTTCAACTTCAGTATTTCTTTTTCGAGTGACTAGAAGCACCATAATATATTTTTCATTACCATACCTGGATGTTCTTCGTCTTCTATAATTCTTCTCCACCGTTCTTATGTGTCTTCTTGAAATGTTTTTTCTAGAAGTGTTGGGTCTATTAGTGCTACCACACTAGTGAGTAGATCTCGGTCTGTTGGACCTTACACTTCAGTTCACCCGGAATCTTTCGTAGTGACACTTGTTTCGATCACCTCCACTACCTTAAAGTCGACTTGATAAAGTTTAGGACTTTCTACTACGACACTTTCACGACGTGAGTTATACGGTCGTTCAAACCTTTTGAGTCGTCACCGGTGTCCTGACCGTTTCTTTCCGTTACGGTTTCTTACGAGTTTGATGACGTATTAACGTGAGTAGAGTGTACGATCATTTCATTACGAGTTTTAAGAGGTTCGGTTCGAAGTCATCAACCACTTGGCACTTGAAGGACTACAAGTTTGACCAAAATCTTTTCCGTCTCCTTGGTCTCTAGTTTGACGGTGGTAGGCGACCTAGTACCTTTTTCGTTCTCTCAAGGTCTTTTTGTAGATAAAGACGAAATAACTGATACGGTTTCGGAAACTGACACACCTAGTGTTAGTTGACACCTTGTAAGACTTTCTCTACCCTTATGGTCTGGTGGACTGGACGGAGAACTCTTTAGACATACGTCCAGTCCTTCGTTGTCAATCTTGACCTGTACCTTGTTGTCTGACCAAGGTTTATCCTTTTCCTCATGAAGCTCCGACATATAACAGTGGGACGAATAAATTAAATATACGTCTCGTATAGTACTCTTTACACTCCGACCTTCTTCGTGTTCGACCTTAGTTCTAACGGTCCTCTTTATAGTTATTGGAGTCTATACGTCTACTGTGGTGAGAATACCGTCTTTCATTTCTCCTCGATTCTTCCGAGAACTACTTTCACTTTCTCCTCTCACTTTTTCAACCGAATTTCGAGTTGTAAGTCTTTTGCTTTTAGTACCGTAGACCAGGGTAGTGAAGTACCCTTTATCTACCCCTTTGTCACCTTTATCACAGTCTGAAATAAAAAAACCTGAGGTTTTAGTGCCGACTACCACTGACGTCGGTACTTTAATTTTCTGTGAATGAGGAACCTTCCTTTTAATACTGGTTGGATCTATCCAACCTGGTGTCGGAACAGATTGAGTTACTTTGGTTCGGTACGGACACCCCGTTGGGTTCTGTCCGTCCAGTACCACCTCTCCGGACTGTCTTACACCAGGTGACCTCTTCCCTTACCGTTCGGTGCAGTCATAAGAATGGAACTCTTGGGGTACTTGTCATCCTTTTCCGTTTTACTATCCTATGGTTTTTTGAAGGGTCCGGTAATCCACGGGTTATACGATGACCTCTAGTCACCTTTTTATTGAGGTCTTTTTTACTTCCCTACCTCGGTTTCGTTTTTGTTGTGGGTCAACACCTACACTAACCACTATCTTCGTTCTAGACTACGACATTTCTCGTTATAACGTATCCTTGGACCTTACAGTCCAGGTACTTAGTTCCGTTTAACCTTCACCAGTTTGTTCTCTACCGTTCCCACTTACAGTTGTAAGATCCTTAGTCGCTTGATTTTTCCTGACCTTACCCACTTAAAGTGAGTCTACTGGTAATGTAGATGATGATACCCTTCCTTAAGGAGTCTTCTTTACCTCATCGGTAGTACCATTTGTTTTCTCAGGCTTTACGTCATGAACCTACGTTAGAGTTTTTGCTGTCTTAAAAGAGACAAGTAGAGGTTCCGTTTGTTAAGTTATAGTGTCAATAGGTTCAGATACGGGGTTGGTCATTACGACTTCTTTGACTTCAACTTGCCAAAATTTTTCTGGATGTTCTGGAAAATCTTGATTGCGTGTTTTCTCTACAGGAAATGTAATATCCCCTGACCTTACGTTTTCATCCTTCAGTTCTTTGTGGACCTCATTGTCCGTTTAAACCGGAACCTTACGTTTTACTTCGTCCCGTTTCTGATTATCTCAAAACGGTTCTTTTACGTGACCAGTATCGTTTGTGGGAAAAGGTTGTTGTGTTCTCTTCTGAGATGTGTACCTGTAGTGGTCTACCAGTTGTGGTTTTAGTCTAACTAATATAAGAAACGTCGGTTTCTACCTCTTCGAGATATGTCAGTTGTTTTTGTTCTGACCCTCGACTGACACCGAGTCTAGTACTTGAGGGATAACGGTTTAAGTCTGAATTTAACTTCTTTTATCCCTTTTGCCGATCTGGTAAGTCCATACTGGATTTAGTTTAGGGAATACTGATATGTCACCTTCACTCTTTATCTAAATTCCCAGATCTAGACTATCTGTTTCACGGACTATTTGATACCTTACTCCAAGCACTGTAACATGTCCTCTGTCCCTAGTTCTGGTAGGGGTACCTTTTGTTTACGTTTTCTCGTTTTACCGACAGACCCCTCCGGAATTTTTATCGACACTTTTCTTCTCTCCACTTTTCGTTTCCTCTTTTCCTTTCTATATCCGTCGACTTACGTCTCAAGGTTTCTTATCGTTCTTCTCTATTCTTTCGAAAGAAGTCACTAGTTTCGTTTCTTTATCTCCTTTTCTTGTCTTACCCTTTCTGATCTCTAGAGAAGTTCTTTTAATCTCTATGGTTCCCTTGTAAAGTACGTTTCTACCCCAGCTATTTCCTGTCTTTAGCAGACCTGGATTGTCTTCGTCTTCTATAATCTTGGTCTGTAGAACCTTACACTTCAGTTCACCCGGAATCTCGTAGTGATACTTGTTTCGATCACCTCCACTACCTTAAGGTCACCTCGGCAAAGTTTAGGACTTTCTACTACGACACTTTCACGCCGTGAGTTATACGGTCGTTCAAACCTTTTGAGTCGTCACCGGTGTCCTGACCTTTTCCAGTCAAAACTAAGGTTAGGGTTTCTTTCCGTTACGGTTTCTTACGAGTTTGATGGCGTGTTAACGTGAGTAGAGTGTGCGATCATTTGATTACGAGTTTTAAGAGGTTCGGTCCGAAGTTGTTATACACTTGACACTTGAAGGACTACAAGTTCGACCAAAATCTTTTCCGTCTCCTTGGTCTCTAGTTTAACGGTTATAGGCGACCTAGAACCTTTTTCGTTCTCTCAAGGTCTTTTTTGTAGATAAAGACGAAATAACCGATACGGTTTTGGAAACTGACACACCTAGTGTCATTTGACACCTTTTAAGACTTTCTCTACCCTTATAGTCTGGTCGACTGGACGGAGAACTCTTGAGACATACGTCCAGTCCTTCGTTGTCAATCTTGTCCTGTACCTTGTTGTCTGACCAAGGTTTATCCTTTTCCTCGTGCAGTTCCGACATATAACAGTGGGACGAATAAATTGAAGATACGTCTCATGTAGTACTCTTTGCGACCTGACCTTCTTTGTGTTCGACCTTAGTTCTAACGGTCCTCTTTATAGTTATTGGAGTCTATACGTCTACTGTGGTGGGAATACCGTCTTTCACTTCTCCTCGATTCTTCGGAGAACTACTTTCACTTTCTCCTCTCACTTTTTCAACCGAATTTCGAGTTGTAAGGCTTTTGCTTCTAGTACCGTAGACCAGGGTAGTGAAGTACCCTTTATCTACCCCTTTGTCACCTTTGTCACAGTCTGAAATAAAAAAACCTGAGGTTTTAGTGACGTCTACCACTGACGTCGGTACTTTAATTTTCTCCGAATGAGGAACCTTCTTTTCAATACTGGTTGGATCTGTCGTATAAGTTTTCGTCTCTGTAATGAAACGGCTGATTCCAGGCGGATCAGTTACGACACCAAAAAGGACACCAGTACATACCTACACTCTCAACCTGACACTTCTTCCGACTCACGGTTTCTTAACTACACAAACTTGACACCACAACCTCTTCTGAGAACTCCCAGGGAACTTGACGTTCGTCTAGGTTGGTCAGGTAAGACTTCCTCTAGTTGGGACCCTAAAAAAAACCTTCTTTACTACGATTTCGACTTTGAGGTCATGGGACCGGTGGAGTACGGTTCTCAACTGAGTAACCTTTTCTCAAACTACGACCCTCTCTAACCCCTGTCCTCCTTGTTCCCTACTAGGTCCTAATCTACCGACCTACCGTAGTACCTGAACTACCTGCACTCAGACCCACTTGAGGCCCTCAACCACTACCTGTCCCTCCGGACCGCACGACGTTAAGTACCCCAGAGTTTCTCAGCCTCTGGTGACTTGCTGACTTGACTTGACTTGAATCTGTCATATAAGTTTTTGTCTCTGTAAGGAAACTTTTGTTTCCAAGTAAATCAGTTCCGATACCAAAAAGGTAACCAGTACATACCTACACTCTTAACCTGACACTTCTTTCGATTCGTGACTTTTTAACTACACAAACTTGACACCACAACCTCTTCTGAGAACTCTTAGGATACCTGACATTCCTCTAGGTTGGTCAGGTAGGATTTCCTCTAGTCAGGACCCACAAGAAACCTTCCTGACTACGATTTCGACTTTGAGGTCATGAAACCGGAAGGGTACGTCTCAATTGATTAACCTTTTCTGAGACTACGATCCTCCCTAACCCCCGTCCTCCTCTTCCCCTGTTGTCTCCTACTCTACCGACCTACCGTAGTGGGTGAGCTATCTGTACTCAAACTCACTTGAGACCATCGACCACTACCTGTCCCTCCGGACCGCACGACGTCAAGTACCCCAGCGTTTCTCACCCAGTACTGACTCACTGACTTGACTTGACTTGACTTATTACTTATTTAGATCTCACAAAGGTTTATAAACCCTTAATTTATGTATGACGATCGATTGGGTACTCCAATTTTATTTATAAATTTTTATCTTCTACAAAACTTAACTAATTCTGAGGACCTCTTCCATCACTCTTTTGAACTCTTGTTAGCGTCTCAAGGTCAAGTACATAAATCTCGTAAACAATACTGAACCCGACACCTGTTCTTACTCCAGATATTTTCGTTTGGACCTTTTCACTAGAACCCACTCAAGTCTTAGAACTTAAATTGTCGTTGTTTATATGCAAATAAGACCTCCACTAGTCTTCATAGCCAAAATCTTTCCTTTGTAAAGTACCTGAAAACGTTGATTAAACGACTATAGTTATCCGTGTAATAACATGGAACTTACTGATTAGTTAAAGGTATAATTACAAAAGGTATAAAGTGGTTACTAACTATATATGTAATCACAGGCTATCTCCTGGGTTTAACTCGACCACTTTGTGCCATCTCCTTTTAGTGTCTGTTCGGACGTCCCCACAAAACATAATATCTATAATTGACTATAATCTGTACTTTGTTTTATTCTTAAGTCTTTGGAATAGATATTTGATTCTATTTTACTTAACGAACCGACCATTTAGGTAACTTCTTTGTATTCTTTGTATAGAGAGAATATAATTTCCTGAAAACTAATTCATATACAATACTATGTGAAAGGTATATCATTAACTTGTAATTAAGTCGTGTGAAACAAACGGTCTGTTCTATCTACGGACCGGGACATAATATTCTGAATCGAAAATTATCTAAGTGTCTTTCTCGAAGAGTTGAATAGTCCAAAAAATGATAACAAAAGAGTCTATTCTTCGTGTAACACACGACAAATCATATACTTATTACAACTTGACGAATAACTGAAAGTAACACAGATCTTACAATGTTCCTTACTTAATCGTAGTCCTCCTAATACGACTCACAAATAGGTCTGATACTTACAGATTATAGTTTTTCAATTTTATTTATCTCGTCCGTGGTAGTAAAGTAAAAGTCTCCAGTTCACTACCTTTTTCAAGAATGGTATTGAAAGAAGGTTTCTACTGTTTATATTGAGTAGAAAGAAGAATTTAGTTACACCTTAGAGAGGTAGTGGTAGTGACAAGACAGATAGGATGACTCTCCGTTAAGTCAATATTTATCATCTCTATTTTTACATGTTTTTTTTTCGGAGACGAAAATGTCTTATTCATTTTAGTACCCATTTATATATAAAACTTTGTAGGGACGGTTGTATTGGGTTTATGTATAATTTCTTAGAATAAACATATAACAGTCGTATCCTTGTATCGAATAATTTTCCAAATTTTAGAACGACTGGAAAGAAACTTTGTTTACATCTCGTCGATAATATAATAATTCACGGAATTAAGATTTTTATTAGACTAAACATACATGAAGACGGAACGTTAAGTGGCTTATGGATAACGGGCTCCTTCGTGTAAGAGCATTGTCCGATTGTGAACCCCCCAAGAGACGTACAATCGTCACGACGACGTTGACCTTTGACTCGTCAGTGGTATAATCCCAGTCATGTCTTAAAAAAAGGTAAGATACATTAAAGGGAAGTGTCACATTATCTTTTTTGAGTCATAAAGTCACTTGGACCATAAGAACGGTTTGACTGAGGAAGAAAAATTTTTGAGTTTACCCCGAATTGAAACACCAATTTAATATCCTTTATAACAGTAAGTATTCTCGAAGGGACCACCGAGTCTGCCATTTCGCAGACGGATGTTACACCCTCTGGGTCCAAGCTAGGGACCCACCCCTTCTGGGAGACCTCTTCCTTTACCGTAGGGTGAGGTCATGAGAACGGACCTTTTAGGGTACCTGCCTCCTCGGACCTTCCGATGTCAGATACCCCAGTGTTTCTCAGCCTGTACTGACTCGCTGAAGTGAGTATCAGTAAGTGGTCGTCTTTTGTATTTTTGAGACGATCCTATAAAACTCAAACTTCAAGAATAACCGAAGTGACACTAAAGGTTCTTCGACTGGATACTTCTGTGTCGTATTTTCCTCACCAGTCGGTCATATGAGTACCTGGAGACACGATCTTTGTCGTCCCTCTTGAGGAGTGGGAGACGGAAGGACGTGGTGTACCGGAAGTAGGTGGGTCAAGTGGTGTCGTGTCTCCTACTACCGGAAAAAATCTAAGGTGCACACAGCCAAATTTAATACAAAAAGAGACCTATCTAAGGGTCCTCACCTTAACGACCTAGTATACCATCAAGACCCGAAGGATCCACCGAGTCACCAAATTTTTTTTTTGTTTTTTGTTTTTTTTTTGGAGTGGACAGTTACGTCCTCTGTGTTCTCTGTTTCAAAACTGGGTCCAAACCCTTCTGGGGGTCCAACCCTTCTAGAGGACCACTTCCTTTACCGTTGGGCGAGGTCATAAGAACGGACCCTTTTAGAGTACTTGCCTCCTCGATCTGTCCGATGTCAGGGCCCCCAGCGCCTCTCCGTCTGTTCTGACTTACGTGCACGTCAGTGAGTGTCATCGAGATAAAAGTCAAAAATTTCCTTGGAGGTATGACAAGAGGTGTCATCGAAGTGGTCGGATGTAAGGGTGGATAAATGTTTTGTCTTTATCTCAGTGTCTTCACTCTTTCCTTCTCTCCCTATTTGACCCTCTAACCCTAACTGGATATGTGTGATGAGATACATTTTAGCTATTGATCATTCTTGGATGACATATCGTGTCCGTCGAGATGAGTGATGAAACATCACCGGTTTACCCTTGTCTGAGGTTTTTTCTCACCTATATACTATACATATTGACCAAATGAAACGGTACGTCGTCTTCGATTATGTCATAATGTTTAGTTGAGATTGAGGTTATTTTTAATTAAAATTTTTAACGGAAATCAAGGGAGGAGAAAGTAGGACAGAAGGAGAGACACCATTGAAAGATGAAGTTTGTGTCAAAACAAAAGAGTGGAACGACAACCTTATGGATTGTCGTTCGTGGTTACTGAGTACTGTAATCTAAACCGGTCACATGTACAAGGATTTAGAAGTCTAATGATTTAGTCGAGGGTCTTTGTCGAACCTAAGTGGAGGAAGACGTGGTTTCACGAAGGAGTTTCGTAACTTACAAAGTCAAGGTGTGATGTGAATTCGTAAAACAAATACAATGATTTAGTATAACTAAACATCTAATATGATTTCAGAATACAGTGTCATATTTAAAGAGAATTTAATAGCTAATAAGTTAAAGTCCTTCGTATCAAACCTACTGTTCAATAAACCAGAAAACAATGACTTAGATTCAGATTGACCGATCGTTTATCTAACTGAACGAAAATTTATCAGTTAGTTAGTTTACCAGAATTCACAAGACTACACATTTTCACTACTGAGTGCAATTAATACAGGGTGACTTAAACCAAATTCTTTCACGACTACATATTCAAGAGAGAGTATTTCGGTACATCATGTGTGTAGATGAGTTACTGGTCAGTAGTTAAAGTCCTTCATAATCAAGTAAAGTCATTTAAAGTCAAGTCAGAGAGTCAGTACAGGTTGAGAAATATTGGCGTACCTGACGTTGTGCACTCCGGAGGGACAGGTAGTGGTTGAGGGCCTCAGGTGGGTTTGGGTACAGGTAACTCAGCCACTACGGTAGGTTGGTAGAGTAGGAGACAGTAGGGGAAGAGGAGGACGGAAGTTAGAAAGGGTCGTAGTCTCAGAAAAGGTTTCTCAGTCAAGAAGTGTAGTCTACCGGGTTGGTAACCTCGAAGTCAGAGTCAGGAAGTTACTTATAAGTCCTGATTAAAGGAAATCCTACCTGACCAACCTAGAGGAACGTCAGGTTCCCTGAGAGTTCTCAGAAGAAGTTGTGGTGTCAAGTTTTCGTAGTTAAGAAACCACGAGTCGAAAGAAATATCAGGTTGAGAGTGTAGGTATGTACTGATGACTTTTTTTTGCATCGAAACTGATCTACCTGGAAACAACCGTTCCATTACAGAAACGAAAATTTATACGGTAGATCCAACCAGTATCGAAAAGAAGGTTCCTCGTTCGTAGAAAATGAAAGTACCGACGTTAGTGGTAGACGTCAGTAAAATCTCGGTGGGTTTTATTTCAGACTGTGACAAAGGGGTAGATAAACGGTCCTTCACTACCCTGGTCTACGGTACTAGAATCAAAAGACTTACAACTCGAAATTCGTTTGAAAAAGTGAGAGGAGAAAGTGAAAGTAGTTCTCCGACAAATCAAGTAGAAGTGAAAAACGATATAGACTCCAATAACTATAAAGAAGACCGTTAGAACTAAGGTCGAACACTAAATAGGTCGGGTCGTAAAGTGTATTACATGAGACGTATATTCAATTTATTCGTCCCCCTAATATATGTCGGAACTGCATGAGAAAAAGGATAACCTTTGGTCAGACAACAAAGTACAGGCCAAGATTGATAACGAAGGACTGGACGTATGTCTAAAGAGTTTCCGTCCAGTCCACCAGACCATAAGGGTAGAGAAAGTCTTAAAAGGTGTCAAATAACACTAAGTGTGTCAGTTTCCGAAACCGTATCAGTTATTTCGTCTTTATCTACAAAAAGACCTTCAGAGAACGAAAAAGCTACTAGGTCACCTACAACCGTTAAACTAGAAACCAAGGAGACGGGAAAGATTTAGGTCGAACTTGTAGACCTTCAAGTGTCAAGTACATGATAACTTCGGACCGACCCTCTTAAAACTCTTAATGAAACGATCACACACTCTACTCACGTTAACACACCATCAGACTCGTAAGAAACCGTAACGGAAAGAAACCCTAACCTTAGTTTTGATTACAAAATGTTAGGACACCGGTGCCGACTTGAAAGGTTTAAACGACCGTATAACTCACATCGTGAAAGTGTCATAGTAGAAAATCCTAAACTTTCTCGAGTTGACCTTAAGGTAGTGGAGGTGATCGAAACAAACATCATGATCAAAGATTCCGGGTAAACTGAAACGTAAGGTCCTACAGTCGGAGATCCACTCACTAGTGTGGGAGTACTAATAAACACAATGTGTCTAGAAAAGACATATCAAGAAAACACATAAGAACGGTGGAGAAGAATTATAGAAGAGGAAAACAATCCAGGTATGGTAAATACAGGAAATAACATGGGTAGAAACATACTTTACAAGGAAACCATAGAGATTAAAAGAACTTCTCTAGAGAATCAGAAAGGGTAAGATAATAAAAGGAGATAAAGAAACGTAACTAACGACTCCTTCCGAAAGAATACAGAGGAACGATAAGAAACTTTGAGACGTAAGTTTACCCATATAGAAAGGAAAAGAGGAAACGGAAAACGAAGAGAAGAAAAGTGTCGATAAACATTCCGGAGGAGTCTGTTGGTAAAACGGAAAAACGTAAAGAAAAAGAACCCCTGCCAAACCTAGGAACGGAGGATACGTTACAGTACTTGGAGGAATGTATCAAGAAATCCATGAGACAGACAGTCTAGACGAGGGAACATAGATAAACAGTGAAGGTGTTCACATATTAGTATTCCCTAAACTGAATCCAGTATGGACTTACCAGATCACAAAAAGGAATTAAAGAAGTTATATTCAGACTTAAATCGTTATTCCTTAAATACTAGACTCGGTGTCAGTCGAGGACCAGAACAAAAACGACTGACATATCTCAAAGAGGTAAAAACCGAAGTTTCTTATATTAGACTAAAGTCATAACTGGTAGACCACTACAGGTACACATCTCAGAAGAGAACACAACAACCTTTTCCCACAAACGATATTGGTTACGCAAGAGAACCGTTAGAGACAATCGGAAACGGGACGAAGTTTAAACCGGGGTTCCGGTATAAACGAACGATGATGACTATAAAGAACTGAAGGATGGAAACGTCAGATCAGGAGACTTAATACTTTGTAGAACAAATACTTACAATTTTGTACCTACTAAAAAACAACAACAAGAAGTACGGTTTGTCACGTCATATCACCCTATTTTATCATATTGTAAATGGTTTTCTGACCTAAAGAAAGTATTTGAAATGGTGTCAAAAATTATATTGACATAATTAGTCTCAACTTATACCTTTAGTCTTTGTACCATTTATAAGAATCTTTTTTACACAAAATTTTGTATTTACTACATAAATGTCTTATTAACTCCTCCAAACTCATTAACTATGTCAGTACATACCTACACTTTCAACCTGATATTTCTTTCAACTCGTGACTTCTTAATTACGAAAACTTGACACAACAACCTCTTCTGAGAACTCCCAGGGAACCTGTCGTTCCTCTAGGTTAGTCAGGTAGGCTTTCCTTTAGTCAGGACTTATAAGTAACCTTCCTGACTACGACTCCGACTTTGAAGTTAGGAAACCGGTGGACTATACTTCTTGACTGAGTAACCTTTTCTGGGACTACGACCCTTTCTAACTTCCGTCCTCCTCTTGCCCTACTGTCTCACACTCTAACAACCTACCGTAGTGGGTAAGTTACCTGTTCTCAAACTCATTTGAGGTCCTCAGTCACTACCTGTCCCTCCGGATCACACGACGTCAGGTACCCCAACGTATCTCAGTCTGTACTGACTCGACTTGACTTGACTTGACTTATTAACTATAATCCCTTAGTTACGAACTTTCGAACAGAATTTTCAATGTATTGTGACAGACTCTAATAATAGGTCCTTGTACCTTCTCCAAACGTGACCAAGAATCGTTTATACTTCAGTCACACGGAGAGTAGTATTTATTAGACAGAGGTGTTTACAGATACCGAAGAATATAAACAGAGACCCATTAGAAATAAGATGAAGACTGTGTTAAGATGAAACTCAAGAACAAGTACACACGGACGAGTCAGCGATCAACACAGACTCAGAAATACTGGGTTACTCGACGTCGGACGGTCTGAAAAAACAGGTTAAAATGTAATATGCGAACTAGTGGTACCAGTACCGACAAAGATGTATGTATAATTTTCCCTCTTCGTTGGTTTCTGTATTGATAAACACCTTGTGTTGTTTGCTTTTACACACGCATCACATCCTCTTTATCACGAGTGAGTTACGTCACAAAGAACACAAGGACGTGCGTAAGTCGGAGAAAACTCAGTCCACCTCGGCATATTGATAAAGTGCCTGATCTCAAACATTCGACGTCACCACTTGAAGTGAAGCTTAGGTCCTAAGTGTTACGACCACACTCAAGAGATATGAGAAAGAAGTAAAGAAGACCGTGAAGACCTCCGGTACACAGGGGTCACGAATGTGGAGATCCTTCGGACGGTCCGTCAACAGGACCTCTTGACGACTAGACGTAACTGGAACCGTAGTCGGTTCACTACATAATTCAGTACCTCTAAAGGTCTTTGAGAAAACAGGGTTGCTCTGGACCTGAAAGGACTGTTCCAGTTATAATGTTGAAAGTATAGACGGTAGTTCTCCACATCAAAAGATGGTAGTGGTAGGTAAAATTACACGGAAAACGGGAGTTTGTAAATCGGACTCGGCTTAAGAAATGGATCATACTCCCTCGTTTTGAAGTAAAGTCAGATACAACCCAACTATGAGAGGGTACTTAACAATGACAATATTTCATGGTTCCTCACGTCTCTTCATGGGTCGGTCAAGGGACCAAAGGTCTATGTCTGAAGGAAAAGAAGGAATACATGATTGTTTGATTAGGTGAAACTATAGGTCTTAGTTATTAAGGTCTCTTGAGTCATAAAGGAAAATTAGAGTTTTATTGCTTTACTGTCAGGGTTGAAGACCAAATTATTCTTTCAATCGTACAGAGGACCACTTGCGTAAAAAGGGTGCTCGTACTTCTGGAGATTTGTTCGTCTAGTATTTCAGTACCTCTCCTCCATTACAAGTGTTCACCTAATAATCAGCATTAACACCTTCTAAGATCCAGGTAAGGACGTGGAATCAAGACGTAGGTCCTCCTTCTTATTCTCACTATGTAACTAGTTGTCAACTGTCGTGTAATGTATGGAACACCCGTAGCGGGGTCACAATTACACGCCATACGTTTGGCGGTAGTAGTGACTCACAAGGGGTCGGGTGATAGGAGATACCGGTAAATACATGCTCGTTACCTCTTACACCAGTCGCCCCTTAGAGCACCGAAGGTGTTTCCCGGAGGACTTAAAACGTGACTGTACGTAGCGAACTAGTTCCGTCCTAGCACACCCTACTGACCACCACTTGCTCCGTAAGTCTTTCATGTGTCGGTCAGCACGCCAAACTTCAAGTGGGGACTTTCTTAAAGGGAGGGAGGGAAGGGAGTCTAAACACCTCAGATACTGAGACACGAACAGTGTGTACAGTCGTACCACATGTCCTGCTGAGTGTTTGATCCGAGTAATAAAGTTATAGTATAAGCATTTTCAGAAAGGTGGTATAGTATGCATACCCAACTCGCTCTCTAGAGTCACACCGTCTTTACCTGTGTTAACCAGATCTTTAACCACTCTTCTACACTTCTGAGTTTAGATGAGTAGATAAAATCGGGTTTCCTGAATAAGAGACTCTGAAGACCCATTTAGTAGGAGAAACTTTAATGTCTCCGATAAATTTACCGTTATAACGGTAAGAGGTGAGTATTGGATTTCTTCTATTCATGATTACACGAGGGTTCTTTTTACTGACAGGTGGTGATTGACTGGATGAAGAATGATTGAAACACTTTCTACTAATAGACACAGAAGTACCCCGGTTGTAAGGACCCACCTCCCACTTAGGGTGGAGGAAGAATTTTCCAAACACAACAAAGGGGTGCAAAAGGAGAAGTAATTTAGAACTTGGTCGGAAGACTCTGAGTCCCCTCCGTCTTCGTTTTGCAGTCCCCACCCCTCAAGTATCTCGGTTCTCCCAGTCTTTCCCACGACAAGTCAAAGTAATTCAGACAAGTTTACAAGTTAAAGAGTGAACAAAAGTAAGTTACGTGAACTGGGACACGAATACTTTAGTTGGAAGATAAGAGTACGGAGTTGTGGAGATGAGTGGTGTAAACACTTTACCCTTATACCCTTAAGATCTGTTTAACTAGAGATTCGACGGTACCTACAAGGTACTATACATGACATTCTATTTTGTATTTTTCACCTTTAATATGCCTAAGGTTTGTTTTTAGATGGGGAACCACGAGAAACAAATCCATTCTGATAAAGTAAGTAGGTAAATTTTCAAGTAAGTAGGTAATAAAGGGTGGATAATGTACATTACTTGACGACAACAAGTCAACGATACAGTACAAACTGACAAAACACTGGGGTACCTGTAACAGACGGTTCGAGGAGATACCCTTAAGGGTGCGTTCTTATGACCTCGTCCAACAGTAAAGGAAAAGGTCCCCTGGAAGGACTGGGCCCCTACCCTGAACGTACAGGACGTAACCGTTTGTCTAAGTAATGGTGATTCGGTGGTCCCTTCGGACATTACTTGATATACATAGTTATCATCCAATGAAATGGTTAATCAACATCAAACATGTGAGAAAACGAATCTGCTGTCAGTTTTGTATAGAGTCTTAAGTCATTTGGTATAAATACCGGCATTTTCTTAACATCCTTTTTTATTAAGTTAAAGTTCTATTTATTTTGTAGGTTCACAATTTCACCTACGTTTGGTGGCTTTTGTGTCAACTATCTCGAAGGCTAACTATGATATATAGTTCTCCCGAGTTTCTTTCACTTTGTCTTTTATTTTAATGATAACAACCTACTACGATGAAACATAATTACGTCCAAAGAAATACAGTTTTAGGTATAATTTCTTTTCGTAAAAGGTACTAAAAAAAGTTCTTAGAAGTATGTTGATAAACGCGAAAGTCAAGTCAAGTCAAGTCAGTGAGTCAGTAGAGGCTGAGAAACGCTGGGGTACTTAGCGTCGTGCGGTCCGGAGGGACAGGTAGTGGTAGAGGGTCTCAAGTGAGTCTGAGTGCAGGTAGTTCAGGCACTACGGTAGGTCGGTAGAGTAGGAGACAGCAGGGAAAGAGGAGGACGGGAGTTAGGGAGGGTCGTAGTCTCTAAAAAGGTTACTCAGTTGAGAAGCGTACTCCACCGGTTTCATGACCTCAAAATCGAAATCGTAGTCAGGAAGGTTTCTTGAGGGTCCCGACTAGAGGAAGTCTTACCTGACCAACCTAGAGGAACGTCAGGTTCTCTCAGAAGAGGTTGTGGTGTCAAGTTTGCGTAGTTAAGAAGTTGTGAGTCGGAAGAAGTGTCAGGTTGAGAGTGTAGGTATGTACTGGTGTCCTTTTTGGTATCGTAACTGATCCGTCTGGAATCAGCCGTTTCACTACAGAGATGAAAACTTATACGACAGATCCAACGAGTATTGAAAGGAAGGTTCCTCATTCACAGAAAATTAAAGTACCGACGTCAGTGGTAGACGTCACTAAAACCTCGGGGTTTTATATTTCAGACTGTGACAAAGGTGACAAAGGGGTAAATAAAGGGTACTTCACTACCCTGGTCTACGGTATTAGAAGTAAAAGACTTACAACTCGAAATTCGGTTGAAAAAGTGAGAGGAGAAAGTGAAAGTAGTTCTCCGAAGAATCGAGGAGAAGTGAAAGACGGTATTCCCACCACAGTAGACGTATAGACTCCAATAACTATAAAGAGGGTCGTTAGAACTAAGGTCGAACACAAAGAAAGTCAGGTCGCAAAGAGTACTACATGAGACGTTTCTTCAATTTATTCGTCCCACTGTTATATGTCGGAACTGCATGAGGAAAAGGATAAACCTCGGTCAGACAACAAGGTACGGGGTAAGATTGACAACGAAGGACTGGACGTATGTCTAAAGAGTTCTCCGTCCAGTCCACCAGACCATAAGGGTAGAGAAAGTCTTAAAAGGTGTCAAACAACACTAGGTGTGTCAGTTTCCGAAACCGTATCAGTTATTTCGTCTTTATATACGAAAAGACCTTGAGAGAACGAAAAAGGTACTAGATCCCCTACAACCGTTAAACCAGAGACCAAAGAGACGGAAAAGATTTTGGTCGAACTTGTAGTCCTTCAAGTGCCAAGTGTATAACAACCTCGGACCGAACCTCTTAAAACTCGTAATCAAATGATCGTACACTCTACTCCCGTTAACACGTCATCAAACTCGTAAGAAACCGTAACGGAAAGAAACCCTAACCTTACTTTTGACTGGAAAAGGTCAGGACACCGGTGACGACTCAAAAGGTTTAAACGACCGTATAACTCACGTCGTGAAATAACTTTATATTTAAAGAAACTATTTACAAATGTTTCAAATCTAATTCAACCGATATCGTATAACCTGCTTCTTCCGTTACTGTGGGGTGAGGTCATGAGAACGGACCTTTTAGGGTACCTACCTCCTCGGACCATCGGACACCAGGTACCCCAGCGCTTCTCAATCTGTTCTGACTCGCTGAAGTTAAAGTGAAAAGTGAAAATGTGTAACTTCTTCCTTTACCGTTGGGTGAGGTCACAAGAACGGACCTCTTAGGGTCCCTGTCCCCTCGGACCACCCGACGACAGATACCCCAGTGTGTCTCAGCCTGTGCTGACTTTGCTAAATCGTTGTCGTCGTCGTCGTCGTATAACCTTTCATATTTAAGTGTTGAAACGTGTTATAGATTTTTATTTTAAAGGAGGGTAAAGGAAGTGGAGGGAGGAAGTGGAGGTAACCATCCTCTATAAGTCAAGGTACAATGTCTTTAATAAGGAGAATATAAGAACGAGTAAAGTTTACATGACAATTCTTTGAGTTGTAAGTTATTACTCAACGTACGAATCCTGGACTTCTGTTTGTTCTTACATCTATATACACGTGTAATATAAATCTACCAGATTAAAGTGGTTTTAGTTCCTGATAACAATCGACCACATGTGTTCCACGAGTTTTATTTTTTTATTTATTTATTTAAGTAAAATTACTCGTAAAGTGTACGATACTATAAGTGTGTATTAATTAGACACTCTGGGTTTTTAGTGAATTTCTCTCTAAAACTCCTAAATTTCCTACATAAATCGATTGTTAGGATAACATTGAATTTTGAATCCTGAAACATATTAGTTTTACGAGACACAATCGTATTTAATCTCCGAATTGTAAAGAATTTCTATTTCCAGTGGTGGCGGAAAAAAAGATAATACAAGAATGTACTAATTGTTTGATCATAAAATAAAATAAGGTACCTTTAGTAAACCAAATCCTTTACATAGAAATTACTACGAATTTCAAATCGTAAAAACAAAAAGAATTTCTCTGTAAAAATAGCTTATTACGAATGACTAAACTAGTTCTTCATCCTAGTTATAAAAGATGAAAACTTAGACTCATAGAAACAACAATAGAACTGTTTATTTTATACCGTCTTCACTACTATGTACTAAGGACTCTGTTTGGAATATTTAATGTGTCTAAACAGGACAGGGAAAAGAGAGGACCGAAAACGCGATCCTGTCGGGAGTCGGTTCCATATCCTTCAATTAATAAGATATGGGGAGGTACGACCTTTTGAGCACACTCCTAACATGGTGTACCTGTACCCTTCTCCATGGTTTCTCGAGGTGGACAAGGTCGTAACACTCAGAAGACCCGGTTAACTAGTCGATGTGACTACTTCAGAAGTTCTACTGACGATGTTGTAGTTCTCCACAGTGGGGACGTAAGTTCTCTTTGAACTTGTTATAATTGACTATAAACAACAGAATTTAGAGATTCAAAACCCCACTAAATAATACGTTATTATCTATCGGTCTTATTTAAAAATTTTATAAGAACAGAAATGAACGTTAAAGGGAAGTACATATACAAAAAACAAACAAAAGTAACTTCATATCAACTAAATACTATGCTCAAGTTAGAGACACAGACCTTTTAGGGGACCTCCTCCAGTACCGTTGGGTGAGGTCATAAGAACGGACCTCTTAGGGGGTACCTGTCTCGTCGGATCACCCACTGTCAGGTACTCCACCGTTTCTCAGTCTGTAGTGATTTCGTGGACTTGTACGTACGTGTATAATAAAGAGTCTAAGAAAAAGTAATACCCAATTATTGTTCTATAACTTAAATGAAGAGACACGATATGTCATTCAGGAACAAAGAATAGATAAATTCTTTCTAAAACTATGGTCTATACCTTATGACGGTACCCTTTTTAGATTCTTATACCAATAAAGAAGTCCTGATTTACCGTCCGTCTTTATCCTTCTCCGACGTCTCTTCCGTTACCGTGGGGTGAGGTCATGAGAACGGACCTTTTAGGGTACCTACCTCCTCGGACCGTCCGACGTCAGGTACCCCAGCGATTCTCAGCCTGTGCTGACTCGCTGAAGTGAAAGTGAAAAGTGAAAGTACGTAACCTCTTCCTTTACCGTTGGTGAGGTCACAAAAACAGACCTCTTAGGGTCCCTGCCCCCTCGGACCACTCGACAGCAGATACCCCAGAGTGTCTCAGCCTGTGCTGACTGCAGTGAATCGTCGTCGTCGTCGCCGTCGTCGTGTGTGACAATCCCGTTAGAACCATAGGAAGATCCTACGAGAACCACTACTAAATTTTCTCCCAAATTTTTTTTTCTAAATAACCCTTAACCTTCTCTCCCTTTGGAACGATAAATCGTCACCTTTCAAAACGTCATAATACTGGACGAAAGTATACCCTTTGTTTTCTATATGTATCATATACATAAATGTATAGCCATATATACACATATAAAGGATTTGTATTGGACTACTTTAAGATTACCATTGACACCTGACATTTAAAATAACGTAAAACGACGGTAGAGTGTTGTCAACACCTTTTGTATATACTTATGGACATTGAGGAACATTCTTATTCCGTGAGCGGTATGTCAATCGTATCAACCCGGTCCGGGATTTGAGTCTATATAGACTGAGACTACTGATGCAGAACTTGTAATATTATCTTTAAGATATACTTAGGTTTTGTATAGGTGATCGATTTTATAACCTTTTTATTATACACTTGATTTATAATTCCTAATTTTCTTACTAAGTATTTCTCACATGTGTATTTAAAAGAAATTCTAGACAACCTTTATAACAAGAACGAACACAAGTAGTTTGTTCATTTAAGATACCCTGCAGGTTTCTCTACAGAGGGTGTTAAATGGTCCGGGTCTTAGATTTCGTTCTTCATCGTACGTTTATCGTAGATCTTTTATTGGGTTGGGGGAAGTCCCAAGACTCCGGACTCCGTATTTCTTTTGTCACCTTTATTTTAAAGAACCGTTGTGTACGTAATTATTTTAGTGTGTAATTATTTTACGCGATGATTGTAGTCCACAAAGATGTTTTGAGTCGACGTTGAAGGGTTAACTGAGAAAATTTTTTATAACGAGATAGAGCGAAGACGAATATAAAGGAGTTTCCAAAACTGGGGGTTTGGATAAGTGTGTGTCTTTACTTTATCGGTATAAAAAGGAACAAAATAAGGAACATCAAGAGGTTTAGAGGTGTTGGAGTTATACAACAACAGCAACAAGTCAGCGATTCAGCACAGACTGAGAAACGTTAGAGTACCTGACCTCGTGAGGACAGGAAGTGGTAGAGGGTCTTGCACGAGTCTGTGCATAGGCAACTCGGTCACTACGGTAGGTTGGTAGAGTAGGAGACAGCGTGGGAAGAAGAGGACGGAAGTTAGTAAGAGTCGTACTCCCAGAAAAGATTACTCAGTCGAGAAACGTAGTCCACCGACTTCATAACCTCAAAGTCGAAGTCGTAGTCAGGAAGGTCACTTATAAGTCCTGACTAAAGGAAATCCTAACCGAATTAGAGGAAATAATTTACACTGACAAAATTAGAGGAACGTCAGGTTCCCTGAGAGTTCTCAGAAGAGGTTTTGGTCAGAAGAAGTTTTCGTAGTCAAGAAACCGAAAGTCGGAAGAAATACCAGATTGAGAGTGTAGGTATGAACTGATGATCTCTTTGGTATTGAAACTGATCTACCTGGAAACAACCGTTTCATTACAGAGACGAAAAATTATACGAGAAATCCGAACGGTACCGAAAAGAAGGTTCCTCGTTCACAGAAAATTAAAGTACCGGCGTCAGTGGTAGACGTCACTAAAACCTCGGGAGGGTTTTATTTTAGACAGTGACAAAGATGGAAAAGGGGAAGTTAAACGGTACTTCACTACCCCGGTCTATGGTTTACAATCATTTGGGAGTAAAGTCTTTTACGACCAGTTTACAGACTTATAACGACATGAAAGGGTCAATAACTGAAGGGACAACCGAGTCTACCATTTCACAGACGTATGTCACGCCCTCTGGGCCCAAGTTAGAGACCCAACCCTTCTAGAAGACCTCTTCCTTTACCGTTGGGTGAGGTCATAAGAACGGACCTTTTAGGGTACTGCCTCCTCGGACCACCCTATGTCACGTACCCCAGTGTTTCTCAGTCTGTGTTGACCTGCTGAAGTGAAGTAAAGTGAGGGTCAATCTGATGTAAGTTAGTTCTCCACCGTCATTCAAACCTTTTATTACATCCTACTAATCATCTTCGTCAGTGTTTTTTCACGACACTTAAGTACCATCAAGAAAATCACTTATTAGAACACCTCGAGACGAGGGGTGACAATTCTCTCTACTTTATTTTGAATTTAGTAATTTAAAAGGTTCACTTTGGTTCTAGCAAACTCTAAACTCATCGGACGAAAAATGAGAATGGGTCGGTCATACGAAATAAAAAGAATGGAAAGTTAAAGAGGAGAGAAGTGTTTAGTCTTTACAGTTTTACGACAATATCAAATAATAGTCATATAGACTCTTCTCGTTGAAAAATCGTTCGCGACTTTTATTGAAAGTTTATAGAGAACCAAACTGTTTTGGGAACTCCGTAAAAACGTTATGGAAACGAAAGAGTTAAATTTTTCTGGACATAAAATTCCTTTTAAATTACAAAGACTTTGTCTGGACGGACTGGGTCCTTAACTTGGCCCCAGAGGACGTGTCGTCCACCTAAGAAATAGTCGATTCGATACTCCCTTCGGGACTAAATTACATATTCTAATTTATTGTAAAACATCCCTGGTGATCACCTCTTCCGTTACCGTTGGGTGAGGTCATGAGAACGGACCTTTTAGGGCAACCGCCTCCTCGGACCACCCGACGTCAGGTACCCCAACGTTTCTCAGTTTGTGCTGACTCGCTGAAGTGAAAGTGAAAAGTGAAAGTACGTAACCTCTTCCTTTACCGTTGGGTGAGGTCACAAGAACGGACCTCTCAGGGTCCCTGCCCCCTCTGACCACCCGACGACAGATACCCTAGAGTGTCTCAGCCTGTGCTGACTTCGCTGGATCGTCGTCGTCGTTGTCGTCGTCGTCATTCCTGGTAATCTAGATACCTCGGGAAATAAATAAAAGATACTTCTGATAAAAAATTGGAAATTTGGAACAAGTGACAGAACTTCCTTTTCGTTTGATATATCCGATCGTCTATACGGTTGGGACTTTTTATACTTAAATGAATATTAGACCCTTCTGAGACGAAACTTGGAGCTATCTATATTGATCGTTCCCCTCGGTTCTATGTCCCGAATTATTGAGATCTGAAATTTCTTTTATTATGGTTTATTAAAGATAAATATTCAAATATAATCGTCCTTCGGCAGAAGTGATCAGTGTTGGATATAAACCGGAAACTACGTTGACCTTTATTAAACTTTCCGACAGAAAGTTAAGAGTACCTCGTGTTTCATAAGTTCCACAGGTGTACAGGGTCATACCTGTCCAGGGTGGTGGTCACACTCTTTTATAAGAATAATATGGTTCGTCCCTTCAGGTATGTATAGAGAGTAAGGAGAAGGGGTTGTTAGTGAGTAACAAGATTTGAATTTGTTTTTAAAGGCGATAAAAAAGAGTCCTACTCGTCTTATACATATTAGAGTCCATCTTCACATTTACCTCCAGGGGTTTAGAGTTGTCTCGTACAGTCGGTCCCCTCGTTCTCTTAGACAGAGTGCAGTAGTGTCCGTTGAGATCGTGTCGTTCTTGGGTCGTCTGAATTTAGGCCCTCACCTAAGGGTATGACTAGAACTGAGGTTGATCGACACCAAAGTGAAAGTACTTTAGTTTACTTTACATGTGTACCGTTTTAGATAAGATTTTAAGTTTCGAATGGTAAGCTTTCTTCTCGCTTCTTTTTATTTATGTTCCTCATAGTCCGCTTGGGACATTTAACTGTTCGTCCTCCACCTCCGACTACCAGGGTAGACACGTCCACTCACTCACTCAGACCCTACCACACTACATCCACGGGTCTCACTCCCCCGTGTGGACACCGTAGCAGGACAGGGTATGAATGGGGTATTGATGTCTGGATAACCTTCTATCAATCAATGATCATTTCAAAAGCGGTCTTAGGTCGGAAAGACTAAAGCTTCGGACATAGAACATGTGATGAAGTAAGATTGCGAACTAATCCTTACGGGTAATCCAAATTTATACAAAATTTGAACCATTTGTCATTTGGAAGTCGATTACGAACTTGTTTCAAAAAATCAGAGATAATCTCATAAAATGTTTGTCTTCGTCGTCCCTATTCCGAAACTTTTTTCGAGTAAAGTTTTTGTTGACGGATTTTTATTAAATTCACTCCAGGACACTGTAGTCCTTAATTTTTAAAGAACTTTTATTAGACATGTCAAATCTGGTTATCGTAACTTAATTCTTTCGTCACAAAAAGGTCAGTCGTCACAAAATAAATTATCGATGTTGAGACATATTCGAGTCAACTGTTTAGACCTATAGTATTAAAAGAGGATCTTCAAAATTATATATTGAGATTATTTATATGTAATATATATTACACATACATATATATATACAGAATATACACACATAGTAAAGACTTTTCTGATATAAATCTTCGAGTTTCTATCTTCTTAGAGTAACCTCTCTGAAGAATACAATATCCCTCTTTTTCCGTTCCATCTGATTCTAATCCGTATATGAAACTTAAAGATGGTTTTACTTGTGTTATTTGTGGTATATACAAAATATCAAACGAAGTAAATTATTACATAAAATGAATAAAATATAAATGTTTACATAATATTAATGGTTTTATTTTGTATCTATAACGACAACAAATCAGTGATTCATCACAGACTGGGAAAACGCTGCAGTACCTCACATGAGGTGGTCCGAGGAGACAGGTAATCTAAAGGGTCCGTTCTTATGACCTCACCCAACCGGAAAGGAAGAGGTCCCCTAGAAGGCGTAGGTTCCTACATTGGTTGCAGGGGACGTAACTTTCCGTCTAAAAAGTGGTGACTCGGTGGTCCATGCGAGTCTAAATCCGAATATGTATACGAAATATTTTAAATGATTTAATGTGAAGTTATTTTTAATTGGGGTAAGTCTCATGTGTAAGGTTGAAGTTTGTTACTGAAAATTTTATTCACTGTATTTTTAAGTAGTTGTATGAAGTCCGAGATCACCTCCCGAAAATTTTAGATTTAAAGACAGGGGAGGTGGGTTCTAAGACTACGTCAGTCACGTTCCGGTCCGAGTCACTAACGTAAAGATCGTTCAAAGGTCTACTACGATATAACAACCAGGTTCTTCGTGTAAAATTCTTAACGTCGAAATTTTATATTTGAGTCTTCGAATTGTCGTCTGAAGACTTATCGTATACAATGTACACTTTATTAATTGTAATATTTTTCAATATTATTGTTATTATTATATCCACAGTGGATGATTTTAGGAGGACGACGACGATTCGACGATTCAGTGAAGTCAACGCAGGAAGTTCCGTCACTTGTTCCAAATTTCTAATTTTTTATCAGAAGTATCTTTTATTTATATCCCGAGGTATCTAGATTGTCAGGAATGACGACGACGACAACGACGACGACGATCCAGCGAAGTCAGTACAGGCTGAGACACACTAGGGTATCTGCGGTCGGGTGGTCCGAGGGGACAGGGACCTTAAGAGGTCCGTTCTTGTGACCTCACCCAACGGTAAAGGAAGAGGTTACGTACTTTCACTTTTCACTTTCACTTCAGCGAGTCAGTACAGGTTGAGAAGTGCTGGGGTACCTGACGTCGGATGGGGGATCACTCCTAGAATCCTCTTATAACCTTTACATGTACAAATACGACCCTTATTCTTTCCGACCTTTGAGTATCCCGTTCGTAAGTCACGTCTTTCATTCCTTTTATCGTTGTCTCGTTTGAGTCTCTACATCCTCTTTCCTTCATTAGTCGTACTTTCGTCTCTAAGTATTTTATCTTTTGTTTCTACATTAAGTCTCCTAAGTGTTATGACCCAATCAACAAAACTTTCACATTATTTTAACTGTTTGGAGATAGTTCCGGTCAGTTTTTTTCTTTTCTCCTTTACAAGTTCGTTCATTATAATATTCACTTTTCTTTAATAGTGATACACATTATTTCTAATTTTTCTATTACATAGACTTTGACGTACGTATATAAAAGAACTTTTTAGGAGTCCATGAATGACTCCAAGGATTACGTCCACACTTTATTTTTACTTTTGAAATAAACTTGTCTTTTTATGGCATAAATCAATCAAGATGTACGACTAAATAGTACCGTACATGAAGATTCGTCTGAAGAAAAGACTTAACAACTTTACGTAATATATGGGATGTTTATTTAACGAAACGTGATGATATACTCTTTTCAATTTCATAATAGTACCTTATAACCTATATGTATCTGCATTTCTCTTAAAGGGCAGTAAAGATTTTAGTCTATATCATTATCAGTCGGAAATAGGTTTAACAATGAAATTTTCGGATAGATTTTCAAAGAGGGTTACTCGAGTTAGCAAAAGTACTAGTATTAAATTGAGACTCGTAGTGTAGTACATAATTTTGTTCTAAGAGTCGTCGTTTACGCTGTTCCGAATTAAAATTTTATAGAGTAATTAAACGTCATTACTCTATATTACTTATAAATACCTTCCAAAATAGACATGGATAATTAAACGGTACTACACAGTGTCTGTTTGGTTAGGAGATTCGACTTTGGCTCTTTGTTGTTTCACTTTTCGTATATTTTATTACGGAATATTGGTGGAGAACTCTAACGTCGTGACACATTTTCTATTATACAAAGGACGTTTACTTTCAAATGACATATTAAGTGACTTATGTGGCGTCCCTTGATTCAGTAAAAGAGACGTGAGCGTCAAATAATGAAAATTTATAGAAACGAGAGAAGAAGGAGAGGGTGAAGTGGATATTCCTCCCTTTTGTTACCGAAAGAAGTCGTCTTTCATTAACAAAAACGTAGATCTGTAACCTAATTTCTAGTAAACATAAAGTCTAGGCTCTTTTCCCGCACAGACGTTTAGTAGTCGTACAAGATGACTTTCCAGATCAAACGACGGTCAGCGAGTTACCCACCTCTCACAGACGACCCCAGTGCCGCGGAAGAACCACCGCCGTTGTGGTACTCGCCAATGACCCGTCACCAGTGACCCGTCACCAGTGACCCGTCACCAGTGACCCGTCGGAAGTACACGCGCAGGAGGTCCCGTGGAAGTAAACGGAGTTTCCTCGTGTACTCTAACGAATGAGGGTTGGTCACATGATGTCTTTTCGTTTGAAGTTGTTCGACTCGTAGACTTTTACAAGGACTAACTACTCGGTACTTCGATTAAGGAAGAATATACGGTTCCAGAATTTGGGCAATGGTCAAAGTTTGTCTGATTCTCAAGTCAAGATAAGTTGAATTGGTAGGGGAGTTCACGACACAAGTACGAGATTCATTAGTAACCCCAGTCCCAGTCTCCTGAGTCCTCGAACATGGTTCTTCAACATTTTAACACTAGACGACCCGAATTTGAAGAACAATATTACCCCTGTAAAAGTTCGTTCAGTGCCTCTAGACTTGATGGGTACCGTTTCGTCCCTATGTAAGAGTCATTAATAATTAACACGTTTTATTCCCGGACATACAAGTGAATGAAAACAAAGACAAGTCCTTTTTAATGTAGTAAACCTTCCCAGAATCACAGATAAAAGTTTATACTTCTATCATCCCAATTTCGAAAAATTAAAAAGTCCTACTTTTATATAGAAAGTAATGTTCCAACTTTTATATTCTTTTTTCTAGTAATATTACCAATTTTTTTTTGTTCCAACTTTATATTTTTATTTTAATTTACACATTTTGATGACACTATCTTTATATTTACATAGACCTTTTGGTGTTCTTATTCGATCTTGTTTACCGTTCGATAGAGTATATTGTGAAAGTCACAGTTTCTCTTTTTGTCTATGTCTGAATTGTAGTCTCTTCAATTCTTTTATAGGACTTTACAAGTTAATCTTAACTTTATACTGATATTCGAGTCCAAGAAAGTATTTTACATTGAAAGATCAAGATAGTATCCTGGATCTTCTTTATTTGGAAACTTCATCACCCTTGGTTACTTTAGATTTATCAACAAAGGTTTATGGTAAAAGGTTGTTTCCTTCATTCTTTGTGAACCTCGTTAAGATCCCGTTCCTTCCCGTTACTATCAGACTTTGCTGAACACGGTCTTTCGTTGTTCCCGGGGTTCTGGTTCCTCCCATACACATCTTCTGTCTCTGCAATAAGACTCTAACGAGAATCACCGGTTTATACCCTATTAATGTCGTATTTTTACTTGTGAGTGACACCAAATAGTATGGTGTGACTTAGTTATTTTTAGGTACACAGGTATCGCTACACTCTAACCACACCCACCTCCCCCGTGTAACAAACCGGAGTAATAACCACTGTTCATTTACAAAAAGGACGAAAAAATCCGTCCGAGTGTCACTAAGTAAGAGTCAAGTACCCCCTTTCAGAAACAAAAGTGTTTCTTGTTAAGTTGTTTACACCTTCCTTAATCTTTTGTGGTACAAAGTTGGTTCTTCTTTTATTAACTGAGTCAGTTCCTAGTAGTTGGTAATTACCTACGATCAGTATGTCACTTCCAAACAACTCCTCCTATGAAGGTTTCACGACTCCAATCAGGGTCTTAGTGAACAGTTAACTTTTCGTTCTTCTTTGTTTTCGTTTGTCGTTGTCTCGTTGTGTTAAATCTGGTCAAATAGTTCGAAGTTAAGTCAAGTCAGTGAGTCAGTATAGACTGAGAAACGCTGAAGTATCTGGTGTCGTGCGGTCCGAAGGGGCAGGTAGTGGCTGAGGGTCTCAAATGAGTTTGAGTATAGGTAGTTCAGTCACTACGGTAGGGTGGTAGAGTAGATGACAGTAGGGGAAGAGGAGGACGGAAGTTAGAAAGGGTCGTAGTCCCAGAAAAGATTACTCAGTCGAGAAACGTAGGCAGGAAGGTTACTTATAAGTCCTGACTAGAGGAAATCCTACCTGACCAAACAAGAGGAACGTCAGGTTCCCTGAGAGTTCTCAGAAGAGGTTGTGGTGTCAAGTTTCCGTAGTTAAAAAACCGTGAGTCGAAAGAAGTATCAGGTTGAGAGTGTAGGCGTGTACTGATGACCTTTTTGGTATCGAAACTGATCTACCTGAAACAACCGTTTCATTACAGAAAATAGTTCGAATCGTATCGTTTATCACTCTGGAGATTTTTGTTCACGGGACTTTACACCATGTTAAAGTGCATGTGTCGTGAAACACGAATGTCGTCATGAAAGGATCTCGACGGAACTGTTTTACGGTAGTTGTCCACGGACCTTAGATCCACGACCGTTCCCGACCTGGGAGACTGTGGACAGTCTATTAAGAAAGAAGAGAGAAGGACCGAGACCACCGATGACGGAAGGAACCGTAGGGGACCAAACGTCGACGGAGACAGGTTAAAGACAGAAGTCATAGTGTAGCGAAAGGGACACACAGAAACAGTTCGTTTTATTCGGTGTTACTATTTATTTCTACCCCCTATAAGATCCAAATAAGAGATTTCTCTTTATTTTTAGTTTACGATGTTTACTTTAAATCAACCTGTGAACAAATATTCATAATTTTATCCGTACTTTATATTAAAGTATATTAATCCTTGTGAACTTATCCAGACCTATAACATGTAACATTTTATTAATAAGGACCATAGGGTACTAAATTCTAAGTTCAACTACAAACCGTCTTTCGTTGTTTTAAGATATTTCGTTTATAGGTAGTCAATTGGACATTTATTTGAAAATTTTTCTTACTATTACCTCAATGACATTCGTTGATAAAATAAAACTCTAGACCTGACAGTTGTTAAAGTTTACTAAGTCGTCTTTTTTTTTTTTTTGTTATTTATCTAGTTATCTATCTTGTCTACACCGGTTTATAAACTCAGATTCAGTATCTGTAGAAATGAAAGACAAGTAACCTGAGAAAGGAGTTGAAAAGAACTACAAACTCTTAAAGTTTTATATTCCATCCTCTTTTTTAGACAATGATTATTAAAATTACGGACGTTCTATCTGAATGAGATGTACATTCCACTGGAACTGACACTGGGACCGCTTGCACACTCCCCTTCGTGAAGAAGACATAGTAATGATAAGGATTCCTGACAAGGACCTCTTCCCCGTCTGGTGTACGGGGATCTCCAGGAGAGGACAGGAGAGGATAGACTGTCGGTCGACGGGACGACTGGTGGTTCGTGTAGATTTGAGTCCAAGTCTTTAATATTAACAGGCTCTGCTGTAAGACAGAATGAGTAATTTCGGTCAAAATTATTTATTGAGTATCTTAAATTTTTTTTTTTATGTTGACATTTACATCCTTTTGTAAAACCTTAAACAACAAATTCCGAATACTTTATTAAATTCTGTTTGTACAAATACACAAAGTACACAAACATATAATTTTCACTTCTTTTTACCTAGATAATCTAAAATTGGAGGACGACAAACTTTGGATTAAATAATAAATTAAAATTATTAAATCTTACTCCAACTATACGAAAAAGTACCTTCTCTTTAAACTTTGTCTTAAATTCATTATACGGTTTTTAATTGGTAGATCCTTTATCATTGTCTCCACTGAGACTTTAGGACTTGAGAGACCAAGACCTCAAGTCATCACTACTTCCGAACAGTTTTCGGTTCTGTCCGGTTTTCTATCCGGAGAACACGGTTTATCGATTCGTCACTTACGTTTCCTTTTCAAGAACTTCCTTTACTTTTCACGATGAAGACACTTGTGTCCCTACCATTCTTTCGTTTGGTTTACATAATGACTATACTCGTTTGAACTCACAGGACCTACCTTGTAGTTTGGTCTGTGTTGTAAGGGAATTCGGTTTCGGAGTAGGGCTCGTTCCGGAAATCTAGTCAAGTCAAGTCAAGTCAACGGGTCAGTACAGGCTGAGAAACAATGGTGTACCTGACGTCGTGCGGTCCGGAGGGACAGGTAGTGGTTGAGGACCTCAAATAGGTCTGAGTTACAGGTAACTCAACCACTACGGTACGTTACTGGAGTACGAGACAGTAAGGGAAGTGGTCGACGGAAGTTAGAAAGGGTCGTAGTCCCAGAAAAGTTTGCAGTAAAGAAACGTATTCCACTGGTTTCATAACCTCAAAGTCGAAGTTGTAGTCAGGAAGGTTACTTGTGGGTCCCGACTAGAGGAAATCCTACCTGACCAACCTAGAGGAACGTCAAGTTCCCTGAGAGTTCTCAGAAGAGGTTGTGGTGTCAAGTTTTCGTAGTTAAGAAGCCACGAGTCGAAAGGAATATTAGGTTGAGAGTGTAAGTATGTACTGATGAACTTTTTGGTATTGGAACTACTCTGACTGGAAACTCCCGTTTCATTACAGAGATGAAAAATTATACACACGATCCAACCAGTATTGAAAGGAAGGTTCTTCATTCGCAGAAAATTAAAATATCGACGTTAGTGGTACACGTCACTAAAACCTCGGGGGGTTTTATTTAAGACTATGACAAAGGCGAGAAAGGGGTAGATAAACAGTACTTCGCTACTCTGGTCTACGGTACTAGAATCAAAAGACTTACAACTCAAAATTCGTTGAAAAAGTGAGAGGAGAAAGTGAAAGTAGTCTCCAAAAAATCAAAAAGAAGTGAAACACGGTATTCCCACCACAGTAGACATATAGACTCCAATAAATGTAAAGAGGGCCGTTAGAACTAAGGTTGAACACGAAGTAGGTCGGGTCGTAAAGAACACTACATGAGACGTATATTCAATTTATTCGTCCCACTGTTGTATGTCGGAACTGCATGAGGAAAAGGATAAACCTCGGTCAGACAACAAGATACAGGTCAAGATTGATAATGGAGGATTGGACGTACGTCCAAAGAGTTCTCCGTCCAGTCCCCCAGACCGTAAGGGTAGAGGAAGTCTTAAAACTGACACTAGGTGTGTCAGTTTCCGAAACCGTATCAGTTATTCGTCTTTATATAAAAAAAGACCTTGAGAGAACGAAAAAACTACTAGGTCACCTATAAGTGTTATACTAGAGACTAAGGAGACGGGAAAGATTTGATTGAACTTGTAGACCTTCAAGCACCAAGTACATAACAACTTCGGACCGAACCTCTTAAAACTCATTCCGGAATTGACAGAAGTTAAGGTACTTCCGACTCTCCACTCCTTTGACGTCCTTTTTAATTTTTCTGTAAAATTCGATCGTCTCCCACCAAGTATTCCAAATTCCCTTTTTACGTAGAAATGTTGTAGTTTGATGCTTCACTTTGTCGTTTACGACTATATTTTCGACGTCCTTCAATGGGTCTTTTAAGATGATTCCATTAATTATTTTCGCCGATGAGGTTTGTTCTCCCGAAGAGTCCATCGTGATTACCATTTCTTAGGCGGACGGTTATGTCCTCTACGTTCTCTGCGTCAAAACCAGGGACCCTACGCCTTCTAGGGGACCTCTTCCCTTACCGATGGGTGAGGTCATAAAAGCCGACCTCTTAGGGTACGTGTCTCCTCGGACCACCCGAAGTCAGGTACCCCAAAGTTTTTCAGCCTGTGTTGACTCGTTGATCCCTGTCTTGCGTATGCGACTTGTGGTCTAAAGGTTACCAAGTCGAGATTTCCTAGTGGGAGACGATTCGATTCGTCGAGTCTGAGACGACTTTAGATACTCTGTCAGTACCCCCCTGTACAAAAGTGTCTTACTTGTAGTGTGTTACAAAATGGGAATAAAAATGAAGAAAACGAAGATAAATAAGGGTACTAGAGTGTGTCGAACACACTCCAGATAACAACGGTGACGTCATATTACAGTACGTCAGCGTAGGAAAATGGCAAAGGATAAACAGACAACAGTACCTGTACAATCTATATATCATCACCTATGTTACTTACAGTGAGGTTTTGTGTGTCATTTTGACTGGTATTTTCGTTTTCATTAGAGTAACAAGACTCGAGACCGGTCTCCCATGTCGGACAGAACGTCTGTCGCAACGGTGCACCCACTACGAATATCACTCACTACTCCATTTCTTAATGTCTGGTTCCTTGAAGAGGCTTTTCGTCATGGGAAACGAAACCGTCTTTTGTCTACTTCATTTTCCGTTCCTCCTAATAATGTCAACTCACCAGGATACTGTCTTCTGTAACGAAAAAGTTAAGTAAAACATTAGTTCTCAGGACTCCAGTCAGTGACGAAACAAAGGGTCTATACTTCCAGAGGAAACCGACTGTTCGATGGATATTAGTCAAATCAAGGCAAGTCAGTGAGTCAACACAGGCTAAGAAACGCTGGGGAACTCGACGTCGTTCGGTCCGGAGGGACAGGTAGTGGTTGAGGGTCTCGGATGGGTTTGAGTACAGGTAACTCAGTCACTACGGTAGGTTGGTAGAGTAGGAGACAGTAGGGAAAGAGGAGGACGGAAGTTAGAAAGGGTCGTATTCCCAGAAAGGGTTACTCAGTCAAGAAACGCAGTCCACCGGTTTCATAACCTCAAAGTCGAAGTCGTAGTCAGGAAGGTTACTTATAAGTTCCAACTAAAGTAAATCCTGACGACAGGTTACCTGAGAGTTCTCAGAAGAGGTCATGGTGTCAAGTTCTCGTAGTCAAGAAGTCGAGACTCGGAAGAAATACTAAGTTGAGAGTGTAGACATGTACTGATGATCTTTTTGGTACTGATGACTTTTCTGGAAACTGAAATTCCTGGAAACAACCGGTTCACTATAGAGACGAAAAAGTATACGAAAAACCTAAACCGTATCGAAAAGAAGGTTCCTCGTTCACAGAATTACAATACCGTCACTAGTAGACGTCACTAAAACCTCGGGGTTTTTCATTTCAGACAGTGACAAACGGAAAAAAGGGGTAGATAAACGGTACTTCATTACCCTGGACTGCGGTACTAAAATCAAAAAACTTACAACTTAAAATTCGGTCGAAAAAGTGACGGGAGAAAGTGGAAGTAGTTCTCTGAGAAATCAAAGAGAAGTGAAAGACGGTAGACGGACGTCAGGTCCCTGAAATTTTTATATCTATCTATCTATAGGATAACATAGAGTAACTAAGACAAAAAGACCTCTTCGGACTGGTTGTGTAGTGTAAAGGATAAACCAATTTCCTTGACTTGTCTCTTCATAAATACTGTTCGTATAAATCTGTCTTGGGAGAGGGTAACCTACGGTCTCCACCTCTAAAACACAAACAAAGACTGAGTGTCCTCTTTTCAAGTAGTTTCGACCAGGACAAGTCCCTGAGGAAGGAAGTCACGAGTGTAAAGGTGAACGTGTCGGTCGGAGGAACAGACACAGGCGATGAGGTGGTAGGAACCTCTCACTTTCGTGGACTCGTCACGTTCCACCCGTTGATGCCCACCTCCACTCGTCTGTCGTAAGACCCTCACGAAGAAACTTCACCCACGATGTACGACCTTGGTCGGATGATACTCAGTTTCAATGGTTCTTAAAGAGAAAACAAGTTTGAAATTAAAAAAAAAAAAACATAACCCCCCAAAGGGTCCACCATGATCATCTTTTTAAGCGACGGTTACATCCTTCACATTCTCTACGACCAAGGTAGAAACCCAATCCTTCCAGGAGACCTCCTCCCGTACCGTTGTGTGAGGTCATAAGAACAGACCTCTTACGGTACCTACCTCCTCGGACCACCCGAATGTCAGGAACCGTAGTGTTCCTCAACCTGTGCTGACTTCGCTAAATCGTATGTGTATCGGTTAATTGTCAAAACACCAACAAAGTCCACTTATCACTTCGCTGAGTCGGTGCGTATGTGTACGTAGGTAAGAGGAGGTTTGGGGGGAAGGTAGGTCCGACGGTGTACCGTAACTCATCTCAAGGTACACGATATGGTACATACAGGAACAACTAATAGGTAATTCGGGTTCAAAGGAATAAATGGGGTGTCCGACCACCAAACGGGGACCACTATTATGTTTCTTGTAAAGTTTTGTGAGTCGGAGAGAGAAAGACATCGGTGTCTATGTGGGCGAAGTTTCCAAGGTGTACACTCCGTTCTCGTGATCCTCGGTATCGATTGAGGTGTTTGAGGTCATTTTGAGATCTTCGGAAGTAAAGAGGTTGGAGACTCGGACCCTCTGACAGAGTGGATAAAGTTCCTTTATCTTTCTCTTCAAAGAAAGATAAAATTTCACGTAAAATTTTTCAGTCCTTCGAATCAGAAACGTAAAGGATAATCCGAAAAAACTTCTGATACAACCACTAGACAAATCTTACCACCAAGGTCTCTTCCAACCCGGGACTCGTGGCTCTTCTTCACTCCCTAGTCGAACTACACCTACTGTGGTAGAGGCGGTGAAGTCCTCAGACGGACTGAGACGGGTGTACCCGACCAGGTCATTCGTCGTAATAAACTCCCTTAGGTCATCCCGGGTTGTCAGCACCCAAGTTAAGACAATCACGGTCAGTTTCGACACACTAAGTACTTCTGTATATCTCGGAACTCTGTATCTGAAGACAAAATATTTTACTCCTACTCTTTACGATCTCCTAATACACAAACAATCTCCTAATACACAAATACTTACTTTAGTCTTTCACACACGGACACTGTAACTTACCAGTTCCTTATAGTCTGAGAGGGGAGGTGTTGAAATAAAGGACACCCATTCAGAAGTTATTATCTGAGGAGCTAGTTATCAGATTAAAGGACAAATAGTCCCTCTGATAAATGTGTTATTAGACCTCTTCCTGATTCCATTCCATCTAAATAGTACTATCTATTCATCTTTGTCACTGTAAGACGGCTACTTTCATTCGACTAGTCAATGTCTCCGTGATCTATTGGACACTAAGAAGGAGACATTCCGAGACAGAAAATGTAATAGTCGTGCTTTTCGAGAACCCTGTACATTTCGTGTGAGGGGCAGACTAACCAATAATTATTGAGTAAGAACGTATCTTGAAAGGGTAAATGTTGTACCCCAAGTGTAGGTACTGGAAGTTTTGTTGAAGACTTTCTCTCTTCTACCGACACCTAACAATCAAAGGCTGGGTTATGGGTACCGAGAGACGAGAGTCGTGTAAGACAATCAAAGACTTCAACACACTAGGGACCACCGATTCCATTGGTCTCGGGGTCCCCACCTAGAAACAAATATGGGTATCACTATTAACGTAGGGGAAGGACACCAGTGAATTCTTGACTCATGTCGTATACTATGTTTGGACTACAAAATCTTGTCAGATAAGTCCAAGTCGTTTTATGGTTTCTGGTTCCTTGAATATTTGTGCCTGTCGATAAACAGTGTCAACGCGGACGACTTTCAGGCTCTAGTCCCGTGGTCGAACTAACCCAATCCCGATAGAAGACCCAAAGTCTAAAGAACTGACTTTCATGTTCCCTCGAGATACCCCAGAGAAAATATTCTCGTGATTAGAGTAATTCTTCCCCAGATGGGAGTATAGGATTAGTGGAGGGGTTTCGGAGTAGGGAACCTTGGAAGTGTGACCCCAAATCCAAAATTGTATATTTGGTCCTAGCCTGTATCACACGTGTTTATAAGTCCGGTATCACAGGCGAGTTATCGTTTAGTCTCTTTTAAGAACCGTTACTTTCTCCTCTATGACTAAGGTTCTTGTCAAACGACGGCACCGTCTTTTGTGTGTCCTTGTGGAAGAGAACAAAGTCCGTAACGGCCCACTTCCAATTAAAGGTCCTCCACAATGTCGTTAGGACATCGTCACTCTCTTTTTAAGCTCCCATTATCCGTCATGTACCTCCCACCTTCTCATCTTTCTGGTTTTCTTGAGACTTTTCCAATAATGACTCGGTGGTTTAAGTAGTTGGTGCCTCAGTTCGATATGACCTCTTCAACTTACACACTCCAGTGTAAAGGACATTGTTTTAAGGACAGAAAAATCCAGTGAAGATCAAGGATCAAACTAGTTCTTTGGACAGATAGTGTACAGTTTTCAGGGGCAGAAGGTTCTAGATTACGAACTACAACACCCTACCGGGACTACATTATTATTATCTTTATTTCACATGTTATTTACATTACACGAACTTAGTAGGGTTTTGGTAGTGGAAGTGGGGGAACAGGTACCTTTTTAACAGGAGGTACTTTGGTTAGGGATCACGATCTTTCCAACCCGTGGCACCTAAATGACATAAGTTGTAAGTAAGACTTTCGTAATTAATTCGTGGTTGACAAACAGTCTACAACTTCCTCTACGACCTTCATACTTTTATCATACGTTTCAGGACCCCTTCTGAGAACTAAGTTTAACACCACGACTTCTCCTGTGAACTCCCAGGGAACCTGTCGTTAGGATTTCCTTTAGTTGGGACTTATCAGTGACCTTCCTGACTACGACTTCGACTTCGAGGTTTTGAACCCGGTGGACTACGTTTCTCGGTCAAGTAACCTTTTCTAGGACTAAGACCCTTTCTAACTTCAGTCTTCCTCTTTCCCCACTGTTTTCTACTCTATCAACCTACCGTAGTGACTGAGTTACCTATTCTGAAACTTGGTTGAGACCCTCTGTGATCTCCTGTCCCTTCGGACCCCACGACGTCACGTACCCCAGTGTTTCTCATCCTGTGCTGAATCACTGACTTGTTGTATAGGATCGTCTGACGGACACCCGAAAATGAAAACAAAATAACACACCAACGACACACGGTTCTTGTCACGTTACCTAAAGACTAACAAGAGGTATAGAGATCGGTAAGTCAAGTCATCAAGTCAAGTTAGTCAGTACAGGCTGAGAGACGATGGGGTACCCGACATTGTACGGTCCGGTAGTGGTTGAGGGTCTCAAATGAGTTTGAGTACAGGCAACTCAGCCACTACGGTAGGTTGGTAAAGTAGGAAACAGCAGGGGAAGAGGAGGGTGGAAGTTAGAAAGGGTCGTAGTCCCAGAAAAGTTTACTCAGTCGAGAAGCGTAGTCCACCGGTTTCATAACCTCGAAGTCGAAGTCGTTATCAGGAAGATTACTCATAAGTCCTGACTAAAGGAAATCCTACCTGAACAACCTAGGGGAACGTCAGGTTCTCTGAGAGTTCTCAAAAGAGGTTGTGGTGTCAAGTTTTCCTAGTCAAGAAACCACGAGTCGAAAGAAATATCAGGTTGAGAGTGTAGGTATGTGCTGATGACCTTTTTGGTCTCGAAACTGATCTACCTGGAAACAACCGTTTCATTACAGAGACGAAAAATTATACGACCAACCAGTATTGAGAAGAAGGTTCCTGATTCGCAGAAAATTAAAGTACCGACGTCAGCGGTAGACGTCACTAAAACCTCGGGTTCTTTTATTTCAGACGGTGACAACGGTGACAAAGGGGTGGATAAACGGTACTTCACTACCCTGACCTACTGTACTAGAATCGAAAGGCTTACAACTCAAAATTCGGGTGAAAAAGTGAGAGGAGAAAGTGAAAGTAGTTCTCCGAGAAATCAATAAGGGAAAGACGGTCTTCCCACCACAGTAGACGTATAGACTTCAGTTACTATGAAGAGGACCGTTAGAACTAAGGTTGAACACGAAGTAGGTCGGGTCGCAAAGAGTACTACATGAAACGTATATTCAATTTATTTGTCCAACTGTTATATGTCGGAACTGTACGAAGAAAGGGTTAAACCTTGGTCAGACAACGAGGTACAGGTCAAGATTGACAACGAAGGACTGGACGTATTTCTAAAGAGTCCTCCGTCCAGTCCACCAGACCTAAGGGTAGAGAAGTTCTTAAAAAGTGTCAAACAATACACAAAAGGGTAGAACGTGTTTTTGACTAAAAAGAGGGTCGGAAAATATTTCATGGTCTCGTTCATATAAAATAAATCATATCTAAAGGGTAGGAGAATTAGTATGTATGTGTAAACACCAATTAATTGTCTTGGAAGAGACACAAAGAGACAATAAAAAAATGTATAAAAGGTATAGTGTGAGATGTTACAAAACGACAAACGAAGTAGTGGACACTCAAAGTCCATTGTTCTTTGGGTCGAATAAGTACGCAATTTTAGTCCTTAAATAAATCCCATGTCTAGTACGTTAGATAAAAACTTAAAGGTATAGCTCTGCGATATATACTGTGTATCAGACCGAATTGTAAATACTTTACTTTTACACCTTAAACAAAATTGTTTCATAGTGAAAAAATATATCAAAAAAATTGGAGAACTCTAATTGTCAGAGGTTTCCAGTTGTTCAAGTTGTTTAAAATAATTGTGCTCAATACGAACTAACTGTTTATTTACATGTATAACCAGATAAACCAATATTAAGTTGCATTAGTTTAGATAATATTAAATCAATGTTAAGTGGGAACCTGTTGGAGACGAAGGTGTACCTAAAAAGTCATTCAGGTACGATAACATGACAGACTAGGTCCCATCCAACTTACGGACCTACGTCTTTGTGTCTATGCTTTCCTGTCAACACTTTAATGTCCTCTAAAAGTCGATGAGTCTCTCAATCGGGGATTGGTGGTACGACAAGTTTCGAAGTGTAAGAGTCATAAAACTATGTTAAAAATTAATCGTCTCGATAAAGAAAGGAAGTTTATTGCTTTGTTTTGTTTGTCTTTTTGATCATTTCCATGAGACTAGGGTCAGGTTTAATAGAAAGGATAAAAATAAAACATTACAAAGTAAGTTCCTGAAAGAAGTGGGTACCCTGAACTTTTTATAATATAACTTCGAAAGACCCAGTGGTAAAAGAGTATGTGATATTTTATTTGTTGTGGGGAATACATTAAAAATACTTCTAATTAACTACGGCGTCTGATTATTACTGATTTAAAAAAAATGAAATTTATTCGTAAAAAGTTTTATACAAGTTGTTCGACGAAGAGGGTCCAAACGTTATTCTATTCCTTCTCGTGGTCCTCCATTTACTTGACATAGTGACTGGAGTCGTAAATGAAGATGTTTGTTATAAAAAATTTCCTCTTGAAATACTTCTTCGGTCTCACAACTAAAAGTAAAGAAACCGTCTTTTGATAAACCTTTGGTTTTAAATCTTTTCTTAAGGTACATTTCGTAGACATTTATTACTTTAGGAATACGTATTTGGATTCTTTTGTATACGTTCCATGTATTTGTCTTTTGATTATTTTCCTTAGGTTCTCCTGAAGGAAGGTACCTTCTTCTTTTTACTTAGTTAAGAGGACTTTTAATAGACGTCGTCGTTACGTTAAATATATCTTTTAGTTTCCTGGATTTATTTGTTTTGTTAAAAATTTTTTATCCTTAATTACAACCTCTTTAGTGAGATAACCGAAAACTGATACTTTCAATGTGGTTTTTTCTGTCCCACTAAACTACTGGACTATTTGTGTATATTGTCACCTTGTTTACCCTCAAGTCTTTAGCAGTCAGCGAGTCAACACAGACTAAGGAACGATGGGGAACCTGACGTCGTATGGTCCGAAGGGACAGGAAGTGATAGTTAACCTCAAACGAATTTGAGTATAGGTAACTTAGCCACTATAGTAGGTTGCTAGTGTAGGAAACAGTAGGGGAAGAAGAGGACGGGAGTTAGAAAGGGTCGTAGTCCCGGATAAGTTACTCAACTAAGAAACGTAGTCCACTGGTTTCAAAACCTCAAAGTCGAAGAGGTAGTCAGGAAGGTTACTTATAAGTCCCAACTAAAGTAAATCCTAATTGATCAAACTAGAGGAACGAAGAGTTCCCTGAGAGTTTTCAGAACTTTGAACTCGTGGTATTAAGTTTTCGTAGTTAAGAGACCATGAGTTGGAATAAATAGGTAAGTTGTGAATATAGGTGTTATACTCTCAACCTGGTATTTCAGGTCTTTATCTAGGTGTGTTTGTATCAGTTGATTTACAACTGTTTTCATGTTTTCGTTTAGTTACTTCTTTATCGTTAAAAAAAGTTGTTTACAGAAACCTTGTTAACCCCCAGGTATACGTCTTGTGTATGTGTGTGTTTTATTTTGTTGTTGTTTTTGTTAAATTTGGAGAACGGAATATGTATTTGGTTTTAAACTATTACCTATATTCACATTATGTATATTTATGTTTTTTTAATTCATCCTATTTCAGAAGAACTGACATCCCAATTTTTATCACAAGAATCTCTGCTATGTTCAGAATGGAAACGGTCAAGTGAGGACTTGTAGGATTTCTCGAAGGAAAGGAGTGGGGAGCGGAAGGGGAGTAGGACTAAGTGACCAGTCACGTCATCAATCGTGACATCCTTTGTGTAACGTTAGATTGAACAGGTACTGGGGAGGAGGGGAAGGACTGCGTCCAGTGTCCTGGTGTCACGGATGTGGTAGGAAAGGGACGGGACACCTTTGTGGCAGGACACCTAACAGGTCTTCGTTAAGTAACTTTCCTGGATTACCTATTTTCGTGTCTCCTCTCCTCTTAGGTCAGATCGGCCTCGACTACTTATGTTTCTGGGTCACCTCTCTGTTAACTCGGTCCCAAGTCCCGAGTCCCGAGTCCCGAGTCCCTCTAAAGTGTTCAACACTTCCGTCTCTTCCTCGGGCCATCCACTCTCAAGGTCCAAGAGTCCCACCACGGACACGCACCGACCATAGACGAATCGGTGGGTGATCCCTCTCGACTGGCACCCCAGACTCGTGCGTGTAGGAACGAGTCTCTGCCACACAATTACCTGCAGGAGTCTCCCGTGTCACGACTGTCTCATTAATATGTAGAAGGTCTTGTAAACAGTTTTATTCTAAAGTTTTAATACTGAAATTTTACGTGTCCTTCTTGTTAGATGGTAGAGTTTTTGTGAACTTCCTCTGACTTTTGGGAGGAGTAAAGTAGGTAATAGACTAGTTCACCCCTACTCCCGAGCGGTGGGGGGGGGGGGGGGGGGGAGCTGTCGTAGGAGAAGTCGGACCCCCTGGTATCTCCAAGAAAGTAGAAGACACAGAACTACAAAGAGTCTTCTGTCGACACTCCACAAATATTTATTCCGGCCGAGATTTTTCGATCCGTCAAATCTTTCATCAGATGAAAAAAAGAACATAATCTTTCGCTACGACCACGATAAATTACACACCCACGGGATCGTCTCGTTTCAATATTTTTTATAATGGTTAATAGCCGTGAAGTCCTCCGTACTTCTAAAGACTTCTGAAAATTTCAGGTACGAGGTTTTACGGACATAGTCGAACGTTCACACTCCTTGTGTAAATTTCGACAAAAATTTACTGTATGTTTTCCATCTGTTTATATAGATGTCAGAAATCTTAGGGTCCATTTACTGTTCTGACATTCATTAGTCTTTTTACTTTGTTCCGAACAATCAAAGTCGTGTATTAAGATATACTTCATATAGAAGACTATTTTGTCAATATTAAAGAGAAAATAATTAATTATTATTAATAATAAAACAATATATCGTGGTATATCTATTTTATCTAGTCCTAAAGAAAACTTCTGAAAATTCTTTTTATGTCCAATAACGAAATGACTACAGTAAGGTACCAGGACACACACAATGAAATTTATAACGTCCTTTGACTGGTAAATTCGTATCGTAAATAATAGAAATAGTAAATAACCGGTCCGACACAAACACAATGTCGTATGAGAAATCAATCATAGTGTTATGAAGGGCTTTTTTTTTTAATTTTTTTTTTTTTGGAGAGTGGAACGTTTGTGTCTTCCTGCTCAGTACTTTAAATAATGAAAACCACCGAGGAGTCCAAGATCGAACTAGTAGTCTTAAGTAATTAAGTAATGGTCTTCGATCCATTAGGACTTTTTAATTCATCTCGGGAGACGATTGAAGACAGACGAAATAAAAATCAGTCTATTGTCATCCTATTTCATTATGCTATCCAAAAGGAAGTCCAACTCATTTCCAATAGTTGAACTGGTCCGTTGTTCCTTCACCAGAGGATTCTAAAATATGTTTCCTTCGTCACAAGGTAATTTGTAGTTAATAAATGAATTAGACTATGTAGACGTGAGACTTTTTTAGTTATCCATACTTTATATTTACATACGCGTGTGTGTACGTATGTACGTACTTACGCATAGGGAATCTTGTTACTTCCCAGACGAGTATGTGTGTCCACAACCGTAAGTAGATGAAGTCCCATGAGGATCCTTAACACACTCGTCCCGCCACCCGACGCCCGAAGGGGTCGGAGAGTGTGCACCTGTCTCCGACTCAGGTCTCGCACGTCTTCCCGACTCGACAATTTCCCCTCGAGACACGGTCGAGGTGAGTTGTCTCCCGTACAGACGGGTCTGGGTAACAGGTGTCTAACCTGGTTACGATCAGACAGAGTGTGTCCTTTACGGGGTTCGACTGGACATCCCTTTGTTCTACCAGACCTTCCTTAACTAGCTCTCTTCTTCTGTGTCGATCTTGTCTCCGTCTTTTTTATCCTTTCTTTTAACATTTCAATCTTTTATAAGAGTAAAAAATAAACTTCCTTAGTAAATAATCCTAGGACGATACATGGTCCGGATCACGATTCACGACCTATATTTTCTTTTACAACCATCTTTTTATTTTGTTCCTGGGTACCGTGAATCCCGCTTTGTTCGGGTCTGAACGAGTCCCTCTGTGAGTGGTCCAGGAAAAGACCCTAGGTCCTCAAGAGAGAGAAACAAGGAAGAAAATAAACCTCGTCCTTAAGTATCTCCGTCTAAATTTCATCTGTGTCGTACACACTCAAACATATTCGAAAAGTAAAAGGTTCACTAATGGGCTTCTTTGATATGGGAAGAAGGTAACTACGACCTCTCGTCTGAGAATCCTGTCACTTTTATGAGACATACTATACTATTACTACCCAAATATAATAATGTGTAAAGAAGTCTGAGTATCTTACATATTGTAATTTTCACTTCTGATTTCATCTGAAACACTGCACAGTCACATCTCAGTAGGAACCATTTTTTTTTTTTTCATGGTAAGACGGTAAGACCACTCTCTACGACTAGTACCCGGTCCCACACCCCCCACGCACCAGTCCCCCACACTACACACCTTTGACTCATATACCCTTAAGAGAGATGAAGAGAGACAAAGCAACATTTAAATTTTGACGAGAAAATTTTTTTCAGGATGCAAAAATTTTAATACAAATACTTGTGTGTGTGTATTTTTTACAAAGACCTTAAAAAGAAACTTTTAGAGATAACACCAGTAGAATAATTGATGTACCGTGTTAGTCCATAGTGACGGAAATTTTGAGTTTCGATAAGGGAAATCGACATTAGTGTTTAGAAAGGTCCCCAGGAACGAGTTACGGAAAAACCATAAAGATCTCTCGCATGAATAGAAACTGTTGTTGTTTTTACATCTTCTACAGTAGAGGAAGTGTGTGTCTTTAGTAAGTAAGACCAACCTTAAGGTCCTCTCTTCCTTTAATAGGACGTTTTAGTCTTCTCTGTGCAGAATGATCTTTCGTTAAGTGTTCCACTCGTGAAAGTTAAGACACGACATTAGAAACGTTGATATATAAAATAGTCATTGGATACCTAGAGAGATCTTGTCTAGGACACTTCAAATCATTTTTTAGTTACTCTGTAATCCTATTATTATTAGTAGATTTTTAGGGTCTTTTGGCAAGAGTTTTAAGGTTTATTATACGTCTGACTGTTGAAAAATTTTAAAAATAAACAAATAAACTACCGGGGCCCAGAATCAAATCTGTGTGCCCTAGAAATCAACGTCGGACTCTTGAGATCCATCGTCGTAGATCAAGGGGCTGGTCCCTAACTTGGGTTCAGGGGACGTAACCCTCGTGTTTAAGAATTGGTGACCTGGTGGTTCCTTCAGGTACACCAGAAATTAAAACAATTACGAAGGGGGTTTAAGTATTTGATGAGAAGAAGAAAAAAATTAAAAATCTCTAAAAAAAGGGATAGAAACAGGAAGAAAACGAAATAGAAACATAAGTAACAATTAATTAAAAGAGAAAGTCCTTTACACACTATAAAATAGTTAATTTTATAAACTCTTATTTCAAAGTGTATTTAGTTACTAATTCAGCAAATGTTACTTTCTTTATTGACCCAAAAAAAACCGTCGAACGAGTTCTTTACGTAAACTGTAATTGAATTAAAGGTGCAGAGATTGTACATAAGAGCCGGACAACGTCTGTAGCAAGACCTTTTTAGAAGACCTTATAAGACAGATCTTCGACAGAATAATCTCGAACCGAAATGATTTATAGATTCGTACAGATGTCGGACAATACGTTTATTTAATATACAACAACCTCGTTGAAGGAGGAATCAAAATGGTCCTTTATGAATGAGAATATAAGAAATGCGAAAGACATCCAGTCTTTAGATGATTAAAAGGTCTGTGTCCTTTTTTATTCAATTTGGTATACAAGCTGTTTACAAAAGGCCTGAGTATTAGAAACTGAACTTTGACTCAAAATAACAACGACTTTTGACAGGTCCCCGATACTGTCCACTACGGTTTTATAAACTTTTTATACTGCCCACGTATCACTTCGATCCTCTCTCAGGTTCTTCCAGCTCTTTGTGTTTAAGACCCGTCTGTCTCGACGTCTATTTAAGGGGAGCCAGTTCAGTCACCAAGACCTTCAGTGACGGTTTGTCGTTGCCCGGAACCGTGCAGAATTGATTCCAACGAAGATATTGATTCAAGTGAAGATAAGAACCGAGACCGGTAAGTATTAGACATTAAACGAAAGTCGCCAATCGTGAGACAGGAAAGATCTAAGTTAGTTGGGTCGTTAGGACCACAAGGGAGAAAAAAGCATGAATGAGTATTAAGACTAGTCCTAGACCGGTCGTCTCTCGTTACGAGTGTGACAGGACCTTCCTTCCCACACCTGGGAGACGAGGCGAGGGGAAAGGAGGGGAGGGGGAGGGGAAGGAGGGGAGGAGGAGAAACCGACTCTTAGATGACCCGTGTACGGTTCACGAAGAGACTCTAGACACTAATGTGTAAAGTTCGTTCTTGTTAAGTTTACCAACACTCTCAAAAGAGGTCGTTGTAAAACGACGAACCATATTCTTCTACCAAAGGTAACCGTCCTTTTATACTATCAGTTTCCTTACACATTCCTTCAAATTCTACAAAAATTCTTTCAGTAAATAGGTTTGGTACTCGAGAGTCTCCTCAGTCTCTCTTGTCTGTTTCCACCTCCATCATTCAACTTACGTAAGTCGACTCCTTGTCGACCTTCTAATAGGGTCGACCTTCTTATTCTCTGCTCTCATTTTTACGTCTAAAGAGTTTTAGTTGCAAAGTCTTTACCGGGTCGACGACCATTGACGTTCAGACACCAGACTGTACTCCGACCCGACGACTCTACCTTGGTCCCTTCTGGTTCTTCGTCTCTACTACCTCTGTATACCTTTAGTCTGTCTTCAGATCACAGTCCCCTTAGGAGTACACTACAACTTCGGTGGCACCCCGATACCAAACCAGACGTAGGTCGGACCGATACGTCATCATGTGACGGGTTTCTACGGTCGGACAGAGGTGAGGCGTTGATAACGTTTACTCCCACGACAGACGGGTCCCCTCTCCGAGATGGAAGAGTCTGTAGACTCGTACCTTCACGTAAAGGATAGAACGTGTTTCCACTGTATTAGAGTGAACTCAAAATATACGAACTGAAACGTGTTCTCAGTCCTCCTGTAAAACGTATTTTAACCCTCTCACGGATTTAATTGCGTCTCGGAAGGTGAGAGGACAACTTGTAGTGTGGAATCTTTTCTTTTACACATAAACATCATAACCTAAATCGGGTACTATAAATTTATGTAGATTGATAAAAATAATGAAAATATCTGAAAAGATCGTCAAAATCGAGTATCGTCTTCACTAGTCTTTTATATGTCACAGGGATACGTGAGTGTGTGGGAACGGGTGATAGTTGTAGTATGTTCACACTTTGTAAACAATATTTGCTACTCTGTTATAACTATTTGATAATAATTGATTTCAAGTATCAACTGTATCCCAAGTCAGAGCCACAACTCAAACGTGTTTACAGGCTACTGTACACAGGTGGTAGTACTGTAAGATGTGTCTCTTCTAAGTGAAGCAACCTCTAGGACACAGGACGGATAAGTAAGGAGGGAGTCGAGTAACAAAGAACTATATTTTATTCCTTTTGTCGTTTACAAATGTCTTACTTAGTTCTTTCTAAGAACGTAAAGTTCTCGTTTCAGGAAAGGGATATAGTGGAGCAGAATAACACCCTGTCCCGCACACGGAGGGTCTCGGGAGGGTCCTCCCTGGTCGACCGACGGTCGAGGGAGTCCCAAAAAGAGTCAACGGGTCGTGACGAAACAGGTTCAGTTCCCAAGTGTCCCGGTGGGTGTGGGTTCCTGACCGACGTCTCCCATATTTGCGGGTTCAGTGAATCCCTCTTGAGATGCGTACTACAGACGGTGGTTCAAGAGACATCCGTACGACGACGACGACAACGACGATTCGGCGAAGTCGGCACAGACTGAGACACACTGGGGTATCTGTCGTCGGGTGGTCCGAGGAGGCAGGTCTTCTGAGAGATCCGTTCTTGTGACCTCACCTAACAGTAAAGGAAGAGGTTACGAACATACGTACGATTCAGCAAAGTCAACACAGGTTGAGACACGCTGGGATACCTGTCGTCGGGTGGTCCGAGGAGACAGACGTCCTAAGAGATCCGTTCTTATGTCCTCACCCAACGGTAAAGGAAGAGTCAGAGACATCCGTACCTCTTCGTAATAGAGTGACAGTCACTCCAAGGGACGAGGGACGGTCTACAAGTCGAGGTCCTTTGTAGGGTTTACCGTTTGAGTCAGAGGTGTAGGCGAGTGCTCTTGGGGTCACCACCATGCATGACGTCCCCGTCTAACAGAGGATAAAAAAAGTCAAATATTTACCTTTTCGATCCACAGTCCTGTAGGGACGTTTTGGAGTCCTAATGCACCAGTCGTTCACCCTCACCGTAAACTCCTTCGTCCTTAGACTCGAGGACTTTCAGAGCACTTCCTTCGGAGGGACCTCTAGAGTTTCGTCTTATCGGTCCGGTTGTGTGACACGACAGATTGCGGAGAGGAAAGAAGACCTCCCTGTTTACGCCCAGAAACGTGCCACACCTACTCTTCTCCCTGCACTTAAACTTATACAATGGTACACACTCGTACTCAGGGGTTTCGGTTTTCAACGAGACTGAGGGGAGACACAATGTAGGGTATTGCACACGTAAGAACTGAAAGACTTTTCAAGGTACTCTTTTTCTTTTTCTTTTTTTTTTTGTTTGTATCTAGACTTAACGACGATAAAGATTCTGACCATTGATTAGGTTTCTCTTCAACAAAAGATCCAATCTTTAAAAATTTCTTTTTTATTTAATAATTTCTTGTAAGATCCAAATTCCTTTTATCTGTTGAGACCATAAGATTTTGAATCAATAACGACTGTTATAACGTTGGTTCTTACTTACAAAAACTTATAATTTTTTTATAAATAAACATGAGTTCTTTATTTTAAACCCTATTTACTTTCTTTATAAAACGGTTGTTCCGGGACCTTATGTCACCGTATCTCGGTCACGGGACGGAGGTACGTTCACGTGGAAGTCAATGTCTCAATTCACATAGTGGATTCCTTAGAAAGGACCACAAGGATGTTCCTACCGGTACATCATCCGTCTTCGACTCGTCAGAACGACTCAAGGTCCCTGTGAAATACTGGGTCCACTGGGGACGGAAGAGCACGAGACTACTATTGTGGGTCTTCTCAGAGGAGAACCCCTGTTTCTATATACCTAAGGTGTTCCGTATAATTCGGGTTTGGTACAGTAAGTTTTACACATTGTGTGTAGGTGTTTTTCAGTAACAGTGTAGTATTACCATTCATATATTTTAGTTCGGAGTATGTATACCTCCCGAAATACCAAAAGTTTTGTAAACGTTATTAACATTGGATTGGACCGACTCTCGTTCTGGGACATTTTTATCGGACGTATCCGGTCCAGTTCGTCTATCTGTGTAACAGTTCCATCTACCAAAGAATCCGTGTTTTTTCCATAAGATAGACTTTTAGGTTTAAAGACATAATAACCTGAAACTTTCGAATCACAAAAGTTATAAGACCACTAGGGATGACTTCACGTTTATAAGGACTTTCTGATTTGTGGGATTCTGTGATCGTGTATACCTATAGGATAGTGACGACCTATACCACCTCGGTGTGTGTAAATGAATGTGTGTGTGTATGTGTGTGTGTGAACCCTTTACTGTTTCTTCTACAGGATCTAATCCCTTTTCCGGTTGTAATTAAATCTTCCGACTTACGACTTCTTAACTACGAAAGGTTAACATCACGATTTCTCCTAAGAATTCTCAGGGAACCTGACGTTCCTCTAGTTTCGTCAGTTAGGATTTCCTTTAGTTAAGATTTATAAGTAACCTTCCTGACTACAACTTCGACTTCGAGGTTTTGGAAACGGTGGACTATGTTTCTCGGTTGAGTAACCTTTTCTGTAACTACGACCCTTTCTAACTCTTGTCCTCTTCCCCAACCGTTTTCTACTCTACCAACCTATCGTAGTGACTGAGTTACCTGTACTTAAACTCCTTTCAGTCCCTCTATCATTTGGTGTCCCTCCGGACCGTACACCGTCAGGTACCCCCAGGGTTTCTCAGTCAATATTGAATCGCTGACTTGTTGTTCGATTGTTTTTAGATCTAGCCTTTATGGACTACAGTTCTTGAACCGTCGATCTAGTCAAAATAGATCTAGTCTATTTTGAACCGTCAGTTCTATATTCTACCAATCTTGTCATCTTGTCCCTTACATTAGGTTCTTTATCTATCTTTGTGGTAGTTCCCTACCCAATATCTTTACAAAAATAAAAGACTGTAACGGTTTTTACAACCTTTCAGACATTCATTACAAATTAGTTGGATGACTTATGGGTCCATTGGGATCGTTGTACGATTGTTATACTATTGTTCATACTAAAGTCAGTAGAAAATAAATCAAGGGGAGAACTTTATCATTGTGTTGTTTCCACTTTTATTAAGATCGGGGTGTTAGTTTGACTGTTCTCAACTTACACAAAAAGATCATTTTCTGTAAATAATAAGATTCAGAGTACTTTATACTTTCTTTTTCTCGGATTGAAGATGTACACGTTTGTGAAGTTAACACCACAAGAGCGTTACAGATGTTACCACTATTCGTAGTATTACTACCACTACCACGACTATTTTCCACTCGGTACGGGAGACCACTACGAAAAAGTCCAAGGTCGAACAGTAAGCGGGAGGGGAACGTCCCCCTACACAAAAGACTCTCTAGGCGTCGCTGTTCGAAGTGTTATCTACTCGTAGATCCGAGGAGAGTACTGTTCCCGGAACATTTGAGAAAAAGTATTGTGTACGAAAATGTAAATAGCGGAATAAGAATACCCGTATGAGACAGCCTTACTACTTTTCCACTTTCTGTGAACTAGACAAGAACTTTTGTACGAAAAGAAACCTATAAACGTTCAAAGTTTTGTAACACAGACGTCCTTCGTTCCAAAGTATACATGTCCTCTTTTAACCTACCTTAAGTCTCGACCTGTCCTCGTCAAGTCTCGGGACCTCCCTTCAACAGCCACAGTTGTTCTTAACTACCGAGATAAAATTGAAGACTAAGACTTGGTCTGTTTTTGACCTACAACTAAGTATGTGACTTAGTACCCGGACACGAGTGCCACTACCGGTGTCACGTGCGTCAACACTCAGACCATAGTTCTTTCGGGGGACACCAGTGGATACTAGGGGTCAATAATACCAGAGTTTATCGTATTGACCGTCGTGCACCCCGGACTGAAAATGGACAAACTCCACTCACTCCACTAACTTGACTCCTAAGTTGTCCTTCCAGGCGTCGTCGTCTTTGTACACTGCCTCCCAATCTCTCTTCGTCCTTATTTAGCGACATAAGACCTGTACTACAAAACCACGGGTAATAGGAACTTCAATAAAAATAATAATTGAAGATCGAGTGAAGATCTGAAAATCTAATTTAGTCAGCAGTGAGAGGACTAGAGCTTACTCGTCCTACATATAAGAGGGAGTGACACCAACGAAAATTCTAAATAAGTAATAAACCCCAAGAGTCGTGCAACTGATAATACACGAGTCTACCACAATGGGTACGTAAACGACACGAAGTCGAAACGACTTGAAGGACGTAGAGACGTAGTGCCGGAAAGTAGTTTTTCTTACGGTTTTTCACAGTGACAAATCCCTACCGTATCAACATCTAAGTCTTTTAATTCTGCAGAGGTTTTGACTATCTTAATTATTTACTGAACTCCTACTTACACCCTACGTTACGGTTTATGATTTTTGTGATAATGAAGACATTGTCTCTGTTTCCTAACTTTTATTTTCACAAATTCGGTTATAAAATTTTTTATTGTAGTTTCTTACAGTTTACGGACAAGATATAAACTTTATTATAAAAGAAGTAAAAGGAGAATACTTTTACTTAAATAGTTTTCAAGGTAAATCTGAAAACTACACAAATTGAAAGTAGGTCTTATTTTAAAAATAAGGATGGAAAGTCTTACATAATATCTTTAGTAAAGTAAAGTGGATCAAAGATTCTTCAAGGGTCTTTTTTTTTTTTTACAAATACTCTATGTTCCCACGAGGAAAACGTTATAAAACTAACGAAGTTAGTCTAAAGTAGGAAATCCCCGAAGGAACCACCGAGTCTACCATTTCTTAGACGGACGTCACGTCCTCTGGACCCAAACTAGGAATCCAACCTTTCTAGGGGACCTCCTACCGTACCGTTGGGTGAGGTCGTAAGAACGGACCTCTTAGGGGTACCTGGCTCCTCGGACCGGTATACACCAATCATATTCGTAAATTATATTAAATTAAACACGAGTCAGTGAAGTCAACACAGACTGAGAAACACTGGGGTACCTGTATCGGGTGGTTCGAGGAGACAGGTACCCTAGGAGGTCCGTTCTTACGACCTCACCCAACGGCACGGGAGGAGGTGTCCTAGAAGGACTGGGTCTCTAGTTTTGACGTAGAGGACGAAACGTCCACCTAAGAAATGATGACTTTTGTGACCCCTTCGGGTAATAAATCAATTTTTATCATATATTCGTCTATAAGATGATATTAAAATCATCAGTATGTTAGTATATATCATCTTTTCGTGTAAATGGTGGACTTATATATAAAACACTACTATTTTAAAAGTAAAGTCTCATCTTTTAAAATTTCATTTTTCTTAGGTCAGATTACTTTCTTTTATAATTACTTTAGTGTCGTAAGACATGAAAGACAATACAACGGTACGCAATAATTACTCAGGAACTTTACACCCATTACAAAATACAACTTTATTATAAAAACTACGTTACGTACTATATTTCAAAGATTAATTTTAGTTGATAGGTAAACAAATGAAATTTTAAAAAAATTAGAAAAAAGAGAAAAACCCGAAAAAACTAAATTTTTAAAATACAAAAAATTAGGTCGATAATTCTAACGTATACAGTTAATACAACGTAAAGATTTCTTGTCAAGACGATATACATATTAAAGTTGTTTCGTGTGTAACACTTCTACTATGTGGTTTCGGACTACAACCTCTTTGTGTCCGAATTCAATGTAAGTGTCTTTAAGAGTGCACTTACCAGGAGTGTACTGACCAGCCTCCGGTACTGATCTACCGACACCGAGTACGTGAGTAAGTACTTGGGTCGTAGAGTGGTCTACGAAACACACGACGGACCTTTATAATTATTTACCGAGGTCGGTTCTCGTGACTACCCACGAACCGAGAAGTCCCCGGACCAGTGAGTCAAGACGAGGTGCGAGTGGAGACGGGCGACGAGAGTGTCGCTGCTCCCAGAACCCAAACCGATGTCCGGGAGTGAACGTGACCCAAAAGGACGGTCATGGGGTCTCAGGAGGTCCTGGCACCTGCCACAGACTTAGGATCGAGTTTCTCGTCAGATCTTTTACGGAAGCGAAACGGAGGTTCCAAGAGAGAATCTCCGAGGGGGCCCGGAAGTTCCCCCTCCGGAGAACAGAAACGGAGACCGACAAACCCCAAACCTGGCACACGGATACATCAGTGCGTCCCTAAATCGCTAGAACACAAAGCACCGAAGGAAGAACGTGACGAGGGAGTCTAAGAGTCAAGAGAAGTCTGTATCTCTACTCCCCCTTTACCACTCTCGAACTCACAGAGGTTGAGGTTCTCCTTGGTACTGGAGAACCAAGGAGAACCAAGGTTGAGGAGCAGATGGTGGTTCGTCTTGGAACCACCCTGTACTTGTGTAGACTTCTTTAGTCCGGGACATTCTCCTAGTTCGACATTCCAAAAGAGGTCACACGTGTTCCCTACCGGTACGAAAATGACCCAAAGAAAAAAACTTTATAGATACTATAAATCTTTTTTTGCAGTCATCTTGGGATGTGACTTTATCACTCGATAATTTGTAAAAAGAGAGTTAATGCCACCATTGTAACGAACCAACTAAAATTACTTTAACTTTTCAACTCCCTTTTCCCAGTAATACTTACCGTAGACAAATACAACTTTGTCTCAGGTACTTCCGTCGAAAGCAAGTAAAACGATTCTCAAGTAATGGAAGAACTATCTGAATGAAGGACAAGGGAACGGTCTGTGAGTCTGCCATAGTAGTCACGAACTGTTGCTTTATTCTTAGAGGTTTTTACAAAACTCCCCAATAGACCGGGTTCACTAAGTAAAAAAGGGACGGAGTGTCTCTGTCGAACTCAACATATTTAATAAATTTCCTCGTGTAATTTCTTGTAAGTTTATCGTCGAAGAGTCCTTTAGATCTTTATACAGTGAGTCTCCATTCGTAGTTACTTTGTTTAATTATAAAATTACTTTCGTAATGTTCGATCTGTATTCTCTTTTCACCTTCTGGTGAGTCGGGAAGGGGATAAATATCATTGTCGTGTTAGATACGAGTCTTATTCGTTAAGAGAGGGGGATAAGTGTAGAATTAGTGATGGTCTACGTGTAAAATTTTTACGTTACAAATTTAGGGGTCATATAGGACAGACTTAAGTCTCCTTCTCTTAACTCTTTCAACCACAATGAAAAATGATGACACGTTACACATGTAGAACTTATAGAACGAAATGTTGTTTTTATACAAAAAACGAACTTCGGATATTTAAGATAAGACACTGTGTCTGTGCTTACTTATAAAGTACATCACAACGACACTGGTAATGTCTGTTTATTTATTTATTTTTCGTAAGCAAAGAAAAAAGTGGAAGACGAAACGGTAAACGAGACTCACTGGAGTATCTTTTAAAATACTTATGTTCTTAGAACTTTATCTTAGTGAAAGTGCGGACCTTTACAAAGGAATGGAAAGGAGTCAGATTCTCTTAATTTTATTTCCTGATACTAATAAGGAAAAGACGAATCTGTATAAACTATAAAAGAGAGTTTAGTTTATCTGATCATAAAAGGAGGTATTAAGGTCAAAATATTGGGAACGTCAAAGGTTAAAAATAATTAAAACCCAAAAGTGGTATCCGGTGGTCGAGTATGAAAATTAGTGGGCACGTGGGCACTTACGAAGACGTGAAAAAGACTCGACTCCTGAGAGAATGAGTCATCTGGTCCTCCGATCGTACTAACTTCCGATACAGTGCCGAAGACAAGACAAAGTGGTCGAAGTAGACGACTAGGAAGGCATTTGTCTTTCGGTCGAAGTCTCAAATGTATCTCGCCGTCATCCAGTGAGTCGAAAAGTCACGAGAAGGAAGGAATCTTCTTCCCAAACAAATAACAACATCAGACATTTAAGATTGGTCGGACTACTCTTATTAACGAGTACTTTGTGTGTGTGACTTATTGATAACATGTTTTGTTTACTCGAGTGGGACGTTCGTCTTTCTCGTAGAATACCTAAAGTCCCAGGTGACCGTCACCCGTGGGGCGAGGGATATAGACACCACTTAGTCGGGGTGGGAGGAAGTGGGAAGAAGGGTAACGGGGCGGTCCCCTGTGCTTGTCTTTCGGACGGACCCCGGTCTCGGTACGCAGACTAGACTCGTATTACTCCGCACTTCGGCGGGTCGATCCTCGAGGCTGAACAGTCTCCGACTTCCCGTAAAGTAAACAATTGAGGGTCCCCGGAAAGACGGAGAGACCCAAGTATATGATCAATAAAATCCGCAAGCGTAGAGAGTAGACCCTAGAAACGTGGTATACATGTCGTAGGGACAAAAGTTACCTTCCGTGGTCTCGTCGACCCCGACCCTCCCTTCTCTCTTCGTGACCCACTACTTGACACAAAAGAAAGGGCTCTTAGGTCTCGGTTCTTCCGGACACCGGTCTCGTCGACGGGACCGCAGAGAGACTAGTTCTACTCTCGACAGTGTAACCTACGTCTGAGGAGACGCGGGGCCTTTCCCGACCGAAAGGAACGTTCACCGAGAAAAGACGCGACACGAGTGGTGGCCGTGTGCAAGACACCAGTTGTACATAGGAGGTTTACGCACACACGAGACGGAGAAACGCTAGGGAACCTGACAGCAGGCAGTCCGAGGAGACAGGTACCCTAAAGGGTCCGTTCTTATGACCTCACCCGACGGTAAAGGAAAAGGTCCTCTAGAAGGACGGGACCCTGCCTTGGACACAGAGGACAAACCGTCCATCTAAGAAATGGTGACTCGGTGGACCCTTCAAAAATGAGACTATGGAAGTTATTATTCTATCCCTTCTAATTTCGCTACGAGGTCAGTCCGAAGTCCATACAAAGAATTGGGATCGTGGATTCGTATTTCTACTTAAAGATCTTCCTTGACTAAGGTTTTAGGAGGGTCTTTTCAGTCTTGTCGATTACCTTAGTATGTCGTATTACTTCCGTACATAAGCCACCAATAGCGAGACAACAGACCTCGAACGGTGTACCGAGTGTACCGTTTCTTAGACGGACGTCACGTCTTCTGGGCCCAAACCAGGGACTCAGTCCTTCTAGAGAACCTCGTCTCGTACCAATGGGTGAGGTCATAAGAACGGACCTCTTACGGTACCTGTCTCCTCGGACAGTCCGATGTCAGGTACCCCAGAGTTTCTCAGTCTGTGTTGACTCGTTGATTATGTGTGTGTGTGTGTGTGTGTGTGTGTGTGTGAGGGAGACAACACACCCAAAGGGTCCACCGAGTCACCATTTCTTAGACGGACAGTTACGTCTTCTGAGTCTTCTGTGTCCAAACTAGGGACCTAACCCTTCTAGGGGACTTCTTCCTTTACCGTTAGTCGAGGTCATAAAAACGGATCTTTTAGTGTACCTGTCTTCTTGAACCGTTCGATGTCAGTGGTTTCTCAGTCTGTACTGACTCCATGACTCGATGACTCGTACGTGAGACACCACATCTGTAACACATATCGTACACACTTGTCTGTGACTCGTAGAATTTCGTAAACCTGTAGGGAAAGATACTTTAACTGACCTCTTAGGGGTACCTGTCTTCTCGCACCGCCCGATATCAGGTACCTCAAAGTTTCTCAGTCTTCTCGTTGATTGTGAAAGTGAAAAAGTAAGATATTTGTCGGCGGTCGTGATCCTGACGAACCTCCCTTCTCGTGACTCCGGTTTCAGCAAATACCTGAGTCTGCGGTCCACGCAACGTCGACGAACCCCCCGTCGAGGAACCACGAAGGTCTGGACCCACGTCTCGTCCTGGTGGACGAGAACCCTCGTAGTGGAAAGTCTGGGACCAGAGTAATCTTATGACTGAGGTACGTCGGAAAACGTCCTTTGTAAGTATAGACCCTGATGTTGACCTGTCAAGTGGGTTTCGGGTCGAAACGTTAAGTCGCGTAACTACCCCTTTTCGTAGAGGATAATGTAGCCCGTTAGGAGTTTCAACTTTAGTCACGATTTCGAAATAAACTCAACTTCAAGTGGGACACGAGTCTTATCGTCGAAAGAAAAAAGGGAGTACACTTAACGACCTTGTCCTCGGGTCCTAGAACGTACTTATAAAGTTGTTGCTTTCACAACGACCGTCATTTTATACACTAAGTATTGGTCCTCTGGCTCTCAGGGAGTACTTTGTCTCTTCCTTCCTTTGTAAGGTAGAGTCTCGTTTTTTTTTTTTTTTTTTTTAAGTCAGAGATGAGATTCTCCAACTGAACTTATAACATTCTTACAACCTCTGTCTGTACCAAACATTAGGTTCTCCTTCAAGAAGTACTGACCTCACTGAGGGGGATGAATTTACTCTTTTTTAAGAAGGAATCTTATCTTTAGTAAAATTACGTAAAAGTTGATTGTAATTCAGTTTTTGTTCGTACCGAAAATAGATTATCGGTACGTACGTACGAGTCAGTACAGGTTGAGAAACGGGGGGACACCTGACATCAGACGGTTTTTACCATCTCCAGACAGGAGTTTACGTTTGAACCTTGAACCCAATATTTTTAGATACAGACTAGATCCGTCTCGAGGGATTAAAAGAGTCATTAATTTACGATTCTGTTATTTAGGGTTCAGGATAGTTACCTCTCGTTAAAGTCGTCGGTACCTGGTGTATCTTAATCGTCCATCCTAGGTTCGGAAGTTCTGAATGGAACACTTAAAGTAAGTGAAACGACAGAATTACACAACTGCTTGATCCAGAGACTCTTTCATAGACTCCTTTGACCCATAAAAGTTTAACGATCTTAAAGATAATGTCCACTAAACAATGGTCTTGAATTTTTTTCATTTCCTTTTATAGGAAGAGAATTCATAAGTAATTCACCCTTCTATAACTCTTTTTACTACATTCATAGTCAAAGGATAATATACGGTCTGAGACGTATTACAACAGAGTCTATTTACTGGTTGAAATTAGAAATGTTGTCTGGGTCCCCGACTCCAAATCTAGAGTCAGACGGAGACTTAGAATCTAGAAACCTTCTTAAGCAAGAATTTAAAAACGTTTGTGTAAATAGTTCACAGAAATGATCTGTGAGCCTCTTCCGTTACCGTGGGGTGAGGTCGTAGAACGGACCTTTTAGGGTACCTGCCTCTTCGGACCATCCGACGTCAGGTACCCCAGCGATCCTCAGCCTGTGATGACTCGCTGAAGTGAAAGTGAAAAGTGTAAGTACGTAACCTCTTCCTTTACCGTTGGGTGAGGTCACAAGAACGGACCTCTTAGGGTCCCTGCCCCCTCGGACCACCCGACGGCAGAGACCCCAACGTGTCTCAGCCTGTGCTGACTTCACTGAATCGTCGTCGTCGTCAATGATCTGTGATGAAACATTACACCTTTGTTCCACCTTATTCTACTTATCAAAGAATGAAGAACCTGTTTTTGAGTTCTTGAATTCTGACTCAGGTAATTTTTACAATTTAGAAATAGGTAAATATCGGTCCGGAATCTTTTTATCGTCTTTATGAGTAATTGTTATTGTTGTTGTCGTCGTTGTTGTTGTTCTTTTGTTTCCTTATAAGAGATAACTATTACCCCACCACCCCTTCTCTCTGTTCAAGATTGTCTACGTTTGTATATAATATTACTATGAGATAACTTCGTATTAACGAAATGCTACAATACGATCAAAGACGACGTGTCACTTCACTTCGTCGACATACATGTGTATATAGAGGAGGGAGGACTCGGACGGAGGGTGGGGGGTAGGGTGGGGAGATCCACTAGCGTCTCGTGGATCGACCCGGAGGATACAATATGTCGTCCAAGGGTGATCGGTAGACAAAATGTGTGCCATCACATATATACCCCGAAGGAGTCGTCGAGCCACCATTTCTTAGACGGACACTACATCCTCGGCGTCCTCTGCGTCCAAACTAGTGACCCAGTCCTTCTAGGAGACCTCCTCCTGCACCGTTGGGTGAGGTTCTAAGAACGGACCTCTTAGGGTGCTTGTCTCCTCGAACCGCCCGATGTCACGTATCCCAGAGTATCTCAACCTGTGTTGACTTCACTGAATCGTACGTGAGTTCGTAACCTTTTTGTATCCTCTAAGGATGCTTTTTTTTTCACTACTTAGAACGTAACATTTATTACTTTATAGTGTCTCTATACCAATTTTTCGAAGGGACGGCTTAGGATGTTAGGTCAAAAGGATTCCTTCGACCGTAACTTAGGATGACCTAAGTCAGGATGAGTCACGGACCGTAACTCATGGCAAGTCATCAACAGGGATATGGAAAAGATTGTATATGTGAGTATATATGCACTTATATAACTAAACCGAAAATAAATAAGAATGTTATGATATGTCATGATATTCGTAATAAGGCGTCAAACGAAAGAATCACATATACCGATACGGAACTACAGTTATCCATGTCTCTATTAGGTAAAATTCGTGGACGTATACTAAGGTGTCATACTTAAATTATACGTATTTGTATATAGAAGATTTGTAAAGGGATGGTTATCTATCATTCCAACGACGACAAGTCGAAGATGTTTGTCACGACATTGTTTGTAGGACCACGGACGAAGGACTGTGGGACAACGTATTCAAGATATGCTCAAAGGGTTTTACGATAACATCTTCGTTTTTTTTTTTTTTTAGACACATAAAAGGTAAAATTATCAAAACTGAACTTCCTCGGTAACGAGTTCCTTATTTTACCTTGGCGTACTAGAAACACCTAAAAACGAACATCAAAAATTATAGAGAAACTCATCGTTTCCGTCTCAGTCGGGTAAGAAATACGACTGAAATCACAGAGACCCGTTTGTGGTCGTGTGTTACAGATAAAGATGGTGACATGACATAATTATGGTACAAAAGAAAGAGTAACGAATAATGGGGGAGTCCCAGGTCGTGTCTTTATTCTGATTTTGAATGTTATTAAGATAACTATAAAGGTTTAAATTGGTACGGATTATAATGTGTCCTCTTCCGCTACCGTGGGGTGAGGTCATGAGAACGGACCTTTTAGGGTACCTGCCTCCTCGGACCATCCGACGTCAGGTACCTCAGTGTTTCTCAGCCTGAGTTGACTCGTTGAAGTGAAAGTAAAAAGTGAAAGTACGCAATCTCTTCCTTTGCCGTTGGGTGAGGTCACAAGGACGGACCTCTTAGGGTCTCTACCCTCTCGGACCACTCGACGGCAGATACCCCAGTGTGTCTCAGCTTGTACTGACTTCACTGAATCTTCGTTGTTATAATGTGTTCATTCCTCTTTTGGACTCCAGTTCAAGGTTAGAAAGAACTATATGTTGACGAGGATACGTTTACCTAGTAACATCCTTTTTTGGAAGTACGACAGGGACTTTATTTCGAAGTAGTGTGTTTTTTTATACATTAAACCTTTCACACATTAATGTTACGGGACTGTTAGAGTACTATAACGGTATTTCCTTTTAACTCTGTTGTATAAAACTTCTTGAATTTAACGTTTAATATTACAGTTTGATTTTCTTCTACGTAATGAAAATAATATAGGAGGATTTAACTATAAGACAATTTAACTCATGTGTCTTTATAGAAGGTTTGTTTAATAGACTATATGATTATACTATGATAACCCAGTAGTAGAATAATATAATATATACATAACTAAAATTAGTTAATATTATTAGAATGAGACCTCAAAAGAAATTTTCAATCAGGGTAACTTGAACTGTCTGAAAAACGGTTTCCGATACAACTTAGGACAGGGGGACTTTACTATAAATTGTCCATCGTTATCCCTTAAAGTGTACCGTTAAAGAATATTGTTAAAACATTCGATCTTAAATCACTTTCGTAAAAGACTCCCTGGTTTGACTATAGTTTCATATATTATAAGGTCACCCACACGGAGTACGTTCTGATTGCCTCTATAACTTTAGTACCTCCCTCAAAAGAGGTTGTTACAGTAAATTGTCTAAAATTTTTGTGTATGTAAATGAAAGAAGTCACACTTTCTCTCAGAAGATTCTTTAGTTAACAAAGTCCGTCTATCAACTCTTTTCTGTCTACCATTCCGTTTAGACATTGGTCGGATATATGGTTACAAGAAACTTAAGACGCTATTCTACCGAGGGACCACTTCGTCCTGGTTATTTTTTACTGCATAAACTAAACATCATCAAATAGACGAAAGTGTCTCATCCATGTGTCATTTGTCATTCGATTAGGGAAATGTTTTAGTAACAAACAATGGACAGTAATAGTCGTAGTACTAGGTGTTATGGCAGTTCATGATATGTGGGTACCAAAAATAATCCTTGACTGTAAACGTATTTAATAGAGACGATTCATAAAAATAAAGGCTAAATCCTTTTTTAAATCGAGTTAAAAATTCAATGTACTTTATTAACTCTTTAGGTCGTTCAAGTCTGAATCCATTATTTTATTTTGTCTTCTATTTGTCTTTGTCTTTTAGATTGTAAATCGGGATCAAAGGAACGTTAAAAAAAAGTTATAATGTTCCAAACTTTTTTCTTTAGTTTGTGATTGCCTACAGTTGAAAACTTTCTTATTCGGCTGTAATATCCATCAATAAATTAAAACACAAAAACGGAGAACGGTTTCCAAAATTTCCGAATACCGATAATAGCGTAACTCATATGCGAAAGAACACCCTTAGTGGTATTGTTGAACTAAACGTATGTAAACTTCGATGGATCTCCACCGAGTTCGGTATTACTTAGGTAGACGGTTAAGTCCTCTGTGTCCTCTGAACCCAAATTAGGGACTTACCCCTTCTAGGGGTCCTCTTCCTAGGTGAGGTACGGGCCTTTTGGGGTACCTGTCTCCTTGGACCGTCTAATGTCGGGGACCCCCGTGTTTCTCAACCTGTACTGAATCGTGCATTTGTCCTTTATCCTCTGGAGTTGTCGTGTTAAAAATAAAATTTAAGTTCCATTTCAAGAAGATACATTTTATTTCCATAAAGGACTTTTACTTTATGTTCATTCTCGAGTTTAGGTTTCGTCTATCAACCTGAGTCTTTCTCCTTTTAGGGTGGGGACTACGAAGAAGAACGCTCTCCAAAACCCGTCGGGTCCCCTCGGACACCCTGAAGGTCGAAACCCCCCTCATCCACCCTCCCCGTCGTCCCCCACCTCCCATCCTCCCTACTTCCCTCACCGTAAGATCTTCTCCCGAGACTGTAGTGTCGACTTCGGAAAGGTGTCTACTCTGGGACGTCTCGTCCTGATTCCCTCGTGTTCCTTAGACACTTCAGTCGTCGTAACAAATGGGAATTTTAGTTCTTATCGCTTCTTCTCTAATCGTCGTCATTGTCCTCTGGTCCTTTTCCTACTTCTATTTTCGGTTGACTTGGCTCAGTCCTTTAGTCATCGGTCGGAGTGAGACCAGACCGAGGTAGTCTTATGTGAAGAAAAAAAAAAAAAACCTCGTATTCAACGAAATGTTACAACACGATCAAAGGAGACATGACGTTTTACTTAGTCGATGTGTATGCGTGTGTAGGGGAGAGAAAATCTAGGACAAGGGTCAATTCAGTGGTACCTCGTGACCCATCTCCTGGGAGATGTCGACCGAGAGAGTAATCAAAACAAGAGATCGTTTGAAATCAAGTAGGAAGACCCAACCACGACGTCTAGTCCAGACACCTGTGACAGGATTTGGAGGAGATTCATTCAACGAGGGAACGGAGACAAAGACACGATAAGACATACGGACGACTTCACTGTCTGGGGCTCAACATACAGGAACACTGTACACAGGTACACATGAGAGGTGACGTCGAAGGACTTCGGTCCACTGTGACAGAACGAATGTAGACTCGTGAGTCAATGGTTTGGTCTGTAAGCCACCATGACTAAACATGACTAAACTGTAAATAATTTAGAGTGTAGGAGTAAAACCGTCCGCGGACTACGTAGGCACCGTAGACTCGAGGCACTACCGGATAGAAGAGTACTATTTACCGTCCACTGTCTTTTAGTATCACCTCTTCCTCTGTGTTCCTGTGAAAATAGACTTTACACACAGGAACACTAAATGAAAGAACCTCTTCAAATCGGTCCGAGGGTGAAAGAAGAGAGATTCGGATCCACCTCAAACTACAACTAAACAGGAAGTACAAACCACTGTGTAAGTTCTTAAAAAGTCTTCTGTCGATACCTAAATGGTTTGTTACAACTACCCAGTAAAAGTTATGTACTTAGTTTGTAGCCAAGAGATCAAGATACACGTTCTACCCCAGTCTTTTTATAGTTCAATTTTACCGAGATATTTTTATTTATGTTTTCATTTAGACTTAGACCCCTTTAAAAGTTTGTCATTTTTAGTAAATTGATACTTTTGCGAAAGGGTCTTCCTCACTTGTTATATTAAAACTTCTATCAAATTTCATGAAATTTTATTCGAACAGTTTCGGTCTCGACCACTTGGTAGAGTGGTTAAGTTCACGTTCACTCTACCGCGGCCTCTTACGCCCGTCTGGGGTGGTAGACCAAACATTAGTTCCGTCGTTCAACAGTTCCCACTATGACTAAAGGAGACATAGATAAAAAATTCATCTTCCAACCTCGCACACTCAGTCCACTCCTCCACTAATCGTCCTTTCTTTTGTCTTCAGGTACAATGGTTTTCCACTTAGGGGATTCACTTTGAGTGAGAGTGTAGAAATTTCCTTAAGGAATGAATTTTTTTTTTTTTTTTGAGTTAAGGAACCAAAATGCCATCGTCGACATTTTCCATACTCATCTGTCGAACGTTTTATGGTAGTCTTGGACATTGAACTGTCTACAGGTGATAAACTGTTTCGAAGTCACGGGTTTAACAAGAGTCTAAGGGGATGTGTCACGTTCATTATTTTGTCTCATTACTAAGGTCGAGGCAATAAATAAGTAGAAGGTGACTCGGACTTTTCGGTATTTGGAACGTGACTATCTACATTTAACAGAGTCTGTTAATCCAGGTTAACAGACTATCGTTTATACTCGAGAGAAGTCAAATTATTAGTCTTTCGGAACCTTGAGGGTACCTTCACTTCAGCCCCCTCCTTTGGTCCTACGACTAACCCTCCGTCTACACATTCCTCACCTGACGAGGGTCTCTGTCACAATCCTTATATTTAGTCGTTGGGCCCTGTGGAGTCGTGTTTGTTTACAATGTATAGTTTACGTCTGGCCTCCGAAAATACACAGGAGAACCTACTATTATTTTGGGATCGAAATTTATTCCCGTTTACGAAAAAGAAGGAACTTACGGAGTGGGTTCGAAAAAGGATATTCATCTTCTACGACGAACCTCTTATTCACCGAAGACGAGTAGAGTCCTCGGACACTTTGTGTTTTTGTTTTCCAGACACACTTGTATAGTATCAGAAGGTCTACCCTTCGAAATGACGCTAGGACCACGTCCACACAAGGTCCCCCAAATCGTACCTGGTTTGGATTATTTCTTTCGACTTGCGGTTTCTTAAGTACGAAAATTTGACACCACAACCTCTTCTGAGAACTCTCAGGGAACCTAACGTTCCTCTAGCTTGGTTTTTCTTTAGTCAGGACTTATAAGTAATCTTCCTGGCTACGACTACGACTTTGAGGTTATGAAACCGGTGGACTACGTTTCTTGACTGAAGAACCTTTTCTGGGACTACAACTCTTTCTAACTTTCTCCTCTTCTTCCCCTACTGTCTCCTACTCTACCAACCTACCGTAGTAGTTGAGCTACCTGTACTTAAACTCGTTCGAGACCCTCAACTACTACCTGTCCCTTCGGACCACACGACGTCAGGTACCCCAGTATTTCTAAACCTGTACTGACTCGCTGACTTGACTTGACTTCGGATTATTTATACATTTTAAACATCCGAGTGATTACATCCATCGTAAAACCCAATCCTTTCGCAAAGTGTAAGCCCAAAAAGATTCTAAGATAAAATCTTTTACTACTCGACTTTTTGGAAGTCTCAAAATCCACCGTTAGGATTTTGGGAGCAGACTTAGTGTGCAACCAGAGGAAGTTTCATACATGTGAGTGTCCAACCTTTTTTATTTTATCTGGGTGACTACATGACCTGACCTGAGTTATCTCTCTTACTTTTTTGTCCTTCATCTCTTCATTCGGGACAGGTGTCTTTAATAATGTCGTGGGTCTAATATTCTTGGGGTTCTCCAGGAGGTAAAGTCGGGGGTAAAAGACACATTGACTATGTGTCAGTGTGTGTACGTGTGTCTCCGTGCGTGTGTGAAAGAGTCTGTGTACTATTAATTTGAGACGAACGAGGAGGGACAGTGGGTACTTGAGTGAATGCGACTCGTGGTTAGTCAAGTAAGAGTCGTAGTGACTCTCAACCACTGTCCTGGGACTAAGGAGGACTCTGTCAGACCAGGGTAAACCCTTATAGATAATCCTTTATGTACCGGGACCTTGTGTTAGGTAGAGGGAGATCAACCCGTGATTGGAGTCCCCGAAGTCTCTTGAGAAATTGGGAGACGGACACTGTCGGAAGTGTTCGAACTCCTGTCGGGAGGACTTCGCGGCTTAGAAGATAAGAGGTCCCTTTACAGAGTCTTCGAAAGTGTAAGGATTTGGTACGATTAGGAAGAGACCCATGTGGGTCGAAAAGACACAGACTGCACACCGTCGGTCCTTCCTCATGTCTCGAGGTCCTCTTGTGTGCGTAACCCTTCTTCACTTTCTCCCAGGGTAGGTAACAGACAAGTACTCTATCCGTCTCAGACAGACGATGTTGTAGTGACGGAGCTCATCTATAGATCAGTATCTCTTAAACAATCCTTTGGACAAAGATCACATCGATCACGATGTGAACTTCGACGGGTCTAATAAACCATAAAATCTTGGTTTATATACATACCTTATATATCGTACTATATGCACAATACAACAACGAATCAACGATTCAGGACAGACTTGGAAGACACCGAGGTACCTGACACCCGGTGGTCCGAGGACAGATACCCTAAGGGGTCCGTTCTTATGACCTCACCCAACGGTAAAGGAGGAGGTCCCCTAGAAGGGCTGCGTCCCTACCATGTACACAGAGGTCGTAGAGAACGTAAAGTCTACCTAAAAAATGACGACTTGGTGGTCTCTTCGGTACTCGTCACGTCGTTATCTTCTTTTTATTCATTTCGTTTAGACCGTTATTATTGTTATCACACTTTCCAAATCAGTTGAGAAACCGTTATTACATGTATCTAACTCGTCACACACACACACACACACACACACGTACACACACACACAGACAGACAGACAGACGTCACACACACACACACACACACACACGTACACACACACACAGACAGACAGACAGACGTACAGACAGACTTTTCCTTCTTTACCTCGGGGTTAGTGATTTAGTCCTCGTCTTGACATTAACACTTTANACACACACACGTACACACACACACAGACAGACAGACAGACGTCACACACACACACACACACACACGTACACACACACACAGACAGACAGACAGACGTACAGACAGACTTTTCCTTCTTTACCTCGGGGTTAGTGATTTAGTCCTCGTCTTGACATTAACACTTTAAACCTGTGGACACAGATGTCTCTATCGACCTTAATCAATTTTACGGATTCCATTTGGTAAATCACTTTACACTTAAATAAAGTGAGTACGACACTAAATTAATAAGAAACTATTAACGAAACAGAGACTTTACGGTCCGACTCTTGAGACGAATCGTTAATAGACTTCCTATCATGGGCTTGGGTCCACTCGGAAGAACTGGTAGAGTAAGGGGACCGTTCTCAGGTAGTCTCTGTCTTTAGATCGACTGTGAGACCTCTACCGATCCTTGAACGGTCGGGTGGATCTCTTATAAGATTTGTCCGGTGGGGTGTCCCTCTGTTCACAGGTGCGATGTGGAGTGTCGATAGAAAACAATCAGGGCGACAACCGTCCCACTGACTGGTTACTGTCTGAATGGGTTGACATGTAGAGTAAAAGTTCTGTTGTAATTTACAACATTCGACACTTTACCCATGGTCGAAATACTTGTGTGTCTTGTAGTTATACGGGTTCTTTCGTGGTCGATGTGTGAAGACTTTAGTAATGGTCAATCATTAACAAAGTTCACTGGAAAGGAGAGAGACAAGTAAATTACGGTTATACGTTTTATTAAAAAAGTGTACTTTTCCTTTGTGTCGGTTATTTTATTGGATTACAACGGAATAAACGGACCACAGAATCTAAAAAAAAGAAAAGGAAGATATTAATTAAAAGGTGTAAAGTAGTCTACGTCATAGATTATTAAAAGAAACAGTCCATTTAATCAATAACTTACTTCTTCAGTATGAGGTTATAAAGACATTCACTAATCAGAACTTACTAGTATAACTGAAGATATTACTTTTTTGTTCAATGGTCACCTGACGTGGACGGTCAGTTTTTGAAATGAGTCAAGTCAAGTCAAGTCAAGTCGAGTCAGCGAGTCAGCACAGGCTGAGAAACGCTGGGGTACTTAACGTCGTGAGGTCCGTAGGGACAGGTAATGGTTAAGGGCCTGAAGTGAGTTTGAGTACAGGTAACTCAGTCACTACGGTAGGTCGGTAGAGTAGGAGACAACAGGGGAAGAGGAGGACGTGGGTTAGGGAGGGTCGTAGTCTCAGAAAAGGTTACTCAGTTGAGAAGCGTACTCCACCGGTTTCATAACCTCAAAGTGGAAGTCGTAGTCAGGAAGGTTCCTTGTGGGTCCTGACTAGAGGAAATCTTACCTGACTAACCTAGAGGAACGTCAGGTTCCCTGAGAGTTCTCAGAAGAGGTTGTGGTGCTAAGTTTTCGTAGTTAAGAAGTCGTGAGTCGAAAGAAGTGTCAGGTTGAGAGTGTAGGTATGTACTGGTGACCTTTTTGGTATTCGAACTGATCTACCTGGAAACAACCGTTTCATTACGGAGACGAAAAGTTATACGATAGATCCAACCAGTATTGAAAGGAAGGTTTTTCATTCACAGAAAATTAAAGTACCGACGTCAGTGGTAGACGTCACTAAAACCTCGGGGTTTTTTAATTCAGACTGTGACAAAGATGACAAAGGGGTAGATAAAGGGTACTTCACTACCCTGGTCTACGGTACTAGAGTCAAAAGACTTACAACTCTAAATTCGATTGAAAGAGTGAGAGGAGAAAGTGAAAGTAGTTCTTCGAAAAATCAAGGAGAAGTGAAAGACGGTATTCCCACCACAGTAGATTTATAGACTCCAATAACTATAAAGAGGGTCTTTAGAACAAAGGTCGAACACGAAGAAGGTCAGGTCGCAAAGAGTGCTACATGAGACGCATATTCAATTCATTCGTCCTACTGTCATATGTCGGAACTGCATGAGGAAAAGGATAAACCTGGTCGGACAACAAGGTACAGGTCAAGATTGAGAACGAAGGACTTTCCGTAGGATTGGTATTCCCTCACACTTCCTTAGACCTCCAACTTTTGATCCAGGTGAAACTTGATATTGAGCGGACAAACATAGCTGAACGTATAATCAAATATTTGTATCCTTTCGGACTTTTGTACACCGCAATATCAAATAGTCAAAACTTTTTCTCGAAATTTCTTGTTCAGGAGCTAAAGTCCCGATGTCGTCAAGGGGCAAACGCGTCGCCTGCACCCCGACCTCGCCCCGGTCGACCCCTCCGCGTCCTACGTGTGCCCTCGGTTACCCGTTCGAGTCCCTTCCGCCCCGACCGCCGATGCCCACGAGTCCCCGCGTGAGACGCCTAGCTCCCGCTCACGTCTGCCGCCCCTGTCGGACGCCGGTCCCCCGCCCCAAGTCACTGCGGGACAAGGCCGTCGTAGTCGAGAAGGCGGGACGACGTCCGGATCCGCGACCTAGACCTCCTGCTGCTGCTGGACCTCCACAAGTCATTCCTACGGAGTAACTACCTGTGCTTAAGGAAGTCGGGCGACTACGGACTACGACTGTAGGGGAAATAGTTACTATTTGGTTCAGTTCAAACTTCTACTCGGTCTAAACTTCCGAAAATAATGTCAGCTACTTGGACTTTCGGTACAAGTTAACTTTGAAAATAATGAATGTCCTAATAATGATTCTGTAGAGGACCCCTTAAACTGAGGTCACTTAAACTTCAATCCTCTGCAATAGTTCTAAAGGAAACCAACTTTCTTTTTGAGCTTCTTTGTGTGGGCTGAGACTAATAAGGTGGTAACGGTCTTTTCAAATATACTTTCTTTGCCACCTTTCGCGATTACTACTGAAGTAACTCTGTGCGTCCTTCCGTAACGTGTTTAAAAACTTGGCTTAACGACTAGTAGCTTGAGAATTATTTCTGAAATTTAAAAAAGAATGACGTGTTCGAACCCTTGAGAGAAGAGTCTTCTTCGTTCCCGGACCTAATGAGTCGTCCTACCCTGTCTGCCATTTTCGCCAACGTAACAGTTACTCTCCTCAATTTTCAGCGGGACTCTTGCAGTAACTTTATAAATCGGTCTTTTATTTAAACTATCTATTTTATAGAGTCTCTTAGATGTTCCTTCTTACCCTTATAAAGCTACTTTACTTTCTTATACTGGGTCAAGTATAAGAAACCAGCCGTAGTCTTCTAGGCCGACTATGAGATTTTTCACAACGGTCGAAACAGTTACAATGGCGTAACTGTCTACGACATTCCGGTGACTTTTGCCTACAGACCTGAAAGTCTTCGGGACGAAGGACAGCATGTACTCATACACGAAATATCACTTTACAATTACCGACAGTACTTTTCTTCACTGGTCTATGTCCGTCTTCGAAACTGCAGGTTTTTCCGTCTATGACTAGACGAACGCCTCCTCTAACCTTTTGACGTTCTATTTCACCTGACACGACTATTACGGGACTTTCGTATAGCCCTTTCTACCTTTGTTTTGTACGTTTTACTATAGTTCAGTCGTAAATGTTAATACCGACTTCTCTTGTAGGAGACAACACTTGTCACAGAACGATGTACCCTTTGGAAGGAATGTAGTGTCTGTCTAGAGGTGAACCTTCTTCGAAGACTTCTCTGTGACATTAGAGTAACTTCTGGAGATACACTAGAAACCTTCTATTACAGACAAGTGGTTTCAACAAGAAAGAGTTACCCGACCTAGGAAAGATGTCATCTACTTTTCATAAAGTGTGATAGACCTTTTGGTTGTTGAATTTCGAGTCCACAAGGTCTAGTAACTATATTTAAACCTCTACACATATATATAGAAAAATTTATATATATATATATAGTAAAATTTATATACCATTTCTGAGTCAAAATTAATTTTCAAATTATATTTTTTTTTTTTTTCTTGTTCAGGAAACATAGTCACTCTTGTCTCTTCTGTCTTTGTCCACACGACACAAGGGACGGAAGGTTCGGTAACCGAGGTTTCTGTCCCGGTCCGTATCGTAACTAAGCAGAAAAACCAAAGGCATTACATAAAATTTAATCTGGACAGGACGGGACATTAAGAAACTTTTACAAAAGTATCTCGAAAAGTGTAGTCTCTCCTAAGAAAGAGAAGTAAAGGATTGAACAGACTCTTTCAACTGGACAAATAGGTAGGACTGTCGACCTTCTATTATTTACTTATGGACCGAAATCTGGAGATAGACAGGACCCGGTTTACGTGAAGGCCTGTAATACATCTCCGGACTCAAATTCGGGTCTGAAAGATTTGTTTTCCATGTACTGAGTCCGGTCGGACACCGGTACAAACTGAAGAGAGTGTATATTTTAGCCCTACTACTCTGAAGTAAAGTACCCCAAAGTTCCTTATTAGTTCACTGCACTACTGACAATTTCACGAAACATTTATCAACTTCCCATCTATGTCTAAGCCAAGACACAAAGATAGAGTGGTTTCTGACCTACCTCCTCCTTGTCCAGTTAAAGTTCGTCACTGAGTGTGGAAGGGGACTTACACCCTTGGAACACCTCCCGTTAATTATTTGTCGGGTAAAAGATGTTAACAGATTTCGTCCGATGGAGTGACTGGGTCTACACCTAAGTGTCACGGGGTGGATCTCTTGAGACTTACTCGTGATAAACCGTAGTTTCATCATTAATTTATGTCGCTGTTTCGTCTAGTCCAGGATCCTTACAATTGGAGTAATAGTGGGAGAGTGTCGCTGAACGGTTTCTCAATTGTCGGTAATTTCGAGACGACGAGTAGGTTAGTCTTATAATTTAATTAGTCACGGAGGGACTGTGTTTATAGTACCTACCTCAATTAGGAAACGAAACATGTATAGTTTTTCCTATACGTCTCCGAAACCTGTTTGAAAGATAATAAAAAGTGGTAAAATTAATAAAGTGCATCCCAAAACAATCCGGTAAAAATTTCAGGAATAAATTAAACAATATTATAACGAAGACAACAAATACAAGACAAGACAAAACAAAACAAAACAAACGTACACTCCGTGCACCCTAGAATTGAGAACCTGGTCTCAAGATTGAACGAGGGGGACGTAACCTTCCGTTTCTGAAGAACGTTTTTTTCTATGTGCAGACTACTTTCGTTAGAAACGTTTATTATTTACGACGGTGGTCAACTAGCTATAAGGATACAGACGTAGATGGACAACATCAGTAGAAATCAGTGAATCCCTTTGACTAGTTCCACGTTAGGAGACCTCTTTCGTTAATATGGCAGAAGACAGACGATTATTTAGTGTAGTATGAGAGTCCCTCTTTTTTTATCACTTGTTTTACAACAAACTGTCTCCGGAAACGGGGTCAAGACAATACGACCAACGTTGATACAGTACTAGGGTAGTCGTAATTAATACGGACTTTCTATTTTACACCTGTGTATTTGACCCGACACGGAGACACAAATCGACGTACATAAATAGACGTATTAGGCGTAAACAAGTACAACTGATCTTGTCTTACCAATCGTCAAATCGTTCGGGGTCTTGAGATTTTACTTACTTATTTATAAAAGGAAAGTACTCATGAAAAAGGATCCTTGTAACATGGACTCACACGTACTTGATTGTACCATTCTCATGGTATACCTGTTTATTAACGACAAAGGTTAGATCTCATTTTCGGACCTTTTTTTAGTCTAGGTGTGAACAAGGTCAGATGAATATAAGTAACCGATTTACACGTACAAAAGACAATTAACACTAAGATTTTGATCTCTCCCGAAGAACCTCCACTGTCTGTTTGTCGTCCTATAGTACTTATACCTACCACACAGACTCTTTTATTTAATAGTCCCCGGTCGGTGAGGCCACTGGGTGAAGACGACGGTCGTTACTCACACTGTCACTTCCAGACCTGACACACTTAAACGTACTGTCTTAAAGGAGGGGTAGTTGAGTAAATGAAGGACGTAAACCTAATAAAATTCGTGATGTGTCGTCAGTCTATTAGTTAGTGATTTAGTGGTTAGGACTGTAATTCCTGGTGCATTATGCAATAACGACTAATGGTGAATTTTCACCTCGACCATGTCGAGGTAGAGTCTTCCATCGCCTCTTCCTTGTCGAGATTGTGTACCTGAGGGGGCCCCACGCAACTAAGCCCACAACAACCCTTCTACTGTTCGACTACTTTAAGGGGAGAAGTAGGACTTGGTAGATTGAAGTGCAGACTTTGAATAGAAAATTTTTTACACATCAGGAAGATCTACTCTGTATAATTGGATCGGACTTCGTTGTGTATCCTTAACAGAACCATTGACACTATTTTTATTAATCAATAATGGATCAATGAACCCTAGTTACACCAAGAACCGAACTCAGTGGTCTTATTGATTGTCCTTATGTGGGTTTGTACTAGTAAGATCCCAAATTATTATATTTTATGTTACAGTGGTTTAAACATCTTATTGGGTTTTGACTATAGAGAACGTACTTAAAAAATAAATATTGACCTCTTCCTTTACCGTCGGGTGAGGTTATAAGACCGGACCTCTTAAGGTACCTGTCTCCTCGGACCACCTGATGTCAGGTACCCCAACGTTTTTCTCAACCTGTGTTGACTTCACTGAATTGTACGTACTTACAGATAATAAGTCTTTGCCACTCACAAAGCCAATGACTCCCGTCTTTTCTACAGAATAAGTGTAAAGACAGAGATCGTAGACCGGGTCGAGGACCCTATGACTTCGTAAATTGTTTATAATCAAGTTAGTTGAAATATCTTAGTTTTCTTAATCCTTATATCATCTAATAAGTTTTGTTTATGTGTGATAAACGGGTGTTCTCCTCTCCTCTATTCTTTTTCTTGGACGAATCTTAAACTTGACTCTGCTTAAAAACTTAGTATAGGGGTCCCGTTCCTCGAATTAAAAAAACCTCAGATTAAAAAGAGTAGAAGGTTTAGAGACCTAACAGAATAGTAGTTTTTGTATCCTTTTTAATTGTAAACGGACTCTTTTGTTCGTGTTTTATTTGTCGTTTTACGATCGGATTCTTGACCGAGTATAATCCATTGACTATGTAACATCGATAATAATCATCTCGTGATTCATATCTTTTCTCTTTTCCTAGATTTTTTTCAGAAACGCTCTGTTGTGGGAATTTGAAACATTAAGTACCTTACACCTCTTTTGTTCCGGCCTGTCTCGGTTGACGCCGGTAGTTGTGCAGCAAAACTCTGATCTGTCGACCATTAACATGTCTGATTGTATTACTGTATTCCTTTCTTTCTGTAGATACCCCTTTATGTTGACGTAAAGAAACCCCGACCTGTGTACACTTCACGAATCCTTTTATGTCACCCGCTCCGACCCTCCTCTCAAAGAATACACAGACGTCGGGACCCTTTTTGAGATCGGACCTCTGTGTAATCTCTTCTTTGTTGTTTCCTTCGTCCGTGCTGTCACCGATAATAGCGTCTCCTGTCCTATATTCTACCTACTCGTCCCCTGACTCTTGAGACTCGTTGGACGCGTAAATTTTCCTACTGCCCTGGATCTTCTCGACGATTGACTCGTCTTATTTACTGACGACTCTATACGGTTCTTGGTCGTTTTCCACGGTAAGGTCTTTGTCTTACGACTCGGAAAGTGTTTCCCCTACCTGTTACCATAGTTTATTTAGGATATTTTATTTCCGATTCTTGGTATGTGACCTTAACTGTTATCTGGTAGCCACTGGAACTACTCATGTCTTCCTGTCTTCACTCTAAAGTCACCTACCTCCACTACCTATTATTTAACTTATCATCTATCCACTCTTCTTGAGCGAATTTTACAAGGTACCTTCTTACCTATTTCTACACCATGTACGTATGTTACCTTATAATGAGTCGGCATATTTTCTTACTTTATTACAGGAAAGTACCTAACTAGATACCTACGTACCTACCTAGATCTCTAATAGTATAACTCATTTCATTCAGTTTCTATTTATAGTAAACTATGACGAATATACACCTTAGACTTTTTTTTTTGACTATGTTTACTCGGATAAATGTTTTATCTTTATCGGTGTCTTTATCTTTTTTTTTTGTTTTTTTCCAATGGTTCTTCCTTGCCCCTCCCCTCCCTATTAAACCATCTAACCCTGACTGTGTACCCGTGGTGATATATATTTTATCTTTTGATTATGTCTGGATCACATATCGTGTCCCTTAAAATGAAGTATGAGTCATTACTAGATATACCCTTTTCTTAGAGTTTTTCTCACCCATATACATATACATATTATAAGTGAAACGACTCTTCCGTTACCGTGGGTGAGGTTATGAGAATGGACCTTTTAGGGTACCTACCTCCTCGGACCATCCGACGTCAGGTACCCCAGCGATTCTCAGTCTATGCTGACTTGCTGAAGTGAAAGTGAAAAGTGAAAGTACGTGACCTCTTCCTTTACCGTTGGGTGAGGTCACAAGAACGGACCTCTTAGGGTCCCTGCCTCCTCGGACCACCCGACGGTAGATACCCCAGCGTGTCTCAGCCTGTGCTGACTTCACTGAATCGTCATCGTCGTCATGTCGTCTTTGATATGAGGTCATTTTTCTTAAAAATTTTTATAAGATTTTACTTCCAACCACTCTCTGAACTTCACTTCTACCCCCGTAGTTGTCTGAAATCCATAGTGGATACACCGGTCATCATAGAACCTAAGATAACATAAAGTCTCCCCTTTTCCACGTGCTCCCCGATCAAAAAGTATACGATTTTTATGGTTACCTTACGGATGTCTTACGGTTTGGGACACCCTGTCGCTGGAGGTAAGTACTCCAGGAGAGGATAGTGAACAAAAAGACGAGTATAAATTGAAGTACTTGTTCATACATCGAGACTCACTCTTGAGACTGAACTCTCAGGGAGCAAACCTACCACTTATTATCATAGAGGAAAACTATTTAAATCCTGAAGGGACCACCGAGTCTGTCATTTCTTAGACGGACGTTACGTCCTGTAGACCCAAGTTAGGGACTTTCCCCTTCTAGGGGACCTCTTCCTTTACTGTTGGGTGAGGGCACAGAACGAACCCTTTAGGGGACCTGTCTCCTCGAACCAAATGATGTCGGGTACCATCTCAGTCTGTCAAATTGTTGATTGTGAAAGTGAAAGTGGAAACTATTGAAATATTAGGACCGTTGTAAAATCATTTCCGTATTACTTATTACCATATATCGTACAAGGTATCGACAATTATATAGTCTGAGTCTCCGACACAACTTACAACGATAAAAAGTCAGCGATTCAACACAGGTTGAGAAACGTTTGGGCACCTGACGTCACACGGTCCGAAGAGACAGGAAGTGACAGAGAGCCTCAAACGAGTATAAGTACAGATAACTCAGTCTACGACGATCGATTGGTAGAGTAGGAGGCAACGGGGAAAGAGGAGGACGGGAGTTAGAAAGGGTCGTAGTCCGAGAAAAGGTTACTTAACTGAGAAGGGTACTCCACCGGTTCATGACGTCAAAGTCGAAGTCGTAGTCAGGAAGGTCACTTATAAGTCCTGACTAAAGGAAATTCTAACTGAGTAAACTAAAGGAACGACAAGTTCCTTGAGAATTCTCGTGGTGTCAAGTTTTTGTAGGTAAGAAGCTGTAAATTCGAAGAAATACCAGGTTGAGAGAATCAACTTAGACCGAATTTTTAAACTAAAGATTTCCTTCACTGAAATATCGGTGTCGTTTCTTTTTAGGTGTTTTAGAACCCGTCTATGACAAAAACAAACTAACTTAATCAGAAAAGTCAAATTGAAACGACACACTAAAACGTACTATACTGTAACCCCACATATACGAGGGTGTAGAAACCACGACCCGATACTGAATGGGACAGAATCGTCCACTCAAAATCTACCTTCGTAGGGAACACGAGACGATAATTTCCTTGTGTGGGGTACACTGACGATCTGGTTTCTTTTATCCCCTAACACATCGTCAGGACTTTCGTTAGGTATCGGACTTTATTCTGATCGAGTAGGATCCGCTCTGGTCCGCTCGGGGACGTTTGGTGTCGGAACTCTTTCTGTTAGTTATAAACAAATGTCATTTGGTATTTCCCAAAACTCCAAACTACGATACGGTATTTTTTACTAGTTATATCACAATTAATGTAATTCCATTTTGTCCGTTACACTTCTACTGACTTATGATACCTTTCTTCTATATAGATTTGACGTGAATGTATTTGAAGAACCGTTTCGTTCAAAACTACTGTTTTAGTCACTATTCTTTAAGTCTAGTGGGACGGACAAACATTTACAAAAATTTACAGCCTACATTGAATGTAAAAGAAGGTTTCCTTTATTCTCCCTTATTGAATATCAAAGGAGAACGGGGGGTAAAGTGAATGGGTACCAGACTTTAACGATTTACCGTTAAAGATCGTAGTTTTTTAACTCTAAAATTTGATTCGCGGTAAGACTCAGTACTACTTCAGAACACGTCGGGTTGAGACGAACCGGGTCCTACCCCTGGTACCGAAACAGGTCGTGTAGGTGAAGGATCAACGCACCAATTATATTAGAACCCCTTTGTCCTAACCAGTCTAAGACTTTCTATTAAGTCACACCGAAAAGGAGTAAGTTATGCACCAAAGAAGGTTATTGTAGTGATCTATAGTGGGTCGGAGACCGTTTTACAAACGGTGAAAGTTTCGGCAAAATATTTCAGGTAGGAATACAAATCTGTACTTGTGCAAAGGGTCACAAGTATTGGTACAGCACAGTAAACTTGGGGACGAATCTGTTAATAAACCTTTATTGTTAGTACTTAAGAACCCAGAAGAAAAGAAAAAAACAAAACCGACACGGTGGGCCGAACACTTTAGAATCAAGGGGTTAGTCCCTACCTTGGATACGGGGAACGTCACCATCACTCCTCAGGATTTGTGACCTGACAGTCGTTTAAGGGCCCAGAAGAAAAGAAAGTTCATTTATAAGAATTTAAAGATTTTATGAAAATACCGTACGATCATAAAGACTCCGTACCTCAGACCAAAGAAGGGGCGGGGCGTGGTGTGAGGATAAAAGTTATAGTACACTATAAAAAAGTCCAACGGTAGAATAATCTTATAGACATCAATACACCACCACTTAGTGTTCAAAAGGTACACAAGACTCAGGTCTTTATATGATACCCCAGAAAACTTACACTTACAAAAACAAGTTATTTTCTCTCCTTCTCGGTTGACAAAGATGAGACCTGTGAGTAGGAACGAAACTTGGTTCTAAATTTCTTGTTTTCATCATAATACTAAAGACTAAGACTCTAAACCAAAAGGAGTGGTACACTATACGTTTAAGAAAGTTTCTTAGGAAACGCATTAGAATATCAAAGAAGAGGAGAACGTGGGTATAGGGTGAGAAAATATCGACTACTAACACCACAATGTCCCGGAAGGGACCACCGAGTCTACCATTTCCTAGAAGGACATTACGACCTCTGGACCCGAGTTAGGGACCCAGTCCTTCTGAGGGACCTCTTCCCTTACCGATGGGTGAGGTTATAAGAACGGACCTCTTAAGGTACCTGTCTCCTCAGACCACCCAATGTCAGGTGCCCCAGATCAGATATATGATTCATCTGATTAAAGAGTTCTTTACAGACCACACGACCTCCGACCGGGACGGTTAAACACTGTGGACCAACACCTTCGATCAAAAATTGATAAGTCCTTACAACATTTGAAAAAGAATTCATAAACCACCCAATTGTAGTCAGTACCACCTCATAAACGTGGTACCTTTCGTCGTCTACGTTGGTAGGGTTCCGAAGAAGGGGGATGATATCTCTCGACTAAATGATTGAATGGTGACCAACAACTGTATAGAAAGTTGTTAATATTTGTAGTGGAGAGAGGTGTTCTTTTAAGTCAGATTACGACACTTCATAGGTGGCATTCATTCCTTGACTAAGGAGAGGGTACTTTATTTTTAGTGATGAATATACAGTGCTGACATTTTAACTCTTGTATTAGTAAATTTAGTTAAAACTACTCCGAATTAAAAAACAAACAAACAAAAAACCTATTGGCATCAACTTCTTCCCCGAAAGGTCCATCGAGACGCCGATTTCTTAGGAGGACGTTACGTCCTCTAGGGTCAAGTTAAGGACCCAGTCCTTCAAGGGGACCTCTTTCCTATCCGATGGGTGAGGTCACAACAACCCGGAGGAACCACCGAGTCTACCATTTCTTAGGAGGACGTTCCGACCTCTGGACCAAAACTAGGGACCCAACCCTTCTAGGGACCTCCTTCCGTACCATTGGGTAGGGTCATAAGAACGGACATCTTAGGGGTACCTGTCTTCTCGGACCACCCGATGTCAGGTACCCCAGCGTCTCAACTTGTGCTGACTCACTGATTCGTGTCGATCAACTCCTTTCGATTGACTAGCCAGTTTGTCTCTCATATTCGGTCACCAATAAAAACGACTACGTGTGATCTCAGTGGACCTAAAAAAAAAAGAAATTACGTCTACAGAGCCAGTATGACGTTTAGTTATTTTAGTCTTAGAGACTTTACTCGTAGTTTTAAGGGACCACCAAAACTCTTGGTGACGGTTTTTGTAATCTCTCTTCTCTACCGTCTCGACACACAAAAGAGTTTCCTATCTCCCCCCACCTCCACAACTACTCCTAGGTTCCGAACAACTCCTTTGTGACTGGTGCACTGTTCAACGTAACTTAAGTAAGGACGCTGTCAACACCCCTCATTTTTACAGAGGAAAGGATAGAGTATCTACACAGAGTCTAATCCTCGGGACTACCTTGTCCTATTACTCAAGGACCGTCCATCTTGACAGGCGTCGACGTCCCCATCGTCGACTCTCAGAGGTGCAGAGACGTCCTCCGAGGGGTCGTCGTGGAGACCAGGGTCTCGTCGAGTCAGGAAGTATGGTCCGTTGAAGGTGGTCTAGACTAATTTCAGTATAAGTAAGGATTACTGAGTCAAGACCACAATTGGAAGATTTTTCGAAAAGATGAACCAGAGAAGAGGAGACTGAGTCTTTTGAAAGTACACCGAGAACCTCAGGTTTCACTTATAGGGGGAGTACTTTAAAAGATGTACCGAGACATGTTATGGACTCTCAGTCCTGACGTAAAATAGAGACTTAGAAGTCTGGTCTCGGATCCGCCAGGTATTATACTCGAGTGATCTATGTACGACTTGTTCAATCATAAACAAAGTGAGGTTTTTCGGATATGACTATTTCGTAAAAATCTCCCCCTATATAAAGTAGTAAGATATATATATATATATATATATATATATATATATATATATATATCATGTAGAAATGTGAATGTATGTAAGTATATACACACACGTACTTACGATTCAACGAAGTCATCACAGGTCAAGAAACTCTGGGTCCCAGACGTCAGGTGGTCCAAGGAGACAAGTCCCCTAAAGAGTCCGTCCTTATGACCTCACCCACCGGTACGGGAGGAGATCCCCTAAAAGGGTTGGGTCCCCAACTTGGGCTCAGAGAACACAGAGGACGAAACAGTCCGCTCAAGAAATGGTGATTGTGGTGGACCCTTCGGGTTTATGTACACATTCAAAGGACCTATTTTTTATAAATGATACTATTTCTTATAAACGAAGTGACCTTTTCTTACACACGTTGGGTATTATGGTTTTATTAGTGTAAAAGACTGTTTCAAATTTTGAGATTTTTATAAATGGTGTTTGAGAGTAATCTCGTTGTGAATTTCTTATATGTAGTCCTTTTTATTTTAACTAGGGGTTTCCCTCTCACATTATGGTCTTCTTTTACACTCAGTTTTTAGGACCGTTTACACTCATTTATATTTATTTATAACTGAAATGATGTAATTTTATTGTTGTTTAATTAAGACACCGATTCTTTTGTGTTACCTTAATTTTAGGACTTGTTCCTATTGTAAAATCTGTTCTTTTAGTTATGGTATGACTTATGTAAGAGAATTTTTTCCATTAATTTAATTTTTAGTTATTATATCTCAGTTCAGGTTTTTTGTATGTCAACGTTCATAATTTTTACATAAAGATTTTTACAGTACCTAGTTTCATTTTTATTATTTACAAAGTTTATCATCACTATTTTTACTATCACTATCATGACGTTACGACTTGGACATACTACACTGACTTCTCCAAATATCATCCTTTAAATATTAATATTTGTAAAAGTAATCTCTTCTTCCCGACTTTTAACTACTCGATTCTGACGTTAAGTTCCCCAAACTTATTCTTGGTGTCTGATTTAGGTTTATTTCCAATTTTTATTATTTACTATAGTTTGTTTATCTGACGGTAACCTCTAAGTATATCGGATTTGGAGTCGTTGAGGTGAGGTTTATAAATTCCTAGTCTTAAGGGGTGTCTCCAAAGATAGGAAGAGAAGTCCGACAACGAAGGTGGATTTCTTGTTTGGTTCTAAGGACATATACAGATATAGATTTAGACAAATTTTACTCGATAAAATCTCTATTTTGTACAAAGTTGTATAAATACGTAACTATTTACATATCTCTAAAATCAAAAACAAAATAAACAAACACACACACAAACATACTGTTGGACTAAAACATCGTGAAATTGACATAACGCTACTAATTTCTGCTCCCCGGAGTGATTCCTGATCCGAAGACCTTAGACAGAACCCATTTATTCTCTCTACGTTACAAACGAGAGTTTCCTGCACTACGAGACCGACCTGTAGCACGGGTGTGGGAGTGGAGTCCCCTTGAACTACGGAGACACCAAAGGGTAACGTCCAGTTCAGTCTCTCTTCGAGTTCTTCTCCCGTTAGTCCGATCCTATCCTGACCGATGGAACCATAGTCTTACTCGTCCCTCTGACCCTCACAAGTTGGAGCTCCGACTGGAGTGTCGACGGAATTTTTACGTGTTCAGCCTTCCCTACATCCGGAAGGTACACCGAAGACCCAGTGTCGTCGTTCACTACTACTTTTTACTGTCACCTCGTACTATTTTTCACTCCTCACGCTCTTTCTTTACTGTGTTCAGATGTGATTGGTTAAAATTCTAGGACCCTTTTAATGACTTTAGTTTGAAAACGAAGGAGGAGAATTATTTCTCTTTTATTAATGAGTAAAACACCGAACGGTCGTCCAAACGTACTCTAATCTGTATCTCGTAGGAATCACGTCTTCGACTGTGTCTCGATATAATGTGTATAATAGGAACTTACAGTTGGTTTTCTTGAAATATTTAAATTAAAGACGGTCAAGTTGTTGTGTCTTGTCCGTCTTTGGACCATGCTAGGGACAATTATTGGTCACCACTCTTCGGACATACAGGTCGGACCAAAACTTCCGTAAATACTGGAACGATTTTGGTTGTCGTTACTTTTATTTGTTTGTTTTGTGGGACTTATGAGGTTAAAATGTCGTTTTGGGAAACCCCTTTTATAACTGTGTTCTTTCCAAACATAAGTAGAATTGAGAACTTAAACCGTTAATAAATGACACAGGTCAACGATACAACATAGACTGAGAAACACTGGGGTACCTGACGTCGTACGATCGGAAGGGACAGGAAGTCATAGAGGACCTCTAAAAAATGATTATTAAACGATTATTGATCAACCATTATAGATTAATGAATATTAACGACAATTGTGGTCTTAGTTTGATTGAAGTCGTTTGTAACTCACTCGTTTCATCGAGTCAGCACAGGTTGAGAAACGCTGGGACACCTGACATCGGGCGGTCCGAGGAGTCAGGGAGGTCCGTTCTTATGACCTCACCCAACAGTAAAGGAAGAGGTCCCCTAGAAGGGTTGGGTCCCTAGCTTGGGGTAAGGAGACTCGATGGTCCCTTCGGGGAACCGGAGACGAATTGTGAGATCTGGTACTGAACAGGTAGGTCTACGACAACTGTTCACCCCGACTCGTCAAGAAACGTCACTCCGACAGAGAACGTAATTCTACGAATCGTCGTCGGGAAGGACATGGGAACTCTACGGTCCTTAGGGAAAAGGTTCACACTGTTCTTTTAGTACAGAAGTCTACAGTGGTCACAGAGGAGGAAGGTCCACTTTTGGTCACGAGATCTGTTTGTCTTTGAGTATAGAAAAAGGAATTAAGCGTAAACCATGGAACACCGAGTCTGTCATTTCTTAGACGGACGTTACGCCCTCCCGACCTAAGTTGGAGACCCAGTCCTTCTAGGGGACCTTTACCTTTACCGTTGGGTGAGATCATAAGAACGGACCTCTTAGGGCACCGTCTCCTGGGACCTCCTGATATCAGGTACCCCACTGTTTCTCAACATGAACTAACTTACTAAGTGTGTGTGTGTGTCTGTGTGTGTGTCACCTAACCTTATGACTCCAAAATGACTTATAAACTTCTTTTGTCTTACAATTCTCAGTTTTTCTCGTGGTACTTTAACTTACTTACGTGAAATTTTACGTATATACAAAAATAAGTAGAGGTAGAACTTAGAGGAAAGTTTAAGTTCCTTTCTCTGAAGGTACTGGGTGTCGGATTAAAACCTTATCTCCGGTAAGTAGGAGTGGTGTATGCTTGTAGGAGTTTTGATAGTTGTGAGGAGTTTATGACCTAGTTCCTGAGAGTACTCTGTCATAGAGAATCGGGTGACTATCAGTTAAAGTTTACTAGCAAACACCATTTCTTAAAAGAATTAACAGTCGTTAGTTACGGTCCTTCCAGATGGAATAAGTGTTTTTAAGGGGAAGTGAAAGGAAAAAGAGACACTGTAGTCACCCTGTTTATGAACACCTGTAATGTCCTGTTTCGGGAATTATAGAAGTTCTTCACGTGGGGATCTGCACTGTGCCGTCTTCTCTTTCTGACAGACAGACGTCTGGGACACTGGGATACGACGGTATGACCGTTTTTTACCATGCACCGGTGTCCTGACCTTTTCCAGTCAAAAGTAAGGTTAGGGTTGGTATTTGAAGGTCTATAAGTTCGACCAAAATCTTTTCCGTCTCCTTGGTCTCTAATTTAGCGGTTGTAGTCCTTCAAGTGTCAAGTGCATAACGACTTCGGACCGAACCTCTTAAAACTTGAAATGAAATGATCGTACACTCTACTCACGTTAACGCACCATCAAACTCGTAAGAAACCGTAACGGAAAGAAACCCTAACCTTACTTTTGACTGTAAAAGGTCAGGACACCGGTGACGACTCAAGAGATTTAAACGACCGTATAACTCACGTCGTGAAAGTGTCGTAGTAGAAAGTCCTAAACTTTCTCGAGTTGACCTTAAGGTAGTGGGGGTGATCGAAACAAGTATCACTACGAAAGATTCCGGGTGAACTGAAGTGTAAGGTCCTACAGACCGAGATCTACTCACTAGTGTAGTAGCACACTAGTTAGGATACTTCCATGAATTTAAAGTACCTGTACCGGGGTAGGACTTTGACTGTAGAGCTTCGCAGCCTAACATTACACACACACTTTCAGTAAGGCAGTACAAATAGAGAAACACTAAGGAGTACCTGACGTCCGGTGGTCCGAGGAGACAGGTACCTTAAGAGATTCGTTCTTGTGACCTCACCCAATAACAAATCGGCGAGTCAGCACAGGCTGAGAAACGTTGCGGTATCTGACATCGGAAGGTCCAAGGAGACAGGTACCCTACGAGGTCCGTTCTCATGACCTCACCCAACGGTAAGGGAAGAGGTCCCCTAGAAGCGTTGGGTCCCTAGCTTGGATCCACAGAACGTGACCTCCGTCTAAGAAATGGTAGACTCGGTGGTCCCTTTAGGTCGACTGACATTTCGGGAGGTAATAAAGTCTGTGAGATACTCCTTACAATGTGACTATTTATCTTTGGTTGAATGAAAGAAATCTTTTATGTTTCAATTAAAAAAAAAAGGTCCGTTCCAATTGGTAAAAGTATGTACGAGAACATGACGTAACCTCCGACACAATTAATTAAACCACAGAATCAAATACGTCCCTTACTTATAACAAGTTACCTACCTTGTCGGTTAGACTTTTGTTTAAAAAGGGAAAAAATTTGAAATTTTTACTAGCTAAATTACAGACTTTATCGTTTGTGTGACTTCGGTAATTCTCGATTTAATGAGTTTATAAAAAGTTTATTCGACGAGTCTTCAGAAACTAGGACAATCGACTGTCGTCTTACCGTCGGGGTCGTACCCGGAGAATTCTCCCTCACCCCCCGCCAGACGACTGTACAGGGTACGGGACTCCGGACCTCGGCGAGACCCTCGTCTTCTGGTGACCTCCGGGACTTTCCTCGTGAGTCGATATAGTATTAGGGTTGTGCGTTGCTCTCCCCTTTTCAGTAGGAAAATAACAAAATCTACTCACGACAGGAGCTCAAACAACTCAATCGGTCTAAGATAAGTAAAAGCGGTTCAACAAAATAAATTTTTTATCTTAAAATCTTCTCGTGAGATTTACTCGAATATCAATGGTCGTCCTCCCTATCCATCCCTCAAACCCCAACTATACATACGAGACAACATAAATTTTATCCATTGGTTGTTCCTGGGCGACATATCGTGTCCCTTGAGATACGAGACATTATTTGATTTAACCTTTTCTTATCTATATACACACATATTGACTTAGTAAAAAGACATGTAAACTTTGATTGTATTGTAACAATTAATTGATAAATCAGGTAATATTCCGTTCTTAAAAATTCATTTCGTAATTTTTTTTTCTAAGATTGGAGTTTTGGATCTAGTTTCTTTACCAGGACTCTTTTCTCTCAGGGGTCCGGAGGAAGGAGAGGAGGAATAACTCGTCAGGACCCGGACAAGGACTCAGAGAGTTTCAGGAGAACCTTATTAATCCCGGTGGAGTTGTTCAAGTCAGGTCTCAATCGTTGATCATGGTCTAATTAGACCCTGAAGTACCATTCTTAACGTCGAGATACTGTCTTCCCGTCCTTCTACGGTGGAAAGTCTAAGGGGATGGGTGAACCACACGACCCTGGGAGGGGACATTTACACCTGGGAGGTCCATGGTGTATGTGTCAGGGGTTCAGGTTGTGATTTCGGACCTCGTGCGGGTGGGTGCTCGTCGAGAGTACCTGACACCAGTCCGACAGTAAGTGGCGACAGACGTCGTAGTACAGAACTTTCCGACCCATGGTGGCCTTCTCAGTCTTCCCGCGGGGAGTCGTACGTTATCCGAGGACACCCGTGGTACCGTGGGACTCCCACGTCCCAGGGAGCGGAAAATCGTCCGTCTACATTGTGACGCCCCCTCTCCCTATTGCCGAGGTATTAAGTCGGCAGACGACGAAATAGTGTTGAGAGTCGTCGAGAGATTACTTACAAAGGCTTACGTACAAAGACTGACTATTAGTTTGAGTCTTGTTCAGGATTAACCCAAAAGGTCACTATCTCCTCCCAGATATAATCGAACCGTCTACAGGGTGATTACAATTTAATTTTGATATTTGTACCGTGCGAATTTTTTTTTAGGACGAAACCAACCTAGAATTTGTATATGTCTCTCGACCTAAATACCTACAAGTGTATAAGTTTGTCGAAAATTGATGCCAGACAGGGGTTTCTCTTTTCAGTCCCTTTACGGACCGTAACCCCTTCTACGATCATCTTCATAAAATTGAACGTGTATCTCTCAGTCCTTCTACTTTCAAATAGTCTTTAAACTTTCCCCCCTTTTTAGAACGATGAATATAAATTGATTTTATAAAGGATCGATCCGAACAATGAAAAGAAATTAGTAATTAGTTAGAGACCGAGAGTGAACTTCGGAGGTGGAAGGGACCGATCTGTAAAAAATATTTCAAATCCCTCGAATGTTACTCCCTTCTTTTGTATTTTGAGCGTGGAGAGGACTGGGAAGTGACACGGGAAATTTCTCGATTTAACAGGAACTTCGGGTACGGATAGTGTGCCGGACCGGTTCTCATGTAGGAGTTTTGTTACAAACGATTTCTAACTTACTTATTCATCCTGAGTCTCCTCGAAACCCCTTCGTTCTGATGAGACATACTATAATGTTACCACTCATACACTGTAATATGTAAACAGATCTGGGTATCTTACACACTTTGATTCTCCCTGGGACTACGTTTACTATTTGCAATCCGTTACTAACACACAGTTACACCAAGTAGTCAGTATGTTTACATAGGAGACCACCCCTGTTACCATTTCCCCCTTCGACACACCGTCCACCCCTTCCTCCACATCTCTTTGAAAACACGGAAGACGAGGTAACATAATACTTAGACTTTGACAAGAAATTTTTTTTTTTAGACCTAATTTTTTTTTAACTGTCGTGGCTTTTTTTAACTTAGTTGTTATCAATTTAGTTTTGTGTTCATTTAAGTAAAGGTATTACATAAAATAGTTTAAAACTTATTCAGAAACTACTTTGTCTACACACATGAAAACCTGACTACATTAATTAAGAGTTTAGATTCCAGTAGAGTCTACCAAGAGAAAAAATACATACACGTTAGACTCCGGGACACTCACGACCGTTAAACAGGAGCTTTTGTCTCACACTTGGGTCTTAAGGAGTGGACCAGGAAACTACGTCGAAAGAAAGGACATAGACAAGGTAAGGGACCGGTCGTTTAGGTAGTCGTTTCAGTCTCCCCGGACACACACACCTGTGCAGGGATCTACGGACGTCTGCAATAAGGGTCCGGTGGGGGGTTCACTCCGGTCAGGTTTATTCTTGTTCAAGGTTAAAGATGGGGAAACGATACAATTTGAGTGTAGGAGCCAACAAGTGAGTCTACCTCTCAACTAAGAAGCGAATCTCCTCCCGTACTTGGAAGGTAGTACCAACATGGGGAAGAAATGGGGTTTGCGAAATTTTCGTTTTTGGAGAGTCGTTCCGGACCCCAAGAGGACGGGGTAAGAGAGGTGGGTGGGACAATGGACGAGACAATGGACGGGTAAAGTAGGAGTCTACTTCTGGGTTTTGTCTCTACACACAAGGACCCTGGAGAGAGGTGATACCGATTGTGGTCTTAACGACCGATTGTGGTGAAGAGGAGACCCCCCAGAACCTGGTGTCGAATCGAGGAAGACCCCTTTGATGGGAAAAGAGGTATGGGTCCTAGGGTGTGACTTCCGAAATTGCTTTCCGTCAGAAGGGTTGGGACCCATAAAACAACAATAAAACTTGGTCAGAATATTATAAAAGGAAAACTTTGAGAACCTAAAAAAATTAGACTCACAAACAGTAATAGAGGTAGTATCATTACAAAAATATCTGATTCCTAACTTGGGTGTAGAGAATACAGAGGAGGTGACCGTCCACCCAAGAAATGTGTCCGTGGTAGACCCTTCAGGAAACTCTAGTTTCCCTAGAGTATATAAGTAAATACATCCCAACTCATAAACTTAATGAAAAGTTGACAAAAACGTTCCCTTGACTTTATATTTCTTCGACGACCGGTTGGATCTGTCTACTACTTTAGAGACTTGTCTCAGGACTTCTAGTCCAGACGAGGTGCCGAGGGGAAGGAGGGGCCCTTCCAGATCGTGACACTAAAGGTGTTTTCTGGTATTTGATGTTTGTGCCTAAACACTAACTGGTCCGTTTTCCCATCCCGGACTGAATCGTTGAAATTTTTTCGTTGTTTATATGTTAAATTAGATGATTCTACACTAAATCGGTGACGTCTACCTCTTTTCCAATAAACCCCGAGTGAGACTAGAAGTCAACATAGGATTGAGTATAAAATGTTACATTTCTGAAATAAAAAATAATAAAAAAGTGGTATAAAATTCTAAAATACTAAGTAAAGCTGTGTACCTAGAAGACTGTAACTAGAAGACTAAACCAATTCCGTTCGATACCTGTTCGGGCAGCCCTCTCTTTACTCTTTGATTATCCCTATGTCCCAGTCTTTAGTGTCGAGACCCAGGTGAGACCCTACACACCGTCGGAGTACCGACTATTCCGGAGACTCTTACACTCGTTTCGAGGGTTTAGGTGACGTGACTATGGGGATGGGAAGGTGAAGGGACGTGTGGCGGACGACTCTCATTGACTGAAGTACTTCGACCCCTGACTTTTCAACCGAGGAGGGTCTTCACACCCTAGTACATCCTGAAATCAGGACGTGTTAGGTCCGGACCCGTGACCCTCCTCCAGACCTCAGATCAAATAAGGTACCATGGACGTCTGGACCGGAAGAGGAGGTACGTAGGTCCACCGGTCACAAGTTGTACCTCCTTTCCTCTCCCAGTTGAGAAAATTATGACATTATAAAGAAGTAATTATTTGTATTTTTCATCATGTTTGACGTCCATCCAAGTTCTTTCCATCATTGTTTTTCCTTACTTGTTCTATCCTCTATACGGTCTCCTGGTCTCGGATCATCCACGGTGGACCCCGTCGACCGGTAGTGTTCTTCGAACCTAGTTCCTGAACTCGAAGTTCCCCTGAGCCATGATAAAACAGATCAAACCCGGTTACAAGTAATGTAGAAGCTGAAGTGAAAAACATTAATGTTTATCTACTATGACAACAAGTCGGTTATTCAGGACAGACTGAAACGTTGGGATACCTGACATCGGATGGTCCGAGGAAACAGGTACCCTAAAGGGTCCGTTCTTATGACCTCACCCAACAGTAAAGGAGGAGGTCCCCTAGAGAGACTGGGTCCCTAGTTTGAGCACAGAGGACTTAACGTCCGTTTAAGAAATGGGTGACTCGGTAGACCCTTTAGGACGTTTATCCATACAGACTCGTAAATGTTTCCAAAGACTTACTATCCAAATTAAACTACTCTTTTGAAATTAATAATGCAAATTGTCTTTGTCTTACTATGGAACAGAAATAAGACTTAACACGAATTTACGAAACTTTCGTGTGTATACTGAATGGTTGCAAAGTAATTTAATGGGAGACATAAAGTAACGTATCGTTTTTAACATCTTAGATTATCATATTTGTACTTTTAATCAATTATGAACAAAAGGTAATGGTTCTTCTCTATAGAAGTGGACCCTATCGATATTTTGTTGGGTTCACACAATCAGCGAGTCAGTGTAGGCTGAGAAACGTTGGGGTACACGACATCGGACGGTTTGAGGAAACCGGGACCCTAAGAAGACCGCTCTTAAAACCTCACCCAATGGTATAGGAGGAGTCGCGTTCACCGACACTGTCGGCCGCGTGTGTCGTGACGGCTCTCTTCGATGGGGTGTAGGCTCCAGTCCCCGCCGTCGGCCCTCCTCGGTGGGGCGTGGGCTCCGGTCCCCGCCGCCGGTCCTTCTAGTTGGGTGCAGGTTCCTCGTCACCGACGCGACCGCGTCCCCCCGGATCTCCGCGATAGGGTGCTACTTCCAGTCCTTCCCGCCACCACTCCTCTATGGGAAGCAGGTTCCATTCCTCGTCGTCGACGTGAAACGACCTCGTCGGCATTTCTCTATGAGGTGCGGGTTCCATTCTCTTTGGGTTTATTCTACCATCCACAACGTTCTCCCGTAGTCTCCCGTCTGTGTGACTTTGGTATTAGTTTCTTTTGATCAGTTAGATTAGTGTGATCCTGGTGTCGGAACAGATTTGGTTCGGTACGGGCACCCCGTTGGGTTCTGCCCGCCCAGTATGACCTCTCCAGACTGTCTTACACCAGGTGACCTCTTCCCCTACCGTTTGGTGAAGTCATAAGAACGGAACTCTTGGGGTACTTGTCATACTTTTCCGTTTTATTATCCTATGACTTACTCCTTGAGGGGTCCAGTCATCCACAGGTTATACGATAACCTCTAGTCACTTCTTTATTGAGGTCTTTCTTTCTTCCCTACCTCGGTTTTGTTTTTGTTATGGGTCGACACCTACACTGACCACTATCTTCGTTCCAGGCTACGACATTTCTCGTTATAACGTATCCTTGGACCTTACAGTCCAGGTACTTAGTTCCGTTTAACCTTCACCAGTTTGTTCTCTGCCGTTCCCACTTGCAGCTGTAAGATCCTTAGTCGCTTGATTTTACCTGACTTTACCCACTTAAATTGAGTCTACTGGTAATATAGCTGATGACACCCGTCCTTAGGGAGTCTTTTTTACCTCATCGGTAGTACTAGTCGTTTTCTCAGGCTTTACGTCATGAACCTATGTTAGAGTTTCTGTTGTCTTACTAGAGACAAGCAAAGGTTCCGTTTGGTAAGTTATAGTGGCATTAGGTTCAGANTATAGATGATGACACCCGTCCTTAGGGAGTCTTTTTTACCTCATCGGTAGTACTAGTCGTTTTCTCAGGCTTTACGTCATGAACCTATGTTAGAGTTTCTGTTGTCTTACTAGAGACAAGCAAAGGTTCCGTTTGGTAAGTTATAGTGGCATTAGGTTCAGATACGGGGTTGGTCATTACGACTTCTCCGACTTCAACTTGCCAAGATACTTCTGGATGTTCTGGAAAATCTTGATTGTGGGTTTTTTCTACAGGAAAAGTAATATCCCCTGACCTTACGTTTTCATTCTTCAGTTCTTTGTAGACTTCATTGTCCGTTTAAACCGGAACCTTACGCCTTACTTCGTCCCGTTTCTGATCATCTCAAAACGGTTCTTTTACGTGACCAGTATCGTTTGTGGGAGAAGGTTGTTGTGTTCTCTTCTGAGATGTGTACCTGTAGTGGTCTACCAGTTGTGGTTTTAGTCTAACTAATATAAGAAACGTCGGTTTCTACCTCTTCGAGATATGTCAGTCGCTTTTGTTCTGACCCTCGACTGACACCGAGTCTAGTACTTGAGGAATAATGGTTTAAGTCTGAGTTTAACTTCTTTGGTCTCTTTTAGTGTCCTTGTAAATCCATACCGGATTTAGTTTAGGGAATACTAATACGTCATCTTCACCTTTTATCTAAATTCCCGGATCTAGACTATCTGTCTCACGGACTACTTGATACCTTACTCCAAGTACTGTAACATGTCCTCTGTCCCTAGTTCTGGTAGGGGTACCTTTTCTTTACGTTTTTTCGTTTTACCGATAGACCCCTCCGGAATGTTTATCGACACTTTTCTTCTCTCCACTTTTCGTTTCCTCTTTTCCTTTCTATATACGTAGACTTACGTCTCAAGGTCTCTTATCGTTCTTCTCTATTCTTTCGGAAGAAGTCGCTAGTTACGTTTCTTTATCTCCTTTTCTTGTCTTACCCTTTCTGATTTCTAGAGAAATTCTTTTAATCTCTATGGTTCCCTTGTAAAGTACTTTTCTACCCGAGCTATTTTCTGTCTTTACCATACCTGGATTGTCTTCGTCTTCTATAATTCTTCTCCACCGTTCTTATGTGTCTTCTTGACATGTTTTTGCTTGAAGTACTTGGTCTATTAGTGTTACCACACTAGTGAGTAGATCTCGGTCTGTAGGACTTTTCACTTCAGTGCACCCGGAATCTTTCGTAGTGACGCTTGTTTCGATCACCTCCACTACCTTAAGGTCACCTCGACAAAGTTTAGGACTTTCTATACGATACTTTCACGACGTGAGTTATACGGTCGTTTAAACCTTTTGAGTCGTCACTGGTGTCCTGACCTTTTCCAGTCAAAAGTAAGACTAGGGTTTCTTTCCGTTACGTTTTCTTACAAGTTTGATGACGAGTTAACGTGAGTAGAGTGTACGATCATTTCATTACGAGTTTTAAGAGGTTCGGTCCGAAGTCGTTATGCACTTGGCACTTGAGGGACTACAAGTTCGACCAAAATCTTTTCCGTCTCCTTGGTTTCTAGTTTAACAGTTATAGGTGACCTAGTAACTTTTCCGTTCTCTCAAGGTCTTTTTGTAGATAAAGACGAAATAACTGATACGGTTTCGGAAACTGACACACCTAATGTTATTTGACACCTTTTCAGACTCTCTCTACCCTTATGGTCTGGTGGATTGGACGGAGAACTCTTTAGACATACGTCCGGTCCTTCGTTGTCAATCTTGACCTGTACCTTGTTGTCTGACCAAGGTTTATCCTTTTCCCCACGCAGTTCCGACATATAACGTTGGGACGAATAAATTGAAGATACATCTCATGTAGTACTCTTTACGACCTGACCTTCTTTGTGTCCGACCTTAGTTCTAAAGTCCCTCTTTATAGTTATTGGAGTCTATACGTCTACTGTGGTGGGAATACCGTCTTTCACTTCTCCTTGATTTTTCAGAGGACTACTTCACTTTCTTCTCTCACTTTTTCAACTGACTTTCGAGTTGTAAGTCTTTTGCTTCTAGTACCGTAGGCCAGGGTAGTGAAGTACCCTTTATCTACCCCTTTATCACCTTTGTCACAGTCTGAATTAAAAACCCCGAGGTTTTAGTGACGTCTACCACTGACGTCGGTGCTTTAATTTTCTGCGAATGAGGAACCTTCTTTTCAATACTGGTTGGATCTATCATATAAGTTTTCGTCTCTGTAATGAAACGG